>CM055125.1:6267317-7467317 GCA_029206835.1 Rana muscosa
GCGAGAGAGAGGGGGAGAGCGAGAGAGAGGGGGAGAGCGAGAGAGAGGGGGAGAGCGAGAGAGAGGGGGAGAGCGAGAGAGAGGGGGAGAGCGAGAGAGAGGGGAGAGCGAGAGAGAGGGAGAGCGAGAGAGAGGGGGAGAGCGAGAGAGAGGAGGAGCGAGAGAGAGCGAGAGAGCGAGAGAGAGGGGGAGAGCGAGAGAGTGGGGGATCAGCAGAGATGGGGGGGTTACTACCGAGTGGGTCATCAGCAGAGATGGGGGGGTTACTACCGAGTGGGTCATCAGCAGAGGATGGGGGTTACTACCGAGTGGGTCATCAGCAGAGGATGGGGGTTACTACCGAGTGGGTCATCAGCAGAGGATGGGGGTTACTACCGAGTGGGTCATCAGCAGAGGATGGGGGTTACTACCGAGTGGGTCATCAGCAGAGGATGGGGGTTACTACCGAGTGGGTCATCAGCAGAGGATGGGGGTTACTACCGAGTGGGTCATCAGCAGAGGATGGGGGTTACTACCGAGTGGGTCATCAGCAGAGGATGGGGGTTACTACCGAGTGGGTCATCAGCAGAGGATGGGGGTTACTACCGAGTGGGTCATCAGCAGAGGATGGGGGTTACTACCGAGTGGGTCATCAGCAGAGGATGGGGGTTACTACCGAGTGGGTCATCAGCAGAGGATGGGGGTTACTACCGAGTGGGTCATCAGCAGAGGATGGGGGTTACTACCGAGTGGGTCATCAGCAGAGGATGGGGGTTACTACCGAGTGGGTCATCAGCAGAGGATGGGGGTTACTACCGAGTGGGTCATCAGCAGAGGATGGGGGTTACTACCGAGTGGGTCATCAGCAGAGGATGGGGGTTACTACCGAGTGGGGCATCAGCAGAGGATGGGGGTTACTACCGAGTGGGGCATCAGCAGAGGATGGGGGTTACTACCGAGTGGGGCATCAGCAGAGGATGGGGGTTACTACCGAGTGGGGCATCAGCAGAGGATGGGGGTTACTACCGAGTGGGGCATCAGCAGAGGATGGGGGTTACTACCGAGTGGGGCATCAGCAGAGATGGGGGTTACTACCGAGTGGGGCATCAGCAGAGATGGGGGTTACTACCGAGTGGGGCATCAGCAGAGATGGGGGTTACTACCGAGTGGGGCATCAGCAGAGATGGGGGTTACTACCGAGTGGGGCATCAGCAGAGATGGGGGTTACTACCGAGTGGGGCATCAGCAGAGATGGGGGTTACTACCGAGTGGGGCATCAGCAGAGATGGGGGTTACTACCGAGTGGGGCATCAGCAGAGATGGGGGTTACTACCGAGTGGGGCAACAGCAGAGATGGGGGTTACTACCGAGTGGGGCATCAGCAGAGATGGGGGTTACTACCGAGTGGGGCATCAGCAGAGATGGGGGTTACTACCGAGTGGGGCATCAGCAGAGATGGGGGTTACTACCGAGTGAGGCATCAGCAGAGATGGGGGTTACTACCGAGTGGGGCATCAGCAGAGATGGGGGTTACTACCGAGTGGGGCATCAGCAGAGATGGGGGTTACTACCGAGTGGGGCATCAGCAGAGATGGGGGTTACTACCGAGTGGGGCATCAGCAGAGATGGGGGTTACTACCGAGTGGGGCATCAGCAGAGATGGGGGTTACTACCGAGTGGGGCATCAGCAGAGATGGGGGTTACTACCGAGTGGGGCATCAGCAGAGATGGGGGTTACTACCGAGTGGGGCATCAGCAGAGATGGGGGTTACTACCGAGTGGGGCATCAGCAGAGATGGGGGTTACTACCGAGTGGGGCATCAGCAGAGATGGGGGTTACTACCGAGTGGGGCATCAGCAGAGATGGGGGTTACTACCGAGTGGGGCATCAGCAGAGATGGGGGTTACTACCGAGTGGGGCATCAGCAGAGATGGGGGTTACTACCGAGTGGGGCATCAGCAGAGATGGGGGTTACTACCGAGTGGGGCATCAGCAGAGATGGGGGTTACTACCGAGTGGGGCTTCAGCAGAGATGGGGGTTACTACCGAGTGGGGCTTCAGCAGAGATGGGGGTTACTACCGAGTGGGGCTTCAGCAGAGATGGGGGTTACTACCGAGTGGGGCATCAGCAGAGATGGGGGTTACTACCGAGTGGGGCATCAGCAGAGATGGGGGTTACTACCGAGTGGGGCATCAGCAGAGATGGGGGTTACTACCGAGTGGGGCATCAGCAGAGATGGGGGTTACTACCGAGTGGGGCATCAGCAGAGATGGGGGTTACTACCGAGTGGGGCATCAGCAGAGATGGGGGTTACTACCGAGTGGGGCATCAGCAGAGATGGGGGTTACTACCGAGTGGGGCATCAGCAGAGATGAGGGTTACTACCGAGTGGGGCATCAGCAGAGATGGGGGTTACTACCGAGTGGGGCATCAGCAGAGATGGGGGTTACTACCGAGTGGGGCATCAGCAGAGATGGGGGTTACTACCGAGTGGGGCATCAGCAGAGATGGGGGTTACTACCGAGTGGGGTATCAGCAGAGATGGGGGTTACTACCGAGTGGGGCATCAGCAGAGATGGGGGTTACTACCGAGTGGGGCATCAGCAGAGATGGGGGTTACTACCGAGTGGGGCATCAGCAGAGATGGGGGTTGCTACCGAGTGGGGCATCAGCAGAGATGGGGGTTGCTACCGAGTGGGGCATCAGCAGAGATGGGGGTTGCTACCGAGTGGGGCATCAGCAGAGATGGGGGTTGCTACCGAGTGGGGCATCACCAGAGATGGGGGTTGCTACCGAGTGGGGCATCAGCAGAGATGGGGGTTGCTACCGAGTGGGGCATCAGCAGAGATGGGGGTTGCTACCGAGTGGGGCATCAGCAGAGATGGGGGTTGCTACCGAGTGGGGCATCAGCAGAGATGGGGGTTGCTACCGAGTGGGGCATCAGCAGAGATGGGGGTTGCTACCGAGTGGGGCATCAGCAGAGATGGGGGTTGCTACCGAGTGGGGCATCAGCAGAGATGGGGGGTGCTACCGAGCGGGGCATCAGCAGAGATGGGGGGTGCTACTGAGCAGGAGATCTGCTTAACGAGGGTACTAATAAGCTAGGAATCTGCTGAATAGGTTTACAAATGAGCAGGGGATCTGCCAAGTTGGTGTACTATTGGGCCCCTTTAAAAAAAAAAAAAGAAATAGAAAATCAACACAGGGCATTTGCCAAGCTTCATTAAAGCTTCAAAAAAGCATCACCGAAGCATCAAAAAAGCATGTTAAAGCGGTAGGCGATTTAATGTGTGTTGAAGTCGAAGCAAGTGTAAATGAGCCCTAAAATATGTGATTTGGTGTAAAGGAACTCAAGTGGCCTGCACAGTGTCCTAACCTCAACCTTACTCAACACCTATGGGATGAATTGGAAATTCTGCCTGCAAGCCACATCCTCTCAATCGTCACTGCCTGACCTCAAATTATTTTTCCGCTGAATGGGCTCAAATTCCTTTAGACAACCCCAAAATCTTGCATAAGGAATTCCCATAAGAGTTTTTTATAGCCATAAAGAAGGGGAAACCTCCAACTGCCCAAGGTTTCAGAATGAGATGTCCTACAAGCTCATACAAGACTGTAGTGCTCCACAAATGTTTGGCCACGTGCTTCTTTTTAACCACTTGACCACTGGGCACTTAAACCCCCTTAAAAACCAGACCAATTTTCAGCTTTCGGTGCTCTCACATTTTGAATGACAATTACTCAGTCATACAACACTGTACCCATATGAAATTTTTGTCCTTTTTTTCACACAAATAGAGCTTTCTTTTGGTGGTATTTAATCACTGTTGGGTTTTTTATTTTTTGCGCTATAAGAGAAAAAAGACTGAAAATTTTGTAAAAAAATGATTTTTTTTTCGTTTCTGTTATAAAATTTTGCAAATTACAATTTTTTTCTTCATAAATTTTGGCCAAAATTTATACTGCTACATATCTTTGGTAAAAATAAGTACAAATTGGTGGATATTATTTGGTCTTTGTGAAAGTTATAGAGTCCACAAGCTATGGTGCCAATATCTGAAAATTGATCACACCTGAAGTACTGACGGCCTATCTCAATTCTTGAGACCCTAACATGCCAGAAAAGTACAAATACCCCCCAAATGACCCCTTTTTGGAAAGAAGACATTCCAAGGTATTCAGAAAGAGGCATTGTGAGTTTTTTGAAGTTGTCATTTTTTCCCACAATTCTTTGCAAAATCAAGATTTTTTTTTTCTCTTTTTTTTTTTTTCACAAAATTGTCATATTAGCAGGTTATTTCTCACACACAGCATATGCATTCCACAAATTACACCCCAAAACACATTCTGCTATTACTCCCGAGTATGGCGATACCACATGTGTGAGACTTTTACACAGCGTGGCCACATACAGAGGCCCAACATGCAGGGAGCACCTTCAGGCGTTCTGGAGCACCCAGGCCAATTCTGACATTTCTCTCCTACATGTAAAAATCATCATTTATTTGCTAGAAAATTACATAGAACCCCAAAACATTATATATGTTTTTTTAGCAAAGACCTTAGAGAATATAATGGTGGTTGTTGCAACTTTTTATCTCGCACGATATTTGCGCAGCAATTTTTTTAACGCGTTTTTTACGGGAAAAAAATGTTTTGTGCTTAAAAAAAAAAAAAACAGTAAAGTTAGCCCAATGTTTTTGCATAATGTGAAAGATGAAGTTACGCCGAGTAAATAGATACCTAACATGTCGCCCTTAAAAATTGCACACACTCGTGGAATGGCGCCAAACTTCGCTACTTAAAAAATCCCCATAGGCGACGCTTTAAATATTTTTACTGGTTACATGTTTTGAGTTACAGAGGAGGTCTAGGGCCAAAATGATTGCTCTCGCTCTAACGTTCGCAGAGATACCTCACATGTGTGGTTTGAAAACCGTTTTCATATGTGGGCGGGACTTACGTATGCGTTCGCTTCTGTATGCGAGCTCACGGGGACAGGGGCGCTTTAAAAAAAAATATATATTTTATTCTTCATTTTACTTTATTTATTTTAGTTTGACATGTTTTTCCGCCCTAAAAATTTTTTTGATCACTTTTATACCTATTACAAGGAACGTAAACATCCCTTGTAATAGGAATATGGCATGACAGGTCCTCTTTACAGTGAGATATGGGGGGGGGGGGGGGGGGGTGTCAATAAGACCCCACATCTCACCTCTAGGCTGGGAAGCCTGAAAAAAAAAACAAAAAAAAAAAAAACAACAATCCTGGCTTTGATCGTAGCGGTGAGTCGGTAGAAGCACCGGAGGGCGGCGGGGGGGGGACATCCCCTCTCGCCTCCCGTAAGAATGATCAAGCGGCGGAACAGCCGCTATGATTGTTCTTATGGTGTAGGGAATCACCGGCTGAAAAAGCTAATATCTGAATGATGCCTGTAGCTGCTCCCATCATTCAGATATCCCCGCACAAAGTCAAGGACGTCATATGACGGCCGGAGGGCGGGAAGTGGTTATTGCGGAGTATTGCCGGGCATTGCGGAGTATTGCCGGGCATTGCGGAGTATTGCAGGGCATTGCGGAGTATTGCAGACTATGGCAGGGTATTGCGGTGTATGGCAGGGTATTGCACAGGGTATTGTGGAGGGTATTGTGGAGGGTATTGCAGAGTATTGTGCAGGGTATTGCAGAGTATTGTGCAGGGTATTGCAGAGTATTGTGCAGGGTATTGCAGAGTATTGTGCAGGGTATTGCAGAGTATTTTGCAGAGTATTGCGCAGGGTATTGCAGAGTATTTTGCAGGGTATTGCAGAGTATTGCGCAGGGTATTGCAGAGTATTGCACCAGGGTATTGCAGAGTATTGCACCAGGGTATTGCAGAGTATTGCACCAGGGTATTGCAGAGTATTGCACCAGGGTATTGCAGAGTATTGCACCAGGGTATTGCAGAGTATTGCACCAGGGTATTGCAGAGTATTTCGCAGGGTATTGCAGAGTATTTCGCAGGGTATTGCAGAGTATTGCACCAGGGTATTGCAGAGTATTGCACCAGGGTATTGCAGAGTATTGCACCAGGGTATTTTGCAGAGTATTGGCAGGGTGTATTGCAGAGTATTGGCAGGGTATAGCACAGGGATGGCTGAGCAGGGATGGATGGATGGATGGATGGATCTGTGACTGCAATTGTCACAGATCCAGCCCACAGTGCTGCTGCTGCCATCCGCTCCCTCCCCCTCCCCTCTCACACTGTACCGATCGGTACAGAGAGGGGAGGGAGGAACCGGCGTCATCAAATGACGCCGGTCTGTTTACAAGTGATTGCTCCGTCATTTGACGGAGCGATCACGTGGTAAACGGCCGCTATCAGCGGCGATTTACCGCGATTCGTGATCCGCCGGGTCCTCTGGACCCGGCGGTCACGGAGTTTCCCGTGTGCGAGCCCCAGGGGGCGCGCGGGAGCGCGATTCTGGGAGGACGTTATATAACGTCCTCCCAGAGTTAAGCAACCACCTTGTCGACGTTATTTGTCGGCAGGTGGTTGTTAAGTGGTTAAAGTGGGGAGTGGGCATCACTTCCAAATCAGTACTAAAATCATATTATTTAATCAGATAAATATGATGGTCATGTCCTATTGGTTCTCTAATACACAAAACCACCTTAACCACTTGACCACTGGGCACTTAAACCCCCTTAATAACCAGACCAATTTTCAGCTTTCGGTGCTCTCACATTTTGAATGACAATTACTCAGTCATACAACACTGTACCCATATGAATTTTTTGTCCTTTTTTTCACCCAAATAGAGCTTTCTTTTGGTGGTATTTAATCACCGTTGGGTTTTTTATTTTTTTGCGCTATAAGAGAAAAAAGACTGAAAATTCTGTAAAAAAATTTTTTTTTTTTCGTTTCCTTTATAAAATTTAGCAAATTACTATTTTTTCTTCATAAATTTTGGCCAAAATTTATACTGCTACATATCTTTGGTAAAAATAAGTACAAATTGGTGTATATTATTTGGTCTTTGTGAAAGTTATAGAGTCCACAAGCTATGGTGCCAATATCTGAAAATTGATCACACCTGAAGTACTGACGGCCTATCTCAATTCTTGAGACCCTAACATGCCAGAAAAGTACAAATACCCCCCAAATGACCCCTTTTTGGAAAGAAGACATTCCAAGGTATTCAGAAAGAGGCATTGTGAGTTTTTTGAAGTTGTCATTTTTTCCCACAATTCTTTGCAAAATCAAGATTTTTTTTTCTTTTTTTTTTTTCACAAAATTGTCATATTAGCAGGTTATTTCTCACACACAGCATATGCATGGCACAAATTACACCCCAAAACACATTCTGCTATTCCTCCTGAGTATGGTGATACCACATGTGTGAGACTTTTACACAGCGTGGCCACATACAGAGGCCCAACATGCAGGGAGCACCTTCAGGCGTTCTGGAGCACCCAGGCCAATTCTGACATTTCTCTCCTACATGTAAAAATCATCATTTGTTTGCTAGAAAATTACATAGAACCCCAAAACATTATATATGTTTTTTTAGCAAAGACCTTAGAGAATATAATGGTGGTCGTTGCAACTTTTTACCTGGCACGATATTTGCGCAGCAATTTTTTTAACGCGTTTTTTTACGGAAAAAAAATGTTTTGTGCTAAAAAAAAAAAAAAAAACAGTAAAGTTAGCCCAATGTTTTTACATAATGTGAAAGATGAAGTTACGCCGAGTAAATAGATACCTAACATGTCACCCTTCAAAATTGCACACGCTCGTGGAATGGCGCCAAACTTCGCTACTTAAAAATCCCCATAGGCAACGTTTTAAATATTTTTACTGGTTACATGTTTTGAGTTACAGAGGAGGTCTAGGGCCAGAATTATTGCTCTCGCTCTAACGTTCGCGGCGATACCTCACATGTGTGGTTTTGAACACCGTTTTCATATGTGGGCGGGACTTACGTATGCGTTCGCTTCTGTATGCGAGCTCACGGGGACAGGGGCGCTTAAAAAAAAAAAAATATATTATTTTTATTGTTCATTTTACTTTATTTATTTTAGTTTGACATGTTTTTCCGCCCCAAAAATTTTTTGGATCACTTTTATACCCATTACAAGGAAAGTAAACATCCCTTGTAATAGGAATATGGCATGACAGGTCCTCTTTACAGTGAGATATGGGGTCAATAGGACCCCACATCTCACCTCTAGGCTGGGAAGCCTGAAAAAAATAAAAATAAAAAAATAAATAAATAAAACAATCCTGGCTTCGATCATAGCGGTGAGTCGGTAGAAGCACCGGAGGGTGGCGGGGGGGGGGGGGGGACATCCCCTCTCGCCTCCCGTAAGAATGATCAAGCGGCGGAACAGCCGCTATGATTGTTGTTATGGTGTAGGGAATCGCGGGCTGAAAAAGCTAATATCTGAATGATGCCTGTAGCTGCTCCCATCATTCAGATATCCCCGCACAAAGTCAAGGACGTCATATGACGGCCGGCGGGCGGGAAGTGGTTATTGCAGAGTATTGCCGGGCATTGCGGAGTATTGCACAGGGGGTATTGCGCAGAGTATTGCGCAGGGTATCGCACCAGGGTATCGCAGAGTATTGCACCAGGGTATCGCAGAGTATTGCACCAGGGTATCGCAGAGTATTGCACCAGGGTATTGCACGGGGTATTGCAGAGTATTGCGCGGGGTATTGCAGAGTATTGCACCAGGGTATTGCAGAGTATTTTGCAGAGTATTGCAGAGTATTGCGCAGGGTATTGCAGAGTATTGCACCAGGGTATTGCAGAGTATTTTGCAGGGTATTGCAGAGTATTGCACCAGGGTATTGCAGAGTATTGCAGCAGGGTATTGCAGAGTATTGCAGCAGGGTATTGCAGAGTATTGCAGCAGGGTATTGCAGAGTATTGCAGCAGGGTATTGCAGAGTATTGCAGCAGAGTATTGCAGCAGGGTATTGCAGCAGGGTATTGCAGAGTATTGCAGCAGGGTATTGCAGAGTATTGCAGCAGGGTAATTTGCAGAGTATTGCGCAGGGATGGCTGAGCAGGGATGGATGGATTGCTGGATCTGTGACTGCAATTGTCACAGATCCAGCCCACAGCTGACATGGGGGAGGGAGCGGACATGATCCGCTCCCTCCCCTCTCCTCTCACACTGTACCGATCGGTACAGAGAGGGGAGAGAGGAACCGGCGTCATCACATGACGCCGGTCTGTTTACAAGTGATTGCTCCGTCATTTGACGGAGCGATCACGTGGTAAACGGCTGCTATCAGCGGCGATTTACCACGATTCGTGATGCGCCGGGTCCCCTGGACCCGGCGGTCACGGAGATTCCCGTGTGCGAGCCCCAGGGGGCGCGCGGGAGCGCGATTCTGGGAGGACGTTATATAACGTCCTCCCAGAGTTAAGCAACCACCTTGTCGACGTTATTTGTCGGCAGGTGGTTGCTAAGTGGTTAAATGAAGTTTAGCTAAAAAAAAAAAAAAAAAAAAAAAAAAAAAAATTTCCCCTACAACTTTAGTGACCCAACTTATCTGTAATGAAGGATGTATCACACCATGCAGGTTGCTGGGTTCTGCTGAAATCTTTTGTACAAGGATACCGGTCCTCTTCATTTCTCGAAACTTCCGGTGCTGCAGGAATTAATAGGTTAGGGTCTCCAGGCAGCACTCAATAGAAGAATCTCTCGGCAGGGACCCGTCTCCTCCTCCCCCCTCTCAACAATGGAGAAAATCTTGTAAATTGTTTACACTGTATGTACTACGATCTGTGAATGGGGTGGGCAAAATGAATGTCAAGATTCCCTACTCCATTCAGAGCTCGTGTTACATGCAGTGTGGACAATACATGGGTTTTTCTCAATGAATGGGAGGAGGTGGACAGATCCCCATCTGAAGATTCTTCTATTAAATTCACCCCTCAGGGACACAGAGGGGCTTGGCCTAGCGTAGGATGTGATCAGACGTGTTCCTGAGCAGGGCCGGTCTCTCCCTCTACAATCCTGCTCCATCCTGGTTGCACATTGCCGGCACACTATTCTTTTAATGCCTAATCCCTGGAGGACATTTTGGTGGATGGGAAAGCGGCGCGTGAAGAAATAAGCCCCGCCGAGGATGAACATCCGGCCAAGATGGCCGCCGCAGCACTGTCCTCGGGTCTACTGCATCACCAGCCTCCACTCCGGACCTCTTTGGGGACAGCCAGGTGGTGTCCCCACCACCCTCACCAGAGAATCCGGACCCCGCAGCCATCCCATTGCGAGCGACCCTGGGCTCGGGGGCCGCAAACGGCGGTAAGGAGCCTACTCTGGTTCTGGCCATTATTAAGGTAAACCATGCAGACCTTGTGGGGAAGGTGGATGGGCTGAGAATAGGCTTTGCTATTATGCGGCAGGACATGCACAACTTGCGCGGTCGGGTCACTGAAACTGAGCAACACATTAGTGACTTGGAGGACACTGTTTCTCCTATCCTGCCCAAACTTAATGCATATGGGGGGGAAGATTGCCACCCTGGAGGATAAGGTCGATGACCTCGAGAACCGCTTACGCAGAAATAACCTGCGCCTGGTGGGAATGCCGGTGCGGGTGGAGGGCGCTGACCCGGTTGCCTTCCTGGAGAGCTGGCTTGAACAGGAATTTGTCCGTGAACAGCTTTCCCCCTGCTTTGTGATTGAAAGGGCCCACCGGGTGCCCCCTTCCAGAGGGTCGACCCCCCGTACGATGGTGATCCGTCGTCTTAATTACAGGGACCGGGACACCATTTTGGGGGCCGCCAGGAGGAAGGACAGTCTCCGGATCAACAACGCAGTGGTGTCCCTCTTCCCAGACAACTCTGCAACCATAGAGCCAGCTATCAGCGTGTCAAGCAGAAGCTTCATGAGCAAGATATTCAATACTCCATGCTGTTAACACCCTGCCACGCTCCGGGTCACCTACCAGGGTAAAGCCTATTTTTTCCAGTCCCCACATGATGCCCTGTCCTGGTGGGAATCGCTGCCTCGTCCTCCTAAGCCTCCTGCCTCATGCCGACCCTGCTGGATCTGAGGTTTCCTTGTCACCCCTGTTCTCATGGTCGTTTTCCAACAGTTTTTTCATGTTTGGTTCTTTATTTTGTTGATTTATTGCTGCTGACTGTGGGTGATCAGACCAATCTCCTACAGGAGAGTACCTGGCCTTGGTTTTCCTGGCCTTGGCCTAGCTGCCCTGTTTTTTTTTACCCCCCCCTTCTTTTGGAACATCGTCATTGACCACTGACTTTTTTGTTTTTTGCTTTGACACTTTTCTTGCTCTCTGCTACAGGCCATGCGCCCCTCGCATGGTTCAAGTTTGGGGTATAGGCCCTCTCCTCCTTTTTGGAGCAGGGCAGGGGTACGGTTGCCCTTTTTGGGCGCCTTTTTTCCTGTTGAATTTGGTTGTATTTTTGTGTGTATGGTGTGTGTATGGATGTTTGTGTGTGCAGCACTGCGACCCTTCTTTGTTCCTGTGAACGTGGCCGGTGGTGGGGTGCTTCCCGGCTACCCCTTCTCTCTCCCTTCCCTCCTTGACCCAGTGATTTTACTGCCAAACCCATGGCCGAGGTGATTGATTGTTCGTGGAATGTCCGCGGACTGAACTCCAAATTTAAAAGAGCGTATTCTATGCCTCCAGGAAACTCACCTCATGGGGTCCAAGGTGATGGCCCTCAGGAAACACTGGGTGGCTCATTACTATCAATCCACTTACTCTAACTATAAGGTGGCTGTCCTTATCCGTAAGGGGCTACCCTTCCTATGTCACCAAGTTATCCTTGACCCTAAGGGGCAGTATGTCATCCTACATGTGTCCATCCATGAGACCACCCTGATTCTGGTCGCGGTGTATCTCCCTCCTCCGGTCACGGCTGCAGTGTTTTCTGAACTCAGTGTCCATTTTGCCTCCCTGCCTAATTACCCTATGCTTATCCTTGGGGATTTTAATTCAGTGTTAAAACCTGATTTAGATAGACTGTAAAGGTTTCAGCCTGAGTCCAAGTTGTTTCGTGAGTGGTGCACTACTTATGGATATGTGGATCTGTGGCGCTGGAAATATCCCACTGCTAGAGTGTACGCCTGCCAGTCTAGGTCCTATGCCGCCCTTTCCAGACTTGACTATGCACTGGTCACGGGGGACTTTCTGCCCTGTTTCCGGTCCGTGGAGTACCTATCCAAGACGGAATCTGACCACTCTATAGTACGGGTGGGTTTAAGTTTGGGTCATCGGCCCTCGTTTCGGACCTGGCGTCTCAGTCCTCTCTGGATTTCTACGCCAGAGATCTGAGGCCATTTCGACTGACATGGCCGTCTACAGGTCCCTTAATGTAGGCTCTGCTTCCGGAGGCCATGTCTGGGATGCCTTTAAGGCGGTTATATCTCCAGAACTAAGAGTTATAGATCCAAGGGGCGGGTGACGCAGGAAGCCCTCCAAAAGGCTCTTGAGGAGGCTCGCGCCCGCCACATGGGTGCTCCTTCCTCTGAGACTCAGGGTATTGTTGACAGATGCTCATAGGGCGCTACAACTTCACGATCGATCTGACCAAGAAACATCAGCTATACCTCCCTGCTCGTATTCACGAGCATGGGGGGGAAGAATGGTAGGCTCCTCGCATATCTTGCCCACACTGATTTCCAAGATACCTCGATTGACTCCATCCAACTCCCGGACGGCTCGACCACCTTTGACGCTCTAGTTATCAACCAGACT
Organism: Rana muscosa; assembly: GCA_029206835.1. NCBI lineage: Eukaryota > Metazoa > Chordata > Amphibia > Anura > Ranidae > Rana > Rana muscosa. The sequence continues at coordinate 6,280,032 of CM055125.1, forward strand.
TTTGCAGACTTCTATTGCACGTTATACAGGGGGGCAGACACCCCTCCCGAACATGACTTCCTAGGCTTTTTTGAATCCCTTGACCTCCCGGCACTTCGTAGCTCCCAGCAATCTCTCTTAGATAAGCCCATTACTCTGGAGGAAGTCACTGCAGCTATTGGACAATTGCCTTCCAATAAGACTCTGGGCTTGGACGGCCTCCCCTCGGAGTGGTATCAGGCCCATGTAGAGGTGTTGGCTCCCAGGCTCCTCAAGACATTTCATGACTCCCTTGAATTTGGAAAGCTCCCTGATTCTATGAATAAGGCCCTTATAGTGGTGATACCCAAGCCTGGTAAGGATAAGTCGCAATGCACATCCTATAGGCCCATCTCTCTCCTGAACAGTGACGCCAAAATTCTAGCAAAGATACTCGCCCTCAGACTTCAGACGTTCATTCTATCCCTCATACCCCCGGATCAATCCGTATTCATGCCTGGCAGGAGTACATTTGATAACATTCGTAGACTGTTCCTGCACATTCACAGGGCTGCACACGCAGAATGTGGTGGTTTGGTCCTCTCCTTAGACATACTAAAAGCTTTTGACACTGTTAGCTGGCCCTTTTCTTTGGGAAGCTATGGATAGGATGGGGATTGGACCAGGTTTTCGCAAATGGGCCAGATTGCTGTACGCGGACCCGGGGGCTAGGGTCCGCACAAATAAGGATATCTCACGTTCATTCTCTCTGGGGAGGGGCACCAGACAGGGGTGCCCTCTCTCTCCACTTTTGTTCGCGCTGGCCATTGAGCCTCTGGCTCTGGCAGTGCGGCAGACGTCCGAGATTGGGGGCATCCGGTCAGGCCTGTTGATAGAGAAGATTTCTCTCTACACAGATGATGCCCTGGTATAATTGGATGGCAAGGAGTGTTCCTTTGATAAGTTGTTACAGGTGGTTGAGGAGTTTGGTGCGGTCTCGGGTCTTCGGGTGGGCTGGGAGAAATCCCAAGCCTTTGTTGTCGGCCCCCCATTTCCGGCTGAGGTCACATGTTCAGCTAACGTCTTCTTTTAAATATCTGGGTAAACAGATGCATGCTGACCTCTCTAGGTATGAGGAACTTAATGTCACCCCTATAGTTCAACAAATGACTGTCAAATTCCGTAGCTGGTCATCATTGCCTCTTAATTAAACTGGTCGCATAAATATCTTTAAAAAATGATTTTTTTGCCAAAATTACTTTGTTTCCGAGCTTCCCCGGTTTTTCTCTCCAAAACTTTTTTTGCAAAACTTGACTCCGCCCTCTTTGGTTTTGTTTGGAACGATTGCCAGCCCCGTATAGCCAAGTCCTCCCTCCAAGCAGCCAAGGCTGTGGGTGGACTGGTTTCCCGAACCTGCGACACTATTTTCTCGCCTCCCAGCTCACCTTTGTCCATGACTGGATGCACTCTGACCCCCAGACTCCCGCCACTGCTTTCCTGCTCTCCTTATTTGAATCTCCTACTTCATTGCGGGATGAATTACATAGATCTAAGAAGGTAGAAGGCTCTAGACTTTCCCCTGTGGAGGTGGGTTTTATGGCATGGAGAGAGAGGGGGGGGGGGGGGGAACGCTGTCTCCATCCTCACCTGGGGTTTCACCGCAGACTCCTCTGTGGCGGAACCCAAAGATTCCTGAGCTCTTTGGTCATCCGGATTCAGTATGGTGGGCCCGTTTTGGGGTCACATCTCTCTCACATAGTTGAGGGGAATAATCTGGAGTCATTTGAGACACTCAGGCTTAACTATGGTCTCGAAAACAAATTTTTCTTCAAATATCTTCTATTGAGGCACGCCCTTCGGACACAATTTGGGTCCTTGACCATAGAGCTCACGAAATCTTCCATTGAAGACCTCCTGTCGTTCCCAGAAATGGCCAAGTTGGTGACGTCCTTTTATGGCTGCCTCCAGGGGGTGGGAGCGGATCCCTTTCAGAATTCTCACCGCAAATGGCTGTTGTATATGCCTGAGCTTTCTGAAGAGGATTGGGAGGAGGTAACAGATATGCTTTCAGGATATTATTAGCACTGCTGATCTATTAGTACAGTTTAAGCTTATTCATCATTTACACTATACGCCTGCTAGGCTGGTTAAGATGGGGCTGGGTCTTGATATTGCATGTGTTAGATGTAACATGGTTGCTGCTGATTTCTTTCATATGTTTTGGACTTGTCCGGGACTCTCCGCCTTCTGGAAGGATTTATTTGCCTTTTTTGCCGACAAATTGCACCTGCCGATACCCCACACGTCGGAGGTTGGGTTGTTGGGGGTGCTGAATGACCATGTGCCTTGTACTCATGCCAGGACTTTGCTACGTCTACTGTTATTTTATGCACGTAAAACCATTTTGCTACATTGGAAGGACGCAGGCCCCCTTTCGGCTCACGCAGTCTTTCGAATTGTTCATGGTCTCCTCCCCAGATTCAAACTGATTTACAAGAGTAGGGAATGCCTCAAGAAGTTTACTAACGTCTGGCAGCCATGGCTGGATGTCTCAAAGGACTTCTGGGGGGAGGTCCTCTCCTCACAGCGCTCTCAGTAATTCTTATTTTTTATTTTCTGGTTGGGGGTCTATTATGGGTTAACTAACCCTATATCTGGGTGGCACTCGCTGTATGAGTCACGGTGGTTATGTAGTCTACGGACCTTTAGCGCAATACTGATGTTATGGGGTCGTCGGTGCTGTGAGGGTGAATGTTCCTGTATGTATGTGTGACTGGCTCTTATGTTTGTTTTTTGGGGTACTTCTGTTATTGCAGTCTGCCTATGCACTCATTTAAACTTTATGGACGATTCCATCTACAAGCTCAATTGTCAGACTGTATTGTTTTTGATTTATTTTGTATTGTTTCTTTTGAAAATCTGAAAATAAGCACCTTTAAAAAAAAAAAAAAAAAAAAAAAAAAATTCAGCCCTCAGACCTGAACCTATTAACTACTGCACCCAGCTAGAAGTTCAGAGACAGGAAGTAGTTTTGCTTATTTGCAACATTTTATAAACGAAACCAAGTAATTTTTCTCCTTCACTCGTGTGTGCTGATGAGGCTGCACTGATGGGCACTGTTGGGGCGGCACTCATGAGGCTACACTGGTAATCAGGACACTTATGATTAGTGCAAATGTCTCCTTGTCACATTTGCCAGTTACCAACTCTCCTCACGCTGTAACAGCACGAGGAAAGGAATGCTGAAAACCATCAAGTTTGTTTACATGTGATCAGCTGTGATTGGACACAGCTAATCATGTGGTAAAGAACCGATGTGATTGGTCCTTAACCCCGATCTGTGATCACCTGTGTCCGAGGGACACAACAATCAGAGAGCATGCTGGATGTGCGCTGCAGTGGACATGGTTTCTGGGAGGATGTCCACGGATGCCCTCCCAGAACTGGATAACCATGCTGTAGACGTCTTTTGGTCATAGCACGGTCAGGAAGTGGTTAAGAGACTGCAGTCTTAACTCACAACAGGTCCCTTTACACAATATAAATTGGAAGAAATCCCAGCATGACATATATATGCACCATATTTGATGTGACCAAGAGGACTACAAATCCCAGCATGACTGGTGGTGTATTCTAAAAGGAAAATACTGATATTGGCCCCCTTTTCTCCCAGGCTGCCAGACACCTACAAAACCCACTCCAAATTTAATGGACCATTAACCTTTTTTTTGTTTTAAAAGCAGAACTCTACTCCCCCTTCACTCCAATGCTGCAGTGCCCTGGAGCTGCCTGCCTGCCACTGACATCTTTTGGCCCACCTGGCACTGAACTTTGGATGTTTAACACACGGCTGAGGGGAAATTTCACTTCTGCGCATGCATGGAGTTCATTCATCTTGACATTGCCGAAATTGGGACAACAGCATTGTTATTCTAGGGAAGGATTTCTAAACCAGGGTTCCTTCAAAGTTTGTTAGGGGTTTCTGTGAGCAATTTCTGCCTTTCACTGACCCCATTGATCTTTTTAGCTATCTATAAAAGGGGGTAATTCTTCCCAATGACCACAAATACAAGGAGCATTCTTCCCACTGACCATCATACTAATGTATCATGAGTTGTAGATGTATTTATTTTTAGCAGGGGTTCCCAGAGACCGGAAAGTTATTGCAAAGGTTCCTCTGTGTAGAAAAGGTTGAGAAAGGCTGCTTTTAGGGAAGGGTAATACTAGCAGATTTTAGCCCCGTTCACACTCAATGCAGCTTTGAAATTAAGTGACTTTACTGCAACTTGACTGACATATGTGTGACTTCATGCACAGATATACATTCAAATCGCACCTGAAATCGACAAAAATAGTGCAGCACCAATTTGAACATCTCCATTGCCGACAATAGGGTTGTGACTTGTCATGCGATTTGGACCTGCCAAATTACATGACAAGTCCCACCTGTGTGAACAGGAGCCAAGATGCAGAAGTAAATTGAAGCTGAACTCCAGGCAACACTTTAAGCAGTTGCAGCAAAGGTTTTTTTTTCTTGGGATAAAAGGTTTTACATAAAGCTGACCATTGTAAGCACCGCCGCCAGTATTAAAGCAGAACTAAAGGCAGAGAGATTCATTTTTCCAATGGCCCCTCTCCGGGAAACTTCTGTGTGCCAGTTTTCAGGCCTCTTCAATGGACGGTGATGAATGACGACCCTCCTGCGCATGCACTAATCATCCAAGCACACAGGATTGGAACAGCCGCCACAAGCTGAGCCCGCGCAGCTCAGCTTACACTCAGGGGATCGTTGTGACCTGGCAGGTAGAGAAAGTTTGTTGCTGAAGAGACATTGCGTGTCTCTTCTGCAATAAAAAGTCTGCCAGCAAGTTTAGTTCTGCTTTAAATGGTTTGTCTCAATCCACTTTTGCAGGATAGCATGTCCTGTTGAAAAATAAAGGAGGGGAGGAGGAATGCAGCCACCACATCTAAAGATTGATATACTGCAATATAATAAATGTTTACGTTTGGGTTTATTACGGCTTTAAATCCTCCACTGACCTTCATTTTCATCATCAGGTGCCTCCTGACTCTGTCTAAGCTCTTCCTCAATATCCACATCCGATTCCTCCGACTCTTCATCCTCATCCTCATCTTCCTCAGATTCACGTGAACTGTGAGATTGTGCTCTTCTGCTTCTTGGAGAATCCTGCAACCCACCCAAACCATTACTGGAATAGTAATAACAAGCAGAGAAACATAAATCAAAGCATCAACTAAACAGAGAAAAATATCTTGAGTTTGCGGCCCAGTTTTGGTCGCCAACCTTCAGAAAGGATGTCTGTGAACAGGAGCGTGTTCAGAGAAGGGCAACTAGGCTTATAAGGTGGCTGGAGGACCTCAAGTACGAGGAACGACTATAAAACACTACTTCTCTCTGAAGAAGAGGCACTTGAGGAGAAATGATCACAATATAAAAATCTTTAACCACTTCCCATCCGCGCTATTGCTGAAAGATGGCTACAGTGTGGGCTTACTATGCCGGGAGGGCGTACATGGACATCCTCCCGTGATCGCTGAGTCCTTTGGAGATCAGGGTAAAGGCCCAATCACAGGGGCCCTTTACCAAGTCATCGGCTGTGTCCAATGACAGCTGATCACAATGTAAACAAGCCGGATATCGGCCTCTTTCCTCATGATGACAGCGTGAGAAGAGACAATAACTGGCTGGTTGTTAAAGGGGCATCTACACTGAAAATCAGTACAGTCCCAACAGTGCTGTCAAACAGTTCCGCCTCATCAGTGCAGCCACCCATCACCGCACATCAGTGAAGGAGAAAAAATTACCTGTTTGCAAAATTTTATAAACTCCAAAAAATGTTTTCAAAATGTTCAGTTTTTTTTTCGTTTAATCAGCAAAAAAAAAAAACACAAAACAAAGCTTTATGTGAAAAAAATAAAATAAAAATGTCATTTGGGTACAGTGCTGCATGACCGCACAATTGTCATTCAAAGTGTGACAGCACTGAAAGCTGAAAATTAGCTTGGGCAGGAAGGGGGTAAAAGTGCCCGGTAGGCAAGTGGTTAAATGGTGACGCTAGCACAAGGAGGAAAAAAAACATGCGGCCACACAACCAAGTGGGACCAAATCTTTAACTGCATAATGCAGGGATCCTCAAACTATGGCCCTCCAGCTGTTGGAGAACTACACGTCCCATGAGGCATTGTAAAGCTCTGACATTCAGACATGATGGGAATTGTAGTTCCTGAACAACTGGAGGGTCATAGTTTGAAGACCCCCTGGCATAATAGGTTCTTTTTTGTTAAAGTGTCAAGGATGCGGAACTCCCATCCACAGTTGGTGGCGTCAGCAAGGAGTGTGGATAAATAATAAAAAAAAAATTTGAGTTGTGTTTCTTAGTGAATACAATGTAGCGGGATATGAAAAGTGACATGAACACACACACACACACACACACGCTGAACTAGATGGACCAATGTGTTTATTCAATCTTACTATGTAACAAAACATATGGATTGGCCTCTCAAATTGAAAACATTATGACCCTGCTTGTGTGCCCCCCTCCTCTATGAATGGCTCTGTAGGCTGGCAAAGGTTCTGTTATTTCTAGGCTCTATCTAAAGCCCCTCTCTTATCTACCTTTACATCCTTGGAAGTACTCGGCACTTCATTGTCTCTGTTCTTGTTCTTCCAATCCTCCTCATCCCCTTCATCCTGCAATTCTGCAAACTTTTTGATGACATTTTCCAAGCGATTTACAGCCAAGCTGCGGTTTTCACAGAGACGTCGGGCCAGGGATGTGTCAAGTTTAGCAGGGTCCTCACCTGGACAATCAAGCAAAAAATAAAAAAAATAAAGGACTATTAAATAACTGACATAATACGTTATTACAGCTGCAAAAAAAAAAAAAAAAATGCAATAAAAAACTAACAAAATGCAGTTGTAATAAAAGGAATCATGTGACCCAAGAAGAAAAACTGAAAAAAAAAAAAAAGGTACAAATTACTATTTTTTTTAAAGCCATTTACATACATATGTGGCTTTTGGTGTGCCCTACCTTACACACAAGGAGTATAGGAGCACTTTAGGGTCTTTTTTTTTTTCCCTTTTGCCAATATTAGGGCCTTTGTATAATAACAGAATCAAGATATACCTGTGCTCAAAGCGGCTGTCAGCTGCTTTATTGAAATCAATACAGGGAGATCGGTGCTTGTAAATCCCCCACCGCCACACCGATCACCCGACTGCCCAGGTATCGGTACAACCCTGCCAGAAATTCTGGATGAACCCTCTGCACGTTGCTATATACCCTTTCTAGCAAACTTTGCAACAGGGATAATTGGTTCACACGAATTGCAATACAGGTTTAAGCTGGCCAACTGTGTCAAGGTAATCCCTCTTACGGCCAGTCCTACTCTGCTACGGTGGACTGGACACCATGCCAACATGGGGCAAACAGACACAAAGTAGCTTCCCCCCCCTCTGTGTCTGTATGCCCCATGTTGGCATGGTGTCCATATGCATTTGCAGAGCAGGACAGGACAGAGTTCCACCCACATTTTTTCACTCCTCACCATGCAGCACTAATGTGCATCCTTAAAGCGGAGCTCCACCCTAAAGTGGAACTTCCGCTCATCGGAACCCTCCCCCCCCTCCGGTGTCACAATTGACACCTTTCAGGGGGGGGGGGGGAGGTGCAGATACCTGTCTAAGACAGGTATTTTCACCCACTTCCGGGAGTCCTCTCTGCGGGAAGTAAGTCACTTCCCGCAGAATACCCGTTGTGTTCTGGGAGACACTCGGCTCCCAGAACACACGGGGACCAGTCAGAACGGCGCAGCGCGACTCACGCATGCGCCGTAGGGAATGGGGCAGTGAAGCCGCAAGGCTTCACTTCCTGGTTCCCTCACCGAGGATGGCAGTGGGGGCAGCAGAGTGACGAGCGATTGCTCGTCCTCGGCTGCAGACGTCGCTGGACTCCAGGACAGGTAAGTGTCCTAATATTAAAAGTCAGCAGCTGCAGTATTTGTAGCTGCTGGCTTTTAATATATTTTTTTTTCGGCGGAGCTCCGCTTTAAAGGGGTGTTCGAGAAAAAAATAAATAAAATTAAAAGCCAGCAGCTACACATACTGCAGCTGCTGGCTTTTAATAAATGGACACTTACCTGTCCTGCAGTCCCTCGATGTCGGCACCGCAGCTGATGTTTCCATTAGCTGTCGGGTGCTGCCGCCTCCATTGCGGGTAAGGGAACACGGCAGTGTAGACTTCCGGCTTAACGCCAGGAAACCTACTGCGCATGAGCGAGGCTCCGCTCCTCTCTCCTATTAGCCCGGTGGCCGGGGGGAGGAGGAGGAGGGAGCCCCGGTGACGTCACAGCCGGACTCCCAGAAGTGGGAAAGGATACCTGTCTTTGATAGGTATCCTGTCCCCTCTACCCCCCCCGAAAGGTGCCAATTGTGGCACCGGAGGGGGGTCCGATGAGCGGAAATTCCACCTTACGGTGGAGCTCCGCTTTAAAATGAATTGGCAATTTATTTTTTTGTTCACTTGCCTGATTTAAAGTGATACTAAAGGTTCGAGTATTTAAAAAAAAAAAAAAAAAAAAAAACACAAACATGTCATACTTACTTCCCCTGTGCAGTTCGTTTTGCAGAGTAGCCCTGATCGTCCTCTTCTGGGGTCCCTCGGTGGCTTTTCCCCGCATTAGATAACCCCCTAGGAAAAGCGATCTTCCTGGGGCTTACCTTGCGGGCGCGCTCCCGTGTCCAGTATTCAGCGTCCATAGCCACCGAATGCAGGACTCGGCCCCGCCCCCCGGGATTTGGAGAGCTGATCTTTTGTTTAAGACCACCTCTCAAAAGTGGGTGGAACTCCGCTTTAATAAAAATTTAATTTCATTGTTTGTGGGAGTGCAGCCATCCGATTTCATAGTTCATCCCGATTTCTGCAGCAGTGACGGGGCGTGCACCCTACTATACAGATCGTTGGATTGGATTGCAGCCTTGCCGGCTCACCTGGAGCAGCGAGGTGTCTGTGTATGTACTGTAATCTGTGTGAACCAAAAATCCCTGTTTTTCATTGCAAAGTTGTGCAGAGGGTCCATCCAGAATTTGTATAATCACAGGTTCGCTTGCTAGAATTACTTTGCAGAAGTCCTTGGATTGAATTGTTGTTCTCATGGTACAACGTTCAGAGAAAGATCTACTTTGAGAGCCGAGGTTTAAGGTCACGCTGATAAGGTGTTCCAAAATAACAGACAGTCGTATATTTTGTATCTGATGATGTGCTGTTTGTGCACATTGCTTATGCTTAACTACTTCCTACCAGGCGTTTTCTGGCACTTTTTGTTTACAAGTTTAAACACATTGAACGCGGCATTGAAATCGTGCGACTTCATGTCAAAGCCGCATTTCAATGGGACTTTGGGTTCCGACTTGAGCCCCCTGTTCACATCGGGGAGATTTGACATGCAACTTGTCTATCAAATCATATGTCAAATCGCAGTCTGTTGCAGATGTCTTGCAAATCTCCCCCGAAGTCGCAAATTAAATGCTGGGTATGAAATCGCGTGAATTCAGCTAAACGCGCACAATTTCAAACCCATCTTCAAGGTAAACGTAGGCTCAAAGACATCTGTGCGGTTTCATGCACGGATGTCTATTGAAGCTGCACCCGAAGTGGGGCGCCACAAAGTCCGTGACGCTCCGATTGAAACGGTGCCATTGCCAGCAATAGGCTGCAACTTGTCATGCCATTTGAATATAAAAATCGCTTCAATGTGAACGGCTAAATCAGTATTTTTTGCTATAAAATTACTTCTGCCGAATGAGCCCCACATCTAGCTGAACGGCATCTACCTTTGTGGTCAGCGTAGGGATTAATGTCTGGCAGTTAGTAATCGCCGCCAAGACATCAGCGAGGCCCGGCTAAGAAGGAGGGGGCTGATCAGCGTGTTCCGTCTGGGACGCCATATTGCTGGAGGAGCGTGCGCGGGTCCCCACGCGCTCACAGCGGGCCAGGGGAGATTCCTCGGGCAGGGGGGAAAAAGAAGCTTCTTACCCCAGCCTTTGGACCCACGGGACGAGCGGCGACGCATAGGGGTGTCCGCAGCCATGTGACCCAATCCTCTTGTGCCCTTAGAGGGGGAAAAGCTGAGGATTTTGGCGGAGCTCTCTTCTCAGACGTCCACTCAGTGTGCCATCTTGGCCACGCCCCCAGAAAATCACTTCTAACCCCCAAACATTATACTTTTTTTTTTTTTTTTTTTTAAGCAAAGACCCTAGGGAATAAAATGGCAATCGTTGGAATTTTTTATGTTACACAGTATTTGCGCAGTGGTTTTCCAAACGCAATTTTTGGGAAAGAACACACTTAAGTGAAAAAATAAAAAAAATTACACCACCCCCCCCCCCAGCCCCTTTTTTTTCTTTGTCCCTTCTTCCTTCCCCTGGAATTTGCTCTAAAACCCTGGACTCTTTTATAAAGATATACTATTCCCAATCCTGGATGTTGAGTATCCTTCAAGGGGTTCTGGTTGGCCTCCCCACGGACCTGGCAGGCTATCACCACCAAATAATTCACGTATACGTCTACAGGTGACAAAAGCTTTTACATTTATTCATTACAATTATTTTTTCTCCTCTAGACAATTTTTGATTTTATGGCATGGATTCTGTCCTTTGTATTCAGGTTGGATATAAACCATATATCTATACCTCTTGTTGGTTAAAATGTTTGTGTTAAAATATAACTTTCAATGACTGTTAGTTTATGTTTCTCTATGTATATTGGTACAGTACTCTATAAGAAGATCCAAGGCCCTGATGAAGTGGAACAGCCAGCGGAATGTGTTGGCCGGATAAACTGATCCTAAGGCCAGAAAACAAATTATCTTGGATGGCTAACTTATGGACATGTTTTTAACTCTTTTTTATATTCTTGTGATATTTTATATATAATAATATTACATTTTATTACAGCAGTCTGGTCCTGTCTATATCAAATCCAAGGAGGTACATATAAAGTCCTATATAGTCTCTGTACTCTTGTATGTTAGAGCAGGAAGTGTGTTACTGGCAGGATCACTAGCTTAAAATTTATTTTAAAAAAGCCTAAAAATGAAAACCGAATGCAGCCACCACATCTAAGGAACAATGATCTGCAATATAGTAGATTTTTGTTTGTGGGTTTAGATACATACATTTTTCTAAATTGTATTCCAAGAAGCCTATTTTACACAAATTGCAGCATTTTCATGTGCAAAAATAAAATAAAATAAAAGTATAGCATGCTGCATTATTCCACACTGGAACGCATCGCAAGCACTTATTCTATAGCTAATGGTGTTTTTATAACATCCAGTGTGCATGAGGCCTTTTTTTTTTTTTTTTTTTTTTAAGGAGCCTGCAGAGCACTGCACCAGCGATACGACCCCCTTCCAACTAGTCATGCCTCACCTCACCGTGCCATTGCATGCCTCACCTCGCCATTGCATGCCTCACCTCGCCATTGCATGCCTCACCTCGCCATTGCATGCCTCACCTCGCCATTGCATGCCTCACCTCGCCGATCCCATACCTTATCCCTGTATGCAGAGTCAGTCAGACCGTGGGCGTCCATTGTTCAAAAGCCGCGCCTCCGCCTCGTGCTGTTCCGTGATAGGCGGAACAGTCATTTTCCCAGCAGAGCCTCTGTTTAGTGTTCCGCCTATCACAGATGCCCTCTCGTCCGAGGCCGAGGATAAGGACATCCGTGATAGGCAAAACACTGAACAGAGGCTCTGCTGGGAAAAGGAGTGTTCCGCCTATCACAGAACAGCACGAGGCGGAGGCGCAGCTTTTGAACAATGGACGGCCGCGGTCTGAGACTGAGACTCTGCATACAGGTACCAGCGTATAAGACGACCCCCGAGTTTTGAGGCATATTTTTAAGCATAAAAGGTCGTCTTATACGCCGGAAAATACGGTATAAAAATGTAAGCAAGCATAGGAATCGTCCACGCAGGGGCTAAATCATGGTTAATTACAAACAGCTATAAAAGGAGTAGAGTCATGTCAATTAAAGCAATTGTAAAGTCTTGTTTTCTTTCCTATAAAAATAACAAACATGTTCTGCCACTGAGTAAAATAAAAAAGGTACAAACAGTATATAAAATCAACAATCAATTTATTATGAAAACAAATTAAACCAAAAAATAGGATTTTTTACTCACCGTAAAATCCTTTTCTCTGAGTCCATGGACCAACACAGCTTCTCTATTGACAAAGTGGGTATTATCCGTTAATTAGGAGTGACTAGGCAGAAAACTTGTAAAAAGTGTTGCATCACACCTTCTACAGTACCGCCCAGGGGGCAGACCCTCTGGGTATATTCCCCTCAGTCTGCATCTCGCAGATCAGTTCGTCAAAAAGCAGTACAAACCTAAAAGGAGGGGTGGGTGCTGTGTCGGTCCATGCACTCAGAGAAAAGGATTTTACGGTGAGTAAAAAATCCTATTTACTCTTTCGTCCATGGACCGACACAGCCTCTTCATACTGAACACGTGGTACGTCCCAAAGCAGTGTAAAGAAGAGGGTGACAGCAGTAGTAAAGGAAAAACCAAACTTCACTCCAAACAAGCAGAGCTCCTCAATGGAAGAGTTGCAACTTCAAACAGCGGCCTGCAACACCTTGCGGCCGAAGGAAGCATCGGAAGATGCAGCCACATCAACCTTGTAAAATTTAGAAAAGGTATGTGCAGACGACCAGGTCGCCGCCTTGCACACTTGTGCAACCGACGCTTGATGTCGGAAAGCCCAGGAAGCACCAATTGCCCTGGTGGAATGCGCCGTAACCGGAAAGGGAGGCGCCCGCCCCTTAAGGGCATAGGCCTGTATGACGGTCTGCCTGATCCATCTAGAAATGGTGGCAGGCAACACCGCTTGGCCCTGTTGTGGGCCAAACACAGACACAAACAGCAACAGACAGCTTCTCTATTGACAAAGTGGGACGTCCCAAAGCAGTGTCAGAGAAAAAACGAGGGGTGGTAACAGCATAAAAATAAACTTCACCCCAAACACAAAACAGCACTCCTCCAACGGAGGAGTTGCAACTCTAAACAGCCGTTTGCAAAACCTTGCAGCCGAAAGAGGCATCCGAAGATGCACCTACATCAACTTTGTAGAATTTTGTGAAAGTGTGAGCGGACGACCAAGTCGCCGCTTTACATATTCGGGAAACAGACGCTTGATGTCGGAAAGCCCAAGAGGCACCTATTGCCCCGGTCGAATGCGCCGTGACCAGAAAGGGGGGTGCTTGACCCTTTAAGGCGTAAAGCCTGGATTACTATCTGTCGGATCCACCTAGAGATGGTGGCCGACGAGACTGCTTGGCCCTTCTTGGGACCAGCCACTGAAACAAACAGTGAGTCTGACTTCCGGAACAGGAAAGTAGCAGATAGGTATACTCTCAAAGCTCGGACAATGTGGGGGCGTGGCCTGGATAGCAATGGGATAGGTCGCATGTGATGTGAGCTCCGTCTGCCCATACTCCTAACCTACCATCCTGCCTGCATCCTGCTCGGTTCCTGCCATCCCCTACATCCGAGGACGTGTCCTGCTCTCCCTGTGGTTCCTGAAGCCTGTTAGCCCGCTGGTTTGCCGCCACTGCCGTCGCGGCGCTTCCCGGTCATCTGCTTCAGGAAAGGCCCCGGCTTCGGCCTAGTTCCTGGTTCGGCGGCCATCTTGGCCCTCCTGACGGCGGCCCTGGACACTTCTCCTTGCCTCCCTGGGTGCACTGGGCTCCATCCTATTCTACATCGGCCCCCGGATTACCTGCTGCAGCTGCTGGGGTGTCTTTGCACTCTGCACCTGCTGTGTGAGCGGACCGCGGTCTCGGCCTGACTCCCGGAACGGCGGCCATCTTGCTCCACCCGGAGACATCTTTGGCAAGTATTACAGGCCTCCCTGACTCCCCTGAGCTCAGATTCCCCTGCATGCAGCCTGTTGCCATCACAGCTACTTGAGAGTGACCTGCTGCCTACGTTGGGCCGTCCCTGGGCAGCGGTGGGGGGGGAGGTTGTGGAGGACCCGGCCTCCTTAACAGCGGCCATTTTGGTGCACCCAGGGATCTTCCCTGTCGCCTTACAGCATGTCTCCGTCTAAAAATAATTCTGAAGCCATCGATAAACTGGCCAGATACCGCCGGCTTGAAGAGGGGGATCGGCAGGCCAGAGATGGCGCTGCTGCTTTCCTGGATACGGATCACTCTGTGGTGGCTACTAACAAATTACTGGATGCCATCGCCATGTGCCAGAGCACGCTTACCACCAAGATCGAGGAGGTAAAAATTGATGTGTCCCTTATCCGGCAGGATCTCTCTACCCTCAGGGACCGCGTGACGGAGACGGAGACCCGTATTAGCAGAGCAGAGGATATCTTACACCCTTTACAACATACCACCGATGAGGTGCGCCGCCAGTTACAACAGATTAGCGCAAAACAGGATGACATGGAAAATCGCCTTCGGAGATGTAACCTCCGCTTCATCGGTCTTCCTGAGTCTGCTGAGTGTACCGATCCGGAGAGCTTCCTTGAAAACCTCCTAACCTCAACCTTCGGCAGAGACGCATTTTCGGTAATGTTTGCAGTGGAGAGAGCTCATCGAATCCCTGGCCGCCCTCCTCCCCAAGGAGCTCCACCGCGTACCCTGATAGCGAAGTTCCTTAATTTCAGGGATCGCGACAAGATCCTCCGCCTAACCAGAGAGAAGGGGAATATCCCCCATACCAACGCTCGTGTTGCCGTCTTCCCGGACTTCTCCAATGAGGTGCAACGGCAGCGGTCCAGGTTCCAGGATGTTAAGAAGCGCCTCCGCACTCTACACCTCAAATACGCCATGCTGTACCCTGCAAAGCTTCGTGTGGAGTGCGACGGTCGGACCCACTTTTTCGAGGACCCAGAGTCGGCATCCACTTGGGTTGACCGGAGAGATCGGCGAGATTGAGCATACCGCGATGTCTGGGAGCTGTGAGTACTTTTCTTTTCTCTACCCTGCTGCCCCCTGTGCCGGTGGCACTCCCTGTTCGTGCCCTGGTGATTCGCCTCACGGTTGCTCTGTTGCTAGTGGGTGCCCTCCGCCGGGACGGGGGAGACAGACCTAAAAGCCTTTTCCGCCCCTCCTCGGATCTCACAGCATGCTCGCCACCTTCGGGAGACCTAACTGTTAATTCCCCGTTCTCCCCACACATGGGAGATGCTTGTAGAGGGCAGCTTACCGAACGTTGCTGGAACTTCCTATCCTACTTTACGTACCACTCTGATGGCAGGCGGGGCTCCCTTCTGCACGGCTGCAATGGTGTTGTGCTTTTGTGGCCTCTACACCCCATGCACTTCTCAGAGAAGAAGTCGCCCCCCTAGGTTCTCTATGGACTTTTTTCACTCCCCCCATTTACCTGATTGTTTTTTCCTCCTTTTTTGTTTTCTGTTCATCACAGGTATCTATGTCCCTTTGAAATTAAGTCCCTCGCCTCCAATGCTTTTTTCACGTTGGATGTCCCCGGTTGATACCTGGTTTTGGGATACTATGTTCATGCCGAGTTGGGGTGGCACTGGACTGGGAGGGAGGGGAAATGTTTTGGCTGTTTTTTATTTGCCACTATGTTCACAATTGTTTATTTCTGCTAAAGGTACTATGTCATTGTCATACATGCACTATCAATATTGGTTGCTGATGTGTTCTGTACTGTCTGATGTGTCCTTATCTGCTCTTCTGGTCCTGGTCTGGCTGCGGTCTATTATACACACCATATACCCACCATGAGTTCCCTGAAGTTCCTCACGTGGAATGTTAGAGGCTTACGCAATAAGATCAAACGCACAGCGGTCCTGACATTTCTCAAATCTCAGAGAGCTGACATTATCACACTGGTCGAGACCCATGTCACGGGCCACTTGCAATCCTCCCTTAAAAAACCTTGGGTGGGGTGGGCTTATCATGCCACTCACTCCTCATATTCCAGAGGAGTATCGGTCCTGGTTGCCAAACGGGTACCTTTTGAGCTTATACTGCTCCGCACGGATCAGCAGGGCAGATATGTGTTTATGCACGCCACCATTAATGGGTCTCCTATCCTGCTACTTGCCTGCTATATTCCCCCCCCCCCGTACAACTCAGCTGTAATTCAGGAAGGCCTTGCCTTTATGACACAATACCCCTCCGTACCGGCAGTGTGGATGGGGGACTTCAATATGACCCTGATCCCCGCTCTGGACCGTCTGGGCACACTGGATCCCCCCCTTAACCCACCGACCCATACCAGACTGCACCGCATAATGACCGACTTTGCTCTTGTCGACACTTGGCGCCACAGACACCCGCACACTAAAGTCTTCTCATGCTTTTCAGCCAGTCATAACACAATGTCACGAATTGATTTTGTTTTTATCTCAATGTCCCTGCTGCCTAAGCTAGGAGATGTGGGCTTTGCTCCGAGAGTACTCTCGGATCACGCCCCCTACTGGGTCACGATCCAGCTCCTGAAGGCTTCCCCTGCTCCTTCTTGGCGGCTAAACCCGTTCTGGCTGACTGCCCTGCAGGACCAGGATGACATCCCCACAGAATTGCAATACTATTTTACGGCCAACAGGGACACTGCCACGCATGATGTGGTGTGGGAAATGTTTAAACTTCACGCTCGTTCCCTACTTTCCACACGTATTAACAGGCTTAAACGGTCATCAACACTTATTGTCCAGCAGGCTGCGGAGCACCTGCAGGTGCTGGAGGAGGCGTTCCACCGGGACCCCTCGCCCAGCGCGGCCAACAATCTAAAGATTCAGGCGCGCCAGGTCTCCCAATTGCACATAGAGAAGGCTAAACAACGTATCTTCTTCTGTAGACAGAGGGTGTTTGAGTATGGAGAGAGATCGGGCAAACTGCTCGCATATCTCGCCCACTTGGATATGCGCCCCCCTGTGGTGGTGTCCTTGACCGACCCGCAGGGGAACGACATCACCGATCCGCAACTGGTGGCGGAGGAATTTGGGAGATTCTACCGTGCACTCTACACTTCCAGGGTCACTCACACTCCCCAAGACACCAGGGACTACCTAGCGGGAGTTCAATTCCCTAAACTGACAGACGACCAGCTTGAAATTCTGGAAGCCCCTATTACTGAGGAGGACATCTCCGAGGCCATTTCCTGTCTGGCCTCATCCAAGGCCCCAGGATTGGATGGCCTACCTCTTGAATTCTATGCCACCTACTCTGAAATCCTAATCCCTGAACTTAAGTACCTGTATAAATCTATATTTGACTCAGGAGTTCTACCCCCATCTATGCGAGAAGCCCAAATAGTCGTAATTCCCAAACCCGGAAAGGACCCTAAATACCCGGAGTCGTATAGGCCCATTTCCCTGTTACAGGTAGATATTAAAATATTAGCTAAGATTCTAGCCTCCCGCCTTAACCAGGTTATTCTGTCATTGATACACCCTGACCAAACCGGCTTTATGCCAGGGAAGAACACGGCCATGAATATTCGCCGCCTATTTATGAATATTCAGGGGTCCCATGATGAAATTGGGTCGTGGTGGCGCTGGATGCCGCCAAGGCCTTCGACTCCGTGGAGTGGAACTACCTGTGGGAGTGTCTCTCAAGATTTGGATTTGGCCCCAGCTTTATTCGCTGGGTCCAACTCCTCTATCAATCCCCGAGGGCCAGAGTGTTTGTGAATGGTTGGCTTTCTGACCAGTTCCCGCTGGAGAGAGGGACCCGGCAGGGCTGCCCCCTTTCCCCCATGCTTTACGCATTGGCTGTGGAGCCGTTGGCCATAATGGTCCGTGCGGAAACTTGCATCCGAGGTCTCAGGATGGGAAACCTGGAAGAAAAGATTGGGATGTATGCCGACGACACACTTTTGTATCTGGCGGACTCCGGTCCTTCTCTTATAGCAGCCCTCCAGTCCATAGAACGTATGGGTGGCCATTCGGGTCTGAGTATTAATTGGGCTAAGTCCCAGATCCTTCCGATTGACCATTTCCCCTCCTCGTTCGCGTCCCCTCCTCTGGCTCTCCCAAGGGTCTCCCAGATTAAATACCTTGGCGTACAGGTCACTAGATCGCTCTCAGATTATAAACTACTGAACATTGAACCCCTGTTTGCTCTGATCAAGAACAAGACGCAGACTTGGGCCAGACTACCCCTGGGTGTTATGGGTCGCGTCAGCTTGGTCAAGATGATACTCCTTCCCAAGATACTCTATTTGGTCTGGCATGCTCCCCTCTATATACCACAAAAATTTTTCAGGACAATTGAATCCATCCTGAATTCATTTATTTGGGGTCATGGCAGACACAAATTATCCTGGAGAATCCTGAAGAACCCTGTGACGTTGGGAGGAGCTGCTCTCCCTGATTTTCAGGATTATTATTTTGCCTCCCAGCTGTCCCACTTCTATTATTTTGATAAACATGAACTAACGAGATACCAGACACTACTCTGTGAGCACCCAGATGACTCGGCCCACACCCCACTTCAATCGGTCCTAAGAGCCCCATTGACAAGACGCCCCCCCCAACGCACAGCAGACATGTTGACTCACCACCGGAGGGTATGGCGGGCGGCACTGCAGAGAACTGGGACCCCAAGGGTACACTCTCATACCCCTCTCTGGTACAATACATGCTTGCCAGAATTATTGTCCATTCCGGACCCCGCGGCGTGGATACGCCATGGGATCTTATACATACACCAGATCATGACCGATTCAGGCCTTAAGTCATTCCAAATGCTGAAGGACGAATTTTCCCTCCCCAATTGCCTTTTCTTCAGGTATTTGCAACTCCGTCACGCCATACAGGCCCAGTTTTCTGGCTCTTACCCGTCCCTGGCAGTTCCCTCCATAGTGGACACAGTCACGGGTAATGTGCCTGCTAAGCTCATCTCCACTTTGTACTCCGCCATTCGTCTCCCTAGCACCACAGCATTGGCCTATACTGCTAAGACTAGATGGGAGGCGGATGTTGGACTTATAGAGGATGAGGACTGGGGCGAGATTTTGGAGGACGTGAAAAAGGTTTCCCCCAAGCTGTCGGACTGCCTCACACAGCTGTACATTATACATAGAACATATCTGACCCCTCAGAGAGTGGCACGTTTCAGGCCCACGTACAATCCAGGATGCCGCCTCTGTGACCATACCCCAGGCTCCTTTTACCACCTCATATGGTTCTGTCCTACCATTCAGGCATATTGGACACAGGTGATACGCTTCCTACACGATCAGATGGGCTCCCCTGCTACCCTTGACCCAAAGATGTGCCTACTTGGCCTGTTGCCAGACTTGGATGCCGACAAACCCCTCCGTACCTTTTTACATGAGACGCTATTCTTGGCAAGAATAGTGGCCCGTAATTGGATGCAGGCCCTGCCCCCTACAGTTCAGTGCTGGAAAAAGGCGGTTAACGATGCTCTCCCATATAAAAAACTGATTTATGTACATAGAGGGTGTCCGCTAAAGTATGAGAAGGTCTGGGACAGATGGATGGCGGATGGTGAAACGTGTACCTGACATGTTGATTTTTTTGTTTTTGTTGTATACCGGCTCTACTTTCACTGCTGTTATTATCTTTGTGACACACAGATGCTTCACTGTGTTCATATATGTACTATTATATTGGCCATACTGGCTTATGTTGATTTATGTACCATGCATACTTTTCAATAAAGTTGGTTTCCAATTAAAAAAAAAAAAGCTCGGACAATGTCCAAGGAATGCAACGCCGACTCCTTAGGATTCGACGGATGAGGACACAAGGATGGAAGTACAATGTCTTCGTTGAGATGAAAAGCCGAAACGACTTTCGGAAGAAAGGAAGGCTACGGCGCAGCACCACCTTATCCTTGTGGAAAATCAAATAGGGAGCCTTGCAGGACAAGGCTGCCAGCTCAGAGACTCATCTAACTAACGTAACACAGCCACCAAAAAGACCACTTTCTGAGAAAGTGTCAACAGAGGAATATCTCTAATATTCTCAAACAGTGCCTTCTGAAGCACCGAGAGGACTAGGTTCAAGTCCCACGGAGGTAGCGGGGGACGGACCGGAGGGGCCACATGTCGATCCCCCTGCACAAATGTACTCACGAGAGAGTGAGTCGCCAGGGGTCGCTGAAAAAAAGACAGCCAGGGCAGATATCTGTCCCTTAATCGTACTTAAGGCAAGCCTTTGGTCCACCCCATGCTGTAAAAACAGCAGGATTCTGGAAACCAAATAAGTACGCGGATGGCATTTCATTTCCTCACATGGAGATGTAGGCCTTCCAAGTGCGGTGATAAACCTTCCTAGAGGACGGCTTCCGAGCACTTCTCATAGTAGAGATTACTGAATCTGACAGGCCCCGGTCTCTCAGTACCTGGTTCTCAACAGCCATGCCGTTAAAGCCAGTGACCGTAAAGCAGGATGGAGTATGGGACCTTGCGATAGCAGGTCCTTCCGTAGTGGTAGGCGCCAGGGGACGTCTGCTACCAGACGTACTAGATCGGCGTACCAAGGACGCTGAGGCCAATCTGGAGCGATTAGGATCATTGGAATTCCCTCCGCCTCCACTCTGCGGAGCAGAAGAGGAAGAAGCCTTAAGGGAGGGAAGGCATAGATTAGCCGATACTGACCCCACGATGCCACCAACGCGTCTGCCCATGGGTCTCTTGACCGGGCCACAAACCTCAAAACCTTCCGATTGAGTCGGGAAGCCAGAAGATCTACGTCTGGTGTGCCCCATCTTTGGCAGAGGAGTTGGAACACCTCCGGGTGTAAGGACCATTCTCCCTGGTCCAGCATCTGGCGGCTCAGGTAGTCCGCCTGCCAGTTTTCCACACCCGGAATGTACACAGTGCCGGTACGCTCCTCTCTGCCCACTTCAGGATGCGAGCGACCTCCGATGCTGCAGCTGAGCTTCTTGTTCCTCCCTGATGATTGACATATGCCACTGCTGTGGCGTTGTCTGACTGGATCCTGACTGGACGCCCTTGCAGCCTCTGAGACCATTTGAAGAGGCACAGCCTGATCGTCCGGATCTCCAGGACATTGATCGGCAGGAGGGCTTCCTCTGGGGTCCAGCGACATTGCACCGACTGAACACCCCAGACTCCCCCTCAACCTGTAAGGCTGGCGTCCGTCGTGATCACTATCCAGTAAACTGGAAGAAATGACTTCCCGGCCATTAGAGCCGGTGCTGTCAGCCACCCTACCAGGGATCTCCTGACTAGGTGGCTCACTCGGATTTGATAATCCAGAGATGATGGACATCTGTTCCATCTGGACAGAACTTCCTTCTGTAACACTTGAGTGTGGTATTGAGCATATGGGACCGCCTCAAAGGAGGCTACCATGAGGCCTAACACTCGCATGCAAAAACGGAGTGACGACCAATTCCTGGAAGTCAGCTGCCGTACTGCAGCCAGGAGGGTCTGCAACTTCTCCACAGGGAGGAATACCTTTGCCTCTGAGGAATCCAGAATCAACCCCAGGTACACTAGGCGTTGAGTGGGCACCAATACTGACTTTTGCGTGTTTAGTATCCAACCACAGTCTCGAAGAGTCTGACAGGTAATGGACACGCTTACCTCTAATTCTGAGCTTGAAGGGGCCTTCAGAAGAAGGTCGTCCAAGTAGCCCATGATAGCGATACCCCGCTGTCTTAGAAGTGCCAGAATCGGAGCGAGCACCTTGGTGAACGTCCTGGGTGCTGAGGCAAGGCCAAACGGGAGGGCCACAAACTGATAGGGGTTCTTCCCGATTGCAAATCGCAGAAACCTCTGGTGTCTGGAGTATATGGGGACATGCAGGTATGCGTCCTTGATGTCCAAGGAGGCCAGAAAGTCCCCCGGATGGAGAGCCGTGACTACAGATCGAACCGACTCCATCTGAAATCTTTGTACTTTCACAAAGCAATTGAGGGCCCTGAGATCCAAGATTGGACGAACCCCATCCTTCTTCGGCACAATGAACAGATTTGAGTAAAAACCCTGACCCCGTTCCTGTTCTGGAATAACTACCCCGCGTTCCAGCAGACCCTGGACCGCCCCATACAGGGCCTCCCGACGGGTCGGTAGTAGCTGGAGATTGGAGGTGACGAATCTGTCCGGTGGACAAGAGAGAAATTCTATCTTGTAGCCTGAGGAGATTACTTCGCAAACCCCCCTGTCGGAGACTAGAGCTGTCCACTGAGTCGCGAATTTGCGAAGACGTCCCCTCCACCCAAGAGCTGGGTGGGGGCGGCCCTTCATGCAGACGCAGATTTGTCCGCAGGCTTGTTGGGTCTGCGGGACCAAAGACGCTTTTGTCCTTGGGCAGGCGCCTTGTCGCCCTAGGGGGACGAAAAAACGCTTGCGTGCAGTAAAAGAGGGCCCTTGCCCTTGGCGTGGCCCCTTACCCTTGCTAGTTTGGGGAAGCAAAGTGCTTTTACCTCCTGTGGCATCCTTGATGATGTCATCCAGAGAAGCCCCAAAAAGTCTGTCGCCCTTAAAAGGCAGATCCTTTAGCCAGATCAGGCCGCGTATTGCTACTGCATAAACTGAAGCTTTTGAAAGCAGGGAAAAAGTATCCATGTCTGACTGGCAGACAAACTTAAGGCCCTGGACCAACTGGTCGGCCAAAGTTATCTCATTAGGAGGAGCATCTCGCTCCTTTAACCCCTGGAGTAGCAATTTTGCCCATTCAGTAAGTGTCTGAGACACTAGGGCCCCCGCCAATGCCAGGCGTACTGCCGAGCCTACCACTGAGTATAGGTAGCGAGCGAGTGTATGAGCCTTCTTATCCACAGGGTCTTTGAAAACAGGAGCCCCTTCTACTGGAATAGTGGTAGCTCTATTAAGTCTGGACATCGGAGGGTCCACTATAGGGGGAGAGGTCCATTTCTTCAGAAAACTCTCCTCAAAGGGGTACCGTACTGCAAACCTCTTTGGGGCTGTAAAAACCCTCAGTGGGTTCTCCCATTCTTTGTATAAGAGTTTATCAAAATAAGACACACAAGGGAACACCTTAGCAGTGCGGGCAGGTTTACGAAACCCAAAAGGGGACCGGAGTCTCTGCTGCTTCTGCAGTATTTTCCAACTTTAGCGTATCCCACACTGCAGTAATAAGGTCAGATACCAAAGCCGTGTTGCGTACTGACCTGGACTTGGAGTCATCCTCACTGTCCGATCGGTCACAGTCTGCAGTATCTGATGCGTCAGAATGTGGGCCATGAGCCGTAGCTGGACCTGGTTCTGCATCAGAATTATCCCCAGAAGATTGCAGGGGACGGGGGCGTTTATTACCCCCTGTATTCCCGTGTGCTGCTTCCACCCTGGCAGCAAACGCCTCTAGGATTGCCGACATAGCGTCCATAGACACCTCAGGGGCACCAGCTGCTAAATCTGGTGTTTCAGGGTGAGAAGACATCTGGCTCAGATGCCATGCTGAATACACGCTGAGACCCACAGGGCTCCAGGCAAGATATCAATAGGCCACCCTCCTGCGCTGCAGAGATGCCACCCTGGACCGGTACTGCTATGCTGCCGTGTGCTGCGCCAGTGATGCTGTCCCACTGCTGCTGTGTCAGTCTGCTTCTTTTATCAGCGCTTCCTGTGTGAATTTTCGCGCCAGTGTAATGCACCCTAGAGGCCGGAGACTCTCGTAAAATGGCCGCCAAAACGTCTGTATGGAAGATAATGTGGGCTCTAAGAAAATGGCCGCTGAGCAGAAGATAGAGGCCAAAGCAGCCGTAGACCACAAAAAGATGGCCGCCGAACGGCAATATCTACATACAGCGTGGATCATTACAAACATGGCCGCCGATCAGTCAATAGAGGCCAGCGGGTGTGGAACTACAAGAAAATGGCGCCGAAACCACAGGAAGATGGCCGCCGGGCAGTCACTAGAGTCCGAACCCGGCATGGACCACTGCAAAATGGCCGCCGACCGCATGGAGGAGGAAGCACATACAGGTAAGCAGAAATTACATTTCTTTTAAATGTTCGTTACAGCCAGCCCCGCTCCAGTGGAACCCCTTAGGTGACCCCCAGCACCCAGCAACTTTTAGCTAGAAGCCCAGGGGAGGAAGGAAAGGCAGGGAGAGAGGGAAGAAAGGGGCCACAACCGCTTACTTGGTCTCTCCAGGAATGTCCAGCCAAATCACCCAGCCGAGGCAGGGGAGTTTACTTACCTATTCTGCATGTATTATGCTGGAAGACATTCCAAACAGATCATCGCCCGCGCACTGAAGGTGACTGTTGGAAAGGCATGCTGTGATTGGACCCAAGGGGACGATCATATGTATGCCCTGGAGCGCGACGCTCACCGGACAGGCTGCTGCGACTCGGCCGTAAGGTCAGCCGAAGCTGATCGGTCCGATGCAAGCCTTGGAGCGTAAGCTCACCGGCCAGGCTGCTGCGACTCAGCCGTAAGGTCAGCCGAAGCTGAGCGGTCCGATGCAGGCCCTGGGAGCGTAGGCTCACCAGCCACCCGTGGAGCAACGGGCATGTCGTGGAAAACCCAGCGCGTAGCTAGGGTCGGCACACGCTTGATGGCTTGAAACTGGGGAGACTACAAGGATCGAGGATCTAGCCTGTCAGCCAGTCGGCAATTGATCGAAGATCGCAGGAAACAAAAAAATATATTTTCCCCCCTAACCAATGGGCCCGAAGGGAGCCATGTCCTACTCCTTGCTAGACAGAAAAAAACTGATCTGCGAGATGCAGACTGAGGAGATATACCCAGAGGGTCCGCCCCCTGGGCGGTACTGTAGGTGGTGTGATGCAACACTTTTTACAAGTTTTCTGCCTAGTCACTCCTAATTAACGGATAATACCCACTTTGTCAATAGAGAAGCTGTGTCGGTCCATGGACGAAAGAGTAATATTGTTCTCAGGGTACATGATGCAGTCAAAAACAAATTCCATACAAAGCTACATACATAGAATTGATGAATAATTTCATATAGAATAAATACATAATGGCATAATTAAGCCGGTACATAAGTAGATCTGGGTAAAGAGTAAAACTGTAATAACTAGGGTTGTCCCGATATCACTTTTTTAAGACCGAGTACAAGTACCGATCCTTTTTTTTCAATTACTCGCCGATACCGATTACAGATACTTTTTTTTTAATCTCATGTGACAGTGGCACATGTGTCAGTAGTTTATTATTTTTTTTTACAATGCTTTCTTTTTTTAAGGGGGGGGGGGGGGATGGTCAGTGTCAGTGTGTTTTTTATTTTATTTTTTAAAATTATTATTTTTTTAATATTTATTGCAATTCTTTTTTTTTTTATCAGCCCTGTTGGGGGGGCTTTGGTGAGATAACAGGGGTCCAAACAGACCCCTGAAAAAAATGAGGGGTGTCGTGGTGGCGCTGCTCTTACGTGAAACCAATCTGCTAAGAGCAGCGCCACCACTACACCCCTCATTTTTTTCATATCCTTGCTCCACCTAATTAGGAGGCAGCAATAAGTAGAGGCAGCAGCTCTGACTACTACGTTGTGTTTGAGTCCTTTTGCGCGGAGTCACCTACCTTCCTCCAAACAGACCCCTGACATCTCCCTTTGAGACAGGGAAAGGGACTAGGGACACAGATTCCCCAGTCCCTTTCTCAGCAGCCTCAGCTGCGCTGAAAATGAATGGAGAGAAGACAGCGGCTCCTCTCCATTCATAAACTGAAACATTGTAAACACAGTTTACGATGTTTCAATTATATGAATGGACAGTCAGTGATCACTGACTCTGTACATTCGGAAAAGGTAGGAGCCGGTAAACCCGCTCACCATCCTGAAAGATCAAGGGGGTGGAGGAGGAGAACAGAGGGGGACACGGCATCACAGAGTGGGACACAGCATATAAAGGGATTCTAGAACATATTGATGATAAAAAAAAATTAAAAAAAATTAAAAAAATGCCACATCCCCGAAGTCTTTTCGCAGTCACCAGAGAGGGGAGGCTCTTCTGGAACCAACAATGCTGGGCGGCGCACATTTTTATTTTTTAATCACTTTTATTGCTCTGCTTTTATAACCTCTGCCCTTAATCAAACCAAGATCAGTTTGATTAGATGCTTTCACAAGCTAGTAACGGCTTGTATACATCTGGGCAAAAGCAGAATTGACAAAATCCTCGTCACATCCGGTTTCTTAGACCATAGAGATGATCGGTTGGAACTTCCCACAAAATTTTTTTTTCTCACAAATAGAGCTTTCTTTAGGTGCTATTTGGTCACCTCTGGGTTTATTTTTTGCGCTATGAACAAAAAAAAGGACTGGCAATTTTGAACAATATTTTTTACTTTCTGCTATAAAAACATGTCCAATAAAAATGTATTAAATTTTTTTAATCAATTTCTTTTTCATAAATTTAGGCCAATATGTATTCTGCTACATATTTTTGGTATAAACAAATCCCAATTAGTGTATATTGATTGGTTTGTGTATATTGAAAAGTTATAGTGTCTACAAACTATGGGATATATACTGGAATGCTTATTTATTTATTTAATACTAGTAATGATGGTGATCAGCAACTCATAGCTGGACTGCGATATTGCGGCAGGCAAACTGACACTTTGTGGGAACCAGTGACACTAATACAGTGATCAGTGCTAATAATATGCACTGTCACTGTACTAATGACACTGGCTGGAAAGGGGTTAAACATCTAGGGCGATCAAAAGGTTACATGTGTGTCTAACCAGCGTTTGTGTACTGATTTTACTAAAGGACGCTTTGCGGGAAAATAAAAATTTACAGCATTCCCAGCTGACAGGTTAGAGCTCTGCCTTGTTTACATAGACAGAGTTGGCCTGTCTTCCTCCTCGCCAATCAGCGGGTGCTGGCAGTTATCCATTGGCCGCACCCGCTGATCCGTTTCTGCTGTGACTAAACGCAGCAGAAGCAGCGAATGCGTGTTCCCCACTCAGAAGTGCAAAGTCATGCATATATAAACGTGATTCTGCACAGAATGGCCGCCCTGTAACAGTAAATCTGCTATAGGGCGGTCAGAAAGTGGTTAAGGAAGCGAAAAAAAAAAAAGGAGAAATAGTGAAGTGAAATCAGTATATTAGCAATAGTTTATGGTACACAGTATTTTAGCAAACCATGTCAACTTAGTGTTTAAATCAGCTGTAACAACCAAATTACAGGTCCGCATTTACCTAGTTAACCCCTTGACACTGTTAGAACACATACCGCGTTTCCCCAAAAATAAGCCTGGGTCTTATATTAATTTTGACAAAAGACACAGTATGGCTTATTTTCAGGGTAGGTATTACCATGTAATGTGTCTTCTCTCCCCCACTCTCTCCCTGCCTGACAGGAATCCCCAGTGTGAACTGAGTTAAAATGCTTGTAAAATCTCATAATCCACTCTATTACAGTATTATATAATGTACAATGTGTGTGTTTCTGTAATATAATTGTGCCAAATACCTTCGTTATAGCGCCGCTTTGCACTTCTGTGACCCGCCGGAGCTCTCTTCCCCGCAATTATATTACAGAAACACACACATTGTACATTATATACTACTGTAATAGAGTGGATTATAGGATTTTACAAGCATTTTTAACTAGGGCTTATTTTCGGGGTAGGGCTTATATTGCAGCCCTCCTGGAAAAGAACGCTAGGTCTTATTTTCGGGGAAACACGGTATATGCGGCCGCTCGGTGGGTGGGCATCAACGCCAAGCAGCCGTTAAAACAACTTACCGCGCTTAGAGCGTGCTCCCAGCACGGTAGCTGGTGGGTACTGGAAAGCTCCCGATGCATACTAGCAATCAGGAGATTTCCAATCATGTGACCGCTGTTACAGCCAATCACAGCGGTCACATGACCTGAATGTCTCCTTTTACCTGCCGTGTTTCCTCAGATAAGGCGACACAACGGAAATGACGTTCTGTAGCCGCCATCTTGCTACACCCCACACTCCTCCACACTAAGGATACACTGAGAAGGGGGCAAGGGGACATCTTGTTACACCCACAGAGTTTTTAATTTCACACTTATTTTTAAGAATAAACAGAGTTTATAAGGTGAAATACAGTATTTATAAATCCGACGGACTGCTTAGATGTTGAATTTTAAAAGCAGTGGCAAACTTGCTGATCTCACAGGTTTGCTAATTTGACAGAACACCGATGCTTTTATAATTCAACATGTAAACAGTTTGACGTATTTGTAAATACTCTATTATACCATAAGCTCCGTTTACTGTTAGGCCTCATGCCCACGGGCGTTTTTTCAGCCGCGTTTTTGAGCGTTTTTTACAGCTTAAAAACGCCTGTCCATGTTAGTCTATAGCTTCATGCCCACCTAGGCGTTTTTGAGCTGTAAAGAGCATAGGCGTTTGTAAGCTGTAAAAAAAACCCAGGGCCAGTGCGTTCCTCAGCGTCAGAACTAGGCAGGAAAAAACGCGCGCGTCAAAAAACGCGCAAAAACGCGCACTAACGCGCACTAACGCGCGGTCGCGTTTTTAGCTCCGACGTTTTTTTTTTGTTTTTTTTTTTTTTTTTTAAAAAAAAAAAAAAAAAAAAAAAAAAATATTTACAATAACATGGACAGGCGTTTTTAAGCTGTAAAAAACGCTCAAAAACGCAGCTGTAAAAACGCCAGTGGGCATGAGGCCTTATAAATAAGTGTGAAATGCAAAACTCGGGTGGGTGTAACAAGATGTCCGCTTACCCCCTTCTCAGTGTATCCTTACTGCGGAGGAGCGCGAGGTGTAGCAAGATGGCGGCGATGGAACATCACTTCCGTAAAATATTCTGACGGGTCGCCAAATCTGATGAAACACCGACTTTTTAGAACCCTTCAAGGACCGGGAGGCGGGAAGGGGTTAAATAATAGGATTTTTTGTACTCACCGTAAAATCCTTTTCTCTGACATCCATGGACTGACACGGTGTCTCTTTACACTTTACACGTGGGTTATGTCCCTGCTTGCAGGAGAAGACCTAGGCAGAATGTGAGATGTTATACATACATTCTAAAAGCCAGAGCTGAACAGCCCCACCCAGGGGGCGGTCCCTCCGGACATAACCCTCCCACTACAGTCAGCAGACTTCAGTTCGTAACAAAGCAGTACAAACTTAAAAAGGAAGGGTGGGTGCCGTGTCAGTCCATGGATGTCAGAGAAAAGGATTTTACGGTGAGTACAAAAAATCCTATTTTCTCTTATCATCCATGGACTGACACGGTGTCTCTTTACACTTAACACATGGGATGTCCCAAAGCAGTGTCAAGAGGGATGGGAGCAGTATAAATGGAAAAACCAAAAACTTCACTCCAATAAGGCAGAGCTCCTCAACGGAGGAGTCGCAACTTTAAACAGCGGCCTGCAGCACCCTGCGGCCGAAGGAAGCATCCGAAGATGCAGCCACATTAACCTTATAAAACTTAAAAGGCATGAACAGACGACCAGGTCGCCGCCTTGCACACTTGTGCAACCGACGCTTGATGTCGGGAAACCCAGGAAGCACCAATTGCCCTGGTGGAATGCGCCGTAACCGGAAAGGGAGGCGCCCGCCCTTTGAGAGCATAGGCTTGAATGACGGTTTGTCTGATTCCCCTAGAAATGATGGCAGACGAAACCGCTTAGCCCTGTTATGGACCAGAGACAGTCACAAACAGTGAGTCGGACTTTCGAATAGAAGCAGTAGCAGACAGATACACCCGTAATGGCTTGTACCACATCCAATATGTGCAGCGCAAACTCTCTGGGATGCGATGGGTGAGGACACAAGGACGGGAGGACAATGTCCTCATGTAGGTGAAAGGTCGACACCACCTTTGGTAAAAAGGAAGGTCATGGATGCAACACCGCCTTATCCTTATGGATGACTAAATATGGCGACTTGCAGGACAAAGCCGCCAACTCAGACACCCGTCAAACAGAAGTGATTGCCACTAAAAGGCCACCTTCTGAGACAAGACAAGAGGGGAATATCCCGGATATTCCCAAAAGGAGGTTCCTGGAGGACCGAGAGCACCAAATTCAGATCCCACGGTGGGAGAGGAGGCTTGACAGGAGGGAGCACATGGCGAACCCCCAACACAAGGTGCTAACCAAGAAATGACCCGCTAGAGGTCGCTGAAAGAAGACGGCCAAGGCCGAAATCTGATCCTTGATGGTACTCAAAGCAAGCTTTTGGGTCACTCCACACTGCAGAGGACGCAGGATTCTGGGGACGGAATACGTCCGAGGACGCCAGTCCAGCGCTTCGCATATGGCGATATAAGCTTTCCAGGCACGGTGATAGATCTGCTTGGAAGACTTCCGTGTCCTTAACATGGTCAAAATGACCGAGTCCGAGAGACCTTCGGACCCTCAACACCTGGCTTTCAACAGCCCTGCCGTTAAAGCCGGATGAAACATAGGACCTTGAGACTGAAGGTCCTCCCTCATCGGCAACCGCCAGGGAACGTCCGCGACGAGACGTACCAGATCAGCGTACCAGTGATGCTGAAGCCAATCAGGAACAATTAGGATCACCAGAGTTTATATCAGGCGATAAGGACCCTATGGGGCCACCAACGCATCCGAGGCATCGCCCAAGGATCCCTGGATCTGGCCACAACCTCGACCCTTGCGATTGAGTCGAGAGGCCATCAGGTCCACATCCGGCGTGCCCCACCGTCGGCAAAGGAGTTGAAATATGCAAGGGCCACTCTTCTTGGTCCGGCGATTGGCGACTCAGATAGTCCGCCTGCCCATTGTCTATGCCCAGAATGTAAATGGCCTACAGAGCCGGCACGTTTCTTCCGGCCCACTTCAGGATACGGACTACCTCGGAAGCCGCAGCTGAGCTCCGAGTCCCCCCTTGATGGTTTACATACGCCACCGCCGTGGCGTTGTCCGACTGGCTCCTGATGGAGCGACCCCGTACTCTCTCCGACCTGAGGAGAGACACAGTCCGATGGCCCGTATTTCCAGAACAGTGATTGGTAAACGGGCTCGTCCGGAGTCCAAGGCCTTGAGCCGACAGGACTCCCCAGACTCCACCCCAGCCCGTCAGGCTGGTGTCCGTCGTGAGTACCGTCCATTGGATGGGAGGGGAACGACTTTCCGGACCGAAGAGCCGAGGATCTCAACCACCATGTCAGGGGCGCCCTGACCAGGTGAATCACCTGGATCTGAAGATCCAAGGACAACGGGGATTTGTCCCAGGTGGACAAGATCTCCTTCTGCAATGCCCTGGTGTGTGATTGGGCATACGGAACGGCCACGAAAGAGGCCACCACGAGTCCCGGGACTCTCATGCAAAAAAAACGGATTGACAACCATTTTCTGGATGTCAGCACCCGCACCGCAGACTGAAGTGTCAGCAACTTCTCCAGAGGTAGGATACCTTTGCCTCCAAGGAGTCTAGAATCAGAACTAGATACTCCAGACACTTAGTCGGGACCAGGACTGACTCCTGAATGTTCAGGAACCACCCGAAGTCCCTGAGGGTCTAATTGACGATAGTCACCTTTCCTCTAAGTCTGAGCCACTTTCTGCTCTTAGCAGAAGATCGTCCAGATAGCCCACGACAGCAATACCTCACTGTAACAGAAGGCTAGAACCGGAGCAAGCACCTTGGTGAACACCCTTGGTGCCAAGGCTAGGCCGAAAGGAAGAGCCACAATCGATAGTGGACTTCGCTGATCGCAAGCGCAGAAACTTCTGGTGACTTGCGCAGATCGGAACATGCAAGTAGGCGTCCTTGAAGTCCAAGGACGCCAGAAGAAAATCCCTTTGGTGGAGTGTAGCGATCACCGTGCGAATGGATTCCATGCGGAATTTCTGCACCTTCTCGAAGGCATTCAGGGCCTTGAGGTCCAGGATAGGTCGAACCACGTCCTATTTTTGGGACGACAAACAGATTCGAGTAGAATCCCTGAAAACTCTCCTGTGACGGAACCGGCACAACCACTTCGGACCTGATCAAATCCTGTACAGCCCCCAAGAGGG
Organism: Rana muscosa; assembly: GCA_029206835.1. Taxonomy (NCBI): domain Eukaryota; kingdom Metazoa; phylum Chordata; class Amphibia; order Anura; family Ranidae; genus Rana; species Rana muscosa. The sequence continues at coordinate 6,311,945 of CM055125.1, forward strand.
CTGCCCGACAGGTAGGAAGGAGAGGAAGATTCGAGGGAAAGAATCTGTCTGGGGGCCAGGATCGGAATACTATCCTGTATCCTGAGGTGACCACCTTGCACACCCACCAGTCGGAGATTTGGGAGGACCACCGATTCGTGACCTGCGAAGTCGTCCCCCCACCCCAGAGTCGGGCGGAGGCAAGACTTCACGCGGAGGCGGGCTTGGGAGCCGCTTGTTCGGCTTACGCACCCAGGGGCACTTGTGCCCACCAGCCGCACTGCCGTCAGTCTGAGAGGACCTACCCGTGGACTCTGACTGACGAAAAAACCCCGTTTTGCTGGAAAGGAAGGCCCCTGTTTTCGGCGGGCCTCCTCACTCTTGCTAGTCTAAGGAAGAAGAGTGCTTTTACCTCCCATGACATCCATGACGATGTCATCCAGAGCAGCACCGAAAGGTCTACCACCTTTAAATGGTAGATCTGTCAGGAGCTTCCTAAGGCTAGGTCAGCAGACCAGCACTTCAACCAGATAAGACGACGCAATACCACCGCCGAGACAGAGGCCCTGGATATTAAAGGGGCCGCGTCCAACGTGGCGTCGCACACATAAACCAGGCCCTGAACCAGTTGGTGGGCCAGAGCAACTGTGTCTGGAGGAAGATTATGCTCCTGTACAGCTAGGTGCAACATTTTTGCCCAACCTGTAAGTGTTTAAGACACAAGGGTCGCTGCTACCACAGGCCGTAGGGCAGATCCCAACAAGGCAAACATGGCTCTGCTCACCACTTCTGACCTCCTGTCAGTGGGGTCCTCAAATGCAGGAGTCCCCTCCATCGGGAGAGTGATGGCCTTGTTCAACCGGGCGACTGGAGGGTCGACCCTGGGGGAGAAGCCCACTTTTTAAGTAGGGCATCTTCAAGGGGTATCTGATAGACAAACGCCGCGGGACCATAAAAAAATTCTTCTGCGGCTTTTCCCAGACCTTATCAATGAGCTGGTCAAAGAAAGTACATATGGAAAAACCTCTTTAGAAGGCCTGGCCTTAAAAGAACCAAAGGAGACTGTATCCGCCTGAGGTTCTGCATCCGCAGCATTTTAGCTTGAGTGTCCCTCACCGCAGTCATGAGTACACTAACAAGCGCCCTGTCATTTACTGACTCAGAACTGGAGTTTTCCTCATAAGGAATGTCCTGTTCAAAACCATCCAATACATTCAGAACTAGGGTCCTGAGCGGTAGTGGCTAGGCCCATATCTGAATCAGCGCACTGCCCTCATGAAGTAAAGTGGGGGGAGGGCGCTTTTTTGCTCCCTTGCGCTTGCACACAGCTCCCATCCTGGTCAGAAATGATTCCAGGACTGCCCACAACTGGTCCCTAGGGACCGCAGGTGCTGAAGCACTGCCTGTTGTCCACTGACATTTAGGGGAAGCTGGTGACAGAGACTCCATATTGCCCCCCTCTGAGACTCCTCAGATAAAAAGTCCACCCACAGGCTGTGCTGACTGAGGAGGGGGCGCCCAGGGGACTCACCAAACCGGACCAGGGACCGCTCAGTTCCGCTGTCTGTACCGCGCTGTGTCAGCGCTGGTGAGCTGTGAGGAGATTGTGAGGAGATTCACGCTGTTACAGCAGCGCTAGAGGCCAAAACTAGTGCTGAAGAGCGCGCGGGCTACAAGAAAATGGCCTCCGCACTTCACTGAGGCGATCCACGGCAAGATGGCCGCCATGACTCAGCAAAAGTGAAAAAAAAAAAAACAGCACACACACAGTGCCACTCGGCGCTCAGGCCCCAAAACACACAAAAAAAGGCCCCAAGCATATCTGCAGACCAGCATTAGCCCCTCCAAGAACAGTGTGACCCCCAGGCACCCCACACAGCACAGCGCCAGCAATGTGACAGAGAGTGACAATGAAATACATGGGGAGACAGGGAAAATCCCCCACAGAGAAACACACAGCTTTTTGTACTCACCTGCAGGCAGGAGAGACTACTTACCCGTCCCCTGAGGGACCCACTGGTGTGTTTCTGACAGGACTATCACAGTGCAGTACTGAGTAGCTGTCGGCCCGGTCCACCGCGAAAGATACAGTCAGTCAGGAACTGTTCAGTCTTGAGAGGACCGTGGGAGCATGAAAGCAAACCCGGCCACCCCTGGAGTCATGGGGCCTGTCGTGAACTGAGTCTCACGCACACAAGGCGAGGATCAGCACGCTCGATGGTCGGACAGGGAAGACTACGAGGATATCTTGTACCCAACCTGTTGCCCAGCCGACAGTTGATAGAAGATTCTCAAAAATAAAATAAAAAAGAATTCCAGAAAAGGAATAAAAATAGGTCAGGAGACTGGCTCCTGAGAGAGCCACGTCTTCTCCTTCTGCTAGGCAGAAAAAAACTGAAGTCTGCTGACTGTAGTGGGAGGGTTATGTCCGGAGGGACCGCCCCCTGGGTGGGGCTGTTCAGCTCTGGCTTTTAGAATGTATGTATAACATCTCACATTCTGCCTAGATCTTCTCCTGCAAGCAGGGACATAACCATGTGTTAAGTGTAAAGAGACACCGTGTCAGTCCATGGATAAGAGAAAAGCATTTTTAACTATCAACACTAACAGGATCTCTCCTAAAAGCACTCACCGCTCTTGTAGGGATCAGTCAGGTGAGAACCGAAGTTATACACCAAGTCTAAATGTCTCCGGTCTTTTAGCTTGTTCCCAAGGTCCCGAAAAGCGTCCTGTGCTATGCCTTGCACATGCTTACGTGTCAGGCCCAGGTTATGCCTTTCGTTGGCTTTCTGGACTACCTTAAGGATGTCGCCATAATCCGGGAAAACATCTCTGGTTTTATTGATGAACTTTTCCAGGCGGCGATTGACCTCCTTATATCGGGTGCCCTTGTACTCTATCCGTTGCTCTATGACCCGACCTGTGAAGCTGGAGCAGTCTTTCAGCTCGCAGAGTTTCTCATAGATGCGTATCATTTTCTGTTTCAGCCTTGACTCCTGAATGTATGTCGAGTCCTCATCATCCATATCTTCCAGACTAAGCTCCTTCTCTTGCAGCTTCTGGATCTCCTGAGCATAAAGCCGCAAAAGGCTCTCGAGGCGCCGGATCTGATGCTTGGATCCCGCTTTCTTTTCCGGTACCTCCTCATTTGTATTTTCCGTTTCTACCTCCTCCTTTGAGTTTTCAGTTTCTACCCATTCCTTGGGGACTCCGGCTTCCACCATGTCACGCTGTGGAGCAGCCGGTTGTGTTCGCAGGGGGACTTTTTTCTTCTCGGAATGATTCTTGAGCCCAGTACACAGTTCGTTAATGTAAACATAGAGTTTTGTTTGCTTGCCCTGCACGCGGGTGAGACAGCGACCCAAAGTGTTGCGGAACTCAACTGAAGAAAGGTAGCTAGCGTTGGTCTTGGAGTGACATTTTTGAAGGAAGGGTATTACCTCTGGATGTTCAGCGGTTAACTTGGAGCAGTAGTCCACAAACTGAAAGGATAAAAGGGTGCAGATGTTAGGGGAAAATTCCCATCACAAAACTGAAAAACCTCTTACCACAGGAGCTAATCCCCTTAGGATTTTATAGCCATTGCCTTTCCCTTTCAGCAAAATGGTCAAAAGTTTGTCTTGATAGACGGGGTGAAAAAAAAAAAAAAAAAATTACACACACACACACACACACACACATACATATACACACACACACACACAATCTCACAAAAGTACACCCTTCACATTTTTGGCAATATTTTCTTCTCTCTTTTCAAATCAATTTATTTCTCTTTTTCAGTACATCCAATAAAGCAAGACAATAAGCAAAAAAACTAAATAACAAGTCAAGATAATAAAACATAGTATTATGCATTCCAAATTTCTCATTGACTGTTTCAAACAAAAAAAAAAAAAAGGAAAAAAAAAAAACGGGGAACCCCATAAGGGTCACCCCCAGTCTCTCTCTCAAACCTCTCTCCTCTCCTAAACTCCAGTCTCCTCCCCCAACCTCTCTTCCATTATCTGATTTTCCAAGAGCGCCCTCCCTTCATCTGAGAGGAGGAAAGTGCTCCAGGCGAACCAGGTCTCAACAAATCTTTCATGTTAATTACGTGCCGAAAGAACTAGATCTTCTAATTTACTTATCTCCTTCACCTTCCCGATCCACATCTCTATTGTCGGTGGCAATGGTGATTTCCATTTTAGAGGGATACATGCTTTTGCAGCATCTAAGAGATAGGAGATATAAAGAATCTTTATATCTCCTATCGGGTATATGATTAAAATGGAGTTCCACCCAATTTTTTAACTTTTTTTTATTCCACTCCTCACCCCCTTACATGCCACATTTGGCATGTAATTTTTTTTGGGGGGGGGAGTGGGGGCTTCAGTAGGAGTGGGACTTCCTGTCCCACTTCCTCCTTCCGCCCTGGAGCCCCCTAGGCGATACGTCATACCGCCTTGTGGCGGCTCCTCCCTGTAGGCGATCACCTGGGACGTGACAGATCCCAGGCGATCGCCTGTCCACTCAGAGCGCTGCGCTGTTCGCGCATGCGCAGTAAGTGCCCGGCCGTGAAGCCGAAAGCTGTCACGGCCGGGTGCCCACACTGTGAATAGACGCGCCGGCGGAGGAGGGGGGAGAGGAGCGGAGCTCCAGGCGGCGCGTCGCTGGACAGTGGAGCAGGTTAGTATGTTTATTAAAAGCCAGCAGCTACACTTTTTGTAGCTGCTGACTTTTAATAAACATAAAAAAAGGGTGGAACTCCCCTTTAACATGTAGGAGGAAGAACTCTGGATCTTCCGGTATTCTTAGATCCGTGCAGTATTGGAGGATCTGTTTAATCCCCCGCCAGAAACGTCTTATCCTGGAGCAGTTCCAGAAGATATGCAGCATAGTCCCTTTTTCTTCCTGACATCTCCAGCATTGGTCTGATACATCCGGGAAGATTTTCCCGAGTTTCTCTGGTGTTCTGTACCATCTCGAAACGATTTTAAAATTGGTCTCCTGTATTTTAACACATATTGATGTTTCATGTGTAAGTCGGCATACTAAGAGTCCTCCCTAGTTCTTTTTCCCATTCCTGTATACATTTTGGAACGTAAGTTACCGGTTGTGTAATCAGCATTTCGTAACATACTGATAATGTATGTGATACTGCTCCCTTTCCGTTACAGAGTTTCTCAAATGTGGTAAGGGGTCTATCGAACTGTCCCGGGTTCGGTAGTGTGGCAAGAAAGTGGGTAATCTGTAGAGCATTCCAAAATTTTAATCGAAACATATTTCTTTGTTCTATTAGCTCCCTTATTGTGATCCATGCTCCTGTACTAACATCGTTAAAAGCTTGAGTGTATCCCATACTTTCTATTCTTCGAAATGCATTATCCTCACATCCTGGTTGGAAGAGAGGGTTCCCCAGTATTGGATATAAGGGAGATGTCGTTGGTGTTATACCTACATTACGAAACTGTGAAAAACAAAGCCTGACCGTGTTACCCACCACTGGATTTTCTTCTATCTTTTCATGTGACAACACTGAAGAAATGACACTTTGCTACAATGTAAAGCAGTGAGTGTACAGCTTGTATATCAATGTAAAATTGCTGTCCCCTCAAAATAACAACACAGCCATTAATGTCTACACCGCTGGCAACAAAAGTGAGTACACCCCTAAGTGAAAATGTCCAAATTGGGCACAATTAGCCATTTTCCCTCCCCGGTGTTATGTGACTTGTTAGTGTTATAAGGTCTCAGGTGTGAAATGGGGAGCAGGTGTGTTAAATTTGGTGTCATCGCTCTCACTCTCTCATACTGGTCACTGGAAGTTCAACATGGCAACTCATGGCAAAGAACTCTCTAAGGATCTGAAAAAAAGAATTGTTGCTCTACATAAAGATGGTCTAGGCTATAAGAAGATTGCCAAAACACTGAGCTGCAGCACGGTGGCCAAGACCATACAGCGGTTTAACAGGACAGGTTCCACTCAGAACAGGCCTTGCCATGGTCAACCAAAGAAGTAGTTGAGTGCACGTGCTCAGCGTCATATCCAGAGGTTGTCTTTGGGAAATAGATGTATGAGTGCTGCCAGCATTGCTTTAGAGGTTGAAGGGGTGGGGGTGGGGGGGGGGGGGTCAGCCTGTCAGTGCTCAGACCATACGCCACACACTGCATCAAATTGGTCTGCATGGCTGTCATCCAAAAAAGGAAGCCTCTTCTAAAAAGACGATGCACAAGAAAGCCTACAGTTTGCTGAAGAAAAACAGACTAAGGACATGGATTACTGGAACCATGTCCTTATTTGGTTCAGATGGTGTGAAGCCTGTGTGGCGGCAACCAGGTGAAGAGTACAAAGACAAGTGTGTCTTGCCTACAGTCAAGCATGGTGGTGGGAGTGTCATGGTCTGGGGGCTGCATGAGTGCTGCCGGCACTGGGGAGCTACAGTTCATTGAGGGAACCATGAATGCCAACATGTACTGTGACATTGAAAGGTGTGTACCGCTCCAAGCTGTGAAGCTCCAAGGAATGCTCCCGCCCTGATACTGGAACAGGTGCTGGCTCTGCACTAATGCATGGGAAAGAAAAGAGCCCTGGACTGCCGCACTCTGTATAAACGATTTATTTTCAAAATTCCAAAATTAAAATCCAAAGTTAAGCCATAGATTCAAAAGTCCAAAAACAGAAAACTGACATGCAGGGGTGGATAGCTGACGCGTTTCACATCAAAGATAGATGCTTACTCATAGCATGCTGTACTGTGACATACTGAAGTAGAGCATGATCCCCTCCCTTCAGTAACTGGACCGCAGTATTCCAACATAACTACCCCAAAAACACCTCCAAGATGACCACTGCCTTGCTAAAGAAGCCGAGGATAAAGGTGATGGACTGGTCAAGCATGTCTCCAGACCTAAACACTATTGAGCATTTGTGGGGCTCCTCAAATGGAAGGTGGAGGAGCGCAAGGTCTCTAACATCCACCAGCTCCGTAATGTCGTCATGGTGGAGTGGAAGAGGACTCCAGTGGCAACCTGTGAAGCTCTGGTGAACTCCATGCCCAAGAGGGTTAAGGCAGTGCTGGAAAATAATGGTGGCCACACAAAATATTGACACTTTGGGCCCAATTTGGACATTTTCACTTAGGTGTGTACTCACTTTTGTTGCCAGCAGTTTAGACATTAATGGCTGTGTGTTGAGTTATTTTGAGGGGACAGCAAATTTACACTGTTATACAAGCTGTACACTCACTAACAAAGTGTAATTTCTTCAGTGTTGTCACATGAAAAGATAGAATAAAAAATATTTACAAAAATGTGAGGGGTGTACTCATCTTTGTGAGATACTGTATATAAGAAATAATATCACTTGCGCCAAAGCAAAGCATAACACCAGCATTCCAGTGTCTCCTTCCACCGGTATGCTGTGAAATAGACATGAGGTGCAGGAAAGATCAGATTACACAGACAGATGGATGAAACAAAAGAAGAGATCATTAGACGTTCTCATTAGGAGAAGCAAGTGTCATAGATGCACCTTTTGTTTACGAGACAAAGATTTTATTCCAGAAAGGTTAAGTGGCTCGTGCATCCATCCACCCCTCCCTTTTTCTATCCTATCCACATCTGTTTCTAGGTTATTTACTCTCTCTCCCCCCCCACCCCCCCTGGTAATTACATGCTTTGCATATCCTACCTGTATATTTCCCTTGTACTTATTACATCTCTATTTAGCTTCTCATGCTAACAAAGCAAAACTAGAGGTCGACCGATATGGCTTTTTATTCTGGCCGATGCCGATATTTATAAAATCATGGCGGCAGATGGCCGATATATGTTGCCGATTTTTTTTTTTCTTCATCTCAGAAAATCTAGGGTGGAGAGGTTGTTATTGTTTAGGGTGGGGTGCAGCCTTTCAGTGCCACCTCATTAGTGCCCACCAGTGCAGCCTGTCAGTGCCCACCAGTGCAGCCCGTCAGTGCCCACCAGTTCAACCTCATCAGTGCCACCTTATCAGTGCAGTCCATCACTGCCCACCAGTGCCACCTCATTAGTGCCCACCAGTTAAGCCTGTCAGTGCCACCTCATCAGTGCCACCTCGTGCAGGTTTTCCACCTGGCCCGCCCCTGCCTCTGACCCCCCGCACTCACAATCGGCCGATGCCGATTTCTTAGAAAAGCCAAAATATTGGCCGATGTATAGGTCGACCTCTAAGCAAAACTGCTGTCAGTGCAATCTTCATGACTAATTATTACCCCCCACCCTTTTATTTTTAAAAATAAGTGAATAGAAAACAAAACATTTATACTTACCTAGATGGCTGCCAGGTCTACACAGAGAGCTGAGCAATCAAAAAACACTGATCGCCCAGTTCTCGGTAACCACTCTGTGCTTTTTTTTGTAAATGTCATGCTTACCTGCTCTGTGCAGTGGTTTTGCACAGAGCAGCCCCGACCCTTCTCTGTTTGGGTCCCCTGCTGGCGCTCCTGGCCCATCCTTCCTGTTGAGTGCCCCCATAGCAAGCAGCTATCCATTCAGAAACATAGCGTGGCTCAGCCCCACCACTGCCCTCTCCTCATTGGCTCACTGGCTGTGATTGACAGTAGTAGGAGCCAATGAGGCGGCAGAGACGCCGGAGAGCCGCTGCTCTTGTGCACATCGTTGGATCAGGCAAATACTAGCGGGGCTGCTGCTCACAAAAGTTTTTTTTTTACCTTCATGCCTATGCTTTAAAAGAAACAGCCTGAAAAAATAGGAGCATGACAGTAGCAATCATAGCTTTGACCAAAGGTGAAGGGCTAGCTAGAAATAGGCATGGACCTCACTAAGACTGAACAAAAAAACAGTGCAATACCTCCTCAAAAAGTTTTTGGTTTTCTGCACTCATCGAGGCCTTGTTTTGAGTGTTTCCGCCATCTTTATTTCCACTGCTCTGTGGCTCAGATGCTGGTGGGGTCTCAGGTGGACTTTCCTTTACTTTAGGGGAACAGGATGCTTTAGGAGAACAGGATGCTTTAGGAGAACAGGATGCTTTAGGAGAACAGGATGCTTTAGGAGAACAGGATGCTTTAGGAGAACAGGATGCTTTAGGAGAACAGGATGCTATAGGGGTACAGGATGCTATAGGGGTACAGGATGCTATAGGGGTACAGGATGCTATAGGGGTACAGGATGCTATAGGGGTACAGGATGCTATAGGGGTACAGGATGGTATTTCCTCATCATCGCCATCGTCCAGCACAATGATATCAACCACCTTGGCCATCTTTCCACCTCAAAATCTCAAGGACAGAGAGTTCTGCATGAGCATTGCAAGCCAGGGTAGGTGAGGCTCAATCACAACCTGAAAGAGAAGAAAAAAAAAAAAAAAAAAAAAAAAGGTAAAATACATTCATGCATTTGTTGTTGTACATTTCATTATTAACACGATGAAAAAAGGGGCACATCTAGCCAGAGAGATAAGAGCAATAGTGGCCAGCAATGTTGATATAGATGGCTTCAAGTGCGGTCCCCCATCATCACCAAAGGGATGCACATAAAAATTCATTCGATCAGAGCGCAGACACACAAACAGGTTATAGTCGGGGACTGCCGACATGAGGATCCAAGAGAGGGACGGGGACTGCCGACATGAGGATCCAAGAGAGGGACGGGGACTGCCGACATGAGGATCCAAGAGAGGGTCGGGGACTGCCGACATGAGGATCCAAGAGAGGGTCGGGGACTGCCGACATGAGGATCCAAGAGAGGGTCGGGGACTGCCGACATGAGGATCCAAGAGAGGGTCGGGGACTGCCGACATGAGGATCCAAGAGAGGGTCGGGGACTGCCGACATGAGGATCCAAGAGAGGGTCGGGGACTGCCGACATGAGGATCCAAGAGAGGGTCGGGGACTGCCGACATGAGGATCCAAGAGAGGGTCGGGGACTGCCGACATGAGGATCCAAGAGAGGGTCGGGGACTGCCGACATGAGGATCCAAGAGAGGGTCGGGGACTGCCGACATGAGGATCCAAGAGAGGGTCGGGGACTGCCGACATGAGGATCCAAGAGAGGGTCGGGGACTGCCGACATGAGGATCCAAGAGAGGGTCGGGGACTGCCGACATGAGGATCCAAGAGAGGGTCGAGGACTGCCGACATGAGGATCCAAGAGAGGGTCGGGGACTGCCGACATGAGGATCCAAGAGAGGGTCGGGGACTGCCGACATGAGGATCCAAGAGAGGGTCGGGGACTGCCGACATGAGGATCCAAGAGAGGGTCGGGGACTGCCGACATGAGGATCCAAGAGAGGGTCGGGGACTGCCGACATGAGGATCCAAGAGAGGGTCGGGGACTGCCGACATGAGGATCCAAGAGAGGGTCGGGGACTGCCGACATGAGGATCCAAGAGAGGGTCGGGGACTGCCGACATGAGGATCCAAGAGAGGGTCGGGGACTGCCGACATGAGGATCCAAGAGAGGGTCGGGGACTGCCGACATGAGGATCCAAGAGAGGGTCGGGGACTGCCGACATGAGGATCCAAGAGAGGGTCGGGGACTGCCGACATGATGCAAGAGAGGGTCGGGGACTGCCGACATGATGCAAGAGAGGGTCGGGGACTGCCGTCATGATGCAAGAGAGGGTCGGGGACTGCCGTCATGATGCAAGAGAGGGTCGGGGACTGCCGTCATGATGCAAGAGAGGGTCGGGGACTGCCGTCATGATGCAAGAGAGGGTCGGGGACTGCCGTCATGATGCAAGAGAGGGTCGGGGACTGCCGTCATGATGCAAGAGAGGGTCGGGGACTGCCGTCATGATGCAAGAGAGGGTCGGGGACTGCCGTCATGATGCAAGAGAGGGTCGGGGACTGCCGTCATGATGCAAGAGAGGGTCGGGGAGGGTCGTGGACTGCCGTCATGATGCAAGAGAGGGTCGGGGAGGGCCGGGGACTGCGGACATGATGCAAGAGAGGGTCGGGGACTGCGGACATGATGCAAGAGAGGGTCAGGGACTGCGGACATGATGCAAGAGAGGGTCAGGGACTGCGGACATGATGCAAGAGAGGGTCAGGGACTGCGGACGTGCTGCAGGAGACGGACAGAGATTGAACTGTTGGAAACTGGGTACATGTTTTAAGAGACTGTGATAGATGGGAGACCTATTAAATGTGGCTGCTAAAAATCACTACTATAAAAACAGGGAAACACAGATTAATGTCTTCAGAGGTCTCCAGAATTGAACAAAACGTGCCAAAGGGCTGCAAGTTGGGCACCATGGGATTAGAGTATGTAAACTCTAGGGCCTCATTCACATGGACATACCTATCCGTACACCCCTGTAAAGAGCCGTCTTCACCCACACGGGATGCACAGGTCTGTGCAGGCAGCATGTTTAAGTCAATAACATGTGACCGGGCTGCACGGATCTGCACAGATCTTCCATAGAATCCCAGAGCATACGCACTTGTGCAGACCTGATGCACCGATCAGAATGCAGTTGGTCTGCATTCTGATACATGCATCAAAGCTACAGATGCGCATTCCAGGATGTGCTTGGGTTTGCATGAACACATGTGCATCCTGTGCGGGTGAAGACGACCCTTCACACAGGTGTAGGGATAGGTGCACCAGTTTAAATGAGGCCTAAATCTGTCTTTTCAGTACGTTTAGAATCATGCAGCACTAAACGCCTCACAATTAACAGTAACAATGTCACCTACCTTGTGTGCTTCTTCAGTTGGCTGTTGGGTTGCCCATCCAATAGACTTCATAGGAAGGCCTATAGCCAACTGAAGAAGCCTGATAACACTGCTACTAATTGTGAGGCAGGGCCAGCATGTTCTTTTCTGAACACGTTTGGGGCATTTATCTCTAATGCGGCTGAACGCTGCTCCTGGTATTTCAGCTGCAGATTCTGTTTTATGTAAAAGTGATCCTAGCAGCTATACAGCTACTGGATCACTTTTACAGGCGGCAGCATAAAGGGATCTTGACACTTCCAGTTTCAGTCTCATGTAAAAAAACAGTTACCGGCTGGTGAAAGCATCTGCTCAAACCAATCTCTTTGGAGGTCAAAAGGAGATATCCGGGGTTTAATAAACCCCAGATCTCTCCATAAAAGGGAACCTATGACAGCCCATGCTATCACAATAAAGTTGATAAAAAAATAGATAAAATAGGATTTTTGTACTCACCGTAAAATCCATTTCTCTGACGTCCATGGACTGACACAGCTGGATACTGTAAACGTGTGGGTATATGTCCCTGCTCGCAGGAGAAGATCTAGGCAGAATGTTAGATCGATACATTCTAGAACAAACCAGAGCTAATCAGCCCCGCCCAGGGGGGCGGTCCCTCCGGACATTACCCTCCCACCTGCAGTCGGCAGACCTCAGTTCGTAACAAAGCAGTACAAACCTTAAAAGGAAGGGTGGGTGCTGTGTCAGTCCATGGACGTCAGAGAAATGGATTTTACGGTGAGTACAAAAATCCTATTTTTTCTTATCGTCCATGGACTGACACAGCTGGATACTGTAAACGTGTGGGATGTCCAAAGCAGCATCAGAAGGGTGGGAGCAGAAGTAAAGGAACAACCAAAACTTCACTCCAAACAAGCAGAGCTCCTCAACGGAGGAGTTGCAACATTAAACAGCGGCCTGCAATGCTTTGCGGCCGAAGGGAGCATCCAAAGATGCAGCCACATCAACCTTATAAAATCTTGAAAAGGTATGAACGGACGACCAGGTCGTCGCCTTGCACACTTGTGCAACCGACGCTTGATGTCGGAAGGCCCAGGAAGCACCAATTGCCTTGGTGGAATGCGCCGCAACCGGAAAGGGAGGCGCCCGCCCCTTAAGGGCATAGGCCCGTATGATGGTCTGCCTGATCCACCTAGAGACGGTGGCAGACGACACTGCTCGGCCCTGTTTTGGACCAGACACAGACTTCCGAATGGAAACAGTAGCAGACAGGTACACTCGTAAGGCTTGTACCCATCTTAAATGTATGAAGCGCAAACTCTCAGGGATGCGATGGGTGAGGACACAAGGACGGAAGAACAATGTCCTTAAGGTGAAAGGCCGAGACCATCTTTTGAAAAGAAGGACGGTCGAGGGCACAACACAGCCATATCCTTATGGAGGACCAAGTAAGGCGACTTGCAGGACAAGGCCGCCAACTCAGACACCCGTCTATCCAAAGCAATGGCCACTAAGAAGGTCACCTTCCGGGACAAGGTCAAGAGAGGAATCTCTCTGATATTCTCAAAACGGATGTTCTTGGAGAACCGAGATGCATCAAATTCAGATCCCAAGTAGAGAGAGGAGGCTTGACGGGGGGGGGGGGGAGATCACATGGCGAACCCCCTGCACAAAAGGTGCCATCAAGGAATGGCCCGGTAGCGGCCGTTGAAAGAGACAGCCCGGGCCGAAATCCGACCCTCAAAAAAGGTATGCAAGGCCAGCTTTTGGGTCACACCACGATGTAAGAACAGCAAAATCCTGGGAACGGAATACACCCGAGGACGCCACTCAAGTTCCTCGCACATAGCGATGTAAGCCTTCCAGGTACGGTGAGATATCTTTCTGGAGGAAGATTCCCGTGTCAACAACATAGAAGAGATGACCGAATACGAGAGAACTCAGTCCTTCAGCACCTGGCTTTAAACAGCCATGCCATTAAAGCCAAGGACTGTAAAGCAGGATGAAGTATGGGATCATGAGACAGAAGGTCCACCCCAATAAGCAGTCGCCAGGAACGTCTGCGACTAGCCAAAGTAGATCGGCGTACCAATGTCGCCGTTCTGGAGCAATGAGGAGCACTGGAATGGCCTCAGCCCCTACTCTGCGAAGCCGGCGAGGCAACAACAGTAGGGGAGGGTAAGCATATATCAGGCAATACTGCCCCCACGGGCGTCTGACTTGTCCAGGGACCCCTGGGCGGACCTGACCACGATCTTGCCACCTTGCGAGTGAGTCGAGAGGCCAAAAGGGTCCACTTCCGGTGCCCCACCTCTGGTAAAGGAGGTGGAAACACCTCCGGATGCAAGGACCCTTCCCCTGCAATGCACACAGCCGACAGGACCGTCTTGCAGCAAGATGCATGAAAATACCAAAGAGACTCCGCAATGTATCAGAGAAGAGAGGATCCGGTGTACAGGGTGCCTCAACTGTTGGCCAATAAAGGCAACTTTACAGAGCTTCCCTAGAAACTCGGTCAGAGGACCAGTACCTCAGCCCAGTGTTTCTCAACTCCAGTCCTCAAGGCGCACCAACAGGTCATGTTTTCAGGATTTCCATTATTTTGCACAGGTGATTTGAGCAGTTTCACTGCCTTAGTAATTATCACAGCTGTTTTATCTAAGGGAAATCCTGAAAACATGACCCGTCGATGCGCCTTAAGGACTGGAGTTGAGAAACACTGCCTCAGCCTCCACAGGTGGCGCAAACCCACCCTGGGCACAGAGACCCTAAAGGCTAAAACAGTTGCAGTGCACCTGCTAGTCGACTGATAGATGAAGCAGAGGCTTTTGCCCAGTCATTGAGCTACAAAAAACGCCAGAGACGCAGCCGCTAACGGGCGTAATGCTAACCTCAGCCTGGCGAACACAGTCCAAGCCAGCGCTTCTGATCACCACTGAAAGCAGGTGGAAAGTGGTACCCCTGAAACCAGGGATCCTTGTGACAATGCTCCATCCAGCAGCTACCCATGGATAAGTGCTGATTGTACAAACACATAGTTTATACTATGTATTGCGTCAAACGCGCAAATAGAGTGTGGGAGGAAACCCACCCAGCCACAAAGAGCATAATACCACCACATACGGCGTATGTAGTTTAGTATGTGTGGATAAACCTATTAAACACGTTTATACTGTGCCAGCGACGAAGGCGCGCACATCATCGGGGCTTGGACGTAAACCAGCCACGTAGAATGCGTACCTAACCGTGTAGGTATGTTAGCCTGCGAATAAACAAATTGCATATGTTTATACTGTGCATAGCGTTGAAAATGCGCACACCATTGGAATGCAGGGGAGAAACCTGAGCACCCGGATGAAACCCATGCAGACTGCATACACATACCGTGTAGGTATTATAGTATGTGTGCTAAACATTTTGCACAAGCTCATGTGTGCATAGCACCAAAGGCGCGCACACCGTTGACGCGTGGGAGGAACCGAAGTACCCCACGCATACTCAGAGAATGCAATACCTACAACTACTGTGAATGGATTTAGTGTATAAACATAATGTGTATGTTTACACCGTGTATTGCAACAAAGGCATGCATGTCATGTAGCGTGGGCGGAAACCCACGCAGACAGCGCGTTAGTATGTGGATATCCAAATCGCACAAATTTAGACTGTGCATCGCGCCGAAGCGCCCATAACAATGGAGTGTGGGAGGGAACCGGAGTACCTGGAGGAAAACCACACAGACTGCCTACACATACCGTCTAGGTATTATAGCATGCGTGACAAACATTGAACATGTTTAACTGTGCAGAAGACCAAAAGGCGCACATACCGTTAGCGCGTGGGAGGAAACCGGAACACTCGGAAGAACTCCACGCAGACAGCACACAGATACCGTGTAGGAATGATAGCATGTGAATAAACATATTGCACATGTTTATGCTGTGCATTTCCATTGGAGCGTGGGGGGAATCCGGAGTACCCGGAGGAACCCCACGCAAACAGTATACCCATACTGTAAACATGTATAGTATGTGCAATAAACATGTCTATACTGTGCAGAGAGCCGAAGCGCACATACCATGAGAGCGCGGGGGGACACCGGAGCCCCCGCCAACCCAGAGAGTATAATACATACACATATACTGTGAATGTATCTGGAGTTGTGCATAAACATATTTTTTACGTTTATATCATGTATGGCACTGAAACACAGCATTGGAACGTGGGGACACCCACGCAGACACGGAGACCAATAACACATACATACACTGTGAATGTATGCAGTGTAAAGGTATAGGATGAGTTTAAATTATGGCGCATAATCTTCTCTGTATCATTCCAACCTGCTTGACTGTGCTGCCGAAGCAGCATGCAGGTAACAGGTAACCTCTGACCCTCAGACCGTGTGTCTGTCAGAGCTCAAAGCGTTCCCCAGGAAATGGCGGGAAATGTTGCCTCAGGATATCACACAGAAGGCTCACAGGCACTAGAGACATAAAATGAATAAAGTCCTCCCCCCCCACCATGCTGAGAGAGCCACGTCTTCTCCTTCTGCTAGGCAGAAAAAAACTGAGGTCTGCTGACTGCAGGTGGGAGGGTAATGTCCGGAGGGACCGCCCCCCTGGGCGGGGCTGTTCAGCTCTGGTTTGTTCTAGAATGTATGTTTCTAACATCTAACATTCTGCCTAGATCTTCTCCTGCGAGCAGGGACATATACCCACACGTTTACAGTATCCAGCTGTGTCAGTCCACGGACGGTAAGAGAAATAAATGTTTGATGACACAAGCAAATGTGAGTTAGCACTGAAAGCATTCCAGGAATGTAACTATTTTGAAAATGTTAAATCGATGCGTTTAGTTCAGCTTAATGATTTACTGCTGTTCAGGGGGTCTGGGCTTCACCAAAATGGCCACCTCCAGCAAGAAGGAACAATGCTGGAGGAAAGTTACAGCACACACTTATTTTAGTAGCATAATTATTAAAGTGGGAGTAAACTTTCATAGTTGACTTTTACCTATAGGTACTGTAAGTGCACGTTTAGGAGTTATTTACTGTACATGTAGCTGAGGACATCACCGGCACATGCGCTCTGAAGGAACGGCCACTGCATGCGGGGGAGTGACGTCATTGCGGCTTTTGCCAGTCAGTCACACACCTGGAGTCCGTGGACCCGGAAGGAAGACCCGGGTGAAGATGGGAATGCCTGCAGCGGTGACAGCGTGGCGCTAGAAGGCTTTGTTTTCAGGCAAGTTTAACATAATGTGCTAGTATGTATTGCATACTAGCACACAGAGATGCACGATTCTGGATAAAATGAGAATCATGATTTTTTTGCATAGATTAAAGATCACGATTCTCGCGGCGCAACATCATCCTTCACATACACACTTTTTTATAGACACACACATACATATATATATACACACACACACACACAAAATAGATAGATAGAGAGATAGAGATTATATATATATATCTGTATCTGTGCTCATAAGTTTACATACCCTGACAGAATTTATGCTTTCTTGACCATTTTTCAGAGAATATGAATGATAACACAAAAACTTTTCTTTCACTTATGGTTAGTGTTTGGCTGAAGCCATTTATTATCAATCAACTGTGTTTACTCTTTTTAAATCATAATGGCAACAGAAACTACCCAAATGACCCTGATCAAAAGTTTACATACCCCAGTTCTTAATACCGTGTATTGCCCCCTTCAACATCAATGACAGCTTGAAGTCTTTTGTGGTATTTGTGGATGAGGCGCTTTATCTTCTCAGATGGTAAAGCTCCTCATTCCTCTTAGCAAAAAGCCTCCAGTTCCTGGAAATTCTTGGGCTGTCATGCATGAACGGCACGTTTGAGATCTCCCCAGAGTGGCTCAATGATATTGAGGTCAGGAGACTAAGGCCTCGTACACACGGCCGAGATTCTCGTTGAGAAAAACATGTCGTTTTTTTCGACGAGATTCTTGGACAACAAACTTGTCCCGGCCGAGTGTACACACGCTCGTTTCAAAGAACCCGCGGTTCTTTGAAAGGAGTGTACGCGGTGACGTCATCGACTACGTTGAGCATGCGCTCGTCACATTCGATGCCGTCGCCGCCATCTTGGTATACCCTACGTATGCCTAGGAAGCTACCGCGCATGTGTCAAATTCATTTCGAACATGCGCGGGCTTCCGGGCGGACAGGTAAGTGTACACACACTCACTTTTCTCGTCGAGAAACACGCCGAGGAGAATCTCGACGAGAAAATAGAGAGCAGGTTCTCTATTTTCTCGTCGAGGTTTCTTGTCGGTTTTCTCGACGAGAAACACGCTAGCAGCGTACACACGACCGATTTACTCGGCAAGACCTCTCTGCCAGCAAGTTTCTTGCTGGTTCTTGCCGAGAAAATCGGTCGTGTGTACGAGGCCTGAGATGGCCACTCCAGAAACTACACTTTATTCTGCTGTAGCCAATGACAGGTGGCCTTGGCCCTGTGTTTTGGTTCAGTCATGTTGGAAAGTCCAAGTACGTCCCATGCGCAGCTTCCTGGCTGATGAATGCAAATGTTCCTCCAGTATTTTTTTTATAACAAACTGCATTCATCTTGCCATCAATTTTGACCACATTTCCTGTGCCTTTGTAGCTCACACATCCCCCAAAACATCAACGATCCACCTCCGTGTTTCACAGTAGGAATGGTGTACCTTTTTTTTTGTGGAAGTACAAGATAAAAAGTCCTTGTAAAGCTCCATTTTTTTTATTTTAAATAAATAACAAACATGTCATACTTACCTACTCTGTGCAAGGGTTTTACACAGAGCGGCCACCATCCTCACTGGATTTGATTGACCGCAGTGGGAGCCAATGGCTTCCTCTGCTATCAAACGATCCAATGAGGACCCAAGACAGCGTCTGGAGCCGAGTGCTTGTCCCCGTTGCTGGGACCACCGGGTTCAGGTAAGAAAAAGGGGGGCTTTGGGGGGCAGCTGCAGCACAGATGTTTTTTCATCGTAATGTATAGAATTCAGATTGTAAGGGGGGTTGAATTGAGATCTTCCTCTTTAAAGGCCCAAACTCCCTACATATGTGTTACTTGGTGGGCAGGAGGTAAACAGATGCCGGTTAATAAAATTTGGCTGCTTTCTACAATGGCAAAAAAAAACGAGCTGCAATGCTGAGGTGTCACATATGCGTCCACAGCAGCCTGAGGTTATGTGCCGAATGCGCACTCACAGCACAGACTGCACTGTCACCAACGGTTCTCTGTCGCGAGACACTCTCTCAAATGGAATATCTTAAGAGTTTTTATCCACTTTAAGACTAGGTCTTTTTCTGACATTGTAAATATCTGTATTTTTTGTTAGAAAAAAAACTGTTAGACTTACTAGTAAACTCTGTTACTAGGAGTCATCCAGGACAGCACAGGAGAGACAGGCTCCACCTCCGGATGCAGGAAACACAAATAGTTAAGTCTTTAAAAGGGTGGCCACCATCCCCCTTCCTCAGTCTTTCAGCCGAGTACTTCCCCTTCCCGGGAACAGCTTCTGAAACAAAAACAAACAAAAAAAACTCGTCCAAAGTTGACATCATATAGGGAGGGGATCCCTGCTGTCCTGGACGACTCAGAGAAACACAGTTACCGGTAAGTCTAACTCTGGTTTTCTCCAGTCGTCTGTCCAGGACAGGATCAACGAGAACTTGCCAGATTTGGGGGGGGGTGTCTACCGCCTGGAGGACCTTCCCCTCGAATGCTTGATCTTGCGCCAAGAGAAGGTCCAGCCTATATTGCTTAATGAAAGTCAAGTAGCTTCACCATGTCGCTGCTCTGCAAATTTGTTCTGGCCTTGCCCCAGCTCGCTCCGCCCAAGAAGCGAACAGCGCCTGTGTCAAGTGAGCCAGCGGGGAGAAGGGGTACACCTTCTTCAAAGTTTTGTAAGCTTCCATAATTGCCCGTTTGATCCAATAGACGATCTTGTTCTTCAAAGCTTGAAACCCCAATTTTTTACCAAAATACGAAATAGGGTATTAGACTTGCTAATGCCTTTGGACAACTCCAAATAACGCAAGATGACAAGCCCTCACATCTAGATGGTGGAATTCTGCTTCTTCAGGATTAGTTGGAGACATACAGAAGGAAGGCAAGACAATCCCCTGAGCCCTGTGGAATTTGGAGGCCACCACCGACAAGAACCCCAGATCATTACCGTCCTGTCCTCAAAAATCTGTAGGTAAGGCTCTTAAATAGAAAGTTTGCAGCTCGCTAATGCGCTTGGCTGTAAAAATTGCAACCAGAAAGGCTGTTTTGATAGTAGCCCATTTTAAAGTGGTTGTAAACCCACTTTTTAAACAAAGACCTACAGGTAAGCCTAGATTAAGGCTTACCTGTAGGTGCATGAAATATCTCCTTAACCTACACGGTTAAGGAGATATTTGTATGTAAATGCGGCGACGCTGACGTTACCCCATTCACAAATTCGGCTAGGTCGCAACATTCGACGACGTAGCCGAATTTGACAGCTCACGCGCGCAGTCACGTCTTCGCCGCTCCGGCCAATCACAGCGCCGGAGCGGCGCTGTGATTGGCTGCAGCGGCGATACCCGAAGTAACATTCCGGCTATCGCCGCAGCGATGGATGCGGCTAGAGGAGGGACACGGACGACTTCGGGGGCCCCGATCGAAGGTAAGTGGTACATAATGAGCTAGTATGCTAGTCATACTAGCTCATTATAGCTTTGTCTTGCAGGTTAGTAAAAAAAAAAAAAAAAAAAAAAAGATAAAAGGGTTTACAACCACTTTGAGGACAGATCTTCCTCCTGCAAATGCTTTATCAAACCCGGCAATACAATTGCCAAATCTCATTTTGTCAGAATCCTGAACGGAACAGGCCCGATTCTGGCTAACCCCTTAAAGAACCTACTGACTAGAGAATCTAACGCCAGGGGTTGTTCCAAAAACACAGACAAGACCGCCACTTGAACTGGCTGGGGTTCACACCTATGCGAATTGGATGTGGGTTTTCGAATGAACCCTTTGTTCAGTGGTTTTAAATTTCAAAATTAGGCGGAATTTTCACAATGGTTTCTGAACCACAAAAAAAGTGACTAGAAACCTTGATTAATCTCTAGTTGTGGTACCAGAATGAGGACCCGCTGGTCTACCAGGTCGCCAATCTGAGACATTTCTGGGAGAGGAGGTTATAAATGTTCTTGCAGGAGGAGTGCCCTTGATCTAAATCCGATACCCCTCCCGGATTATCCTTAGAATGAACCCATTTGGGGCAATCTTTTCCCACTGTGGAAGAAATAGCCCCAGTCTCCCTCCCACTGGGACCAAGTCATTGGCGTTTTTCTTACTAGAGCAAAAAATGATGCCTACCTTCTGTTTTCCCCTCCCCCACAGCTTTAGTGGCTAGTTCCTTAGGGGCCTGCGAATGTGACCGCTGGGCGAAAACCTCCTTCCTGGGATTTTTTTACTTTTGACCGGAAAGGCTTTTTTCTTGTCCACTGTTCAGTCTAAAACCTTCTCCAGGTCCGGAACGAACAACAGATCCCCCTCAAAAGGAATGCCACAAAGTCTTATCTTTGAGGCTGGATCCCCTGACCAGAATTTCAGCCACAGAACCTGCTGCAAGAAGTTTAACAGGGCTGCGGCTTTAGCTGAAAGCTTGACAGATTCCGGTGAGACATCTGCCATATAACCCGCCACTTTCTGCAGCATAGGCAGGGAACCCAGGATTTCTTTCCGTGAGGTCCCTCCTTCCAGATGGGCCTGCAGTTGGTCTAACCATACTTCCAGGTTGCGGGCCACTACTATCGTAGCCATTGCCGGCTTTAAGTTAGCCATGACTACTTCCCATGATCGCTTCAATAACACCTTCATTCTTTTGTCCATGGGTTCCCTTTAGGACCCCCCATGTCTTCAAAAGAGGTCTGTTGACTTCCAAATCATCACTGACTGTGGAAACTTCCCACTGGACCTCATGCAACTTGGAGTCTGTGCCTCTCCAATCTTCCGCCAGACTCTGGGACCTCGATTTCCAAATGAAATGCAAAAATGTACCACATTCCATGATGATTTGGGGAGCCATATCATCTGCTGGTGTTGGTCTACTGCTTTTTATCAAGTCCAAAGTCAGCGCAGCTGTCTACCAGGAAATTCTAGAGCACTTGATGCTTCCCTCTGCTGACCAGCTTTATGGAGATGCCGATTTCATTTTCCAGCAGGACATCTGCCCACACTGCCAAAAGTAGCAATTCCTGGTTTAATGATCATGGTATCACTGTACTTGATTGGCCAGCAAACTTGCCTGACCTAAACCTCAAAGAATCTGTGGGGTTTTGTCAAGAGGAAGATGAGAGACACCAGACCCAACAATGCAGACGAGCTGAAGGCCGCTACCAAAGTAATCTGGACTTCCACAACACTGCAGCAGTGCCACAGACTGATCGCCTCCATGCCACGCCGCATTAATGCAGTAATTCATGCAAAAGGAGTCCCAACCAAGTACTGAGTGCATACTATACTGTACAGGGACATACTTTTCAGTTAGCCAACATTTCTGTATTAAAAATCCTTTTTAATTGGTCCTATGTAATATTCTAATTTTCTGAGATACTGCATTTTGTGTATTCACTAGCTGTAAGCCATAATCATAAAACTCAAAAGAAAGAAATGCTTGAAATGTATCACTCTGTGTGTAATGCATCTATATAATATACGAGTTTCACTTTTTGAATTGAATTACTGAAATAAATTACCTTTTTGATGACATTCTAATTTTATGAGATGCAATTGTAGCCTGGCGCTCACGTGACTCCTCGGCTCTCTCCTCTCCCCGGCTGACAGCAATAGTGGGCGGGGCCGGGGCTGAGAATCCTCCGCTTCCGTCAGTCGAGAGGAGGGGGGGTTTAAAAGAGGAGCAGAGACCAGAGAAGTCATGTGAACGCTGGGAAACGCGCTGAGATAAGGTATAAATCTGCATTTTTTTTTAGCATCATATAACAGATGAGATTGTATACAGATGATATCAGTTTTTTTTTTTATAGCAGCAGGAGGGGGGTGGGCAGTGTCTGGAGCCGACAGCCAGGGGAAGGGGAGAAGACAGAGGAGAGAGGAGACAGTGGATGATGGAGGCACGTAAACTGACCACGGTGTCAGGTTCAGCAGCCATGATATACCGTGGTCAGTTTACAAGGGGATGGTATAGCCAGGCAGGATCAGCCAGGTATTTTAGGTGATATAAGGGGCCAAGCACTGTGCTGTTATTCATGCTTTAAGGAAACAGGATAATTTTTTTTTAGGGTAACAAGAATACACTTTAAAGATAATTTTAGGGGGCACAAAAAATTACCAGTTTTTTTATTTCTTTTTTGTAAAATACAAAAGCTGAGGTTGCACAGAGTAAATAGATAACCAACATGTCACATCTTAAATTTGCTTGGGCCTATGAAATGGCGACAAACTTCAGTATCCTATATTTTCTAAAGGCGACGCTTTAAAAACCCCCAATAGGTCATTGGTTTAGCATCATTACGGAGGAGATCTGTTACTAGAATTATTGCTCTCATTCCAATTTTTTTTCCCCCTATAAGTTTTTTTTTTTTTTTATAGGGTCTAAAAGCCCCTGCATGTCTCCTCTGTGCTCCACTGAATGCAATGCACATAGTGCTCCATTACATTCTTTCCTGGCCTTGATGGGCAGAGAAACTGTCAACAGGGACCCGCAGCGACGTCATACGTGTCACTTCTGGGTCAGTGTCAAGAAGGGGGAGGAGAGCAGGACGTGTGTCCACTCTCCTCTCTCCCCCTCTATTCGGCACCCATATAGCGGGACGCACGCACGCGGTGTGTGGGAGCATTCAGGCAGCAGCCTAGGCACAAGGACGCAATTTCTTATTGCCATAGCGACCCGGGATTTGTTGTGCCTTGAGCAAAGATATTTTACCACTTGGGGTACTGTCTCACGCCAATATACATCGGCAGAATAGCTCCCCTGCGCAAAATGATGTACCCATAAGTCAGTCTGTAAAAGCAGGATAGCGGGTGCGCGTGCCCATGGGCTCGATGTCTGCCATCGGCCTGCGATCGCGGCGAGGAGAGGCAGAACGGGGAACTGTCTATGTAAACAATGCGATTCTCCGTTCTGCCTAGAGACATGACAGATATCTTCTGATCCGGAACAGTGATCTGTCATGTCCCAGTAAGCTAATCCCCCCTACAGTTAGAACCCCTTGATCTCCCCCTAGTGTTAACCCCTTCCCTGCCAGTGACATTTATACAGTAATCAGTGGCTATTTATAGCACCAATCGCTGTATAAATGTCACTGGTCCCAAAAAAAGTGTACGATCTGTCCGCCGCAATGTTGCAGTCCCGATAAGAATCGCAGATCGCCTCCATTATTAATAAAAGTGCCTAAAACGATCTGGTAGTCTGTAGACGCAATAACTTTTGTGCAAACCAACATATATACGCCTATTGCGATTTTTTTTTTTTTTTACCAAAAATATGTAGAAGTGGTTAACCACTTCCCGCCCAGTCAATAGCAAATTGACTGCCGGGAAGTGGCTCTGTTATCCTGACTGGGCGTCATACGACGTCCAGCAGTCTGACACCCCGCATCTCTGATCGTGATAAGGAGCCTCTGTCAGAGGCTTCTTACCACGTGATCAGCTGTGACCAATCACAGCTTGAACCAGGAAGTGCCGGTATTCCTCGGTTCGCGCTGACAGGGAGAGCCGATCGGCGGCTCTCCCTGTCAGAGAGGGGGGGGGGTCTGTGCTGATAATCAGCACATTAATGATCAGCACAGCCCCATCAAATGTGCCAATCGCCTACCAATCAGTGCCACAATAATAAAGTTAGCAAGTGCCCAGCATAGTGCCAATCAGAGCCCAGCAGTAACACCTGTCAGTAACACATCAGCACCTCATCATCAGTGCTGCCCGTCAGTGCCCGTCACAGGCGCCCATCACAGGCGCCCGTCAGTGCTCACCCGTGAAGGGGAAAACTAAATTTTATGACAGAAACTGAGAAAAACATATTTTTTCTATTTGTTTAGCAAAAAATTAAAACCGCAGGAGGTGATCAAATACCACCAAAAGAAAGCTCTATTTTTGGGAAGAAAATGATAAAAAAAAATATTTGGGTATAGTGTTGCATGACCACGCAATTGTCATTCAAGGTGTGTGACAGCGCTGAAAGCTGAAAATTGTCCTGGGCAGGAAGGGGCGAAAGTGCCCGGTATTGAGGTGGTAAAAAAAAAAAAAAAAAAAAAAGGAGAATGTAAAAAAAAGAATTATATATCTCTAGCTCACACAGAAATTTGAGATAAAACAAATGACAAAGTTTATATATTAAAAAAACAAAACAAAAAAAAAAAAAAAAAAAAGAAGAAGAAAGAAAAAGCCAGAAATATAAAAAAAACAAAAAAACAACATTATATACACACAAGCACAATATATTTATATATTATACAGATAGACATAAATAAATACTAAGCTATATTAAAAATACTAAATGTACAACCATGATATATATAATATGAGAGATAGAGATATTTATATATAGGCCAGTATAGAGATGATGAGCAGTCAGTAGTATACATACAATCCAGTATAGAAGTATACAGCCCAGTGTAGGTACCACAATTATAGGTGGTGATGGGAGAATAGAGAGAGGGGGGGGGGAAGGATGATGAGAAGACAAACAATGAATTGTTGTCACAGCCGGTCTCAGCCATTCCTATGTCTGCCCACACTATATACACTCCATTTAGAGGGAAAGTCCGCTCAGGAGAAACAAACCTGTCTCAGACACCACAGCCGCTGCCTAATTACCGGTACGGTCTGCTCTACGCCGTAAAGTACCGTTAAACGACACAGCGCCTTCTTCCGGTGTCCCGTCTAAGCGTCAAGAGAGAGGAGAGCTCAGTTTCCGCTTCCGGGAAAGCGTCAGAGCGCGCGCAGTGGCAAGCGGGAGAAGAAGAGGGGGCGGGGCCGGAGAGGATGAGGAAGGGAGGCAGAGCGCGGGATGAAGGGGGGGCGGAGCAAGAGAGGGGGAGGAGGGAAACGGCGCTGGAGGAGAGGGGGGGGGGCGGAGCAGGTGAGGAAGAAGAGGAAGGCGGAGCTGGAGGAGAGGGGCGGAGCAGCAGAAAGAGGAGGGATCTGGAAAGTAGATGAAGGTGGGGGCGGAGCGGGAAGGACAGGAGGAGGAGAAGGGCGGGGCTTTATAGAAGAAAGAAGTGTCTGTGAAGCGCGGGCATGAGAGCGCGCTCCCGTCTGTTCCCAATGTATTTTGAGTGTTTGCTTCCCTCCTCCTTTGGCTTACATCCAGCCAATAGAATATGATTTCTAAAAATATTTTAATGAAAGGTTTTTTCCTGTGCTCCAAACCCCCAACCTTCTATGCCCAGCAGCCATGTCAGGACATGGTGAGACTTAAAGTGATTGTAAACGATCACCGTGTAAAACAACCCATTCAGTTTAAAATAGAAATGAAAGGCAAGACATTTTTGTATAGATATAAAAAAATATATAAATACCTTTTTTTCTTTTTTTTTATTTTATAAGTGATCACATTACCCGTATTCTCAGCTGCATAAGAGCTGGGGGAGGAGAAACAGCATTACACTGATCTTCTCAGTGAATGTCTTAATTAGACTTGTTAAGACAAGTCTAATTATTGAAGAACAGGCTGAGTTCCCAGCATAGCTAGAGAACTGATCAAGCTGTGCTCTCCTGCTTAGTGTGGTCAGTTTTAATAGGAAAGCAGGGGGACTGGTAGGAGCACCAGGGATTTCACATAAAGGAATAATTACAATAATACAATAATAGCAATACAAAGAGACCAGGAGACTTTCTCATACAAGTACATGGTACAGCAGCCTCATATCAGGAATATGAAACATTGGGGGTAACAAACGATTTAAACTGGCCATAGATGGGTAGAATATAAAACCAAAATTCAAGAGAACCAAACGATTGATCGATTTTCTAATGGTTAGTTCTCAGTTCTACTATCAATATCCAATTCTTTATTATGGAAAAATAAAAAACGAAAGCTCATGTTGGAAAATTTCGTTGAAATTAATGATTCTAAGTGTGAGTATTGAAAACGATAAAAAAAAAAAAAAACATTAAACGCATAATGCGCACGAGTCTGTCAAATGTGTAGCTTGGATCGAACAAAAAAAAAAGATACTTTAATGATGACAGTCGAAAATATGTCGATGATTGTTGGAAAACTTTCTATACAGCGATGAGTGAATCGAAGGATTTTTTATTCAATTTTCGAACCATCTATGGCCAGCTTAAAGAGATTTGGATGCTCAATGACCAGGCCATTTTTTGCGATACGGCACTGCGTCGCTTTAAAGCGGAGTTCCACCCGTGTTTTAGTTTATTAAAAGTCAGCAGCTACAAAAAGTGTAGCTGCTGACTTTTAATAAACAGACATTACCTGCCCCACGGTCCAGCGATGCGGGCGCCCTGAGGCTCGCTCCTCTCCCCCTCCTCTCCTCGGCGCCGTCATCGTAACTGTGGACACCCGGCTGTGACAGCTTACGGCTTTACGGCCGGGTGCACACTGCGCATGCGCGAGTCGTGCTGCGCTCTCCTATTGGCCAGCCGATATTTTGGGACCTGAGTTGTGTCCCAGAAGATCGCTGGCAGGGAGGGGCTGCCTAGGGCGAGAGGAGGAGTCCTCCCTCCCGCCTCTCCCCCCAAGTGTACACACCCACGTCCGTCCTCCCGGCCGTGACAGAGTCGGTGGCCGGTCATGTGACCACCTCGGCGTCCCGGGGGGAGGACCCGGCACCGCCGCCGACTCCATGACAACACGGCTGACTTGTCGGCGTCAAGCGCCGCGCACGCCGGCCATCACGCACGCGTCGACGTCAGGAGGCGGCCGCTGATGCGGAGGAAAGAAATCCCAGCGTTGCCAGGGATACCAGGGGAGGGGAGGACACAACGACGGTATCCCTGGCAACGCCGGGATTTCTTTCCTCCGTGTCAGCGGCGTCCGGTGGCCGCCTCCTGACGTCGACGCCGATGCACGTGGCGGCCTCTGGCGGTCGGCGTGCAGTCGGCCGTGTGGCCATGGAGTCGGCGGCGGTGCCAGGTCCTCTCCCGGGACGCCGAGGTGGTCACATGACCGCCCTCCGACTCTGTCATGGCCAGGAGGACGGACTTGGGTATGTACACTTTAGGGAGGAGGGAGAGTGCAGGTGTTTGGATTAGCACTAACACAGGTGAGGGGACTCAGACTAAGCACCTGACCACATATAAACACTACTCTGTGAGCACACACAGCACTCATTTTGACAGGCAGACAGGTTCATTGCAGGAAGGAACCTTGCGGCTGAATACAAAAGCTATCAGTAAGTAACAAATCTCTTGCCCCTTATGCACATTTGATCTTTTATTTAAATTGCCTCTCTGGCTCAATATAGTACACTATAATAATTAGGGATGCACCGATGCCACTTTTTTAACACCGAGTACGAGTACCGATACTTTACCTCAGGTACTCGCCAATACCAATTACCGATACCTATCGCCTAGGAAGAGGGGTGGTTTGGGAGGTGGCGGTAGTTGAGGGTGGGGTGAAATAGGGATTGTGGGGTGGGAGAGTTGGGATGGAAAAGGCTGTGATCGCTGGGGGAGGGAAGAGGATGAGGATAGGAGGGTTATTGGTAAACATGGGGGCAGAGGTGACAGCTGGTAGAGGGAAGGAGGAGGCAACAGGCAGAATTGACTGCAGGCATGGTACAGGAGACAGTTAGGGACTGCAGGCATGGTACAGGAGACAGTTAGGGACTGCAGGCATGGTACAGGAGACAGTTAGGGACTGCAGGCATGGTACAGGAGACAGTTAGGGACTGCAGGCATGGTACAGGAGACAGTTAGGGACTGCAGGCATGGTACAGGAGACAGTTAGGCCCCTTTCTCACTGGGGCGGGAAGTGCAGTGGTGGTATAGCGCCGCTATCTTTAGCGGCGCTATACCGTCGGAAATTGACGCGGAATTGCGGCAGTATTCGGCCGCTAGCGGTGCGGCTTTAACCCCCGCTAAAGGCCGAAAAAGAGTTAATACTGCCCGCAATGCGCCTCTGCAGAGGCGCATTGTGGGCGGTATTATCGCGGTTTACCATTGCTTTCAATGGGAAGGAGCGGTGTAGGAGCAGTAAACACACCGCTCCTCTCACCGCTCCAAAGATGCTGCTTGCAGGACTTTTGGAGCGGTCCCGTCAGCGCACCGCCTCAGTGAGAGTGCAGGGCAGGAGTTTTTCAGGCGGTATTTAGGCGCTATTTTTAGCGCTAAAACGCCTGAAAAACTCCTCAGTGTGAAAGGGATCTTAGGGACTGCAGGCATTGTACAGGAGACAGTTAAGGACTGCAGACAGTGTCTCTCGCGGGAGAGAAGCTGGCCGGACAGCACACGGAGGAGGGAGAGAAACCTGCTGCTCAGATCAAAAGGATACCGCTGTACAGAGTCTTCATACAGAGCCCCCTGTTCTCTGCCTCAGCATCCAGCCAGGGAGAGCCCGGATCCAGTGCTCTGTGTGGCCGGGAGTCAGAGCTGGAGGAGGGAGGTGTGCAGTGTGGAGACAAGGCTGGAACAGGCACCCCGGCGGGCCTGCACCAAGCGATGCCACTGGGAGGAAGCAGCGGGCATAGAACTGTCCGGAGGGGAGGAGGAGGTGGTCCGCTCCCACACACAGGCCCGGTTTCACTCCCTTTGCCGCCCCAAGGCTGGGTCCTTCAATGCCCCCCCCCCCCCCCACACACACACACACACACACCACCATTCTCGTCCTATCGATGACTGCTAGGTTCATGTTTTTTCACCTTAATGCATCCTATGGGTACGCAAATCCAGAGGCTTAATGGACCGGAAGGGGGTACTTGCTTGAAGACCTGGTGCAGCATATAGCCAGTGACGGGTGAGCCTTCACCGGAGACCGCCTGGAAGGATATCCCCCCTCGATTGGAGACCGCAACCCACTTTCAGGGAGGAAAGTGGAGAGTTCATTGTGTCTGGGCCTACTCGAATCCACACCCTTCTGTCTGCTCTACTCATTGAGGGAGTCCAACTGTCTGTGCATTACTCTGTGTTCGGAAGAATAAAGGAGTGTTGGACTTTATTTGGTGTGGGGCTCATTTTCTGGCAGACATTGTTCAAGAAACCACCAGGAGGAGGCTCCAGATGCAGAACACCGACCCGAAGGTAAAAGAGGATTGTCTCTCACTGCACATACATCTGCAGGGGAACTTGGCGTGGTGACCTCGCACTCTCTCCTCAGAGGTACCCCTAGACCAGAGCCAGAAGAACTGATAGAGAGAGAGAGGATGAAGGCCGCTACATATATTTTCATCTTGCATAGACAGGGGTCTATGAAATGCAAAAATAACAAAACAATATTAAATGCTAATGATATATTTTTTAAAGGTGTTTATTTTCAAATTTTCAAAAGAAACAATACAAAATAAATCAGAAACAGTACAGTCTGACAATTGAGCTTGTAGATGGAATCGTCCATAAAGTTTAAATGAGTGCATAGGCAGACTACAATAACAGAAGTACCCCAAAAAACAAACATAAGAGCCAGTCACACACACATACATACAAAAACATTCAACCTTACAGCACCGACGACCCCATAACATCAGTATTGCGCTAAAGGTCCGTAGACCACATAACCACCATGACTCATACAGCGAGTGCCACCCAGATATAGGGTTAGTAAACCATAATAGACCCCCAACCAGAAAATAAAAAATAAAAATTACTTAGAGAGCTGTGAGGAGAGGACCTCCCCCCAGAAGTCATTTGAGACATCCAGCCATTGCTGCCAGACCTTAGTAAACTTATTTGGGCATTCCCTACTCTTGTAAATCAGTTTGAATCTGGGGAGGAGACCATGAACAATTCGAAAGACTTTGTGAGCCGACAGGGGCCCCGCATCCTTCCAATGTAGCAAAATGGTTTTACGTGCATAAAATAACAGTAGACGTAGCAAAGTCCTGGCATAAGTACGAGGTACATGGTCATTCAGCACCCCCAACAACCCAACCTCCGGCGTGTGGGATATCGGCAGGTGCAATTTGTCTGCAAAAAAGGCAAATAAATCCTTCCAGAAGGCGGAGAGTCCCGGACAAGTCCAAAACATATGAAAGAAATCAGCAGCAACCATGTTACATCTAACACATGCAATATCATGACCCAGCCCCATCTTAACCAGCCTAGCAGGCGTATAGTGTAAATGATGAATAAACTGTACTAATAGATCAGCAGTGCTAATAATATCCCGAAAGCATATCTCTGTTACATCCTCCCAATCCTCTTCAGAAAGCTCAGGCATATACAACAGCCATTTGCGGTGAGAATTCTGAAAGGGATCCGCTCCCACCCCCTGGAGGCAGCCATAAAAGGACGTCACCAACTTGGCCATTTCTGGAATCGACAGGAGGTCTTCAATGGAAGATTCCGTGAGCTCTATGGTCAAGGACAGAAATTGTGTCCTCAGGGCGTGCCTCAATAGGAGATATTTGAAGAAAAATTTGTTTTCGAGACCATAGTTAAGCCTGAGCGTCTTAAATGACATCAGATTATTCCCCTCAACTATGTGAGAGAGATGTGTGACCCCAAAACCGGCCCACCATACCGAATCCGGATGACCAAAGAGCTCAGGAAGGTTCAGGTTCCGCCACAGAGGAGTCTGCGGTGAAACCCCAGGTGAGGATGGAGACAGCGTTTCCCCCCTCTCTCCACGCCATAAAACCCACCTCCATAGGGGAGAGTCTAGAGCCCCCAACCTTCTTAGATCTATAAATGGTTTTGTGGTCTGACTAAGGGTAGACACCCAAAATAACGCACCTCATCCCAAATTTGTGACAAAATGTAGAAAAAGAAGTAAACGGGACTATAGCGGTGCTAACGTTAGTATTTAAACAACAGTGGAAGACTCAATTCATTAGATTAAAAAAGGGGATTTATCCATTTATTGAACAGGTAGTACAAAATGTTTAATAAAATTACATATATATATATAATAAGCGTTTTCACAAAATTTCAAAAATAGGGCATAGCTGATATGGTGGTTAGTTAGATGTTAAACCAAAGAGATCATACGTGGTCCCAACATGTTTCGCCCATCGGGGCTTCGTCAGGGGAAGTATGTCTCAAATGTGAGAGTGCATCGAACATAGCTGTTAAAATAGACAACAAAAGGATTCATATTAACATATTGTAAATTGGTTTAAATAGAATTTAGAAGATCGATCTGTAAACAGGTCCACAGTTGGCAAAAAGAATAACGACTTACCACCATTAAAGCCCTAGATGAAAAAAATGGGGGTGGAGACAAGAGAGACCTCTGCACGCTAATAGAGGAAGGAGAGGAATCTCCTCCTCGGTGTAAGACGTAGACGGAGCTCCGAGCATACAAACCCTCACAGTGACCGCTTAAGAGACCTAGCCAAAATAGATCAAAAGAATATATATAAATAGATAAATTAAATCAAATTAGAAAAAGAACCCCATTAGAGTTTAATAATTTAAATGAATATAATTAATATGTATAAGCAATGTAAAGGTAATAAGGTAAAAATTATATATTATAGTGGTCAATAAATTTTGATCTAATTGGGGTTAATGGTCCAGTTAGCCCGATCATTTATGGGGCAGATTAAGTCACTATTAGGTTAAATATTCAGGTTATACTTACATTAAAATCAAAATTAGGAGAAAAAAAGAAGAAAATAGAACGGATGAGATGATGCCTGATTATCCACTGGATACAAAATATCCGATTAAGATGCATTCATAGGACATGAACCTTCAGAGAACTTTAGTCCAGTGAAGAGAAAGTTCCAGAAGATGAAATTATTCTAAAAGTCAAATATGTTGTATATTAATCAGTTATCCATAAAGGAACGTCTTGAGTAGAAACAGTAAGTGTATAATAAAAATAATCCAACATTAGGTATTGTCATAAATATGGAATTAACATTGTGCGGTTTTTATGTTTTTTCTCTATTTTTTCATATTATTTAAATTATGTATAGATAGAATAATAAAGGAATGATCACTCAGCATGTTAGACAAAAACAGATTGAAGAGCCAATGGCCCAAACCAAGCTGCTAGTGTTGAATGAGGTAATACATTGTCTTGTGTATTATTAAACATACAGCATAACAATGCTTTTCGTCTGAAAGTATGAAAAAAGGACATCTAATGAAGTAACAATCATAACAGTTTACAAAGCCCAAAGAATAAGGGGACTAGTAATATACAGGAGACAGTGTGTCAGATTCTCAGATAAGCAGCAGATGGTTACCTTAAAACAGAGTTGTGGATAAATGTCAGGCTGCCTCACCGAACCGCTCTGGTTGGTGTGCAGTCTGATAATGCCGGCTTTTGAGCGATCACCAACTCGGCCGGCGTCTGACGTCACTGGCGGAGTGCGGACGTGACAACGTTAGTGCGCATGCGCCCAGAGTCCCGAAGCTGTGCCAAAACTACAAGACCCAGAATACCTAGCGCCCAGGGGAGGGGACTTGGTCTCACGCACCAACGTCATTAGAAACATAGTTTCCAATGAGGCGGAGCGGGATCATGTTGTGATGTATCATAGTATGGTAAAGCTTGGTGAGAATAGTAAAAACCAAATTCGGGGATAATGGGAATGCAGAAGCTGCAACAGAACGTGTGAGTTGGGCAGACCCAGCGATTGCCGGATATGCCCTGGGTGTCCGTATGAGGGCTGTAAGGAGCCCAGAGATTCCATCACAATCAGGCACCCTGTGCATGTTCTCATTGCAGACCCTCAGAGACCTATGTTATTCATCCTGCAGTGAAGTAGGAGATTTGAATAAGGAGAGCAGGAAAGCAGTGGCGGGTGTCTGGGGGTCAGAGTGCATCCAGTCATGGACAAAGGTGAGCTGGGAGTCGAGAAAATAGTGCCACAGGTTCGGGCAAGCCAGTCCACCCACAGCCTTGGCTGCTTGGAGGCAGAACCTGGCTATACGGGGCTGGCAACCGTTCCAAACAAAACCAAAGACGGCGGAGTCAAGTTTTGCAAAAAAAAAAATTGGGAGAGAAAAACCGGGGAAGCTTGGAAACAATAAAGGAATTTTGGCAAAAAAATCATTTTAAAGATATTTATGCAACCAATTAAATTAAGGGGCAATGATGACCAGGTATGGAATTTGACCGTCATTTGTTGAACTATTTGGGGTGACATTAAGTTCCTCATACCTAGAGAGGTCAGCATATATCTGTATAACCAGATATTTAAAAGAAGACGTTAGCTGAACATGTGACCTCTGTAAGTATTCAGCTGGAAACGGGGGGCCGACAACAAAGGCCTGGGATTTCTCCCAGCCCACCCGAATACCCGAGACTGCACCAAACTCCACTAATGATAGCTTTAATGTACTATAGATGTTCACACAATACCCCCTGAAGAAGATTGTTACACTAATAAAGATTTAAACGCGTCGGGATACCTTATATGACAACACACAGTGGTGAACTATTTATGGATATTGTGACATTGTGTTATGTGAATACCATACAATATATTGTACACCAGAGCTCCTCTTGTTGTCCTCTATATACAGTATGTAATTGGATCCATTCCTTAAATCCCCCTTCCCCCCTTTTTTGATTTTGTAATTTTGATACTTGCTCAATAAAATAAATTATTACTTTTATCTGAAAGTAAACAATTTTTTAAGCTGCGCATAAGCCCCTGGGAGTCAAACGTTTCTTTTCTTCTATATTCACAAGAGAAAGACTTGCTTGTCCTTAAAAAAACAATGTACAATGCTGTGAAAAGTAATTGCCCCCTAAACCTAATAACTGTTGGCGGCAACAACTGCAATCAATCGTTTGCGATAACTGGCACTGGAGTCTTTCACATTGCTGTGGAGCAACTTTGGCCCACTCTTCTTTGCAGAATTGTTTTAATTCAGCTACATTGGAGGGTTTTCCAGCATTAACGGCCCGTGTAAAGTCATGATACAACATCTCGAATTGGAGTTAAGTCCGGGCTTTGACTAGGCCACTCCAAAACCTACATTTTGCTTTGTTTGAATCACTTGGAGGTGGACTTGCTGTTGTGTTTCGGATCATTGTCCTGCTGTATAACCCAAGTGTGCTTGAGGTCAGGAACTGATGGCTGGACATTCTCATTTAGGATTTTCTGGTAGAGCTTTTTGTCTTATCGGTCCACAGAATATTTGCCTAATAGTCTTGAGGATAATCAAGATGTTTTTTGGTAAATGTGAGATGAGTCTTTGTGTTCTTTTTGGTCAGCAGTGGCTTTGGCCTTGGAACTCTCCCATGGATGCCAATTTTGACCAGTCTCTTTCTTGTGGCCTGCAGCTCTTTAGATGTTGTTCTGAGTTCTTTTATGACCTCCTGGATGAGTTGTCGTCATGCTCTTGGAGTAATTTTTGTAGGCCGGCCATTACTGGGAAGGTTCACCACTGTTCCAAGTTATCTCCATTTGTGGATAATGACTCTCCCCGTGGTTCACAGGAGCTCCAAAGCCTTACAAATGGCTTTGAAACCCTTCCTAGACCCATACATGTACATTACCTTGTAAAGAGAATTGAGATATACAAAGTACAACCAATTTGTTTATTTCTACAAACAACTAGACCCTTTTCCCACACAAGCTTCATTTAAAGTCCCAACCTTTTTGCTCTCTTTTAATTATACAAATACAGGGATGGAGGTAAGTGACTACGTCACTACCTCATTTAAAGTCCCACCCAATCTTCTTCTATGAATGTACATTACCTTGTTTCTAATCTGTTCTTGAATTTATTTAGATTGTGGCATGATGTGTGGCTTTTTGTGATCTGTTAGCGTGCTTCACTTTGTCAGACAGCTTCTATGTATGTGATTTATTGATTCAACAGGTCTGGCAGTAATCAGGCCTGCGTGTGGCAAGTGAAATTTAACTCAGCCTTCCAAAAAATTGTGGTTAATCACAGTTCATTCATGATTCAGCATGGGAGGGGGCAAATACTTTTTCACAGCACTGTATTTATTACGTTTATATCTTAAGCAATAACAAAATTATTGCCGAATAAACAGGCTCATAGCAGAAATTTGCTCTGGTCCATAATGGGTAAACAGGTGTGAGAGCCAAAGTGGCTAAACGCAGCATCGCTGGTGAGGATTACTTATCGCCATCCACAGCCTAGATTGTTCATTGTATTTCTGTATATTTCATACAGTATATTGATTATATGTATCTGTATTTGTGTTTTCTCAATAAATTCACTGACCTTGTTTTGTTAAAGCGGAGTTTCACCCAAAAATGGAACTTCCACTTTTTGGAACCCTCCCCCCCTCCGGTGTTACATTTGGCACCTTTCAGGGGGAGGAGGGAGCAGATATCTGTGTAATCCAGGTATTTGCTCCCACTTCCTGGCATAGATCACCGCAGTGGTCGCGGTGACCTACGTCACATCCGGCGCCTACTCTGTCCCCCCCCACTGTCTTCTGGGAGACACACAGGTCCCAGAAGACAGCAGAGACCAGTTAGGACGCGCAGTGCGACTCGCGCATGCGCAGTAGGGAACCAGGAAGTAAAGCCGCAAGGCTTCACTTCCTGATTCCCTTACGGAAGATGGCGGCGGCAGCATCCGAGAGCCGACGGACAGATCGGCTTCGGCTGCCGACATTGCGGGCACCCTGGACAGGTAAGTGTCCATATGTTAAAAGTCTGCAGCTGCAGTATTTGTAGCTGCTGACTTTTAATATTTTTTTTTCGGCGGAACTCCACTTTAATAAAGTTTGAAGATTACATTCAGTCTGGCTTATTGCAGAATAGGAGGGTTTAGCTGCATGTCGAGTTACACTAGGGGAAATGTGTAGGGAGGACAGAACACAAAACGTTGAATGAAATACTACCAATGTATACCCAGGTTTAGGCCCCGTTTACACCTGTGTGTTTTATATGCGGTGCGCTAACAAAAAAAAAAGTCCTGCATGCTGCATCCGTGAAAATGTGCAGTTTATAGAGTTCGATAGTAGCGCGCCTAAAATGAGTGTAAAATGAAATGCAGCAAAAACGCACTGCACAGATGTGAATCTGCTCTTAGGTTTGGTTCACGTCTACAGGTGTGGCCAAGCTCAGGCACGTTCTCGCATGTCATGTGTAGGGCAGCGCATTCATTTCCATTCAGCTTTCCATATTTTAATCTCCATATATCATATGTCTATTTTACATAGGATGAGGTATCCAATACCAGCATCAAATTCTCAAGCATATTACTGCTGTAATACACATGAAAGTGATAAATGTAATTTTGTAACACTGTAATAAGTTTTTTGCAGTGCATACGCATCACACATTACAATGCACACGCATTATAAGGTGCATTGTGTGTGTTGTCAGGTGTAAGCAAGCTCTAATTGTTACCCAAAGCCATTCCCTTCAAGCTCGGCCTCTGGTGATAGCTGTCACAGTTGTCAGTGAATGTATATGTCCACACTCAACTGAACTTTAAAGTGGATGTAAACCCGATTCATGAAATTTGAGCTGGGCACATATATCTGCAGTATTTTGTTATCTCTCTTCAATGAGCTAGGTCGCTTAGCTCTCTCCTGAACCGTTCATCTGTTATCAGTCCGATAACTCCTGCCAAATTCTCAGACTTTTAGACAAAAGCAGCCTGAATCTTTTGTCAGGGGAGGTTGCTAAAAATAGATTAGTAGGGAGCATGTCCTATTACAAAACACCTCTGGGAGTCTCTGCCTATGATGAGAGGGGGTGTATGCCTTTCCTCCAATCAGCAATTTTAGCTATCTTGGCTGTATGCCCAGACATCACACTCTGTGTTAATCAGGAAGAGAAAATCTCCTAACACAATCTCAACTTTCTAAACAGTATATAAATGTGAAGACAGCTGGTACATGTAAAACTTATGTAGGGAGATTTGGTTCATCTCTGTGTATCATCTGAGGCGGTTCACTTCACTGGGTGTATGGAGGGTTTACATCCACTTTAAAGCTCTCAAATGGCTGGTGTCATGGCTGATCACATGTGCAGTAACATGGCAGAGTAACATGGAGGTCCACCCACCGCTGCAAAAATTAAAAGCCAGCAGCTACACATAATGCAGCCGCTGACTTTTAATAATAGGACACTTACCTGTCCTAGAGTCCAGCGATGTTGGCACCGCAGCTGATGTTTCCATCGGATGCTGTCACCTCCATTGAGAGTAAGGGAACCCGGCAGTGTAGCCTTTGGGCTTCACGCCAGGAAACCCTACTGCTCATGCGCGAGCCTCCACTCCTCTCTCCTACTGGCCCAGCGGCCGGGGGAAGGAGGGTGGCCGAGCGATGACGCAAATACCCACAGCTGAGGCTCCCGGGAAGTGGGGACAGGATACCTGTGAAAAAGACCGAAAGGTGCCAAATGTGGCACCAGCGGAGGGGGGAGGAGTACAATGAGCAGAAGTTCCACTTTTGAGTGGAACTCCGCTTTAAGATGGCGTCGTCTTTAGCTGTAAGGCCTCGTGGACATGGGACTTTTTTTCCTTCCCAGGATGCCTTTGCTTCAGGAGGAGGAAAAAGCAGCATCAAAAATGTGTCCAAAGACCGTATTTTGGCGCATTTAGCAGTTGAGCCTTCATTCATTCCATTGGACGTTAAAACGCATTTTTCACACGTTGAGGCACGTCAGGCTTTTTTTTTTTTTTTTTTTGCAGCAAAAGGCTCCTCTCCTGCTTGTAAATGTCTACAGTATGTGTGCATGGACACATAGGCTTAAAAGAGGGCTGTTTAGAGGTAGGAAAAAAATGTTTTTGATGTGTGCACGAAGCCTAAAGCTTGGGAGGGGTTAGTTCTACTTCAAACATTTGACGATCGGACTGTTTCATCCCCTACCTGTCCAGGCCATTTTTAGTTTTGCGATAGTTCGGCATTCAACACTGTACCCAAATAAATTTTATACCATTGTTTTTAGACAGATAGACCACTGGGTGTGTGTGTGTATTATAATACACAATTTATATAGCACCAACAGTTTACGCAGCGCTTTACAATGTATAGGGGGGACAACACAATTACAGTTCAATACAAAAAGGTACCGGAGGGCCCGGCTCGTAGAGCTTACATTCTAAAAGGGAGGGGTGGTGGTGGTGCAAAAGGTAATAGCAAAGAACCCCACCCCCCCCCCCCCTAAAATAATCACATTTTGTTGTTTTGCAGCCTGAAACGAAGACCGATGGTTTTTATTGTATCCAGCTGTATTTACTCAGTGCAACTTACCGTATATACTCAAGTATAAGCCGAGTTTTTTCAGCATATTTTTTGTGCTGAAAATGCCCCCCTCGGCTTATACTCGTCACCTTTTTGTGCCGGATTTGGGGACCCGGTACCGGCCAGCCGTGGGTCCCCTGGACCGCAATCTTGGCACACATGTAGCCCCACTCTTCCTCTACAAGTGTGCAAAGATTGTTGTCCGGAGGACCTACGGCCCGGGAAGCACCAATTTTTCAAAGCCGGGCACCCCTTCCATAGACTCCCATGTTAAACGGTTATTTCTCTGGTGACTTTGGGGACCCGGTACCGGCCGGTCGTAGGACCCAAAACTTGGCACACATGTAGCCCCATTTCTCCTCTACACGTGTGCAAAGTCTGTTGTCTGGGGGACCTACGTTTTTTTTAAAGCAGGCACCCCTTCCATAGACTCCTATGTTAAACGTCAGCCTAGTCATGGACAGTGAGGCAAAGTAAAGCACAGTGCGGCATGCAGATGGATACCCTAGGCTTATACTCGAGTCAATAAATTTTGCCTGTTTTTTGTGGTAAAATTAGGTGCCTCGGTTTATATTCTGGTCGGCTTATACGAGTAAATACGATATAACAAAGAAAAAAAAAACAGAATCACCAAGTTGGAAAAAGGATCAACCCCTTATGTCAGCATTTTTTATTTATTGTTTTTGAACCGCCTTTTGCTTTAATTACAGCCTTTAGTCTGTTGGAATACAGTGCCTTGAAAAAGTATTCATACCCCATTAAACTTTTCCACTCTTTGTCACGTTACAACCAAAAATGTAAATGTCTTTTATTGGGATTTTATGTGATAGACCAACACAAAGTGGCACATAATTGTGAAGTGAAAGGAAAATGATTTTCAATATTTTTTTACAAATAAATATCTGAAAAGTGTGGGATGCATTTGTATTCAGCCCCCTTTACTCTGATACTCCCAACTAAAATCTAGTGAAACCAATTATCTTCAGAAATCACCTAATTAGTAAATAGAGTCCACTTGTGTGTAATTTAATCTCAGTATAAATACAGCTGTTCTGTGAAGCCTTCAGAGGTTTGTTAGAAAACCTTAGTGAACAAACAGCATCATGAAGGCCAAGGAACACACCAGACAGGTCAGGGATAAAGTTGTGGAGAAGTTTAAAGCAGGGTTGGGTTATAAAAAAAAATATCCCAAGCTTTGAACATCTCACAGAGCACTGTTCAATCCATCATATAATAATGGAATGAGTATGGCACAACTGCAAACCAATCAAGACATGGTCATTCATATCAGCTAGTAGGACAGGAGTCCTCTTATCAACCGCATCTATCTGTGCTCCTCCAGAAGAAGCAAGACTCTCCTTGCGAAACGCGTCGAGACCTAGCACAGTCATCCTAGACGACTTACAGTCGTCTGCACGACACAATCAGATCTCATTGAAAGGTCTATGATAAAAATGCAATACCGATTCTTATGTCAACATTTAAAGTGTCATACTTACCTCCATTGTGCAGTTCGTTTTGCAGAGTGGCCCCGATCCTCGTCTTCTGGGGTCCCCTTGCGGCGGTCTCAGCTCCTCCCCTCCTCTGATAACCCACTCTGGGAAGCGCTTTCCCAAGGGGGTTACCTTGTGGGCGCGCTCACGAGTCCTGTATTCGGCGTCCATAGCCGCCAACTATAGGACTCGGCCCCGCCCCCACGTCATTGGAGTTGATTGACAGCAGAACAAGCCAATGTCTGCGCTGCTATCAATTTATCCAATGAAGGGCCGAGAAGCCAGCGCATTCTCGACGCGGGACTTTCGAGGGCTCAGGTAAGTAAATATGGGGGGGGGGGGGGGCAGGGGGGCCTGTAAGCATCGGGTGTTTTTTCACCTTAATGCATAGGATGCATTAAGGTGAAAAAATGGGAAGCTTTACAACCCCTTTAATATGGTTTTCTTTTTCTTG
This sequence comes from Rana muscosa, assembly GCA_029206835.1. NCBI lineage: Eukaryota > Metazoa > Chordata > Amphibia > Anura > Ranidae > Rana > Rana muscosa. The sequence goes on from CM055125.1 coordinate 6,352,809, forward strand.
TATTAATTGTGGTTTTTAAATGTTAGTCAAATAAATCATTTATACTTTTTACTTGAGGTGTGCTCCTTAAAAGTCCCAAGGGCATTTTTGTTTTGTGCATACTATTGGGGACCGAGTATCACCTCTACCCATCTTTGGCCAGCTAGACCTTGTCTATAACAAGGCCAAGTCAACCTGTGCCTGGCTACAGCAGAATAAAGTGTAGTTTCTGGAGTGGCCATCTCTGTCTCCTGACCTCAATATCATGGAGCCACTCCGGGGAGATCTCAAATGTGCCGTTCATGCAAGACAGCCCAAGAATTTCCAGGAACTGGAGGCTTTTTGCCAAGAGGAATGAGGAGCTACCATCTGAGAAGATAAAGAGCCTCATCCACAAATACCACAAAAGACTTTAAGCTGTCATTGATGTTAAAGGGGGGGAATACATGGTATTTAGAAATGGGGTATGTAAACTTTTGATCAGTGTAATTTGGGTAGTTTCTGTTGTGATTAGGATTTAAAAAGTAAACACAGTTGATTGATAATAAACGGCTAGAGCCAAACCCTAATGCCACGTACACACGATCGTGATTCACGGCGGTGAGAACACGACCGTGTGTAGGCTCCGTGTGTAGGCTCCGCGGCAGTGTTTCCCTATGGGAAACACTGCCGTGGAAAAAAATGACAGGAATCACGACGAGAAAAATTAGAGCATGTTCTAATTTTTCTCGTCGTGATTAATGCAGTTTTTCCCGTCGGGAAAAACGGCAAAAAGCCCACAGACGATCGTTTTTCTCGTCCAAAGGAAAAAAATTAATTTTTCCCCGACGGGAAAAATGATCGTGTGTATGCGGCATAACAATGAGTAAAATAAAAGTTTGTGTTATCATTCATATTCTCTGAAAAATGGCCAAGAAATCATTAATTCTGCCAGGGTATGTAAACTTATGAGCACAACTGTATACAGTCGGCAAGCGGTTAATGCATGCTAGCAGAGTAAAAAGTAGAAAACTTTCTGCCTTTAGAACTTTCCCTATAAGATAGCAAATCTTCATTTAGAGTTCAAATTCACTTTAAACTAGAAGATGAAAAGCAGAATCTCATACAGAGAATTGCTTACTGCAAGATTAGGACACACAGTCAAGATACTAGTAAATCATGACAAATTTATTTACAAGAACACATCATGCATATTTACATTTGTACACACATCCATAAAAATTAGAGCACAAAAATTGACCAGAAGAAATTTGCCATTACAGCCGACACAACACCCATGGACAAAAAATAATAATATATATCTTAAAACAGTAATGGGCTCATTGAACAAGGCAACACAATGTCCAGAAACCAGACCAACAGTATTTCAATACACAGATGTCCATGAGAGATGAATCCCGATTGGTTAGTGTGGGTTTCCACACTTCCCACATTGCTTTGGCCTTACTGGTTAAAGCCTTTTTATATTTGTAGAAAGAAAGTTTTTTTTTTTTTAACAGATTAAAAATCATCATTAATAGCAGAATGTACATAAACAATGCAAGACTTTTCCTCTTTTGCCACAAAAAGTAAGACGCCATCTTAAAACAATACAAGTTTATTTTAAATGCTAGGCTATGGTCCAGGGTACAATAAATATACATATTAATGCTCTCATATCTTCAATAAAATGGGCACTTTTTCTGCTTGCTTGTGCTGTATCAATGTGCATATACACAATATAGGACATTTCTATTCTGACACAAAAGTTAAAAGCTGCCTTATAGGGCTCATGCACATGGATGCATCTGCCAATACGATGTGAAAACCGTGAGTACTTTGGCACCAGGGGGGGCACACATGGTGCATACAGCCTGCTGATAACAGCCTGTGAAAGCCAGAAAGTGGCTGTACCCACATCCAAACAGTACTCTCATTCAGGGCTGTGTGCCCCAAACACAGGCCCTTCTGTATTTGGGGTATACATTCCGACATGCATAAGGCCCCTGCATGCGAGTGCTGCTCAAATGTGCAAACAGCTGCTGCCGCCTATTTCAGCCCGTCATTGATTGATCTTAACCGGCTGATGGCAGCGGACTGTGCGCACCACCCTGTGCCCCCCGGGTGCTGAAATACACCTCGCTTTTACACTGTGTGGGCAAATGCGTCCAGGTGTATAAAACCTAAACAATACATGTTTACGTAAATGCTATACTATGGTCCAGGGTATAAAAATAAAAAAGAGATATAAAAAGAGGTTTTTGTGTAGTTGAGAAGATGAGCTGCTTATTTTCTGTTTGCCCGTGCTGTGCCTATTACACATTCGTTGACCTGCAAAGAAAAAAAAAAAAAGTATACAAAAAATTGAGTTTTTTTATGTACATTATTCACAGAGCCATCAAATCCCCTCCTAAATCCTGTAGGGCTAAACGACCAGTGATAATGGAAAATGTTCCCAGGTTTCTGCATTTTATCCAAGAATTGCCTAAGGTGCACCAAGTCACCTCATCCCTTGAGCCTAGGTTCACAGTGATGCGATTTGGCATGCGATTTTGTCAAATCGCATGCCAAATTGGTGTTCTACTGAATAGTGCCCTCCGTCAAAATGTGCCCACGCATGCGCAGAACGGAAGGGCACTCCAGCTGATTTCCCGATCAGCTGGCGTGACGTCACCGTAGCACACATCGTAGGAGGCTTTTTTCGATGGAAGATACCATTTCACAATTGGAAGCTATGCAAAGAGCAAAGGGACACTGTAGTTGTCAGATTGAGCCTCGTTGTTGCGCGCGGGGGGGGTTGTGGGTGTGTTGGAGGGCGGATTTTGTGTTGCAACCCGCCCTTAGACACAGGCAAAACCCACCGTGCAACACTGACAAAACCGGACCTTGAGCACACTGTAAACCTGCGCAACAGCGAGGCACAATATGACAAATACGCGGTCCCTCTGCTGTTTGCATAGCATTCAATTATGCCCGTCAAATGGTATCTCCCATCGAAAAAAGCCTCCTACGATGTGCGCATGCGCTACGGTGACATCACACCAGCTGATTGGGAAATGAGCTGGAGTGCCCTTCCGTTCTGCACATGCACTTTTCAATGGAGAGCACAAATCGACAGAACACTGGCAATGGCACCATCCGAATCGGTGCAACGCCGTATTTGTGGCGCTGCACTGATTTCCAAAAGTAGTTTCTGTACTATTTTTAGCAACTTTGGGTGCGATTTCAATAGACATCTGTGCAGGAACCAGCACAGACGTCTCTAAAATCAATACCGAACTTGGACTGACATGTGGGTATGAAATTGTGCAATTTCAGCTGAACTCGCACGATTTCAATCTCGCGGTCAGTGTGAACCTGGGATAAAAGTTAAAGCATATGGCCAGCCATGATCCCCAAACCTCCCTTTTTATCTCTAAAATCCAAGCATGATTTTATTTTTTCCACTTTTCTTGTAGTGATTAACAGCTTTTATTACTCCATGTGACATAACCAGGCTTGTAGTATTCTTACAGGGCCAGCTGCTGAGAGCTCAGTTCCTATTAATTGAACTACATCTCCCAGGAGTCATTTACACAGAAGCGGCAGGCATTTAGGAGTCCATCTGCAGCATCATTGTGCTGGGAAAAGCAATTCAAATATACATTTGGAGTGGAACAAAGAGGTAAAGATAGGCAGAGATCTGTAACCCAGCAGGCAGCGCTGGCAACACACCTTGGGATTTCAGAGCAAGAAGGCACTGGGAGAGATTTACTAACACTGGTACACACAAAATCTGGTGCAGCTGTGCATAGTAACAAATCAGCTTCCAGATTTTCTTGTCAAAGCTAAGGGCCCCTTCCACACGGAGCGGGTTACTTCGGAGTCCGCCTGCTCAGTGGAGAATCAGTCCGCTGATCAGGCGGGTGGCTGGTTCACGTCTGTTCCGCTTATGCAGAGCGGACACAGTCTGCTCTCCCCTATAGGCAGAGAAAGGGCCAGACATGGCGTAGATCGCCGCAGATACTGCAGCGATCTATCACCGGAAGTGGAAGCAAATACCTGAATTAGACAGGTATCTGCTCCCCCCGAAAGGTGCCAAATGTGACACCGGAGGCGGGGGGATGTGGGGGAATCCGGAAAGCGGAAGTTCCATTTTTGGGTGGAACTCTGCTTTAAAAACTGATTGGCAAATTTGTACAGTTACAAAAAAATGATGTCACAAAGAAGCAACCATCAACTTTGAAGAAGTAAAATAGAGAATGATGGGCATCATGGTGCATGAGAAAATCTTCACAATACTGAATGACAACCACACTCAAGGTTTGAACCCCATGAGTAGACTACAATAGTTACATGCACCTTGAATGCTCCCTTGTTTACTTATAGCTGGAACCACACGTCCATATGGGGTTGGGTGCTCGGCCACCTTTCATACATTCAGTTTCATTCCCTCTTTCACAATATTGCACAAAATGAGAGATATGGTCTTGCAAATAATCTCCTCCTTCAGCTTGCATTATTTAAACTTCCTGGTTTGCTCAACAGGATTTCCCACATGGGCACATTTTCATTTTAGAATGATCTACTGAACATACACTGCCATCTGGACCTGCCATGACCTTTCATTTATATCACGCATCTCTTTCTGTACGTTTTTGCACCTTTTCACCCTGTGAATGTAAACCTTTGTTTTTTCACCTTGATGCATTCTATGCATTAGGGTGAAAAAACGACTGACACTGACCGGCCCCCCAGTTTTACTCACCTGAGCCCTCCGTTCCCTTGGCGGAGACATGCTCTAGCTCTCTGACTGGGGTCTCGGCTCTTGATTGGATAGCTTGATAGCAGCGCAGCCATTGGATCCCGCTGCTGTCAATCAAATCCAATGACGCGGGTGCCAGAGGGCAGGGCAGAGGCTGGCATTCTGTGTCTATGGATGCAAATGCTGGACTCAGGAGAGCGCTTCTCCTATGGCGTTATGCAAGTAGGAGCCGTGAGAGCCGCCAGGGGACCCCAGAAGAGGAGGATTGGGGCCACACTGTGCAAAACAAACTGCACAGTGGAGGCAAGTATGATATGTTTGTTATTTTTATTTTTTAAACAAGAGTTTACAACCCCCTTAAAATGAAAGGGAAGTCTAAAATAAAACTGAAAAGGAGGCAGATTCTTTTTTGCAGAAACATGCAAAGTCTTTTCTGCAATTAACATCTACTTGCATGCTCAGTCTTCTGAAGAATGTAAACTGAGCTGCACAAGTGCAGCTTAGTTTACATTCCTTCCCAAGTGCCGTAATGACTGCACCCCATGCGCAGAAGTGACGTCATCCCGCACTGGGAAATCAAGATGGCTGAAAACTGGCACCTGGAGGAAGCCAGGGAAAAGATGCTGGCGACTGACCTCTGTAGATAAACTCTGGAAGTAAACTATACATCAAAATAATGGTGTTATGCCACGTACACACGACCGTTTTTAATGACCAATTTAAAAAATGGCCTGTTTCTTGTCGTGGAAAACAGTCGTGTGTACGCGGCATTAGAATTGAAAGCAAACACCAAATGACTCTCTTACCTTGCTGGCAAAACGTAAAGAGTTCACAGATTCTGCAAAGTTTTCCTCTAATGGAGAAATGTTCACAAACATCAACCTGGAACAGAGCAATCAGATATTAGGCAAATAAGAGCCCTCCAAACTTTCCCAAAAACAAATAAAGCAAACAGACTACAGATTTAGGGCTCATTCACATGGGACGCACACCCTATAGGAGTAGTTTATGCTTCCGGAGCACTGTAGAGCTGTGTGTAGGCAGCCTACATTAGTCAATAGAGATACAGCGGCTGTATAGACTCAGCCACACATCGGAGACTTTACAGGTATGCAGGGAGGGGTGCACGGACCCGAGCGCCTAATTTCTGCGTTTGGGGCCACGCAGGAACAAAATTATGCTGGATAGCCGCACTCCAATATTCATCTTTATTTTGTAAAAACAAGAGTTCAAAGCATAACAAGTGGATACGGATCAACTGCACAGCTAACGCATTTCACACCGGATATGGTGCTTAATCATAGCTATGATCAAGCACCATATCCAGTGTGAAACGAGTTAGCTGTGCAGTTAGACTGTATCCACTTGTTATGCTTTGAACTCTTGTTTTTACAAAATAAAGATGAATATTGGAGTGCGGCTATCCAGCATCATTTTGTTCCTATGTCTCTGTTGCAAACAGAGCCAGCACCCAGCCTGGTCGTGGAGACAGCTGATCCTAAGAGGGGTGATTGTCCTAGAGCGGTGAACACCAATATCTAAATTTTTTGGGGCCACGCACCCGTCCCAGCGTGCCTGTTATACTGTACTGCTGCATCTTTATTGACCAATATAGGCTTTATGCACAAACGACTTACTCTTGCATACTGTCTGGACCTCAGCACCCATGTGAATGAGCCCCTATGTTGCCAACACTATAAAAAATAAATAAACACAACTTACACTTTTGAGTTTCCTCCCAAACTGTTCTGTAGGAGATAAGTCAGTTTGCTGTTTCGATAGGGTATATGAGACTCCTGGAAGAAAGTTAAGGAGAATTCTCAACCAATATTGTGATACCCCATAATGGATATTAAAAGGCAGAAAAAAACAAACAAAAAAAAAACACCAAACAATGGTTTAGCACAGAGCAGGCCCGATCCTCCTCTTCTCGGGTCCCCCACCGGCGCTTCTGGCCCCTCCCTCCTGCCGCCATAGCAAGCAGCTTGCTATAGGGGCACCCTAGCAGGCTCGCTCCCAAGCTGCTGCTGTGTGTCCATTCACATATAGGGAGCAGCTCAGCCCCTGCTCTCTCATCAGCTCAATGGCTTTGATTGACAGTGGTGAGGGCCAATGAAGAGGAAGAGACGCGGGAGAGCCGCTGCCCTTCTGCATATCGCTGGATCGAGATGGGGCTCAGATATGTATAAGGGGAGACTGCTGCACACAGGTGGTTTTTTTACCTTCATGCATGAGGTAAAAAACCTTGAGCCTTTACAACCACTTTAAAGTAAAAAAACTTTGTTTCCATTTTATTTTTTGTGTGAAAGGATCTATTAGGCCAACATTATTAAGAATAAAAAATAAATAAAATCTTTCTCTGCTTTACTTGCACTTCAGTCTATAGCTGTCCCCCACAGTAATTTCTGCCACCAGTCTTGGAATGGCCCATTCCCATTCAGCTTGCTCACCCTTAGCTGAGCGTGTCATGAACACACCCCATGGGAGGTGCACCCGGGCTTAGAATACTACTGCACTAAACAGCCCACACGTCATTACTTGTTGGGCATTCAGTGCATGAGAAAAATATAGGACTACCACCAGCTGCACAAGCGATTGGACCCGTAACATCACCAGACAGACTAGAAGACCCCCTAAAAAAAAAAAAGGGTCGTGTGTACACATATTAGACTGCTCTCTATATTTAAGGGGGGCACCGACATGTACATGCTTCCTACAGAATTAAAATTATTGTAAAATGATCACCTTGTAAAACAACACATTCAGTTTAAAATAGAAATGAAATGCAAAATTTTTCTATAGATATAAAAAAAACCAAAAAAACAAAAACAAACAAACACACTATAAATGCCTTCCCCCCCACCTTTAGGCCCGGTTCTCATAGGGGCGGCATGACTTTGGGGGCGACTCAATTTCAAGACGACTTGAGACGCCCGCCTGAGGCGATTTGCATAATGACTTCTGTATAGAAGTCAATGCAAGTCGCCCCCAAAAGTAGTACAGGAACCTTTTTCTAAGTCGGAGTGACTCAGGTCGCTCCTATTAGAACGGTTCCATAGCACAGACCGGGACGTGACTCCTCAGGCGACCGAGTCGCCTGAGGAGTCGCCCCTATGTGAACCGGGCCTTAGTGTTTAAATCTTTGTTTGTTTATCGATTTTTGCACAAATACATATGAAAAAACAGAAGGGTCAAGAGGTTCAAGATAGGATCCGTAATATATATATATATATATATATATATATATATATATATATATATATATATATATATATATATATATATATACACACATATACACACACACACACACACACACACACATATATATAAATATATACATATATATACACACACATATTACACACACACACACACACACCGTATTTATCGGCGTATAACACGCACCCCAACTTTAAGAGGGAAGTTTCAGGAAAAGAAAAAAAAAAAAACTTTCCACAACCCCCTGCGTATAACACGCAGACACAGTTTACCCTCTATTTTCAGGGTAAAAAAGTGAGTGTTATACGCCAATAAATACAGTGTGTGTATATATATATATATATATATATATATTATAGGGCTGCAACTAACGATTATTTTCATAATCGATTAGTTGGCCGATTATTGTTTTGATTAATAGCCTTAAAAAAAAAAAAGTACCGTATTTATCGGCGTATAACACGCACCCCAACTTTAAGAGGGAAGTTTCAGGAAAAATACTTTCCACAGCCCCCTGCGTATAACACGCATGCACAGTTTACCCTCTATTTACAGGGTAAAAAAGTGAGTGTTATACGCAAATAAATACAGTAATTTTGCTGCGATTTGCATTTTTACATTTTTTTTGGCCAATTTGTTGTTGGGCAGATTAAAAAACACAAATAGCTGCAAAAACGCATTACATGCTTTTCTGCAGCTTATCCATTGAAGTATATTGAACCAAAATAGCACTGTTTTGCGTTAAAAAAAAAAGGCCTTCCCCTTTCCAAATACGCAGCAGCTGAAAAAATCATGGATGTGAACGTGTCCCATAGAAACCATGTACAGTAAATGAACTGTAGTGTGTTTCTGCAAAAAGCACCAAAAACACAGAGGTGTGACCCGGGCCTGAGATGTTTAGTAACATAATGGGGTTAATACAACGAAAATTTGTACAAAAAGAATAATCGCTGTAAGGGGTTAATTTTTTTACTGTGGGACAGTGAAAGTAATATTTACAGTAGCGATTCGCTCTGTGCTATAAAGGGTTAATTTTAGTTTTTTTTTTACCCCATTATATGTTACTGGCCAATTAATCGATTATGAAAATGGTAATCGATTAATTGTTTCGGAGATGGAGATATATATATATATATATATATATATATATATTATATATATATTTTCACACATACATATACACACACACACACACACACACACACACGTACATTTTAGGGATCAAACTATATAATTTTTTCGCTGCCGATACGATACCGATATTTCGGCCACCTCTCCTGGCAATAGCTGATATTATTTGTCGATATTTTGTACATTTAAAAAAAAATATATTTTTTTTACACTGTCCTTTTACCTTTTTTTTGTTTTTGATCACGGTTATTGCCGTCACAAGGAATGTCCCCTCCCGCTGCTTGTAATAACAGCCGAGTGGCTGCTGAGCCACACTGGTTGTTATTGCAAGAAAGCAGACCCCTTGAATCAACATCAGTAATATCGGTCCGTTTTTTGACCGATAACGATACTTCCTGAAAAAGTGAATATCAACCGCACCGATAAATCGGTCGATCGCTAGTACATTTCCCCCTTTTTTAAATAAATGATCACATTCCCTCTGTTTTCAGCTGCATAAGAGCTGGAGGGAGGCGACGCAGCAGCTCACAGAGCTTATTAGTGAATGGCTGTGCAGCGGGGGAGTGTCAGGACAAGTCTTATAATTGGAATAGAGTACAATGAATTCCCAGCATAGCTAGAGAACTGACCAAGTTGTGCTCTCCTGCTTAGTGTGGTCAGTTTTTAATAGGAAAGCAGAGGGACTGGCAGCATCACCAGGGATTTCACACAAAGGAAGCAATACAAAAAGAACAGGAGAGACTTTCTCATACAAGTACATGGTACAGCAGGCACATATCAGGAACATGAAGTGTTGGGATAACAAACGCTTTAAATGCAAGCAAAGCAACAGCGCATGTACTTACTTTGTTGCACAGCGAGGTGATAACCATTCCCAGGGTGGACAGTGAAGTGTTGATGCTTTGTGTTTCCTTTAAACGATCACCAGTTGATAGCGACCGGTCCAAGCGTTCGCTCCCGGCAAGATCAATCAGGCTTAGGACAGCTAAATAAATAAATACTTGAGTAAAACCAACATTGGAAAATAGTTTAGTGTGAAATAAGATCTATAAATAAATGAAGGTTGATATAATTGTGTACTGTCCGTGTCTTCTGTGATCAACTGAAAAAGTTCAAATTTCTTTTGCTTCCAGTCATGGTGACATTATTCAGTTTATTAAAGCGGAGGTTCTGCGGCAAATAATTTTATTTTTTTCCTGGTATTGAATAGATTTTCGCATTATAAATAATCACTCACTCGTTTGAGGTTATGAATTATCCCATGTCCCTTTTCCGGCAAAATAAGAACTTTAAAAATGCGAGCACAGCAGGTCCCATTTTGCTTGTGGGCATGTTGAAGCCCACAAGCAATGATTTCCTGTATGCTGATTGTTGCCATCACAACGGGCGGCGTCTTTGAATGTTCACGCCCCGTTGTGATGGAAATCCTAGTACGGCGTACCGCAATGACTCCTGGGAAGCGTGACACCAAGCTCCCAAGAGTCATCGCAGCGCCGGGTAATACAGTAGCCACGCCTACTCCCGCGGGAGTCAGGTCCAGGAAGTCAATCTGCAAACGGCAAGAATAAGGTATTTACAGAGGAAAAAAAATAAATAAAAAATTGTCGAGTGAACATGTCGGCAGTGTGCTGAAGGGGATAAAATAAAGTTGTTAATCTGGGTGGAACTCCGCTTTAAAGTATAACTAGAAGGAATTTCTTTTTTGTTAGATTTGGTGAGTGGTTAGAACCCATCGGGGTTATTGCTTCCTGCGCCCTCATTAGGAAAACTTACTAAGACCTCATTCACATGGGCGCTGCCAACAATACTGCGTGCAGGAGGCCTGCGTCCATCACCAGCTGCATGCAGGCAGCCTACGGAGGTGGCTGTAGATGGTTCAGTCGCATTTCAAAGTTTTGACAGACATACAGGAGCAGGTGCATGGTCCGAGCGCACACCCTCTCTGCGTTAAAGGTCATTCACCCACTTAAAGCAATACTAGACTCACCTATTTGGTGCCGCAGTCTCCCAGAGCTCCCCATCGGCTGCTATCCTCTACAGCCAGATCAGCTTAGGGGTGCCGATCTTTGGCCATTTTTGTTGGCCCAGCTGAGATGACTTAAAGCCGAGTTCCACCCAAAAGTGGAACTTCCAATTTAAGCACTCCTGACATGCCACATGTAATTTTTGTTGGGGTGGGTTAGAAAGCGGGTTCCTAGTTTTAACAGGTACCCAGCTCCCACTTCCGCTCTTGCCGCCTAGGCGACTCCTCTCCCCCCTCCCTCCCTGCAACCTTCTGGGACACGTCACAGGACCCAGAAGATTTCCCGGCCACTGAGGAGCAGCGCGACTCGTGACTGCGCACCCGGCTGTGAAGCCGCAAGCTGTCACAGCAGGGTGCCCACACTTGCAATGGCGGCGTCACAGAGAGGGAGGGGAGTGAGGCTTCGGGCAGCCGCATTGCTGGACCATGGGACAGGCAAGTCAGCAGCTATACAGTTTGTAAAAAAAAAAAAAAAAAAGTCAGCAGCTACATTTATTAAAAGTGGAACTCCGCTTTAACTCCCAAGTTAATTCATCTCTGTATTTCCAAAATTTGTACAAATCGCTCAGTGTGCAGGGCATACAGGCAGGCAATAGATTTTTAATGCAGGAGGGACATGGTATGTCTCCTCTGTATTAAAAGCCTACCTGGTTGTCAAATGTTTTTTCATACATAAAGTTCCACTTTAAAAAAAAGAAAAAAATTCTACACTCACTAGGTGGATGCAGCATCTGTACGATGCTGCATTTGTCCCCCGCTGCTTCTAGGACCGAGAACTGAGCAATCAAAAGCCACTGATCGGTCAGTTCTCGGTCTTCAGTGTGGAGAGTGGAGACGGTCAGTTACCAGCTCTCTGTTCTGCCCCTCCAACGCTCACCGGAGCGCAGGGCTGTGCAGGGGGCGGGTTGCGGCTGACTCAGGCTCTCATTGTCACGCTGTGAGGCTCAGCCAGCTGCCAGTCCAAGCATCTGGGTGGATCCAGTCATTAAATTTGGATTAGCTCCAGAGCCTTCACCGGCTGTGTGACATCAGCCAACAGTAGGCTTTAGCTGTCAGTTAAAAATGGGTAACAAGAGAGCAGAACAAAGTGAACTCCCGTAATTCCCAGAAGTACAGCCAAATAAGCTTTGGCCCTACTTCTCCTTTAAAAGAGAAGCAAACTATTCAGCTTCACTGAAATCTCAGTCTTACATGCACTACTCTGGGAGTCAGCAAATGTTTACTGTAGTTGAAACTGGGTGGGAGAGAAGCAGCACAAAGAGCCAATAAGTTGAACAGCAGTCCTCATGTGCCAACAAGGGACATGCTTACCAAGGGCTGGTTCACACCACAAAAAACGCACTCCAGATCCTTTCCGGATACTTTTCTGCATGCGCGGTTTTAATGCGTTTTTATAGTGCATTCCAGTGCGTTTCCAGATGCATTGCAGGTATTTTCACTTCTAGGGTCCAGTGCGTTTTTGATGCATTTCAGTTGCATTTTACGGCGTTCTAGTACAGTCCAGGAAAAATGCAGCACGTTCTACTTTTTTTTTTAAACCGAACGGCCCTGGAACTGACCTCCCTGGTGTGAACTATGCCATTGGAAACCATGTAACCTACTTTTCATGCAGAAATAAAAAACGCACTGGACTGCATGTGATGTGAACTGGCCCTAAAGGAAAAATAGGATTTTTATAACAGCTTACCTATAAAATCCTTTTCTTGGAGTACATCACGGGACACAGAGCGACATAGTCATTACTATGTGGGTTATATAGATTACCTTCAGGTGCTGGCACTAGCAAATTTCCAAAACCGGAAGTACCCTCCCTTATATAAGCCCCTCCCATCCGGGAGTACCTCAGTTTTGTAGCAAAGCAATAAGTGTCCCCAAAAGAGGGGTGGGAGCTCTGTGTCCCGTGATGTACTCCAAGAAAAGGATTTTACAGGTAAGCTGTTATAAAAATCCTATTTTCTTTCTCGTACATCACGGGACACAGAGCGACATAGTCATTACTAATGGGATGTCCTAAAGCAATGCCCAATGAGGGGGGGGGGATACACCATATATAAGCTGAGCGCTATCAAACATGAGGATCTTTTGCGGCCTGCAACACACTGCGCCCAAAGGCGACATCCTCCTGACTTCTAACGTCCACCTGGTAGAACCTAGTAAACGTGTGTACTGAAGACCATGTTGCGGCCTTACAGATTTGAGCCAGGGAGGCCTGGTGATGCACTGCCCATGAAGTTCCAACTGCTCTCGTGGAGTGCGCCCTAACTTTGAACGGAGGCGGTCTCCTTCTCAAGCCATAGGCTTGCATAATGACCTGTCGAATCCACTTGGCTAAAGTAGATTTTGACGCTGCCTGACCCCTTCTGGGGCCTTCCGGCAGAATAAACAAAGTATCCGTTCTGCGAATCTGAGCAGTGGCTTTTAGATCAGTTTTAACTGCTCTTACTACATCCAAAGAATGTAATAACTTTTCCTCTACCGAACTAGGTTTGGGGAAAAAGGAAGGAAGAACCACATCTTGGTTCAAATAAAACCTCGATACCACCTTAGGAAGAAAGGCTGGATGAGGACGTAACACTACTCTGTCCTTATGGATAACCAGATATGGCTCCTTACAGGACATAGCGGCCAATTCCGACACTCTTTTAGCCGAACAAATGGCTACTAAAAAAATCAATTTCCTGGTGAGAAGCACCAAGGAAATATGCTGTAATGGTTCAAATGGTTGTTTCTGTAGAACCGATAGAACCAGGTTTAGGTCCCATGGACATATGGGAATTTTAACCGGAGGACTAATACGCATCACTCCTTGTATAAAGGCTTTGACTAGTGAATGCGAAGCCAAGGGCCTTTGAAAAAATATTGACAAGGCCGAAATCTGACCCTTGATAGTACTCAAGGCAAACTTCCTATCTACAGCCCACTGTAGGAAGTCCAGAATCCTACCTATTACGTACTTACGTGGAAGCCATTTCTTGGCCTCACACCACACGATGTACGTAAGATTCTATAGTAAATCTGCCTGGATACCGGCTTCCTGGCATTGATCATGGTAGATACCACAGGATTAGAGAAACCTCTCTTTTTTAGAATGTGGGCTTCACTAGCCAGGCCGTCAAACCTAAGGCTAGTAAGGAAGGGTGGTATATCGGTCCTTGCGAAAGCAGGTCCGGACGATGTGGAAGGGTCCAAGGACTCCCCACAGACATTTTTACAATCTTCGCGTACCATGCTCTTCGGGGCCACGCTGGAGCCACCAGAATCACTGGTTTCTTTTCTACCCTGATTCTGCGGAGTAATCGAGGTAACAATTGTGGCGGTGGAAATGCATATATCAGCTTGAACTGATCCCAAGGGAACACTAGGGCACCAGAGCCGCAAGCTAGGGGATCCCTTGTCCGAGACAAATCTGTCCACCTTTGCGTTGAATCTGGATGCTAGCAGATCTACATCCGGTGCTCCCCACCGCTGACATATTGCTCGGAAGACCTCGGGGTGAAGGGACCATTCCCCTGGGCATAATTGTTGGCGACTTAGAAAGTCCGCCTTCCAATTCTCCACCCCTGGAATGAATACTGTGGATATGGCTGGGACATATCTTTCTGCCCATTTCAGGATGTAATTTACTTCCCTCTGGGCTGCACGACTCCTGGTGCCCCCCTGATGATTGATATATGCCACTGCCGTGGCATTGTCTGATTGAATTCTGACAGGGGACCCTTGGAGTTTGGATGTCCATGCTACTAGGGCATACCGGGCTGCTCGTATCTCTAAGAGATTGATGAGCAGGGCCTTCTCTGCATTCGACCATCTGCCCTGGAGAGACCATTGCTCCAGTACTGCCCCCCAGCCTATAAGGCTGGCATCTGTAGTGACCACCTTCCAAGAAATCGGACTGAAGGACTTCCCTTTTTCCAGATTCTGGGGAACCAACCACCAACAGAGGCTCTTGTGAACGGAAGGGGACAAGGACATTGGTAAGTCTAGGGCCTGAACTTTTTTGTTCCAGGCTGACAGTATGGCCCTTTGCAAATTCCTTGAATGGAATTGACCGTAGGATACTGCTTCGAATGATGCCACCATTTTTCCCAGCAGCCTCATGCACAGGCGTATGGACGGCTGTCTTTTTGTACCCACTAAGTGGATCAAATCTCTCAAAGACGACACCTTTTCTTGAGGCAAGAAAATTTTTCTCTGGTCTGAATCCAGCCTTAGCCCCAAGTATTCCAGACTTTTGACTGGTTTTAGGGCTGACTTGTCTCGGTTGATAATCCAACCGTGATATTCCAGATACTTGATTGTCTCGTGAACAACCACTTCTAGTTTTTCCACTGAGTGGTCTATCAGCAACAAGTCGTCTAGATATGCCATTATCGTTACACCTCGTGTTCTTAGATTGGCCAATAGTGGGGCCAGAATTTTTGTGAACACTCGTGGTGCTGTTGCCAGACCGAAGGGTAAGGCTCTGAACTGAAAATGGCGCCCTTCTACTGCAAAGCGTAGAAATTTTTGGTGGACTGGAAAGATGGGAATGTGCAAATAAGCATCTTTGATGTCGATCGAGGCTAACCATTCCTCCCCTTGTAGGGCAGTGGCCACCGATCGGATCGACTCCATCCGAAAAGTCCTGATATGTAGGAATTTGTTTAGCCCTTTTAGATTTAATATGGGCCTCATGTCCCCGTTTGGCTTTGGGACTGAAAAGAGGTTTGAGTAAAACCCGAACCCGCATTCTTCCAGGGGAACCTCCATAATTACTCCTTGGAGCAATAGTTGTTCTAGTGCCAACAGGAGGGATCCTCTCTTCCGGGGATCTCTTGGCACATTTGACCACATAAAATGGGAAGGAGTAGTGTCTTTTAACTCCAATTTGTATCCCAGACTTACTGCGGAGAGCACCCATCTGTCTCTGATCGTGTCCCGCCAGGTCTCTGCGAACAACTGAAGTCTTCCCCCCCACCCGATTGAGTGGGGGCGACCCTTCATAAATTTGACTTGGGGGGAGGTTTTGTACCTCTCCTGACCCAGGGTTTTTTGTTACCCTGTGATTGTCCCTGATTTTTCCCCCCCCGGGATTTGACCGCGGAGGCCGTCGGAACTGCTTCACAGCAGATGTCCCAGGGACTGGAGAGGCAGGCCTCTTAAAAGAGGGACCTCTAAATCTCTTTTTAACCGGCAAGAGTATACTTTTACCGCTGGAAATTTTCTGGATATATTTGTCCAGGTCTTCCCCGAATAAGCGTTCACCATGAAATGGGAAGCTAACCAGCAATTTTTTACAGGGAGCTTCAGCAGACCAGTTTTTGAGCCATAGAAGCCTGCGCATATGTACTACAGACAGCGTAAGGCCTGATGGATTGAATCCTTGATGGCGTCAACCGCAAAGCATAAGGCTCTAGGTAGATCAGCTAGGGCAAGGGCCTGCTGATCTGGCAAGTCCCTTAAGACCTGTTTTAACTGATCCTTCACCGCTTGGCAGACCCCAACAGCTGCTACTGCTGGTTGTGTCACCAAGCTTGCTGTAGAAAAAGCAGATTTTAATAAGGACTCCAATTTTTTATCTATCGGGTCCTTGAACATTTGCACATTATCCACTGGACATGTCAGTGATTTATTCACACAAGAGATGGCTGCGTCCACTGTAGGCACCCTCCATTTTCGGATGAACTTATCCTCCATGGGATAGACCACCGGAAATCTTAGGGGGAGTAAATATTTTATCAGGATGTTCCCAATCCTGGTAAATGAGTCCTTCCAGTAAAGGAACAAACAGTCTGGGGAGCTTTTAGCAACCGCAACGAGGAGACAGAAGTGGTTGATGGCTCCGCAAGGGGCATTTTAAATGCTGATCGGACCATATCAGTCAGAGACTGAACCCATAATCTTTCAGCATGTGATGCTGAAAATGGCTCTTCCACTGTTGATTCCTCTACAACAGAATCAACCTCATCCTGATCCCCTTCAGGTAGGTCAATCCCTGCATGGGACTGTTGTTCCGCTAACAGGTACTCTGAGGGAGGAGACGGAGATCGGGCGCGCTTTCCCTCTGACAGGAAAGCAGCTATCAATGTTGTCAATCCCTCTTCCAGTCCTCCCAGAGCTGAGGAAAAAACCTCCTCTGTTACATACACAGGAGCAGGTGAACTGAGGACAGCCACAGTACCAGGTACTCCTGAGGGTTCTCTACGGGCACCAACCTCTGATTTTTCAGGGGAGACTGGTGCAGCAAAAGCATGCCCAAGATCCTCAGAGCCCGACGGAGACCCCCTTTGCTTCCTGGGAGTCTTAGTCCTAAGCCCAAAGCTGAGGTATTCCAGCCGAAATACACCACTTACTGACAATAGTCTAGCACAATTGCTGCTATATAAACAGTTGGTGTCTACTAATGTGCCTTTCTATGGGGATGCCTGTATCAACCGCCTGCTGTATGCCTTTTTTAAATGTTACCAGCTCTGTCTCTGCACTCCATAGCCAGCTCACAACACATAATTGTGCCTTTTAACCTGCTGGGACGCCCGCACATGCGCAGAAGCGCTGCGGCGCGCACAGAGCGTCATCCGCCAAGCTCCACCCCCTTTCCAGCTCACCTCGATATATAGAGGCGCGTGCACGCGCGCCTTCGGCGCTTCTTTTGAAAAAAAAAAAAAATAGGGAGAGGAGCCAGGGTCCCTGTTTGCAGCAGGGCCCGGGGATGGACGAGCATTGCAACATGACAGAGGAAGCAGTTTCCCACAAGAGAACTCACCATCTGCCTGGACTCGACCTCAGAAGGAAATAGTCCACATAACAAGAAAACGACGTTCCACAGCGGCCTCTAGTGGATTAGCACAGGTACCGCGGTTTGTCCATTTCTTTTTTTTTTTCCTTGACCACCATTAAAATTATTACATTTTCTAGTAGTTACAGGCATGCACAGATATTTAGCGGGAATACCGTTAGGTAACAGGCAGAAAGACATATTAGGCTTGGGGGTCCCCCCAATAGAACAAAGTTCCTGAGGGGCCCCCACTTACCTTTTCCCCGCCGCAGGACTCTGTTTGGTCCACAGAAGCCCAAACTTCACCTCTCACGGCAGGCATTGTACTTAAACCTTCAGGGACCGGGTTCCCAAGGATTCCACTCCCCTGGACCTGTATAGCACCCTGCACAGAAAATATCTTGGTCGTGGGTATGACCAGAGCTCTGGATCCCAGGGTCCAGCCCTCCTAAGAGAGGCATTACAGGCAAAACCTTGCTCTTCTCTGCAAGGCCCGGGTACCGACCGTTTAGCTATGAAGCTTTTTTGGTCAGATCCGGAATAGCTTGCTGAGGCCCAAAAGAACCTGTACACAAGCCCAGATGAAAAAACATGTTAACCTTTGGCCAACACCTTAGACACTGGCAAAAAAACTGAGGTACTCCCGGATGGGAGGGGCTTATATAGGGGAGGGTACTTCCGGTTTGGAAGTTGCCAGTGCCAGCACCTGAAGGTAATCTATATAACCCACATAGTAATGACTATGTCGCTCTGTGTCCCGTGATGTACGAGAAAGAAAAGTAGATTGAGTAAGACAAGCTCATCAGTCCTGCTACTTATATAAAGCACTGCTCAGTTGCAAGCTGGGAGAGGGACAAGACCTGCAAGTGTTCCTCAACAGCAGCAGAGTAAACTCTGGTCTCTTGTAGTGCTGCAACGGATCGGTGGTGATCCGAACGGGTCACCGTGTTCGGATCGGATCACCACGCGTTCTGCGGCCTTTCCGCGGCCATCTTGGTACACCCGGCGGCGGCTGCCTTGTGCGCGCTGACGTCATCACCCCTCACCCTCGCTGCTGGGATCTGAACTGGCCGGTGGGAGATGCCTATTACAGAGATTGGGGGTAAGTGGGGGAGATGCCTGACTCGGGGGGGGGGGGGGGGGTGACTGTGGATATTACAGTGGGGGGGGGGGGTTGACGTGGATATTAACAGTGGGGGGGGGGGGGGGGGGGGGTGACGTGGATATTACAGTGGGGGGGGGGGGGGTTGACGTGGATATTACAGTGAGTGGGGGAGATGACGTGGATATTACAGTGAGTGGGGGAGATGACGTGGATATTACAGTGGGGAGATGACGGATATTAGCAATTTTTTTTTTTGCCGATATGAAAATGATCCGATCCGTGGCTCTGATCCGAGGATGGATCCGATCTGGGAGTTTTTTGATCCGTTGCACCCCTAGTCTCTTGACCTGCCAGACAAGGCTGTACTGTGTGGCAAAGCTGTGTAAATCTCTAAACTGGATGTTCAGAAATATAAAACCTTTGGCAGAAAAAAATATCCCCTTATATGCATTTTTATCTGTGTATTTATCCGTTTGGCCGGAGTAGAATTTAGTAACCAAGGCTTGCTTAGTAGTCTTAACCTCTGCAGAAACTTACAGGATGTATGTAGATCTCTTAGCTTGTTCTCGCCCTCAATTTTCAGCTGAAATACACTGTGGCTACGAGATGACCGGTCATTAAGTGCCGTTTTTGCCACGGAGCGATGGGTTTTAGCTGCATGGAGAAGGTCGTGCACCTGAGATCAAAAGACGTGTTCAGATTTATTAGTGCCAACACTGCTTTAACCAAAAACACTGCTTAGTAGGGCAAATCATACACTGAAAAACCAGACATACCTCATTCCCACGCTTTTTCGACCCCCCTCCAAAATCGAAATTGTACACGACCTATAGATTACATTGCCTCCAATTGCTCACTTTGAACTGAGTACTCCTTTATGTCACACGGATGTATGCAGACATGATTGCTGTTATCTTTTGTATGCATTAATAACAGCATTCTGTATATTGTATGCTTCATACAGTGGATATAAAAAAAGTCCATATGTGTGAAAAAAAACAAAAAAAAAAACACAAGGAGACAAAGAAATAATTTCAGAACTTTTTCCCCCTTTAATGTGACCTATAAACTGTACAACTCAATTGATAAACAAACTGAAATCTTTTAAGTGGGGGAAGTAAAAATAAAAAAAAACAATATAAAATGTGGTTGCATAAGTGTGCACACCCTCTTATAACTGGTGTAACACCCTGGTGTTTAGGCAGGGTTGCTATTAAATTTATTTGCCAAGTGATAGTTGCCTCGGCCAATTGTCATGAGGTCAACTGATTTCACCCTAATTCTGGAATTGCTGCACTTCCCTCTTCTGTTACTAGATGGCCGGGTATTTGGCGACATTAGATAAGACAAGGGCATTGCAAAGACAGATTAGGAATGAATGGGGGTGTCTCAGCCAATGGGCAGGGATTTTCTTGAGTCCCTTGGCCTGCTGGGAGAACCTATATATTTGGGTGGAGTCAGGTGATCAGGGTTCTGTGCCACCTGGACGGCTGTCTGGGTGGACGTGTGTTGTACTGCCCTGGGCTGTTAGGCCAGAGACCCAAGACCTATCCTGGGGATATCTGGCTGCTAGGCTGTCTGAGGGCCTATCCAGAAGCAAGAGAGCAGCATAGGGTTGGGATTGCGGATGGCAGTCTAACCAGAAGCAACGGTTCTGCCGGGCGGAAAACCTGTCGTGGTCAGAGGTAGAGGGGAAGCCGTCGCCACTAAGGGACCATCCACCTTATTACAGAGGACCACCGTGAGTAGCTGAAGCAAGTCCCGGAGCAGTATTCTGACCAACCGGGAAGGTGAAGAATTGGGAAACTTCAGCAAGTGCCAAGCCACAGACCCAGCCAGTGGAGGTGACACTTGCAGAGCAGCCTTGTGCGCCAAGCCAGGGACCGAGCAGGCCAGTGGGGTGCACTTGAGGATCTGCGAGTGCCAAGCTAGGGACCCAGCAGGGACGTGGAGGTGACGCTTGAGGAAGATACTGAGTGAGAAGATTGGAAGAGCTCAGGAGATCCAGTGGCATATGGATCTGTTAGTTGAGCAAAGTTCTACAATAGGAGGTTGTAGAAGAAGTTTGTTGCAACCTTTGTTAGAAACTGTTACAAGACTTACCATAGGAGACAGCGTTCCTACTCATGCTGATGTGTTGTCTAGCTGGATGCCTTTCCCTGTATGGCTGTCTACTTATAGAAGTCCCAGAGTCTGCCAATTAACATTGCATCTACTTAAGGGTGTCCTTGCCCCAACCCTCTCTTCCACAGTTCTGTTCAAGAGACAAGAAATCTCTTTGCATTCAAGTGTGGGGAGCCCATTAATCTACCTTGCATTACACCCACTATGCCTTGTAACCCACTCTACATTGAAGAACGTCAGCTGTCTCCAACTCTAGAGGTCACCATTAGGCCTCTGGGGGCCCAGGATCTTGCTACACTGAGCTGTGTTCAGAATTGAGCAATCACATTCAAACTCATGTTAAATAGGAGTCAGTACACACCTGCCATCATTTAAAGTGCCTCCGATTAACCCCAAAAAAAGAAGTTCAGCTGTTCCAGTAGGTCTTTCCTGACATTTTCTTAGTCATATCCTACAGCAAAAGCCATGGTCCGCAGAGAGCTTCCAAAGCATCAGTGGGATATGTCACGCTCTGCAGTCCCAGTTTGGAAACTCTACCCCCGTTCTTACTTCTCTATACCTAGTGGACATTCTCTTGGGAGTAGACTCGGAAAAAAAAAACTGACCTCCATAGGTTACTCCAACCTTATACTACCCGCAGCGTCGGATTTGACTTGTGGGTTGAGGAGCAGTTGGGTGGCGGATGCCCTGGAAGCCAGGAAGTTGGTTTCTCTGACAGGCTGACACACTTATATATACACTCCATAGATCTTACCCGACTCCAGCTCGCTTGGCGAGATACAATCCTCAATGGGACCCTTCCTGCCCTAAATGCAAAGGCTGTAACAGTTCCTTCTATCATCTAATCTGGTCTTGTCCGACCATCCGAAGCTACTGGGAACAATTGATTAAATTCCTACAGGACAAAAAAGGGCTCTCCATTAACGCTCTGCCCCAAGCAATGCCCATTGGGGATACTGGCAAAAAAAGATAAAAGAATCCTAGAATCCACTCTCAAAGGAATTAAAGTACCAGCCGATTCGTCAGTAGTGGACGGGATACCTGCCCTATGTAGCAGAGACCAATGTAGATAAAAGCTTTTATTTTTTGGTTGAGTATAGCAAGATGAATTGTGTTAATTAGGATTGCACTGTCCTCCTTGCATATACTTCAATTTTAGTGTATGCATTCAACCCCCATATTCAAATAAACCCTAATCATATTTCTTTGTACTACAAGCCGTTGTTGACCCTTCCCCTTTTTGCATCCTGGGGACTCTCTTGTCCCCTCCACATCCTTTGTATCTCTATTGGGGATACTCCCTGAGCAAGAACAGGATAAATAACATCATATCTTAATGCAGGAAGACCGATATGCAGCTAGGCCTCTGATAGTACATCAGCCCAAAGCCATTTTCTGGCTAACACTCCAAAAATAGATGGTCACTGTTCATCTCTACTGTATATAAAAAAATAAAAAAAAATGATATACAAGCACAGGAACTGCCCAGCAAAATAAAGTAATATTTTTGGGATCGCTGGCTGGAACCGGCGCTGACTGATTATTGTAAAAGTACGCATGGCCCTAACAGATATGTATACGTGTTCCTCTTGAATAATTAATGTCTTCTCTACTTTTGACCTAGCTATAGCAAGATGCTGTGTGTGCTCACTTAGGAAACATTGAGGTATGCTGTAATCTGTATATTATGAACACTTATTTATTTTGTAACGCTGTATTTTATCTAACATGTTGCTTATGTTGTGTTCCAAAGCTGTCTGTGCATATTCTTTTCAGCAATAATAGTTTGTTGGATTGAAAAAAACAAAACCCAATCCAAAGGTTCATTTTTTTCATGTATCAAGGGATGAGGGCAATTACACACCAAGCCATAAGAGTCTTCAATTTTTGGCTTCACCAGAAGAAGATTAAAGTTTTGGAATGGCCCAGCCAGAGCCCAGACCTGAATCCCATTGAAAATCTGTGGGGTGATCTGAAGAGGGCTGTGCACAGGAGATGTCCTTGGAATCAGACAGGTTTGGGGTGTTTTTGCAAAGAAGAGTGGGCAAATATTGCCAAGTGAAGATGTGAAATGCTATAAAGACTCATACCCAAAAAGACTGAGTGCTGTAAAAAAAATCAAAAGGTGCTTCAACAATTAGTTTAAGGGCGTGCAACATTATTTATGTTTACTTCCTTCCAACTAAAAGATTTCAGTTTGCTGTTCAACCGAGTTGTACAGATTATAGGTCACATTAAAAAGGTGGAAAAAGTTCTAAAAGGATTTATCTTCGTCTCTCTTTTTTTACATGACAGAAACCTGACATTTTAACAGGGGTGTGTAGACTTTTTATATCCACTGTATGTCTTGATAAATAAAAGGAGAAAGAAAAGAAAACAAAGAGGAAAAAAAGAAATATAAAAAAGTAGCCACAGCCTTATTAGAAAAGCCTGTGCCCTGACAACATGCTGCTCAGGGAACTTACTAGTTGTGTGGAAGCAGTGGTCTCTCAGCAGAGATCTAGCACACTCCCTGCAGAGTAAAACCTTAAAAACTCAAACATCATGCTCTCTCCCAACTAAAGAGCACTGCTTCCCTACACAGAGCAAAGAGCCTTTTCTGCAGCATGTCGGCAGGGCACAGGCTTTTCTGCTTAGGCTCAGGTCAGTGGTCTCTTTGCAAAAGGCCCAGTACACACTGCTTTGTCAGAGCTAGAGCACTTCCAATTACCAAGGAGCACGAGGTTTGCAGATCTATAGATCTAAGAAAGCAGGTGGTGCATTTGACCTCTGTAGAGAGACCACTGCATACAGAATGCAAGGATCCTTCTCTGCAGCATACTAGCAGGACACTGTTTTTTCTACTCAGGCTGTGCCTGCTAAGAAAAATGCATAGTAAGACTATACACATCTTGTTTGAACGCACCTAAAATATATTTAGCTGGATAAGCCAGCCCAATAGAGAGAGGAGCTCATCAGTCATCTGCTACTCCTCACTGTCCAGTCAGTCACTGGATGGGGAAGGGGTCAAGAACTGAACTACAAAAACCATTGTGAGCTTCAGGCTTACCTCCTCTACATTGGAGACCTCCACATAGCGCAAGTTGGTGACGTAGACTTCATTGCTGGTGATATTTACTTTGCGGATCTCGTATTCATGCTTCTTGTCAGGCCGGCTCACTAGCAGATCCTTGATGGTCTCATTATAGATTTCGAGAAAACTGGCTGTGAATTTGTACTATGGGAATGTAAAGAGCAGGTAGTGAAAAAGCTGAAGTAGCCACTAAGGTGCTGATCATCTTCACGCACATTAGACAACTCTCACCTGCCACCCCTTTATCTTCAGCTCCTCTGCACTGCTGAAAATCTGCTGAATGGCCCGAGGGATCATCCCCATGGTCTCCACAGAGAGGTTATCTGGACCCTCCATGGTGTACGTTTTCCCGCTGCCAGTCTGTCCATACGCAAATATGCACACCGGATACCCGTCAAGAGCCGACTAATTAGGGGGAAAGGTTACTGAAGTTGGCAGATGGAATCAGGAAACACATACAAACACAGAGAATGACAGAGTCAGGATCTACCTGGACCAGCAATGAAATCTCCTCGAACACGGGTGCCTGGCCAGTGGTCGGTGGAAAGACGCAGTCAAAGTTAAAGTCATATTTCACAGACTGGCTCTTCTCTCTGCCAATGTGGGACTGGAGAAAAAAAAAATATAAAAATCAAATGCCAATTTGTAAAGTCACCAGATACAAAAGGGGTCGATTAACTAGAACTGGAGCAGCTGTGCATGGGAGCCATTACATTACATTGGTTTCTATGCAGAGCTGCACCAGTTTTAGTAAATCTGTATCCTGTCCACACTCTCAGACCCTCATTTCCTCTATTAGGTTTGCAGTTTGACAGTTCTCTTAAAGCGGGGTTCCACCCGCAATTTTATAAAAAAAATTTAAAAGTCAGCAGCTACAAATACTGTAGCTGCTGACTTTTAATAAGGACACTTACCTGTCCTAGGCGCCTTCGATATCGGTCCCCCGAGGCTGATCCCTCGATCCTGGCAGGTCCCGGCGCCGCCATCCTCACCAAGGGAAACCGGCAGTGGAGCCTTGCGGCTTCACTGTCCGTTTCCTACTGCGCATACGCGAGTCTAGCTTTGTGAATGGGCGGCTGCTTTCTGTGATACACACAGTTCCTAGAAGGCAGCGCCTACCAGAAGACAACGTGAGGAGGATGCGGAAGACCAGCCGCGAACTAGGAAGAGGCAGATTAGGAACATCCGCATAGCAACCGCCATTTCTGGTAAGTAAAAAAAAATATTTTTTTTTCAATTTTTTTGCAGGATTTTGGTGTATTATTTTTATTTTTTTTATAGGGTGGAACTCCACTTTAAGCATTACATATATTGAACGTTCATACAAAATATGCTGAATAAATTCAACATTAGCAGCGCTCAAATGCAATTGAAATATTTGAAGTCCATCCATTTAAAAGTGTAATCAAAATGTGTGAAGTCCATCCATGTATTCACATAAGGTATATTGAATTAGTAAAACCAAAGTTAGAAGTCCATCCCTATATTCCATGTGCGGTGGGCATCCTAACTGGTTAATCGCCACCACACCTCACGAGATCTCTCCCCTATGGTAATGAGCTCACCGGATAAACAAGAATGGTCCTGTGTAATCATATATTCAAGGAGTAGCGAAAGAGTCCTTCCATCTAAATGTCACTCGCGACAAAACGATGCATCATACACAACGTAATTCCGCAAAGATAAATGTATTTATTCCCCCCCCCCCCCCTTATAAGATTGCACTTACAAAAGCAAAGCAGATGAAGTATCTCAAGAGAGTCCAATATATGCGCAAACAGTACCTAACATCTGCCTGGTGAATAAAAGTACATTTTAATAACCATGAGCAGTAATGAGAGTGGACAATGGACAGGGAAAAGGCAGAAGGTTTTGCAAACTTGCTTTTATCAGCTGAATATATTGAAGGCGCTAGGGTGATGGAATTCACACACATACTTTAGGCGACTAAACCCTGTGCATTTTAATACAGGAGATCTTGATGCAAAATATGTTGAATAGTAGCTTACCTCCTCCACCTTTGTTAAAACAATGGCTTTCTCATCATTAGGAGAGAAGATGATGTTTCCAGCAGGAAGGGCCTTCTCAGATTGGAGGGTGGGCCTTACTCTGCAAAATACACGTATGTTGCCCTGTGATGGGGAGAGGACACAACGTAAGGAGACCCAGAACATACTATGTAGATACATCTAAAACAAGCAGAATTACTATACATAGGGACAGGGCTTACCTTAAGCTCCTGGACGGTGTTATGTAACCTCCTCCGCTCAGTCTCCAATGCATACACTTGTGTATCCCGCTCCTCCACAGTATGTTTCAGGGAAGAGATCTGTGCACTCTGATCACTTGCAAGTGTTTTTAGTGTGGAGTTTTCTCCCTCCAGACAAATCAGTTTTTGCTATAAAAAAAAAAAACCAAAAGAAAGCAATGCCCAATCTGAGTTTAGAGAAGATTTACTGCTTGTTAAAGCGGAGTTCCACCCAAAAGTGGAAGCTCCCCTTATCTGCTCCCCCCCCCCCTCCGGTGCAGCATTCGGCCTCCCTCCCTCCTTCCTCTGCCGCCAAGCCATTCACAACACGCATGCATAGTAGGGAAGTGGCTGTGAAGCCGCAAGGCTTCACTGCTGGTTTCCCTTACAGGCAATGGCGACGGCAGCACCTGAGGGGCGATGGAAACCTCGGCTGGCTTGCCGACATCGCTGGATTCCAGGACAAGCAAGTGTCCCAATAATAAAAAAGTTAGCAGCTACAGTATTTGTAGCTGCCGACTTAAAATTTTTTTCGAGAGGGGGCTGGAGCTCCTCTTCAATATATAAATACCGTATTTATCGGCGTATAATACGCACTTTTTTACCCTGAAAATTGGGTGCAAATAGTGTGTGCGTGTTATACGCCAATACTTCAATTTGGGCTGCCTCAGAGGGGATGGGGAGGGGGGCAGGACGAGCGCCGTCAGATTACATACAGCGAGAATCTCCTGTTCACTCAGCGGCCTCATTAAATAGGAAGTTCTGTCTCCTGGGCCAGCATTGGATCAGTGTTCTGTCTATCATAGAAGCCGGTCCAGGAGGTGGGACTGTATTAAAGAGGCCGCCTAGTAAACAGGAGATTCTCGCTGTATGTAATCCAACGGCGCTCATCGCGCCCCCCTCCTCATCTCCTCAGAGGCAGCAGATGGGCATTGATCAAGCTGCATTGAAGGGCAATTGTGTGGCTGCAAATGGGCATTGATAAGGCTCCATTGATGGGCACTAGTGAGTCTGCATTCAGGGGCACTGATCCTTATTTTGCTTCAAAGTTCATTTAAAATTCAAGTTTTTTCCCCGAAACTTCCCTCTTAAATAAATATGGTAGTTTAATGTCTACTGAAAAAAAACAGAGAGAGGGTGCACCAGCCTAGTGCATTATCTCAAACCATTTATTCAACAAAGACGTGAATAAATCTACTCACAGACATCAAAGTATTACAATCAGTTTGTCCACTCCGCTTGTTCCTGGACTTGGGAGGGCTTTATTCAAGAACCTAATGGCTTGCGCGTTTCAAGCGCCGTACCCTCTTCCTCAGCGCAAAACCTTTTGGGATCTTAGTCACTTGCCTTTATATAGGACAATGGCAACAGCATAGAGTTCCCTTGAGTCCACAGTCCAGAGAGGGCAGCA
Source organism: Rana muscosa (assembly GCA_029206835.1). Lineage (NCBI taxonomy): Eukaryota > Metazoa > Chordata > Amphibia > Anura > Ranidae > Rana > Rana muscosa. The sequence continues at coordinate 6,380,602 of CM055125.1, forward strand.
GGTGCCGTGTGTTTATATCTCCTATTCTATAATGGATGCGTTATAAGCTCTGGAATCAAGACCACCACACTCAAGCGCAAGAGGGGTTATGTTTTATTTAGTTTAATGTCTAGTCTGTTTTTTTTTTTAAAGTGCACCTGTGCCCAAACAAACACACAACAGCAACCCATAGTTGTACATAAAAGCCAGCACTCGACCACAGGCTGTACAACCGCCTTTATTCGAGAATGGGGTTAAAGTAACCGATAAAACAACGCTGATGCATTTCACCCGGGAATAACCTTACTCACTGGCTATGAGTAAGGCCATTCCTGGCTGAAATGCACCAGAAATGTTTTATTTGTGCCTTTCTCTAGAAAAGAAAAATGCAGACCAATGAAAAGAACCTTAATGAATTGGACTTTACTGGTACCAGAGAGGATTGACCACATAAGATTTGTATAAACTATCGTTTTTTTTACAGAACATTTTAAAAGATTGCAATCCCATAAGTCCAAAGGGACGAAACATGTCTCAGGAACACTTTATTTTGATATTTATGCGCTACTTATTTTTTGAACACCTATTCATTTATAGCGGTTTAAGAATCCTATTTCACATTGTTAATTTTAAAGTGGCAGCTTCATCTACAGCTTAGTATCATTTCCAATAAGCGCAGTGGTGGGAAGTCAAGAGCGGCGGTTTAGCTTGATTACCATCCGTTTACATGTTTATAGATATAACATAACATAAGAGGCCATACTGTTAAACCATCATCATTAAAACTCTGCAGAAGTGATGCAAGAGGTCGACGTGTTCGCCTATTAGCCTCCTCAGGACCGCATCATCTTGATAGCAAAGGTAGCAAAAAGCGAGCAAAGCTGCAGTTTCCAAAGCGAGCAAAGTCCTTTCTTGGATTAAGAGAGGTGGGGGAGGGAGAGAGGAGATGTGGTGGAGGGAGAGAGGAGAGAGAAGGAGAGAATGTTTCCCTTGTTCAAATCATTAGTAAGACCTCATCTGGAATATGCAGTTCAGTTTTGGGCCCCAGTTCTCAAAAAGGATATCGGGGAACTGGAGAAAGTGCAGAGACGGGCAACCAAACTGATAAGAGGCATGGAGGAGCTCAGCTATGAGGAAAGATTAGAGGAACTGAATTTATTCACTCTTGAGAAGAGAATAAGGGGGGATATGAACAACATAAATATATAAGGGGTCCATATAGTGAACTTGGTGTTGAGTTATTCACTTTACGGTCAACACAGAGGACAAGGGGGCTCTCTTTACGTCTAGAAGAAAGAGATTTCATCTCCAAATACGAAACATTTTCTTCACAGTAAGACCCCTTTCACACTGGGGCACTTTGCAGGCGCTATAACACTAAAAATAGCGCCTGCAAAGCGCCCTGAAACAGCCGCTCCGTCTCTCCAGTGTGAAAGCCCTCGAGGCTTTCACACTGGAGCGGTGCGCTTGCAGGACAGTAAAAAAAGTCCTGCTAGCAGCATCTTTGAAGGGTGAAGGAGCAGTGTGTATACCGCTCCTCCACCACTCCTGCCCATTGAAATCAATGGGGCACCGCAGCTACACCGCTGGCTAAGCCCTACTGCAGCAGCGCTTTGCGGTGGTTTTAACCCTCTCGGCCGCTAGCAGAGGGTTAAAAGCACCCGCTAGCGCACGAATACGACCGCAAATACAAGGGTAAAGCGCCGCTAAAAATAGCGGTGCTTTACTCCCGACGCACCAGTGTGAAAGGGGCCTAAGAGCTGTGAAAATGTGGAATAGACTCCCTCCAGAGGTGGTTCTGACCAGCTCAGTAGATGGCTTTAAGAAAGGTCTGGGAGGCATTGTGGGCGGAGCTCTGAAGATGGCTGCTTGAGCCAGTAGCTCCTCACCACCCCAGCACAGCGGCGCCCATAACTCCGGTTCTACTGAACGAAATTTGGAACCACTGGTATCCACAGACTCCCGCCCCCCCCCCCCCCCATCTATAAATAATAATTTTTACGGCTCAATGGAAGCCGCAACGGCCGATCGAAATTCCGCCCAAAAATCCAAGATGGCCGCCGAGTCACAGATTGTTTGTGACAGTGCTGAGGTAAATTCAAAGGGAATTAATATGGCAGATCTGATAGCCCAACAATGTTCCTCACACGCATCTGGCTTTATTATACAGACTATCTCTCCATCTCATCCCCCTCATGAATCCCTGAGGGAACATTTTCAGGAGAACTCAGCATTAACCCCTTTGGCTAATCCTATTATGGATCAGGACAGCTCTTGTCCTGTCAGCTCTCTGGCCAATACATCTACATTTTCTATGGCCAACTTGTACCAGACCCTGGCTGAATTACTTGATAGGGGCCTCTCTCAAACTGCGGCTAAAATCACGGGAGAATTAAAGGCTGATTTTCAGAATTTAGGAGCCAGAATTGAGAACAAGTGTAAGTTGGATCAAACAGTGTCCGCCACAAATCAAAATGCAAAACAAGTCCATTTTATTCAAGAACAATTAGATACAGCTTTGTCTAGGATCGACGATTTGGAAAATAGGTCCAGGAGATATAATATCCGTATTAGAGGACTTCCAGAAACCATAACTGACATCCCGGCAGCGATTCAAAATATGATTCAATCCCTAATCCCAGAAATTCCACAAGACCGCCTGGAGCTAGATAGAGCACATAGGGCCTTAGGTCCTCTAAGGAAAGATGGTCTACCGAGAGACATAATAATTAAACCCCATTTCTATGCGATAAAGGAGGAAATTATGAGCAAGGCGCGAAATATGTCTACGATTCTATGCCTGGGTCATAAAATCCAATTATATGCAGACTTCTCTCCCTCTACAATGCAACGCAGACGTGCAATGAAGCCTCTACTTCTAGCCCTCATACAAAAAAGACATTAAATACAAGTGGGCATTCCCATTTGCAGTAAAATTCTCTTACAAAAGGGAAGAATCATTCCTTTTCTACTTTTCCTGACGGCGAAAAACTGTTATTGAATCTCAAGATCATCACTCAAGAAAATGACATGGACACTTCTCGAAGTGGCCCACAATCTTCAAAGAGACCGAACCCTACCAGCCCTCAATCTCCCTTGTGGACCAGGGCAAGAACCAAGAAAGCCAAAGACAATGGTCCCGCTTGAAGAGACCCAAGCTCACAATTTATACTTTGTACTCCTCGATTCCCATGAGTTCCAGGAAAGATTTATTCTAAGAGTCTGGAACGAATGTTTTTTTTTTTTGTTCTGATTGTTTAAATTTTTCCAAAATGTTTTGCAAGGGGTTTTTATCCCCCTCTCAATTTTTCTGAGTTCGATCTACTACTTGTAAAGTTCTTTGTCCAATTTGGGGGGGTGAGACTCTCGCTCCTCTATCCACTTCAGGGGGGAGAAGTGGGGGTCCCTCCGGACAGCCCTGAATATGGTAGATCTAGTAAGTCTTTAGTTTTTTTTTAAGGGGCGCCCTGGCTGGGGTGGGTCCCATGTGCTTCCACCTTTCCCCTGAGTCTCCTAGAGACTTTGTGGAAGGAATAGCCTTTTCCTTAGGGAACGGGCTTTTCATTTTCTACCTTGGTAGAAGTTTTGGGGAGGAATTTATCCTCCTCGAGATCGTTTTCATCCTTTTTTCGGTTTTTTAAAATTTTAATTACATTTTTTAATTACCGTTTTTCTATGACAATTTTTTACTCTTATTTTTTCCACTTTTTCATTCCTTTTTTCTCCTTTCCTATCTCTAATCCTATTATCACATGCCTGGCAGTTCTGGTTTTTGCAGATTCAATTGAAGGTACCCGCAACATGATCCTTTGGCTTTTGATTACCCGTCTAGAACACTTACAGATCCTGAGGATGGTGTATTGCGGTAAAGTAGATATAGTGGATGACGATGGCAGCTCCCTCCCTGAGTCCCATGGCTGATTCCGTACTAGGTTCACTCAAAATAGCTACACATAATGTTCAAGGCATGAATTCCCCTGTTAAGAGACGCAAACTCTTTGACTCTTATAAATCCCTGGGTATTGACATACTCATGATTCAGGAAACCCATTTCCCTAGGCAATTCAATCCCAGCTTTATACACTCCCGATTCCCACAATTTTTTTTAGCTAATGCCGAAAAGAAAACCAAGGGTGTGGCTATTTGTATTTCAAAATCATGCCAGTTTAGTTTCATATCTGATTTCAAAGATCCTGAGGGCAGGTTTATACTGGTTAAGGGCACAATAGAGGGACAAATATATTCTCTGATTTCATATTATTCCCCCAATTCAGGGCAAGATACATTTTTTCGATTCATCCTGGACACCCCATCTCCTCAATTAGAGGGCACAATCATTTGGGGGGGGGGGGGGAGATTCCAATGCAGCATTTGATCAGGGGTTGGACAAATCCAAACCCCCCTCGACCCAATTAACCAGACCCACTAAGATAAGCCTGAAAATAGCTAGACTTTTGCATGATAAAGGCCTAGCTGATGTATGGCGAGAATCGAATCCTTCTATAAGAGATTATACTCATTACTCTCACCCACACAACACCTACTCTAGGATTGACCATATCCTGGTTCCTTCCTATATTCTCCCGGATGTTATTAAATCAATCATCAAAGACACGGTCCTTTCGGATCACTCCATGGTTGTCATGTTCCTACGCATTAAAACTGGTAGATCAAAAGGGGGGTAATTGGAAACTAAATGGAGTCTTTACTTTCCGATCCAGCCATACAAATGGAAATAGATAAAGCTCTTCAAGAATACTTCAGCTTTAATGATATAGAAAATGTTTCCGCTGAAGTCCTTTGGGCTGCTCATAAGGCCTTTATTAGGGGCAAGCTTATCCAAATTTCGACAAGAATCAAAAAGGAAAGGGAAGCGGACATTGATAGATTGGAGAAATCATACAGGACCCTGAGAACACAGCATAAAAGGAAACCTTCTCCATCCTTATTGTCTAAGATTGAAAGGAGTAGACTAGAACTCAATTTAGCACTCACTACAAAAGCGTAGAAATCTCTCCGTTGGACAAGTAATAAATGTTATACTCAAACAGGTAAAATAGGTAGAATGTTGGCATCCAAATTGTCTCCTAAAACGAGAGTTTATTCCATATCTAAGATCCGCATTGCTGGACAGGACCCCACGGCTAACCCTGAAAAGATACTAAAGGCTTTTCAGACATTTTATTCCGAACTCTATAGCGACCCTTTAAATATACCCATGAACTCGGTATCCTCATACCTAGATGGCCTCCCTATTCCATCCTTGAATATGGAACATAGAGATATCCTAGAAGCTCCCTTCTCTGTTGAAGAGGTTACAGCAGTAATTCAAGATCTCAGGGCGGGATCAGCCCCGGGACCTGATGGATTATCAGCTCCCTACTACAAAGCCTTCAAGGACACCCTTACCCCATATTTAACAATTTTTTTTAATTTTACTACAAGGGGTTCCCAATTAGGTACATTACTGGGATGGCAGGATGTTGGCCAATATTTGTTCCCATGGGTTTTGGATATTGAGATAGGATACTCCTATGTTCCTCTCCTGATTGGGATCTGTTTTTCGGCTTGGTTCCCATCCAACTCATAGCATTAAATTGTCCATCCATACTTATCTACATCTACTGCCCTTTCAACTGTTCAATTATTCTATGTCACACTGCATATGATACCACCATGTTCAGGCTTATACTGTTTAAGCAATGCACCATTTTGCTATCAAGAAGATGAAGTCCTGAGGAAGCTAATCAGCGAAACACATCGACCTCTTGCATCACTTCTGCAGAGTTTAAATTATGATGGTTTAACAGTATGGCTTAATTTATAAAATTATATATATTACACATATACACAATGATGGCTCATTAATATGGCCAATTGCACACGATATTGGAATTAACGTTTTTTTCCCATCCTTTGTAAATGTTTTGTAATAAAAACATATTTTTTTACAAATCTTATGTGATTGTTCCTCTCTGGTACCAGTAAAGTCAAATTTTTTCAGGTTATTTTCAATCTATTGTCACAATGGATATGGTACCATTATAAGCAGCCATACAATCCCTTTGTGATATAAGATTGCACAGCCCATGGAAGAGTGCTGGCTTATGTACAGTATACTTGCAGAGCATAGAGCCTTAGTGACAGCACCACTGTTTGCACAGATACCAGATCCACATTGGTTGAGCTTGGCCAGTTTAGTTTGGAATCTCCCACAGTTGCTTGCGCTGGCCTGCCCCGCCCCACACCTTGTTATGGGTTTATGAAGCCACCCACCATAGTGATGGGCCAAGAGTAGGATGGAACTTAGAGGAGGAAAACCACAAAAATAGTTTGTTACTTGATCAGAGTGCCCCAGTATTGCAGTAAATTAAAAAACAAAAAAACAAACAACCTACCTCCTTATGCTTTAGCTGTTCTGCGAGATTATGACTTGTATCCCGTAACTCTTGTACAGTATGTTTCTCATTAGCCAGCTCGGTTTCCTGTCTCTGGCAAAGGCCAGTCAGTCGCTGAACCTCTCTCTCCAAGTTCTCCAGCTTCTGCTGTTCGGACTGCAGCTTTGATTCCACAGTTCTGACAAAACACACAACGAGTGAATGATCGATTATCTCAAGTCATCACCATAACTATTTACAGATCAACTCAGGCTTTTTTTTTTTGTGCTCTTGAATGAAGGAATGGTTATTCTCGCTGTTAGGCTTTTATTGTTGTGCTAAACTAACAGACCCACCCAAAAGGGGAAGCTCCACTTGTCCGCCTCCTCCCCCCTTCTGCTGCCACATTTGGCACAATTTTTTTGGCGTACTGAGACAGGTGCCCGCTCCCACTTCTGTCTCAGTTTGCCACGGCGGTGTGAGCTGAAGTTCAGCCCCACTCCACACACCCCCACAGCCACCCCATTCACAAAGTGCAGCGCGATTTGCGCAAGGCTTCACTGCCAGGTTTACCTTGGCAAAGATTTCAGCGGCACCCGAGAAACGATTCAAGAACCAGCTTGGGTGAGGACACCGCGGGATCCCTGGACAGGTAAGTGCCCCAATATTAAAAGTCAGCAGCTACAGTATTTGTAATGGTTTTGTCTCCTCTTTAACCAAGAAGTGTACTGCACATATTACTCGTACCGGTAACTCCATTCCACAGTCACTGTGACAGTACACCTGTAAAAATCTTGGAAGATGAAGAAAAAAAAAAAAATAGGAGACATTACCCAGCTTAAAAACCCACCCCAAAGTGTGTTGCATATCTGGGTGACTTGATTGTTCAAGCGGAACCATGGTCAGTGGGAGGAAACAAGGTTTAATCTTTGGCATTAGAGGAGCTATTAGTGCCCCATTGTTGGGGTCAGTGGGAGGACTAGTGCCTCATGGGCCAGACAAAAGCAAGTAAAGGGCCACATTCGGAGACTACTGGTCTAGAAAAAGGGGTCTCCAAAGGGCTAGTTTACTGTCCTTCAGACTTTAGGAAGGCAGACTAGGGCCAGTGCGAGTAGAAAATCCCCCACCGTTGGTGTCAGTGGGAAGAACTGTGCCCCAACGTAGGTGTCAGTGGGAGGCATTGCGCCCCATCATTGGTGTCAGTGGAAGGCATTGCGCCCCATCATTGGTGTCAGTGGAAGGCATTGCGCCCCATCATTGGTGTCAATGGAAGGCATTGCGCCCCATCATTGGTGTCAATGGAAGGCATTGCGCCCCATCATTGGTGTCAATGGAAGGCATTGCGCCCCAAAAGCCAGATAAGGAAAAGCAAAGGCTGCATCTGGCCCTGGGCCACAGTTTGGAGGCCACTGGTCTAAAGGAAGGTTTTATAGCAATGGAGGTGGGATATTATCAGACATTGCGCAGTTCCCAGGAAATTACCTCAACTGTTGGCTGAGATCAGCGTTATTAGTACTCAGCGTCTCCACCTGCTTGGCAAGCTGCTCCTTGGTGCTTGCAAGACGAGCGTTCTCTACAGAGAGGGTCTGCACCTTTCCCTTGTAAGAAGTCACTTTGTCCCTCATATCATTGACCTGACCCTTTAAATCCCAGGCTGCCCGCTTCTTTGCGCCTGCTGTCTGAGCGGGTGCTAAGCAGTAAATGGGAAAATCAATATGAATTAGTATAGACTAACACAGCCAAAAAGACAAAAAAAGTAATGCACATTGAACTAGTTATATAGATGCTGAACAATCTGAGTGACTTTGCACTGACCTTCCCTTCTCTGTGAAGAAAAGGCAAGAAAAATAGGATTTTTATAACAGCTTACCTGTAAAATCCTTTTCTTGGAGTACATCACGGGACACAGAGCGACATAGTCATTACTAATGGGTTATATAGTTACCGTCAGGTGCTGGCACTGGCAACTTCCAAAACCGGAAGTACCCTCCCCTATATAAGCCCCTCCCATCCGGGAGCACCTCAGTTTTGTAGCAAAGCAATAAGTGTCCCCAAAGAGGGGCGGGAGCTCTGTGTCCCGTGATGTACTCCAAGAAAAGGATTTTACAGGTAAGCTGTTATAAAAATCCTATTTTCTTTCTCGTACATCACGGGACACAGAGCGACATAGTCATTACTAATGGGATGTCCTAAAGCAATGCCAAATGAGGGGGGGGATACACCATATATAAGCTGAGCGCTATCAGACATGAGGATCTTTTGCGGCCTGCAACACACTGCGCCCAAAGGCGACATCCTCCTGACTTCTAACGTCCACCTGGTAGAACCTAGTAAACGTGTGTACTGAAGACCATGTTGCGGCCTTACAGACTTGAGCCAGGGAGGCCTGGTGATGCACTGCCCATGAAGTTCCAACTGCTCTCGTGGAGTGCGCCCTAACTTTGAACGGAGGCGGTCTACTTCTCAAGCTATAGGCTTGTATTATGACCTGTCGAATCCACTTGGCTAAAGTAGATTTTGACGCTGCCTGACCCTTTCTGGGGCCTTCCGGCAGAATAAACAAAGTATCCGTTCTGCGAATCTGAGCAGTGGCTTTTAGATAAGCTTTAACTGCTCTTACTACATCCAAAGAATGCAATAACTTTTCCTCTACTGAAGTAGGCTTGGGGAAAAAAGAAGGAAGAACCACATCTTGGTTCAAATGAAACCTCGATACCACCTTAGGAAGAAAGGCTGGATGAGGACGTAACACTACTCTGTCCTTATGGATAACCAGATATGGCTCCTTACAGGACATAGCTGCTAATTCCGATACTCTTTTAGCCGAACAAATGGCTACTAGAAAAATCAATTTCCTGGTGAGAAGCACTAAGGAAATATGCTGTAATGGTTCAAATGGTTGTTTCTGTAGAACCGACAGAACCAAGTTTAGATCCCATGGTCATATGGGAATATTAACCGGAGGACTAATACGCATCACTCCTTGTATAAAGGCTTTGACTAGTGAATGCGAAGCCAAGGGCCTTTGAAAAAATATTGACAAGGCCGAAATCTGACCTTTGATAGTACTCAAGGCAAGCTTCCTATCTACAGCCCATTGTAGGAAGTCCAGAATTCTACCTATTACGTATTTACGTGGATGACATTTCTTGGCCTCACACCAGGCAATGTACGCCTTCCAGATTCTATAGTAGATCTGCCTGGATACCGGTTTCCTGGCATTGATCATGGTAGACACCACAGCATTAGAGAGCCCTCTCCTTTTTAGAATGTGGGCTTCAATAGCCAGGCCGTCAAACCTAGGGCTGGTAAGGAAGGGTGGTATATCGGTCCCTGCGAAAGCAGGTCCGGACGATGTGGGAGGGTCCAAGGACTCCCCACAGACATTTTTACAATCTCCGCGTACCATGCTCTTCGGGGCCACGCTGGAGCCACCAGAATCACTGGTTTCTTTTCTACCCTGATTCTGCGGAGTAATCGAGGTAACAATTGTGGCGGTGGGAATGCATATATCAGCTTGAACTGATCCCAAGGGAACACTAGGGCATCCGAGCCGCACGCTAGGGGATCCCTTGTCCAAGAGACAAACCTGTCCACTTTCGTGTTGAACCTGGATGCTAGCAGATCTACATCCGGTGTTCCCCACCGCTGACATATTGTCCGGAAAACCTCGGGATGAAGGGACCATTCCCCTGGGCATAATTGTTGGCGACTTAGAAAGTCCGCCTTCCAATTCTCCACCCCTGGAATGAATACCGCAGATATGGCTGGGACATATCTTTCTGCCCATCTCAGGATGTAATTTACTTCCCTTTGGGCTGCACGACTCCTGGTGCCCCCCTGACGATTGATATATGCCACTGCTGTGGCATTGTCTGACTGAACTCTGACAGGGGACCCTTGGAGTTTGGATGTCCATGCTACTAGGGCATACCGGGCTGCTCGTATCTCTAAGAGATTGATGGGCAGGGCCTTTTCCGCATCCGACCATCTGCCCTGGAGAGACCATTGCTCCAGTACTGCTCCCCAGCCTAAAAGGCTGGCATCTGTAGTGACCACCTTCCAAGAAATCGGACTGAAGGATTTCCCTCTTTCCAGATTCCGGGGAACCAACCACCAACGGAGGCTTCTGCGAACGGAAGGGGACAAGGACATTGGTACGTCCAGAGCCTGAACTTTTTTGTTCCAGGCTGACAGTATGGCCCTTTGCAACTTCCTTGAATGGAATTGACCGTAGGGTACTGCTTCGAATGATGCCACCATTTTTCCCAGCAGCCTCATGCACAGGCGTATGGATGGCTGTCTTTTTGAACCCACTAAGTGGATCAAATCTCTCAAAGACGACCCCTTTTCTTGAGGCAAGAAAATTTTTCTCTGGTCTGAATCCAGCCTTAGCCCCAAGTATTCCAGACTTTTGACTGGTTTTAGGGCTGACTTGTCTCGGTTGATAATCCAACCGTGATATTCCAGATACTTGATTGTCTCGTGAACAACCACTTCTAGTTTTTCCACTGAGTGGTCTATCAGCAACAAGTCGTCTAGATATGCCATTATCGTTACACCTCGTGTTCTTAGATTGGCCAATAATGGGGCCAGAATTTTTGTGAACACTCTTGGTGCTGTGGCCAGACCGAAGGGTAAGGCTCTGAACTGAAAATGGCGCCCTTCTATCGCAAAGCGTAGAAATTTTTGGTGGGCTGGAAAGATGGGGATGTGCAAATACGCATCTTTGATGTCGATCGAGGCTAACCATTCCTCCCCTTGTAGGGCAGTGGCTACCGATCGGATCGACTCCATCCGGAAAGTCCTGATATGTGGGAATTTGTTTAGCCCTTTTAGATTTAATATGGGCCTCACGTCCCCGTTTGGCTTCGGAACTGTAAAGAGGTTTGAGTAAAACCCGAACCCCCATTCTTCCAGGGGGACCTCTATAATTACTGCTTGAAGCAATAATTGTTCCAGTGCCAACAGGAGGGATCCTCTCTTCTGGGGATCCCTTGGCACGTTCGACCTTATAAAGCGGGAAGGAGGGGAGTTTTTTAACTCCAATTTGTATCCCAGATTTACTGCGGAGAGCACCCATCTGTCTCGGATCGTGTCCCGCCAGGTTTCTGTGAACAACTGAAGTCTTCCCCCCACCCGATTGGGTGGGGGCAACCCTTCATGCATTTGACTTTGGGGGAGGTTTTGTACCTCTCCTGCTCCAGGGCTTCTTGTTACCCTGCAACTGTCCCTGATTTTTACCTCCGGGATTTGACCGGGGAGGCCGTCGGAACTGTTTCACAGCCGATGTCCTAGGGACTGGAGAAGCCGGCCTCTTAAAAGAGGGACCTCTAACTCTATTTTTGACCGGCAAGAGTGTACTTTTACCGCTGGAAATTCTCTGGATATACTTGTCCAGGTCTTCCCCGAATAAGCGCTCCCCATGAAATGGGAAGCTGACCAGCAATTTTTTACAGGGAGCTTCAGCAGACCAGTTTTTGAGCCATAGAAGCCTGCGCATATGTACTACAGACAGCGTAAGGCGGGAGGCCTGATGGATTGAATCCTTTATAGCGTCCACCGCAAAGCATAAGGCTCTAGGTAGATCAGCTAGAGCAAGAGCCTGCTGATCTGGCACGTCCCTTAAGACCTGTTTCAACTGATCCTTCACTGCTTGGCAGACCCCTATAGCTGCCACTGCTGGTTGTGTCACCAATCCTGCTGTAGAAAAAGCAGATTTCAATAAGGACTCCAATTTTTTATCTATTGGGTCCTTGAACATTTGGACATTTTCCACCGGACATGTCAGTGATTTATTCACACAAGAGATGGCTGCGTCCACTGTAGGGACCTTCCATTTTCTGACGAACTTATCCTCCATAGGATAGACCACCGGAAATCTCTTGGGGGGAGTAAATATTTTGTCAGGATGCTCCCAATCCTGGTAAATGAGCCCCTCCAGTAAAGGATGGATCGGAAAAGAACAAACAGTCTGGGGAGCTTTTAGCGACCCCAACGAGGAGACAGAAGAGGAGGATGGCTCCGCAAGTGGCATTTTAAATGCTGATCGGACCATATTAGTCAGGGACTGCACCCATAACCTCTCAGCATGTGATGCTGAGAACGGCTCCTCCACTGTTGATTCCTCTACAACTGAATCAACCTCATCCTGATCCCCCTCAGGTAGGTCGTTCTCTGTATGGGACTGTTGCTCTGTTAACAGGCACTCTGAGGGAGGAGACGGAGATCGAGCGCTTTTCTCCTGTGACAGGGAAGCAGCAATTAGTGCTGACAATCTCTCTTCCAGCCCTCCCAGAGCTGAGGAAAAAACCTCCTCTGTTACATACACAGGAGCAGGTGAACTGGGGACAGCCACAGTACCAGGTACTCCTGGGGGTGCCCTACGGTCACTAACCTCTGATTCTTCAGGGGAGACTGGTGCAGCCAAAGCATGCCCAAGATCCTCAGAGCCCGATGGAGACCCCCTATTCCTCCTGGAATTTCTAGTCCCGGAGTTTTTAGACGGCATATTCCTAAGCCACAAAGCTGAGGTATTCCAGCCGAAAATACACCAGTTACTGATAATAGTCTAGCATAAATGCTGCTATAATAAACAGTTGGTGTCTACTAATGTGCCTTTCTAGGGGATGCCTGTATCAACCGCTTGCTGTATGCCTTTAAATGTTGCCAGCTCTGTCTCTGTACTTCATAGCCAGCTTACTGCAATAATGTGGCTTTTTAAAAACCTGCTGGGACGCCCGCACATGCGCAGAAGCGCTGCGGCGCGCACAGAGCGTCATCCCCCAGGCCCCGCCCCTTTTCCCGGCCACCTCTATATATAGAGGCGCGTGCGCGCGGCCACGTGCGCCTCGGCGCTAATTTTCAAACATGGAAACCAGGGACAGGAGCCAGGGCCCCCTTTGCCGCAGGCCGGGGGATAGACGAACACTGCAACATGGCAGAGGAAACAGTTTCCTGTAGGAGAACTCACCAGCTGCCTGGACTTTGCTCTCTGAGAAGAAACTAGTCCATATGACAAGAAAAACATTCCACAGCGGCCTCTAGTGGACAAACACAGGTACCGCAGTTTAATATACTAAACATATATAAAAAAACATTCTTTTTTTTTTTTTTTCTTGACCACCATTAAAAATTATTACATTTTTTTTTTTAGTAGTTACAGGCATGCACAGAATTTTGCGGGAATACCATTAGGTAACAGACAGAAAGACAAATTAGGCTTGGGGGTCCCCCAATAGAACCAAGTTCCTGGGGGCCCCCACTTACCTGTTCCCCGCCGCAGGACTTTGTTTGGTCCACAAAAGCCCAAACTTCACCTATCACGGCAGGCATTGTAATCAAACCTTCAGGGACCGGGTTCCCAAGGATTCCACTCCCCTGGACCTGTATAGCACCCTGCACAGAAAACATCTTGGTCGTGGGTATGACCAGAGCTCTGGATCCCAGGGTCCAGCTCTCCTAAGAGAAGCATTACAGGCAGAACCTTGCTCTTCTCTGCAAGGCCCGGGTACCGACCGTTTAGCTATGAAGCTTTTTTGGTCGGATCCGGAATAGCTTACTGAGGCCCAAAAGAACCTGTACGCAAGCTCAGTGAAAAACACATGTTTCTTCTTGGCCAACACCTTAGACACTGGCAAAAAAACTGAGGTGCTCCCGGATGGGAGGGGCTTATATAGGGGAGGGTACTTCCGGTTTTGGAAGTTGCCAGTGCCAGCACCTGACGGTAACTATATAACCCATTAGTAATGACTATGTCGCTCTGTGTCCCGTGATGTACGAGAAAGAAACTGTGTTGTTGTGCGAAATATGAGTGTTTGAGGGACACAATGGTGGGTCCCAGCAGCCCTTTTTTATGGCCGGACAGAACAGAAGCAAAGCACAATCATGTACAGCACTGCTGAACAGGTAGCACAGCCTGCATCGTATACGTACTGAGCAAGCACTTAGTTGGCAGTGTCCGGCTTCTGTACTTTTGAAACAGACCCAGAACAAGCATGCTGTAAAACAGAGAGCAGAATTCCTCATTTCTACGCTTCTTCCAGGTCTGTGACTCCATGTCAGAGGCATGACAGCCAGGCAACCAGCAATCCCAATAGGGCAGTCTAAATAATCACCTTCTTTATTGTGTTGTAGCAACACTTCAGTGTTTGTATCCCTTTAGGGAACGATGATTCTTAGAAACCAAATCTATAACCATATCTCCCACTAAATATACAATGCCATTACAGGGAATGCTGGCAATTCGAATTGCAGCTCTGTGCAGACTTTTTGGGACGACAGTGAGCAAATAATATAAGCAGAACATAACGTTTCAGGAAGGTCGGAGTATAGAGAGAGCACAGAATGTTACCAGCAGGAGTCACTTCTGAAGGGTTTACTTCCTCTTTGTTTCCCTGCAAAGGTAAAGCATAATGGGCTACTATGCATCGCATAGTAGCCCCTTATGTGACACTTACCTGCAGGAGAAGCCCACAATGTCGCTGTCTTCCTCCATGGCAGCGAGCGTCAATCTTCACCCCTCTTCTTCCGGGGGCTGCGAACTCCGGCTCTGGCCGGTGTCGCGTGACGTCACTCCCGCGCATGCGTGGGGGTGCTGCCACTCGCGGCTTCATTCACAGCTTTCTGACAGACGGCCAGTGCGCCTGCGCGCCGTTGTCAACGGCGCATGCGCCGTAGACAGCGGTGCCTTTCTTTTGCAAATATCTCCTAAACCGTGTAGGTTTAGGAGACATTTGTTGCACCTCCAGGTAAGCCTTAATCTAGGCTTACCTGTAGGTTAAAGTGGTATGTAAGGGTTTACAACCACTTTAGGCAGGGGGGAAAAACTACTAAGATCCTTAGTAAAAGCAGCACACATTTAACCCTTGATCGCCCTTGACGTTAACCCATTTTTTCCCAGTGTCAGAGTGAAAGTGCATTTATTAGCACTGATCACTGTATTAAAGTGGTTGTAAACCCTCTCCTCTACCCTGTGAAATGAATAGCCTCAGATGATACACAGGGATTAAAGTGGATGTAAACCCCATTCATGAAATCTGACCTGGGCACAAATATCTGTAGTGTTTACTTATCTCTCTTCAATAGTCCCGGTTCTTCTGCTCCGTTACTCTTTTATCAGCATGATAACTTCTGACAAGTTCTCTGACACAGGAGAGCAGCTGGAAACCACCAGCTATGGTGGTTTGGGCTCTCTGAGGATCCAGGAACCGCTGTGGATAGTTATTTACCTGGTGGACAGCTTTTTTTTCCTCTTTCTTTTTCTCTATATTAGAGATTTGTTTCATCTCTGTGTATCATCTGAGGCTGTTCACTTCACTGGGTATATGTGAGGGTTTACATCCACTTTAAGGCTCCATTTATACCTAGGCGTTTTGAATCGCGGGTGGAATCGCAGCGATTCCAAATCGCGGCAGGACATGTTTGCGATGCCATTACTACTTAATGCCACTCCAATCGTGCCATGATAAATCGCAACACATGAAGCTTGCCGCTCAAAAAGCAGCAGCAGCTTCTTTTGGGCGACGGCGTGGCTTGTTGCGATTTTAGCGCAGCAAAATTGCACCACGATTGGGGTGCCATTAAAAAGTAATAGTATTGCAAAGACGTCCTGCATTTATCTGCAGCCATCCTTTTCTCTACATCCATTTAAAAATGCTGATTTGTGATCAAATCAGAAGGATCTGTGAGGAGCAGAGAGGAGGGGGCGGAGAGCTCCAGTCAGAGCTTCTCTACACTGTGTGAAAGCTGATTGGAGGAAAGGGACACACCTCTCCTTCACACACAGCAAAGGAACATTCAGAGCTGTGTTCTGTGTGCTGAGCTCTCCTCCCCCGTCACATTTATTTCATGTGTGGGGGAAACTCCTCAGGGGTTACTTCCTCTTTAACAGCAAGATCACCTGTCAATGAGCTGAGCTCTGTATTGGTTACAATCACAGAGCTTTGTTTTGTGAATCACTGAGCCAATCAGTGGGTGCCGGTGGCCAACAATTGGCCGAGACCCGCAGACCGGCTTAAACTAGGTACCTGGATACAGTGTAAGGAGGCCGCTTTGCCGCCATACTAGTATGTTAGACGGTCGATAAGCGGTTAAAGCAACACTCTCACAAAATATCACTTTACAACATAAAAGGGCCATGATGGAAGAAGCCATTTTTGTTAAGGACTTGCCCTCACACCAGCCTTTTCACAGTTCTGCTCTGTGGCATAATTCCTTAAAATGCACTTTGCAGTTTTGCTTAGACTTACCCGATGCAGTCACTTTGGGTTTGGCTGGTGCAGCTGTAGCTGCAAAGAAAAATAAATAAATTGACCAACAGGACCAGACTTAGCCAGCATATAGCTTGATAACAGGGCATTTAATATTAGGGATCGACCGATATCGGTTTTTCGGTGCCTATACGATACCGATATTTTGTCACCTCTCCTGCCGATAACGGTTTCTTTGCACATTTAAAAAATATGAAAATTTTAAATTTTTTTAATTACTGTTATTGCTGTCACAAAGAATGTAAACATTCCTTGTGACAATAATAGGCAGTGACAGGTCCTACTTATGGAGAGATTGGGGGTCTAAGTCAAGATCAGCATTTTTGAAAACTTTCCATTTTAAAACTGGTGCCTTTAAGATGCCAGTAATCCGACATGGCTTCCAGATTACTAGCTCAGAGACCCAAACAAAGCATCGGCTTTGTTCGGGTCTTTGGCCAGCTGGCGGACGTTCCAGCTGGTTGCTCGGGCCTCCCAGTGGGGCAAGAGAGCCCGGGCGAGTGGCAGGAGGGGGAATGTCCCCTCCCGCTGCTTGTAATAACAGCAGAGTGGCTGTGGAGCCGCATCGGTTGTTATTACAATAAAGCCGACCGTCCGCTCTAAAGAATGGTACTGGGGTGATGCCTGCAGCTGAATATCACCCGGTACAAGACCTTGAAGCAATATCGATCAGTTTTTTGACCGATACTAAAAAAAAAAAAAAAAAAAAAAAAGGGGATTATCGGTTGTCGATAATCGGTCGATCCCTATTTAATATGGACTGTTCATTGAGATATCCTTATATTCATTCTACTAGAGCAGTGGTCTCCAAACTGCGACCCGAGGGCCGGATGCGACCCTTTGCTTGCCATTATCCGGCCCTTGGGGCACTATCTCTACCACTGATACAAGACCATATTTTGCCATTTGACACCACTAATGGGGCACTATTCCTCCCTATGATACCAGCAATGGGGCACTATTCCTCCCCCAATACCAGATGTTTACTCCCACTGATGCCAGGAAAATTTCCACTCCCGCTGGTGAAAGTCCGGCCCTCCAAGCGTCCAAAGGACAATAAACCGGCCCTTTGTTTAGAATGTTTGGAGACCCCTGTACTAGAGCAAGCATCTAACAATGCCTACACATTGATCTATTTTCTTGTAATGATTCCCACCCATTAACAATCCCCAGATTCATCTTTGTGCCGAGCTTACAGAACTCGTCATTTACTTTCTCACTACACCAGAAAAAAAAAAAACACAAAAAAAAAACACCTCTTAGTTGCATTTAAAATGACCACCTATGAGTACACTTACCTGATACATTTGCTCTGTTTCTTGAATTCATTGCTACAAGAGACTGCCGACCTGCAACACCAAACAGTGTACAAATTTAAACTGCGTAATCATTGTATATTATTTTACCTACTTTTCAAAAGTTTGGTCCAATTTTGAAATTGGAATTTGAGGCCATTTGTGCGAAAAGCTAGGCCTGCTATGAGCAATTCAGTTTTATAAGTAGCCTTTTTTTTTTTTACAATTAGGGAAAACAAAGTAAAAATAGTCTTGGAAAAAAAAACTAAAAACTAAAAAAAATAATAATAAATGGAGGCAGGGATAGCATGGGTGGTGGATGCATGTCCTGTTCTTTATCTTGTGGAAAGCGCATCACGGTGGTAAAGGGTTAACAGAAGTCAGTAGAAGCAAGACCTAGAGCTGATGATTGAAAGCCCAACTATTCTTTTTGAAAATTATTTTTATTATACAAAAGCAAAAAAAGCTTTGAATATTAAAAATGAATTTCCTTATATTTAGCGTGAAAGCGAATATTACAAAAGTGGATTTCGCCTCCTCACATAAACAGTGGTGTGACGTTCTTAATTTCAGGGAACAATTAACTTACAAAACACAGGAGATGTCCCCACCAAATTCCAAAAGCTAAGGTCCTGGTGGGCGGATTCTAATAATTTACTTTTTGGTGTCCCCTCTCACAGAATGCAGAGGATAATAATTAAAAACACAGCTAATGGATTTCCGGTGGGAATTGCTGCTGGGGTAAAACGGTAAAAAGCACCAAGGTGGAAAGAGGGTAAGGTCAGAATGGTGATATCGGGGATTTAACCACTTCCATACCTCCGGACGACATATAACATCCTCAAGTTTTCAGTGGCGATATCTGAATGATGGGTGCAGCCACAGGCATCATGCAGCTATCGTTTTCAGCGGGTGATTACCGTCACCATAAGAACAATCATAGCAACGTTCAGCCGCTTGATCGTTCTTAGTGGCGACAGGAGGGGATGTCCCCCCCCTCCGCTGCTTCTCCAGGCACTCCCATGCGATCGAGGACCCGGAGAAGGAATCCGCCAGCGCCGGAATAGAGATTTACGAGGGACAGATGGTCCCCGGCAATCTCTATGACTCAGAGGCCCGGGCGCAGCGTTATGACGTCACGCCCAGGCCGTCAGAAGTAAACAAAGCCGAGATCTCAGCAGAGCCCACATCTCTCCATAAAGATGACCTGTCACACACCATTCCTATTACAAGGGATGTTTACATTCCTTGTAATAGGAATAAAAAAAAAAAGGAAGAAGGTTAAAAAAGGGAAAGTGTAAAAATAAGAAAAATGTAAGCGTCCCTGTGAGATCCTACGCAGAAGCGAACACATACGTAGGCCATGCCCGCATATGTAAACGACGTCCAAACCACACATGTGAGGCATCACCTTGTTAGAACTTTAGAGTGAGAGCAATAATTGTCGTGCTAGACCTCCTCTGTAGCTCTAAACATGTAACCTGTAAACAATTTTAAAGCGTCGTCTATGGAGATTTTTAAGTACCGAAGTTTGGCGCCATACCACAGGTGTGCACAATTTTAAAGCGTGACATGTTAGGCATCCATTTACTCGGCGTAACATCATACAAAAAATAAAATTGTGTTAATTTTACCGTTTTGTTTTTATTCATGAAAACGTTTGAAAAATGACTGCGTAAATCCCATGTAACATAAAAAGTTGCAATGACCGCCATTTTATTCCCTTGGGTGTCTGCAAAAAAAAAAAAAAAAAAAAAAAAAGAAAGAAGGACCACCACCACCACACACACACACACACACACACACCAGGGTTGGCAACTTTCAGGAAATGTATGAACAGTTTGTAAAATCCGTACATTTTGCATCTGTCCTTGAATATCCATTACGGACATGTAGGCTGCATGTCCGTAACTGACATCATGGACAGATGCAACAATTATGGATTTTACACACTCTTTGTAAATTTACTGAAAGTTGGCAACCCTGAGATTTTATATATATTTTATATACACACACACACACACACACACACACACACACACAGTTCACAGGGTGAGGTGCGCTGAACGGTCTCCGCATATACCGTTCATACTTGGTTTGTGATGTAATTTTTACTTTTCAAAAACATTTTTCTTGTGTAACAATCCCTCTTCGATTTTATATACACACACACACATACATAGGGGTTCTGAGTAATTTTCTAGCAAAGAAAAATAAAAAATTATGATTTTTCCATGTAGGAGAGGACTACTGGAATTTGCGCGGTATGGAAGTGGGTAAGGTACAAAACTCCAAGCCCTGCATGTGTTGGGAACACAGAGTCCTTGTTGACCGGATTCTATAAGACCAGCGAGTCCATCCATATGTACACGTGTTATATGGTATTATATATGGGTATTTGCCATTAACTAGTCCAATTAGTCTGTGAAAGGTTATGTCTGATTTTGTATTGTTTTATGTTTATTTTTTCTTGTTCTGGTTTCAGAAACTTTTGTGATACGCTTCTTTGTATTGTCAAAAATGTATAAAAAAATTACTTCAATAAAAAATAAAAATTGCGTTTTTGGTGTGTAGTGCTCAGATGCAGTGAAGATCCGCTTTAAGCAGGTGTCACCTACCGATTACTGGAGCTTTAGGTAAAGGCACTGCAGGAGCCACGCGGGGCCTGGTGGTGGCAATGCTCGCTGGCACCCGAACTTTCATCGGCCCGGCTTCTGGGGATGAAGGTCGCAGACGTTTCTGAGGGGACAAAGAGTAGGTTTACTTTTCTGCTTTCTCAGTAAACATAAAAACTAGAGCAGAGTGAGCGGATGATAACAGGAAATTCCTATGCTTGCAAATTCAGATACCATAAAATTGCACAGGGTATTTCTCAACATTTCTATATATTCCTTCAAATATAGCAAATCTTCACAAGTTCAGGTGTTCTGCCGAGCTGGTTCCTCCTATCGATATGGTTCCGAGGTGACGAAAATCTGAGGTGTAACAGCTGTTCGGCATCTGCAGACGCGCTCGCTCCCGTTGCTTAGTTACACACGCCGCTTTCTTCTTCATGCCGCTGTATACAGCAAGGGGCGGATAAGATGTGATGATATTGAGCAGTGCAATTTGTTTGTTTATACACGCCGCTCTATACAGCAAGGGGCTGTATAGAGCGTCGTGTATAAACAAACAAATCGCACTGCTCAATATCACATCTGATCCGCCCCTTGCTGTATACAGCGGCATGAAGAAGAAAGCGGCGTGTGAACTGAAGCATCGGGGGAGAGCGCATCCACAGCTGCCGAGACTATGGTTCCTCCTATCGATCTGGTTCCCTCTTGACTGCGCAGGCGCAAGCCGAGCAGATGGAAATCTCTGAGCTTTAACAGCTGTTCGGCAGCGCCTGCGCAGTCAAGAGGGAACCATATCGATAGGGGAACCAGCTCGACAAGACACCGGCCCACTTTAACAGTAGTTAAGAGGGAAGCAAATGATTGCAAGATAATTCCCCGCCCCCCTCCCCCCTCAAGGCCAACCTACAAATTGCTACTTTAAGGCCTCGTACACACAAGGTGTACTATAACGTACGCACGTGTGAGGCCGTGTATACCTGCATAGAGATGCACAGATATTAAGTGCATGCCCATATAGGCAGCAGTGTTTATTTTGGCAGAAAATTCCGATTTAGTTTTAGCCTTTTATCCAAAATAGCATTTATGTTTTAGTCATCTGCAATCGTTTGTCGTATTTAGTCGACTAAATCTCCAGTACGTTTTAGTCAACTAAAACTAATTTTAGTCAACTAAATTCTAATGGGTTTAGTTACATTGTAATGCATTATGTAAGCATTTCTCCACAATTTCCAAACTTATTATATACTCCTGGAGTGAAAAATCTAATAGGTCATTAAGGTTTGAACATGTACTACAGACACAGATTTAGGCGGTATATAATGTCTTTATTTAGGCAAAACCAAGTTTTGCATTTTTTCCCAAAAAAGTTCGCTTGTAAGACCACTGCGCAAATACGGTGTGACAGAAAGTATTGCAATGACCGGCATTTTATTCTCTAGGGTGTTAATAGCCAACATATACACACACACACACACACACACACACACACACACACACACACGCGATATACTCGAGTATAAGCTGACTTTTTCAGCACATTTTTTGATGCTGAAAAAGCCCCCCTTGGCTTATACTCGGAGTATCCCTGTGTCATGCTGCAGTCGGTGGCTGTCCATTGTAACAAAGCCCCGCCTCCTCCTCTTCCGTTATAGACGGAACACTGATACAATGCTGGGATCAGTGTTCTGTCTATTACAGACGAGGAGGCGGCGGGGCTTTGTTACAATTGACAGCCACCGACTGCAGCATGACACAGCAGGAGATCAAAGGTAAACGAGTGAAGGCACAGTGAGGCTGCAAATGGGCATTGTTGACCTGCTTTTCCACTTACGATAGCTTCTGCATTTCTCACCCTAGGCTTATACTCGAGTCAATAAGTTTTCCCAGATTTGTGTGGTAAAATTAGGTGCCTCGGCTTATACTCGAGTTTGCACATACATACAATGTTTGGGGGTTCCAAGTAATTTTCAAGCAAAAAAAAAAAACAGTTTTAAACACCAAATCTCAAAAAACGAGGCTCGGTCCTTAAGTGGTTAAATTGATAATTAACCACTTGAGACCCGCGCTATAGCCGAAAGACGGCTGCAGCGCGGCTCTCAAGTGCCGAGAGGACGTCCTTCTCTGTTTACATCCCGCCGCGCGCGGCCGGGAACAGCTGTGCGGCGCACATCACGTGATGCCGAGGAGCGTGCCTGGCGGCCGCGATGTCCGCCAGGTACATTCGATCGGCAGTTACAGAGGCAGGACGTGGATCTCTGTGTAAACACAGAGATCCATGTCCTGTCAGGGAGAGGAGACCGATGCTGTGTCCCTTGTACATAGGGACACAGATCGGTCACCTCCCCCAGTCAGTCCCCTCCCCCACACAGTAAGAATCACAAATAGGGCACACATTTAACCCCTTCCTCGCCCCCTAGTGTCAACCTCTTCCCTGCCAGTCACATTTATACAGTAATCAGTGCATTTTTATAGCACTGTTCGCTGTATAAATGTGAATGGTCCCAAAATAGTGTCAAAAGTGTCCGATATGTCCGCCGCAATATCGCAGGCCTGACAAATCGCAGATCGCCGCCATTACTAGTAAAAAAATATATATATATATATATATATATATATATATATATATATATATATATATATATATATATATATATATATATATATATATATATAATAAAAATGTCATAATTCTATCCCCTATTTTGTAGGCGCTATAACTTTTGCGCAAACCAATCACTATACGCTTATTGCAATTTTTTTTACCAAAAATAAATAGAAGAGTACGTATCGGCCTAAACTGAGGAAAAAAAAAAAAAAAAAATTTTGAAAAAATTGGGATATTATTATAACAAAAAGTAAAAAAAATACTGTTTTTTTTCCAAAATTTTCTGTGTTTTTTTGTTTATAGCGCAAAAAATAAAAACCGCAGAGGTGATCAAATACCACCAAAAGAAATCTCTATTTGTGGGGAAAAAAATTATAAAAATATAATTTGGGTACAGCGTTGTATGACCGCGCAATAGTCATTCAAAGTGCGTCAGCGCTGAAAGCTGAAAATTGGTCTGGGTACGAAGGGGGTTTAAGTGCCCAGTAAGGAAGTGGTTAAAACTGTTGAAAATATTGATTTTTCCTATCACAATAAGCACAACCCACAAGTATTAAGTATGCTTCTTATGTTAAAAATACCTGGAGAATAAAACATTTCTATTTGTTTCGATTCATTTTAAGGAAAGCACTTCATGCCAACATGACCCTTGCTCCATTTCGCCACCATCTAGAGAGGTCACCTGTGACACTGAATACTCTGTGTGGGGCAATGTGGATTTTCTTACGGCATACTCCTCTGCCTTTTTTTTTTATTTAAATTCTCTCTCATTTTCTGTGCAATTGTGGCAAGGAATCGGTAGCTAGTGTTCTGATGAAAGTTCTCAAGGTGGCCGAGTAAAATAAAACAGGCCAGGGACATAGTGTCACTCTGGAGGGTTTTAGTATGTTCTGCAAAAGGCAGCAGCAGTAGGTCATGCAATGATGTGAGCTTTTCCAATTCACTGTAATGCTGCACAGTGCTCTGGACGGTGGTCTGAGGAGGCCTGTAATGCTGCACAGTGCTCTGGACAGTGGTCTGCACGCGTCTGGCCAAAATGAGAATTTTGCTTAGAATAAAGATCACGATTCTCTACCGATTGTCGCAGCGTAAAAGCTTTCAAATTATACAAAAAAAAAAAATTGGGCCAACTTTTTTTTTTTTTTTTATTCATTAAAGTAATGTTTTCCCCAAAAATTACATTTCAAAGACCTGTGTGACATAAAATATTGCAACAACCAGCTTTTTATTCTCTAGGGTCTATAAATTATATATATATGTTTGGGGGTTCCAAGTATTTTCTAGCAAATTTTTTTTTTTTACTTGAAACCAACAAATATCATAAAAAGCTTTAGTGGTTAAACTTTCCTCATTTACACACCAAAGTCTATTCCTTTGATCTAAAGGACAAATTGTTACAATGCTTAGACTAGTTCCACTGCTAAAGAAAGTTGTGATACTTGGCAGATGGCCTGTTTTTTTCTTCCTTTCTTTGACGGCTGTGGCTTCAGCAGAGCAGAGAGAATTCTCTGCATAGAAAGATCGGGAAATACTTTGTCAAGATCACAGGGGGGGGGGTGTGGGGAAAAAAAAAAATGTAATGCTGCACAGTGCTCTGGGGAGGCCTGCAACGCTGCACAGTGCTCTGGACGGTGGTCTGAGGAGGCCTGTAATGCTGCACAGTGCTCTGAACGGTGGTCTGAGGAGGCCTGTAATGCTGCAGTGCTCTGAACGGTGGTTTGAAGAGGCCTGTAATGCTGCATAGTGCTCTGGATGATGGTCTCAGGAGGCCTGCAATGTTGCACAGTGCTCTGGATGATGGTCTCAGGAGGCCTGCAATGTTGCACAGTGCTCTGAGGAGGCCTGTAATGCAGCACAGTGCTCTGGACGGTGGCCTGTAATGCTGCACAGTGCTCTGGACGGTGGCCTGAGGAGGCCTGTAATGCTGCACAGTGCTCTGGATGGTGGTCTGAGGAGGCCTGTAATGCTGCACAGTGCTCTGGACGGTGGTCTGAAGAGGCCTGTAATGCTGCACAGTGCTCTGGACGGTGGTCTGAGGAGGCCTGTAATGCTGCGGTGCTCTGGACGGTGGTCTGAAGAGGCCTGTAATGCAGCACAGTGCTCTGGATGATGGTGTGAGGAGGCCTGCAATGTTGCACAGTGCTCTGGACGATGGTCTCAGGCAGGCCTATAATACACAGTTCCCTGGATGCCAGTTGTCAGAGGAAGCCTGTAATGCACACATAGTGCTCACTGCTCTGGATGGACGGTGGCCTGCGGGGAGGCCTCAGGCCTGTAATTGTAATGTACACACTCACAGTGGGTGCTCTCTGGATGGTGGTCATCGTGACTTGGGAGTGGGACTCTCATCAGGAGGCCGGTAATGAACAGTACTGCTCTGGACAGTCGTCTGAGGACTCGGAAGGCCTGTAATGCTGGGCTGCACAGTTGCTTGCTGGGAGCGGAAGCAGGCGGCGGAGCTCCGTGGAAACAGGAAGTTTGTTCACAAGGGTAAACCTCCCGGCCTCACATTTTCGTTCGCTAACAAAAATGAAATTGATTTTCATTATAGTTATCGTCAGTAGATGAAAATAAGGTGTACTTTTCGTTTTCGTCACTGCAAAAATGCCACCGACGTATTGATGAAAACTTTTCGTTGACTAAATTAACACTGGTAGGCATTCCCATCGATTTCAGTTGGAACGCAGTGGATGCACAGACACAGCCGCTGCTTCTAAATTGACATCAGCCCAATCAGCTGCAGATCCTGAAAAATACCTCTTGGTTAAAGGAGCCATTCCCCTAAATCTACGAAGTTTTATTCACCCCGGGTATGTCAATGGTCAAAACAGATGGACCACAATGCTCAGCCCACTCAAGGCTGTAGGATACCTTTCTTGCAGCTGCCTGGCTCTTGGTGCCTCCTTGGTGATGTAGGTATGCCACGGGCCATTGCGTTGCCCGTATCGATTTACAGGGGATAACAGTTAAGAAGAGGAATGAATCCTCAAGAGTTTAATAGCCCTAAACAGAAGACGTATCAGGGTCAGCTAATCAGTTGGTGCGGGTGCAAAAGAGGTAATGTAACGTCATCTATGAAGTATATTATAAAAGTGGTCCAAGTGGTAGAGAGGCCTTCTGTATTCCTATCATAGGTTGCAGGAACAGGGAGGTGCTGCTGTCCACAAGCCTGAAGCTGGAGAGAAGGATCACCCAAGGAGGAAGAAGGGTTGCGGAGAATTCACCGGAATGGGATGCCATTAGCGAGAAATTGCTGCCTGCGACAACCCCCAGCACTTACTGCGAAAAGGAAGTATTAATGCAATTCCCCAACCAATACCAGGCACACAAGGAAGAAAACAGAAACATGAAACAAACCCCTAGGTCTGGCTTTACCCTCGACATCAGCTCCTGGTTCTCATCGCTCAGCTGCCTCTTCCTGTTGGGTGGGACAGGCAGACGGGACATCTTGAAGGATTGCTGTTGCTTATTTTCTAATGAGGGCTCCATATATTTAGAATCCTTAATGAAAACAAACAAATAATCATAAGATCCAGAACATGGGGATTATATTCATCTGAATAAGGCCTCATGCCCACTGGCGTTTTTGAGCGTTTTTTACAGCTTAAAAACGCCTGTCCATGTTATTGTAAATATTTATTTATTTTTTTTTGAAAAAAAAAAAAAAAAAAAAAAAAAAACGTCGGAGCTAAAAACGCGACCGCGCGTTAGTGCGCGTTTTTTGCACGTTAGTGCGCGTTTTTTGACGCTCGCGTTTTTTCCTGCCTAGTTCTGACGCTGAGGAACGCACTGGCCCTGGGTTTTTTTTACAGCTTACAAACGCCTATGCTCTTTACAGCTCAAAAACGCCTAGGTGGGCATGAAGCTATAGACTAACATGGACAGGCGTTTTTAAGCTGTAAAAAACGCTCAAAAACGCGGCTGAAAAAACGCCCGTGGGCATGAGGCCTAAGAGGTACATTGGTCACTTAGCCTTTCATTACCAACAATGTGTACTCATGCATGGAAACTCCAATTTCCCATAGGCAGTAATCATTTCTAACAAGACTAGCAAGTGAAATGATTGCTTGAGTTCTCTTTCAGCCCATGGGACAAGATACAGTGGCTTAGTGGTTAGCACTTCTGCCCTGCAGCACTGGGGTCCTCGGTTTGAATAGCAGCCAGGACACTATCTTCATGGCATTTGTATGTTCTCCCTGAGCTTACCTACGTTTTCTCCCACACTCCAAAAGACATGCTGGTTGTAAACCGATGGACGTTTTTTTTTCCCTTCTTACCCTGCAAGGTAATGTCATAATGGGCTAGTATGCATTGCATACTAGCCCATTATGATAAACTTACCTTAAACCAAAGCATTCCTGCATCGAGATGTCAGAGCTGCAGGCGCTCCAATCTTCACCCGTCATGCTTCTGAGTTCACGGATTGCAGCTCTGCGACTGGCCGGAGCCGCAATGACATCACTCCCTTGCATGCGCGCCGGTCAGGGCACAGGGCTCTGAAGGAATGAAAATTGGCTCCCGCTGCTGTCAATCAAATCCAGTGACACAGGGGGCGGGGCCAAGTCCCGCTGTCATGGGGTGCAGGCTCTGTACTGTAACATGTAACACGGGTGGAATTTATCCTTTAAGCTCGGTTCACATCTATGCGAATTGGATGCGTTTTGAACTGCATCCAATTCTCATAACACGTGAACCAGAATGGCTTTTAAAAAGGGGAGTTCCAGCCTTTTTTTATGCTTATTAAAAGTCAGCAGCTACAAAAAGTGTAGCTGCTGGCTTTTAATAACCATACACTTACCTGCTCCACTGTCCAGCGACGCTCCGCTCCTCTCCCCCCCCCTCTCCGCCTCCATTCATAGTGTGGCTCACCCGGCCGTGACAGCTTTCGGCTGCACGGCCGGGCACTCACTGCCCATGTGCGAACGGCGCATCGCTCTCTGAGTGGACAGGCGATCGCCTGGGACCTGTCACGTCCCAGGTGATCGCCTACAGGGAGGGGCCGCCAATAAGCGATATGACGAGTCGCCTAAGCGGTCCCTGGGCGGAAGGAGGAAGTGGGACAGGAAGTCCCACTCCTACTGAAACCCCCCCCCTCAAAAAAATTACATGCCAAATGTGGCATGTAAGGGGGCGGGGAGTGGATTAAGCGGAAGTTGCAAATTTGGGTGGAACTCCACTTTAATAGAGCCAGTTCAGACATGTCTGAGGGCGGCCGCAATCCATTTTTGAAAAGAGTCGTGTGCGATTTTGGGTCCAGTTTATGTGCGGATTCAAGTAAAAATTCACGATTGAACCGGCGAAACAAAACCGCACTGGACTGCAAACCCAGCCTTAAAGAGGAAGTAAAGACAATTTTTTTTTTTTTAAACCCTGCAAAAGAAATGCATAATGAGCTAGTATGCATAGCATACTAGCTCATTATGAATGACTTACCTGAGATCGAAGCCCCCGCAGCGGTGCTCGGTCACCTCCGCCGCCATCTTGCCTCGATGTCCTGTCACTGCCGTCAGTGTATCGCCGCTCCGGCACTGTGATTGGCCGGAGCGGCGATGACGTCACACAAATGCGCGCTTGGGCCGGCAAGATCCCATTCAGAAAACCGGCAATGATGCCGGCCCGCTAGTGCGCATGCGTGTGATGTCATCGGCGCTGTGTTTACAGCAAAAATCTCCTTAACCGTGTAGGTTAAGGAGATATTTCTTGCACCTACAGGGAAGCCTTAATCTAGGCTTACCTGTAGGTGCAACTTGTCTAAGTGGGTTTACAACCACTTTAAAAAGAGCTCCAGGCTCTCCCCCCCCCCCCCCCAAAAAATTTTTTTTATAAGTCAGCAGCTACAAATACTGCAGCTACTGACTTTCACTATTAGGACACTTACCTGTCCAGGGATCCCACGGTGTCCTCACCTGAGCAGATTCTTGAATCGGCTCTCGGGTGCTGGTGCCGCCATCTTGGCTAAGGGAACTGGCATCGAAGCTTTGCAGCTTCACAGCCGGTTCCCTACTGCATGAATCGCATGCACTTTATGAATAGGCGGGCTGCAGGGGGAGGGTGCGAACTTCCGGCTCACTTTGTCGTTTGCAAACTGAGCCGGTGACCTGCCGAGAATTGCCCCTCAGCGGATTCTGCCAGCCCTGGACTGCGCATGCGCATCACTTGCATGTGTCAGCGTGCGCTTGCGCACTAACACTCAGAGCAGAACTCCGAAAATAGCCGAATGCCAACAAACATCACGCATGCTCTCGATGCTCGCTCTACTCTGCAAGGGGCGTGTGCATTAAGGGGGGCGTGCCGTGGACAATGATAATATCTGCCCATTATAATAGTAATACACAACCGCCCACCTTGCAGAGTGGAGCGAGCATCAGGAGCGTGCGGCAACGACTGTCACAATACCCTGTTGATTGCGCAGTCGCAGTCTACAGCTCATGCACACCTCTTAATGTTCGGCAATTTTCGGAGCTAGAGCGATGCGCCTGCGCAGTCCAGGGCTGGCAGAATCCGCAGGGGGGGGGGGGGGGGGGGCAGATCTCGGCAGATCACCGGAATTGGGAATCTATATAAACCAAGTACCCGCCGCCACAAAAAGGTGCCAAATGTGACAGCAGAGGGGGTAGGAGGCAGACAAGCAGAGCTTCGCTTTAATGCGTTGCTGAGCGACCGAAATCAGAAGAGCTGTCAGACACAGGTCTCGGTCGGCACAAACGGTCGATAGCCAGCGGGGATTGGCTCCTGATCATGTGACCACTTTGACAGCGAATCACAGCGATCACATGATTGATCACGCCCCCCCCCCCAAGGCATACATATCTTGTTAAAGTGTACAATCACCTTTCCTCCAGCGCTGCACTCTCCCAGAGCTCCCCATGGTCATCATTGGCCGGTCAGCTTCAGAGTACCAATCTCCGATCGTTTTTATTGTCCCAGCCAAGATGATGTCACTCCTGTGCATGCGCAGGAGAGTTTTAGAAATCCATGGCGGCATTGCCAAAACTGTACGCTGAGCTGCGGGTGCACGGGGCGGACAGACAGGTAATGGAACCGGTCATGTGACATAACTAAAGCTACAATCCTGATCCCAGGGGGTGACATTTTTTTTTTTGGGGGGGTAATACAGGTCAAAACTGGGCATTTAAACACATGTGCAAAACAGGGATCTGGCAGTGAAAGGGTTAATGGGTGAGCCAGTAGATTGTAAGCTCTGCAGGCAGGGATCTCCTATCCTATATAGTGTATTCCTATTGCTGTTTGTTTATATACACCCCTATGGACTTCCCATTACTGTATGTATATCAGTTATTGCACTCTGTACTGCACCACGGCTGCTGACGGCGCTACATAACCCCTCCTTTGTACTATAGAAGGCATGTAACCCGCGCAGCAGTAGCGAACGTCCGCCTGACCACCCCGCACCCGGTACGTCTACTATGTAATAAAAGTACTTACCCTTCCGCTCCGATTCGTTAACCAGCCAGCCTTCCAAGTTCCCTGTGTTCAAATTCAAACCAGGCGGCGGCTAACGCGGACAAACGTCCCGCCTAGGGCCTCCGCCAATCAGCGCTCAGCTCTGGAGCCGCTCGCAGCCCTATTGGACAGTTTTTAAAAACAGGGCTGGATAAGCGGGCGAATCTAGCCAATGGAGAATGGGGAAACGTCATGACGCGGCGGCACAGCGGCGGTTGTGTTTTGGGAAATGCTGTTGGAAGGTTTTGTCCTCTGTGTAGGAGCCATTTTGTCGAAGATAGCTGTGTGTGGGACTTCGAGAAAATGACGTCCAGTCAGGAGAATAAAACACTGAATCTTAAATATTAAAACATATTTCGGTCTTACTATCTCTTCTTACAGTCATACCAATTTTTTTTTATTTGCTCACTATATATATATATGTGTGTGTGTGTATATATATATATATATATATATATATATATATATGTAGCAGGGTGCTAAATTTAGGGGGAGTGTTTGAGTGGTAATTTGCTCAAACACCCTAATTTGTCAGGGTTTTTGCAACCATTTCTATCCACAGGAAGAGTATCGGTGTACAGTAGGGTGACCAGACATCCCCAGTTTCAGGGGACAGTCCCCGGATAGAGGACACTGTCCCCAGACCAAATCTGTCCCCGGTTTTGTCCCCGGATTGGATTTGAACAGGGGCTGGGGCAATTTCAACGACAATCAGTGCAGAATAAAAAAAAAAATCTGAATTACAGATGGAGTGATCTTCCTCCTCTCCCCACCCAGTAGTAGCCTGGGGCCCGGAGAGTAAGACTTGACAGGCTGTGAGGCGGGCAGCGGCGATGGGCAGAGAGTCGCTGATTGCCGCCATTACTAGTAAAAAAATATATATGTCCTTGGATTTCATTTTAAAAATCTGGTTACCTTAGTGTACAGTTCCCTGTGGCCTACAGGTGGCGCTGCCATAGTAGGCTAGGGTTGAACCGCTGATACAGTGCTGTGCTTTGTGTGTCCCCTCTCAGCAGCCATATGGTGGGTGTGTTCTACCTGCTGGGCATGCTGGTAGAGGATATAAAAGGGGCAGACGCTTCCTGTTGGGGGTTCGTTCAGTCCTCGGGAGTCCTACTCCCAGGGAAAGTTCCTGTCTGCCCTGGGCACCTTAGGCCCAGGGGCGGGTATTCCTGGGCACCTTTAGCCCAGGGTGATGTACTATTATGCTGTTCCTGTCCGCCTGGGGTATGTAAACCCAAGAACCGCAGTGGAGTCCTGGGGCCCAGCACCTTCGGCTGGGGTCCACCGGGGATCGAGGACTCTCAGGGTGCTACCTTGCGAGGAGACCCATATCTAGGATGAGGAGGCCGGGAAAGGAACTCTCCGAAGACCCAGTGCAGTGTCATGGTGACGGTAGGGTCCCGGTAACTCTCCGGAGGGATGTCTTCTCCTAAAAAGGGGCCATAGCTAAAGAAGGGAATCAGCTTCACCAGGTCTGTGGCAGAGACTGTGCGCCTAGTTAAGCTTGCTTGAAAATCTGAGCAAACATCTGTACGTTTGTGCCTGGACCTCCTCCACACCTTGTGCTGTTCTGTTTCTTGCTCCAACCTTTTTCCTATCAGAGACTGTGTTATTGGCTAAGAGAAAAATAAACTCTGAGTTGGAGTTTCAGCTTGTGTGGACATTCACTTTACTGGGAAGTCAAGGACTTGTCTCTGTTTGACATAGAGGTGAGCATCAGGCTCTGGATTTTCATGTTCTGACCGTAGAAGACCCAAAAATAACACCGCTCAACCTCTTCACATAGGAGGGTACGGGCTTGTGGTGCGGTGTGCCTCTCTCTTCCTGCGGGGAGCCAAAGTTAATGCAGGTAGGAGTGGGGGGTGTGCGCTACATATATATATATATATATATATATATATATATATATATATACAGGCATACCCCACTTTTAAGTACACAATGGGACCAGAGCATGTATGTAAAACGAAAATGTACTTAAAGTGAAACAATACCTTTTTTCACTTCTAGGGTGTAGTGGGGGTCAGAGGCTATAGTGGGGGTGTCAGGAGCTGTAGTTGAGGTCTCAGGGGCTATAGTGGGGGTGTCAGGGGTTACACTGGAACAGGGCGGGCTATGCTCTCGGAGCTTTAGCTCCTTCTACTGCGGCTGCAAAATGTCTGTACAGTACTTTACATACACTCGTGGGTATGTCCTTACTCGTGAGTGTATGTAAAGTGAGTGTACTTAAAGCGGGGTATGCCTGTATATATATATATAATATATATTACTGTATATGCTATGGGTGTGATGGCTGTATTTGTATTCTTTTTTTTTTTTTAAGCGTTCCCCTCTGTTCACCTGGTGATTCGGTGTTCTATCAGAATACTGCTACCCATCAGAAAATGCAACGGAAGTGACATTTGCGAACCAAAATCCTTATTGCGCATGCGCTGTACGTTCTGAACATGGCTGCTTTGCGTTTCAATAGGTTTCCTAATCTGACAGAACACAAAGGTGGCAGCAGACATCTTGTTACACCCAGGCAAGTCTTCAATTTCACACTTATTTTATCAGTAAACTCACCTTATATACTGAAATAGACCTTTTCCTAGCGACCGAGTGAGGGTGTTGAAAAATATCCCTCGGCGCCAAATGACTATCAGTTTGGCGCTGAGCAGTGCAGGGTGTAGCAAGATGACCGTCGCCACCTTCTGAGTGCAGGATTGTCGTTGCTTTTCAAATGCAACATCAAAACAGTGTCACAGATTTAAAAATACTGTATTTCATCATATAAGGTGAGTTTACTGCTAAATAAGTGTGTAATTGAATACTTGCCTGGGTGTAAGGAGATGTCCGCTGCTGCCTTCGTGTTCTGTCAGATTAGGAAACCTATTTGAACGCAAAGCGGCCATATTGGAATGCATGCGCAGTAAACATATCTGCTCGGAACGTCACTTCCGTTACATTTTCTGATGGGTAGCGGTATTCTGACAGGACACCGGCCAGTAACACACCTCCTGTATTAGAGCGCCCCCACTCTGGACGAAGGGTTTTAATAAAAATCGATTATGGATTCACACTATGTGGGCATTTCTATTCTGATTTCATGGTGGAATCTCGCAATGTAATGGATGCAGTACCTCATGACAGGATATTATTCACAGGCTGATTTGATCCCGCAATAGAGTCCGTTCTGGTGAGCCCCGGTGCACATCAGTGCAGCTTCAAAATCGCACTACTTCTGCAGGGCCACTCAGGGACATTCACAGAGTTATCCCGTAGCCACTCCTTTGTTATCATGGCTGTGTGCTTAGGGTCGTTGTACTGTTGGAAGAAGAGCCTTCAACCCAGTCTGAGGTTCAGAGCGCTCTGGAGTAGGCTTTCATCAAGGATGTCTCTGTACATTGCTGCAATAATCTTTCCCTTGAACCTGACTAGTCTCCCAGTTCCTGCCACTGAAAAACATCCCCACAGCATGATGCTGCCACCACCATGCTTCACTGTAGGGATGGTATTGGCCAGGTGATGAGCGGTGCCTGGTTTCCTCCTGATATGATGCTTGCCATTCATGCCAAAGAGTTCAATCTTTGTTTCATCAGACCAGAGAATTTTGTTTCTCATTGTCTGAGAGTCCTTCAGGTGCCTTTTGGCAAACTCCAGGCGGGCTGTCATGTGCCTTTTGCTGAGGAGTGGCTTCCGTCTGGCCCTTCTACCATACAATCCTGATTGATGGAGTGCTGCAGAGATGGTTGTTCTTCTGGAAGTCTCTCCTCTCTCCATAGAAAAATGCTGGAGCTCTTTAAGAGTGACCATCGGGTTTACCATCTTGGTCGACTCCCTGACTAAGGCCCTTCTTCCCCGATCGCTCAGTTTTCGCTGGGCGTCCCGCTCTAGGAAGAGTCCTGGTGGTTTCAAACTTCTTCCACCATGCTTCACTGTAGGGATGGTGTGTTGCATTTGTTAAAAATGTTTTTTTTTTATATTAATCAGACATAACTCTACATGGGACAATATTACAATAGTAGTTGGTCATAGAAATCCGATTACTGTCAGGTTTTGGCTTGAGTAGATATTTTTCAAACAAATGCTGTTGCATACAATGGGTACGTAGATACCATTATTGTATTCAATTGACAGTTTGAATAGGCTATTGTATCTATAGCTACAGTAAGCAGGTAAGAGAGGGTCTCTCAAACTGAAAGAATGACTGTTAGGCCCGGTTCACACAGGGGCGACTCCTCAGGCAACTCGGTCGCCTGAGGAGTCGCGTCCCGGTCTGTGCTATGGAACCGTTCTAATAGGAACGGCCTGAATCGCTCCAACTTAGAAAAAGGTTCCTGTACTACTTTTGGGGGGCGACACAGGGTGACTTGCATTGACTTCTATACAGAAGTCATTATGCAAATCGCCTCAGTGGGCGTCTCAAGTCGTCTTGAGATCGCGCCGCCGAGGTCGCCCCCGAAGTCGTGCCGCCCCTGTGTGAACCGGGCCTTAGTCGGTTATTATGGAAAACAAGTTTGTAACTATTGTCAACAAACTTGGACAAATGAAAGGATCAGTAGAGACTGATAGTGGAAGGACTTCATCATGTTTTAACACCAGAAGCCACTCATCATCATGCAAGAAGGTGCCTGATCTCCAGGAGCAACAGAGATCATGATTACACAGTAACCAGAGTTAGGGCTCTTTCACACGGGCCGGATCCGTGAAGATCCAACCCGCGAAGCTCCGCGGGGATCGCTCAGTTGATCCCCGCTGAGCCGGCGGATGACAGGGCGGTCCCCGCACACTGTGCAGAGACCGCCCTGTCAGAGCGGCGCTCTCCCCTATGGGGAGATCGGATGAACACGGACCGCCTGTCCGTGTTCATCCGATCCGCCCCGCCGACGGAAGGAAAAATAGTTTTCCTCCATCACACTTTGGCGGAGCGGATGTCAGCGGACATGTCACCGCTGACATCCGTGGCTCCATAGGGCTACATGGAGCGTCCGTCCAGGTCCGCCTAAAAAAACTGACAGGCGGACCTGAACGGACCCTCCGTGTGAAAGGGGCCTTAAGTAACTTTTTAGTGTATTTCTACTGTTATAGACCATAGGCTGTTTATTTGCTAGGCATTTTGCTTGTTATAGATATCTGTCAGTCTTGTATTGTAGTCCTAATATTGTAATAGTTTTGTATGTACAGCATCTTTGTATAGTAAGAGCACATTTACACACTGCAGAAGTCTCAGCTTCCTTGTTATACCACAAAGTAACCTTGCTAGATAGACG
Source organism: Rana muscosa (assembly GCA_029206835.1). Classification (NCBI taxonomy): domain Eukaryota; kingdom Metazoa; phylum Chordata; class Amphibia; order Anura; family Ranidae; genus Rana; species Rana muscosa. The sequence continues at coordinate 6,416,463 of CM055125.1, forward strand.
CAAGCAAAACATATGGTATTCGCCAGGTGATGAGCGGTGCCTGGTTTCCTCCAGACATGACGCTTGCCATTCAGGCCACAGAGTTCAATCTTTGTTTCATCAAACCAGAGAATTTAGTTTCTGATGGTCTGAGAGTCCTTCAGGTGCCTTTTGGCAAACTCCAGGTGGGCTGTCATGTGCCTTTTACTGAGGAGTGGCTTCCGTCTGGCCACTCCCCCATACAGGCCTGATTGGTGGAGTGCTGAGAGATGGTTGTTCTTCTGGAAGTTTCTCCTCTCTCCACAGAGAAACACTGGAGTTCTGTAATGCCGCGTACACACGGTCGGAATTTTCGACAGAAAAAGTCAGATGGGAGCCTTTGGTCGGATATTCCGACCGTGTGTATGCTCCATCTGACTTTTTTCTGTCGGAAACACCGACGGACTTAGATAGAGAGCAGGTTCTTTATTTTTCCGACGGAAAAAGTTCCTATCGTAAAATCCGTTCGTCTGTATGCAATTACGACGGGAAAAAAAAACGCATGCTCGAAAGCATTGAACTTCTTTTTCTCGCCTTGTCGTAGTGTTGTACCTCACCGCGTTCTTAACGCTCGAAAGTTCAGAGAACTTTTGTGTGACCGTGTGTATGCAAGCCAAGCTTGAGCGGAATTCCGTCTGAAAAACCATCCAACTTTTTTCAGACGGAAATTCCGCTAGCGTGTTCGCGGCATTAGAGTGACCATCGGGTTCTTGGTCACCTCCTTGATTAAAGCCCTTCTCCCCCCGATCACTCAGTTTGGCCGGGTGGAAGAGTCCTGGTGGTTCCAAACTTCTTCCATTTATGGATGATGGAGGCCACTCTGCTCATTGGGACCTTGAATGCTGCAGAATGTTTCTGTACCCTTCCCCAGATCTGTGCCTCAATAAAATCCTGTCTCTGAGGTCTACAGATAATTCCTTGGACTTCATGGCTTGGTTTGTGATCTGACTTGCACTGTTAACTGTGGGACCTTATATAGATGGGAGTGTGCCTTTCCAAACGATGCTCAATCAACTGAATTTACCAAACAAGGACTCCAATCAAGTTGTAGAAATTTCAAGGATGATCAGTGGAAACAGGATGATCCTGAGCTCAATTTTTCATAAATTTGCAAAGATTTCAAACAAACTTCTTTCACGTTGTCATTATGGGGTATTGTTTGACTGACAGTCACCAGCTCTCTACTTGGGGAGCTGTGAGAACAGAGTGATCGGCGATGTTTGATCGCTCGGTTCTCAGTGTAGAGGTGCCGGGGGACCGCTGTTGCATCCACCTAGGTAAATATGAATCAAAAAAACAAACCCATACTTCTCTTTTAACCACTTACGGACCGCCCATCGCAGGAATATGTTGGCTGTTCGAAGAGGAATACCGTTGTTGTAGCAGCTAGCTACCATAACCCCAGTATCCTCTTCTTCAACGGGCGGTCCGCTACAAGATAAAATTTGTCTCTGCGGCAGATACGCCGCAAGATCACTTTTATTGGCAGTGGGAGAGGCCCCCCCTCCCCCCGCCGCTTACCGGAGCCATCAGCAGCAGCAGCGGAGGCGATCGGGTCTGCTCCCTTGCTGTGTATGGAGACGAGTGAGGGGAAGATGGCCCCCACCCGTCTCCATATCATTGACGGGCAGAAGCAACGTCAAAACATCACTTCCACCCAATGCTCTTAAAGGGCCATTATATATATATATATATATATATATATATATATATATTAGTGTAAATATGAGATCTAAGGTCTTTTTGATCCCAGATCACATATTTAAGAGGACCTGTCATGGTTTTTTCTATTACAAGGGATGTTTACATTCCTTGTTATAGGAATACAAGTGACCCAAACAGTATCAAAAAAAAGTAAAATAAATGATAATAAAAAAAAAAACGCCCCGTCCCGACAAGCTTGCGTGCAGAAGCGAACGGATACGTGAGCAGCGCCCGCATAAGAAAACGGTGTTCAAACCACACATGTGAGGTATCACCGCGATCGTTAGAGCGAGAGCAATAATTCTAGCACTAGACCCCCTCTGTAACTCAAAACATGCAACCTGTAGAAATTTTTGAACGTCGCCTATGGAGATTTTTAAGGGTAAAAGTTTGTCACCATTCCATGAGCGGGCGCAACTTTGAAGTGTGACATGTTGGGTATCAATTTACTCGGCGTAACATTATCTTTCACAATATAAAAAAAAATTGGTCTAACTTTACTGTTGTCTTATTTTTTTAATTAGAAAAAGTGATTTTTTTCACCCAAAAAAGTGCGCTTTTAAGACCGCTGCGCAAATACGGTGTGACAAAAAGTATTGCAACGACCGCCATTTTATTCTCTAGGGTGTCAGAAAAAAATATATATAATGTTTGGGGGTTCTAAGTAATTTTCTAGCAAAAAAAAACAACTGTTTTTAACTTGTAAACACCGAATCTCAGAAAGAGGCTCGGTCCTTAAGTGGTTAAGGTAATTCCATGGGGACCCCCCCCCCAGCTCACCAGAACTAGGGTCCCCATTGGAACATTTCCACTCTATTACTTTTCTGGGGACAACCCAAAATTTGGGGATTTTCTTTTTACGTTCAATGAGAATGGTAAACTGGACAAATGGAAAGGGTGAATCTCCCTAATGGGGGAACACAGGCAGCAATAAAAACCGTCATGACAATGGACTAACGTCTGAAACGCATAGGCTGTTTTTACAGTGTTGTACATGTCTTTTCATTAAAGGAATACCATTTTTGTGTGAGGCAGAATAATGTACCTGTACGTCACCTTCAAGATGCGGCATTGTGGGCGCACGCACGCGCGCCCGCCGCAAGCTCCGTGAGTCCGACCGCGGGTCCCGTGTGACTCTTTGTCTGCGAGGATACCCGCAATTATCTCACAGAGAGGAAGAACGGGGAAATGCTGATGTAAACAAGCATTTTCCCTATTCTTCCTAGGGACAGGACACTGATCACAGTTCCCTGTGATCGGATTTGGGAGCGGTAATCAGTGTCGTGTCACACATAGCCCACCCCCCCCCTCTCTACAGTTAGAACACATCCCTAGGACACACTTAACCCCTTCAGCGCCCCCTCCTGGTTAACCCCTTCACTGCCAGTGTCATTTACACAGTAAATAAGTGCATATTTATAGCACTGATCGCTGTGTAAATGTGAACGGTCCCAAAATGGCAGCAAAAGTGTCCGATGTGTCCGCCATAATGTCGCAGTCACGAAAAAAAAATTGCAGATCGCCGCCATTACTAGTAAAAAAAAAAAAACTATTAATAAAAATGCCATAAAACTATCCCCTATTTTGTAGACGCTATGACTTTTGTGTAAACCAAACGCTTATTGCGATTTCTTTTTTACCACAAATATGTAGAAGAATACGTATCGGCCTAAACTGAGATAAAAAAAAGTTTTTTTATTTATTTTTTGGGGATATTTATTATAGCAAAAAGTAAAATATATTGCTTTTTTTTTTCAAAATTGTCTTTTTTTTTTTTTTTTTGTTTATAGCGCAAAAAAAAAAAAAAAACGCAGAGATGATCAAATACCAAAAAAAGAAAGCTCCATTTGTGAGGAAAAAAGGACGTCCATTTTGTTTGGGAGCCACGTCGCACGACCGCGCAATTGTCAGTTAAAGTGACGTAGTGCCGAATCGCAAAAAGTGCTCTGGTCTTTAGCCAGCCAAATGGTTCGGGGCTTAAGTGGTTAAGGTTAAACTGCTTCTCCTCCAATCTCATTGTGTGGCCCCGTCTCCTCTTACACTCCCGACACTGAATAGTTTTTTTTTGCTACGCTGGGATCACCATTGAGATATTTGTAGATCGCCATCATGTCCCATCTCAAGCGTCTCTTTTCCAGCGAGAATAAATTTCGTGTTTGCAGCCGTTCCTCAAAATTGAGGTCCTCCAGTCCCCTTATTAGTTTTGTTGCCCTTCTCTGGACTCTCTCCAGTTCCAGCACATCCCTTCTGAGGACTGGTGACCAGAACTGGATGGAATACTCCAGATGTGGCAGGACCAGAGTTTTATAACGTGGTAGGATTATAGTTTCATCCCTTTTTGCCGGCTTTGCTTGACATTGCATGCTATTGCTCAATCTGTCATCTACTTGTGTGTGTATATATATATATATATATATATATATACACACACGTACACACACACACAAAAAGGGGAGGAGGAATTGGGACTTTATATGAGGCAATGAATGGGTAGGTTCCTGTGCCTCCATCCCCAATACACATATTGAAGGAAAGGGGTTTGTGGTTGGGACTTTATATGAAGCACACAACTGGAAAATCAGTATGCAAAAACATGTTTAATTATTAATATTACATATACATAAGAGCCATGGCAAAAATGCACCAATAAATATTGATAACAATATGTAACACCTTTAATAATTCATATATGTACATACATTTATCCATTTCATTATAGATGCATCTATTTCGTATCTGCTCCTGATGAGTGGAAGGTATCCTCGAAACGCACAGAGCTTCTGTTTTATGCTATTATTGAAATCATGTGTTTAAAGATCCTTTTGAATTATGAACATTTTTATTACAAACTTATGTTCGTATTGAACCAGAGCAATGTGCTACATATTAATACTTTTTATAGGATTGTGAATTATGTCATAATAGGTTACAATAGAGGGGGTTTTTGGGACTTTAAATGAGACGCATGGTAACATGCATCTCCATCCCTATTCAGGTACATAAAGAGGGACGGGACTTTGAATGAGGTGTGTATAATGTGGCTAATCGAAGGAGTTAAAGTGAAACATGAACAAGTATTTATTTGCCATGATTGAGTAGGTAGGTACATGGCAGACAATACATGCAATATTGGCACATAATATAATAAATCATGTATCCAAATGATTTACATGTTAAAAGAATGAATAGAATATACAATAGTATTTTTCTCAGTAATAAAAATCACCAAGTGGTGCTGAAAACATTATTATAATATTATGTAGAGAGGGGGGGGGGGGTAAAAGGGAGGGAAATGCGGGACTTTAAATGATACCCAAGATAAATGTCTCCATCCCTAATCAATGTATACAATAATGGGGAGGTTTGGGACTTTGAGTGAGGCACATAAGTGGAGCAATGGACAATTTTTGAAAAGAGCAAGTTTTAATAAAATCACACAAGTCATACAAAAAAGTATGTGAACCCTTTTGGAATGATATGGATTTCTGCACAAATTGGTCATAAAATGTGATCTGATCTTCCTCTAAGTCACAACAATAGACAATCACAGTCTGCTTAAACTAATCAAAAACACAAAGAATTAAATGTTACCATGTTTTTATTGAACACACCATGTAAACATTCACAGTGCAGGTGGAAAAAGTATGTGAACCCTTAGACCAGTGATGGCGAACCTTGGCACCCCAGATGTTTTCGAACTACATTTCCCATGATGCTCATGCACTCTACAGTGTAGCGGAGCATCATGGGAAATGTAGTTCCAAAACATCTGGGGTGCCAAGGTTCGCCATCACTGCCCTAGACTAATGGAGATCTCCAAGAGCTAATTGGAGTGAGGTGTCAGCCAACTGGAGTCCAATCAATGAGATGAGATTGGAGGTGTTGGTTACAGCTGCCCTGCCCTATAAAAAAAAACACACACCAGTCCTGGGTTTACTTTTCACAAGAAGCATTGCCTGATGTGAATGATGCCTTGCACAAAAGAGCTCTCAGAAGACCTACATTTAAGAATTGTTGACTTGCATAAAGCTGGAAAGGGTTATAAAAGTATCGCCAAAAGCCTTGCTGTTCATCAGTCCACGGTAAGACAAATTGTCTATAAATGGAGAAAGTTCAGCACTGCTGCTACTCTCCCTAGGAGTGGGCTTCCTGTTAAGATGACTGCAAGAGCACAGCGCAGACTGCTCAATGAGGTGAAGAAGAATCCTAGAGTGTCAGCTAAAGACTTACAAAAGTCTCTGGCATATGCTAACATCCCTGTTAGCGAATCTACGATACGTAAAACACTAACAAGAATGGATTTCATGGGAGGATACCACAGAGGAAGCCACTGCTGTCCAAAAAAAACATTGCTGCACGTTTACAGTTTGCACAAGAGCACCTGGATGTTCCACAGCAGTACTGGCAAAATATTCTGTGGACAGATGAAACCAAAGTCGAGTTGTTTGGAAGAAACACAGAACACTATGTGTGGAGAAAAAGAGGCACAGCACACCAACATCAAAACCTCATCCCAACTGTGAAGTATGGTGGTGGGGGCATCATGGTTTGGGGCTGCTTTGCTGCGTCAGGGCCTGGACGGATTGCTATCATCAAAGGAAAAATTAATTCCCAAGTTTATCAAGACATTTTGCAGGAGAACTTAAGGCCATCTGTCCACCAGCTGAAGCTCAACAGAAGATGGGTGTTGCAACAGGACAACGACCCAAAGCATAGAAGTAAATCAACAACAGAATGGCTTAAACAGAAGAAAATGCGCCTTCTGTAGTGGCCCAGTCAGAGTCCTGACCTCAACCCGATTGAGATGCTGTGGCATGACCTCAAGAAAGCGATTCACACCAGACATCCCAAGAATATTGCTGAACTGAAACAGTTCTGTAAAGAGGAATGGTCAAGAATTACTCCTGACCGTTGTGCATGTCTGATCTGCAACTACAGGAAACGTTTGGTTGAAGTTATTGCTGCCAAAGGAGGTTCAACCAGTTATTAAATCCAAGGGTTCACATACTTTTTCCACCTGCACTGTGAATGTTTACATGGTGTGTTCAATAAAAACATGGTAACATTTAATTATTTGTGTGTTATTAGTTTAAGCAGACTGTGATTGTCTATTGTTGCGACTTAGATGAAGATCAGATCACATTTTATGACCAATTTGTGCAGAAATCCATATCATTCCAAAAGGGTTCACATACTTTTTTTTGCAACTGTATCTTGGCCGGCAGGCTTCATATAAAGACATAAGTTAACATCAAATATTATAAATAGCTAAACCAAAACATGTTATGGTAACATAATGCATCTAGGATAGCCTAAAGTACTGAAAGGCTCGTTGGCTTGACGCATTTCGGCGACTAATCGCCTCATCAGGAGCAGATGCATTTAGTCCCAAACCTCCGCCTTTATTGTATTATATTATTAATATTTTGAGCACCATTTGGTATTCATATTTTTATTGATCCACAGAATGGAGCCCATTTGTCCTACTGTTCCAGATACTCTGGGTCACACCAACATTTATGCTCCCTGTGTTCCTCTTGGACCCTATTACCACCAGGCATTCTTTTCGGCCCTAGCACCCTGGCGGTGTGTTTGTTTCACACTAAGCAGATATGTGAGTCTTACAGGGATGACTATCTTATCCTCCATGTATGTATATTTATTCTTTTCCAATTTTTGTCTATGAATGGTTGCTTTTGATATACTTACCTCTCTTTATAGATGTATCATGCATCTGCCCCTGATGATTGGATAGATCCCATGAAATGTGTCGGACTTAACCTAGATGCAACACATACATACATACATACATGGTCTTTGGATCCAGGCAATACCATGGATTATAACTGTTATATTATAGTGATTTTTATTACTGAGGACAATACTATTGTATATTCTATTCATGCTTTTAACATATAAATGATTTGGATACATGATTTGTTATATTATGTGTCATTATTGCATGTATTGTCTCCCATGTACCTACTCAATCATGGCAAACAAATACTTGTTCATGTTTCACTTTGACTCCTTCGATTAGCCACAACATACACACCTCATTCAAAGTCCCGACCCTCTTTCTTTATGTATGTCATATGTGTACATACATGAATTACTAAGGTTTTACGTATTGTTATCAAAATGTATTGATGTCCGCTCCAAGCGACCAAGGTGTTCCAAAGCACTTCTAGTCAAACACAGATTGGTGGGGGGCATGGGTATGATAGAGATTCATGACTACTTCAAAGCCTCTATACTCACTCAACTTAGGCACTGGTTTAACTTCTCCCCTAGCGTACCGTGGAGTATCATTGAACAGGCTTTAAGCTCCACAAAGGACCTTTATTCATTCCTGCTCCTTGACGCCTGGCGGTCACTTCCCATACAAAATCTTCCACTTACCATACAAGCCTCTCTGCTAGCATGGAGAGAACTACAGAAGATACTATCTCCCTCCTCACAGAGGATAGATGTCCCCATACCCATTAAAGTCCTTACTCATATGATCCCTAATTTCACAACCGGTGAATTGCAAAACAGAGGTATTAAGTTAATTTCAGACCTTTTCCACAACGATATTCTTAAATCCTTTGCCTCTCTCCAAGTACAATTCAAATTACCGCCCACAGATTTCTATAAACACAACCAAATTTCTCATCTTTTAAGATCCATCAAATGTAATCATATATATCTTTCAGAAGAAATCTGGCGATTTTACACCACATTCTCCTCACGGACTAAGGGTATATCCTTCTTCTATAATATCTTCCAATAAAAGCTCGAGTTTATTAACTCCCACCCCTTCCAAAAGAGGGAATCCGATTCAGGTATACCCATCACAACCTCCCAGTGGGTTAACGCGTTCAAATCGACATATAAAGCCTCTAAATGCATTAGCCACTGGGAAAGCTCACAAAAGATAGTCCTTAGGTGGTATCTCACGCCCTACAGAATGTCTAAATTCCTCCCCACCAATTCGCCACTATGCTGGAGAAATTGCGGCTCTGTAGGCAATCTTCTCCATATATTCTGGGCCTGCAAACACTTGACTAGCTTTTGGAACAATATATTTCATACTATCTCTACCATTACAGGGATCCTGACTCCCCCTCCCCAACCTGAGCCTGGCAGTGCTAAATATAGGCATAGAAACCTTCCCCCCTGACTTACGAGTTGTGGTTACACACATTCTCCTGGTTGCCAGAACATTGATAGCGAGATATTGGAAGTCAAATCAAGCCCCTAACGCTTCTGAAGTATTCAGGACTACCCACTATGTCTATGAATAGACATGTGCATTTCGTTTAGTTACGAATTTGTTATATTTGTTGATTTGTAAACATACGAATAAACAAACGGTTTGATAAAATTACAAACAAACGAATTATCGAAAAGAACGAATATGGAAAACAACGAAAATACGGATTTACCGTATTTTCCGGCGTATAAGATGACTTTTTACCCCATAAAAATCTTCTCCAAAGTCGGGGGTCGTCTTATACGCCGGTACGTACCTGACATGTAGAATCTCCAGTCAGACCGCGTCCATTTTTCAAATGCCGCGCCTCCTCCTCGTGCTGTTCCGTGATAGGCGGAACACTCAGCTTCCCAGCTGAGCCTCTGTTTAGTGTTCCGCCTATCACAGATGCCCTCTCGTCCTCGGATGAGAGGGCATCTGTGATAGGCGGAACACTGAACATAGTGTCTGCTGGGAAGCTGAGTGTTTCTGCCTATCACAGAACAGTACGAGGAGGAGGCGCGGTATTGGAAAAATGGACGGCCGCGGTCTGACTGGAGATTCTACATGCCAGGGATAAGGTAAGTGATCGTCGAGGGGCACAGTGAGGTATGCAATGGGGCACAGTGAGGTATGCAATGGGGCACAGTGAGGTATGGTGAGGCATGGCTAGTCGGAAGGGGGTCGTCTTATACGGCGAGTATATCCCAAAACCCAAATTTTATTTGTAAAATTAGGGGGTCGTCTTATACGCTGGCAAATACGGTAGTAAATTTGAAACAGCCAAAATACGAAAAAGTAAAAAACGAAAACATAAAAACAACGAAAATACCGAAGATCAAAAAATAACGAAAATCAAAATGAACGAAAACACGAAATTACGAATATTCGGAAAACATAAAACAAAACGAAAATAACGAACAAAGATCCATATTAACGAAAATCAAAATGAACCAAAAAGAAATTCCGAATCTTCGGAAAAACGGAAATCAAAACAACGAAAATTCGAAAAAACAAATTCTATTTCGTTAGTTCTGAATTAGTTCTGGACGTTGGCCAATAAGCTTGTCCCTTCCCCTGAAGAGGTTGTCTCTTCCCCCAATGAGCTTGTTTCTTATTCCCTTGTGTGTTTTTCTGTGTTAGACTGCAGTGCATTCCATCCACAGTCCAGGTTGTGGTTGGGTAGGTTGCACTGTTCTGTTGGATTTGTGAGTAAAGTTGTGACTTGTGAGAGAGAAATTCTTTGTTTCTTAAGCATACTCTGTCTAGATTCTAATTTCTATATTTGTATTTTGTAATATCTCTGATATATTTTTGTTTTCTCCTATTCTGACACATTATGTAAAATTACGAATTATGCCCCGATTACGAATCTACGAAAACAATGATACGAAAATACGAATAAATGAGCCGGTCAATCTCACGAAAGTACGAATTACAAAATTACGACAAGTAGTGTTTTGAATAAACGGAAAATGTATTCTAACGAAAGTACGAATGTAATTAAATCTACAAAAGTACAATTTTCCAATCAACGGAAATTAGACACGAAAATACGAATCATTGCATATCAACCAAAATATAGTTCTTATGAAAATACGAACGCGGACGAATATAAAATATAAAGTAAATACGAATTTCGAATCAACAAAAATTAGACTAACGGAAAAACGAATCAACAGAAAAATAACCCTTACAGAAATACGAAAGAGTCCGAATACGATAATCCACATCTTACGAAATTACGAATCGCTACGAATCAACGGAAACGCACAGAAACTAAACAAATTTTTATGTTGGGCACATGTCTATCTATGAATCATTACTGGCTAACAGACAAGGTACTAGAAAACAATTTGACTCTCGATGGAAAATATGGAAAGACTGGTATAATGTAGATTGATGATATTACTCCTCATCCCTTTATTACTTCCCTCAATACTTGTAAAAGGTCAGACCAAAGACTATTACTCCCCCTATTCCCCTGTTTGTACCCCATTTTATGTTATTTCATAAAAATTTTGTTTTCAATCTTATTAACGGGCCTATTTTCTAAGTATACCCAGTTTTGACACCTTGATCATATGTACATTTATTTGTGCCTTAAGAAAATGCATATCATACACTGCTGAATGTATAACTTTGTATTCTTGCATTACTTTTATACTTTGTTATAAAGTGGAAAACTTCAATAAAAAACTATTTAAAGTAAAATGTATTGATGTCTTTTTGCCATGACTCTTATGTATATATATTAAACATGTTTTCGCATACTGATTTTCCAGCTGTGTGCTTCATATAGAGTCGTAACCGAACTATATATTATATATATATATATATATATATATATATATATATACACACACACACATAGTGGGTACGGAAAGTATTCAGACCCCCTTAAATTTTTCACTCTTTGTTATATTGCAGCCATTTTCTAAAATCATTTAAGTTCATTTTTTTCCTCATTAATGTACACACAGCACCCCATATTGACAGAAAAACACAGAATTGTTGAAATTTTTGCAGATTTATTAAAAAAGAAAAAAACTGAAATATCACATGGTCCTAAGTATTCAGACCCTTTGCTGTGCCACTCATATATTTAACTCAGGTGCTGTCCATTTCTTCTGATCATCCTTGAGATGGTTCTACACCTTTATTTGAGTCCAGCTGTGTTTGATTATACTGATTGGACTTGATTAGGAAAGCCACACACCTGTCTATATAAGACCTTAGGCCCCTTTCACACGGAGGGTCCGTTCAGGTCCGCCTGTCAGTTTTTTAGGCGGACCTGCACGGACGCTCCATGTAGCTCTATGGAGGCACGGATGTCAGCGGAGACATGTCCGCTGACATCCGCTCCGCCAAAGTGTGACGGAGGAAAACCCTATTTTTCCTTCCGTCGGCGGAGCGGATCGGATGACAACGGACTCTACGGTCCGTCATCATCCGATCCCCCATAGGGGAGAGCGGCGCTCTGACAGGGCGGTTCCTGCACAGTGTGCGGGGACCGCCCAGTCATCTGCTGGCTCAGCGGGGATCAATGAAGCGATCCCCGCTGAGCAAGCGGAGCTTCACGGGGCGGATCATGACTGATCCGCCCTGTGTGAAAGAGCCCTTACAGCTCACAGTGCATGTCAGAGCAAATGAGAATCATGAGGTCAAAAGGAACTGCCTGAAGAGCTCAGAGACAGAATTGTGGCAAGGCACAGATCTGGCCAAGGTTACAAAAAAAATTCTGCTGCACTTAAGGTTCCCAAGAGCACAGTGGCCTCCATAATCCTTAAATGGAATACGTTTGGGACGACCAGAACCCTTCCTAGAGCTGGCCGTCCGGCCAAACTGAGCTATCGGAGGAGAAGATCCTTGGTGAGAGGTAAAGAAGAACCCAAAGATCACTGTGGCTGAGCTCCAGAGATGCAGTCGGGAGATGGGAGAAAGTTGTAGAAAGTCAACAATCACTGCAGCCCTCCACCAGTCGGGGCATTATGGCAGAGTGGCCCAACAGAAGCCTCTCCTCAGTGCAAGACACATGAAAGTCCGCATGGAGATTACTAAATAAAAAACACCTGAAGGACTCCAAGATGGTGAGAAATAAGATTCTCTGGTCTGACCAAGATAGAACTTTTTGGCCTCAATTCTAAACGGTATGTGTGAATAAAACCAGGCACTGCTCATCACCTGTCGAATACTGTCCCAACAGTGAAGCATGGTGGTGGCAGCATCATGCTGTGGGGGTGTTTTCAGCTGCAGGGACAGGACGACTGGTTGCAATCGAGGGAAAGATGAATGCGGCCAAGTACAGGGATATCCTGGACGAAAACCTTCTCCAGAGTGCTCAGGACCTCAAACTGGGCTGAAGGTTTACCTTCCAACAAGACAATGACCCTAAGCACACAGCTAAAATAACGAAGGAGTGGCTTCACAACAACTCCGTGACTGTTCTTGAATGGCCCAGCCAGAGCCCTGACTTAAACCCAATTGAGCATCTCTGGAGAGACCTAAAAATGGCCGTCCACCAACGTTTACCATCCAACCTGACAGAACTGGAGAGGATCTGCAAGGAGGAATGGCAGAGGATCCCCAAATCCAGGTGTGAAAAACTTGTTGCATCTTTCCCAAAAAGACTCATGGCTGTATTAGATCAAAAGGGTGCAAATACTAAATACTGAGCAAAGGGTCTGAATACTTAGGACCATGTGATATTTCACTTTTTCTTTTTTAATAAATCTGCAAAAATGTCAACAATTCTGTGTTTTTCTGTCAATATGGGGTGCTGCGTGTACATTAATGAGGAAAAAAATGAACTTAAATGACTTTAGAAAATGGCTGCAATATAACAAAGAGTGAAACATTTCTGAATACTCTCCGTACCCACTGTATATGTATGTGTGTGTATATATTATATATAAAAAAATTATTTATGGAAAATTCACGCATTGCATGCCAAGTGCTGTGTAGGTTTTCAGGTGTTTATTACCTATCAAGGATTATAGTACTCCCCAGACAATAAAAGTTAAATTATCCATTAAAGAAACAAAGTTAAAGCAAGAAAAAAAAAAATGAAAAAATGAAAATGTAGTCAACATTTTATTTTGTAAAACTGATTACATAACACCACACTATATCTAAAAGCAAAAAACAAAAACAAAGAAAAAAACATGGTTTTCTTGACAGTGGAGGGTCATTGACAAAAGTAGAAGAGTAAGAGCTTTTTTTTAAGTTTGAACATAGATGGGCAGATGTTTTACCCCCAATAATGGGCAGTGACACCATTTTCTTTGAAACCTGTTGGTATATACTTCAATCGTCAGCGCAACTTAGCACTACGTCCAGCAAGTTAAGAAAAATAGTTGGGTGCAATAATGAGTTTCCATAGTATGGCACCAATTGTCAATACTTCTTAGGGAGCAATTATACCACATAATTCTCATCAATTCATCGTACCGGACTATCAGAATCAGAGCATATATTTTCAAGTCAGCCACGATTGTAGCAGATACGTTTTAACCCCTTCCCAATGGCCCTTTAAGTGAGTCCCATAGGTGTGCACAGCTTATTGTATTAGGGTGTGCACCCCAAAAGTTTTAAACACGTGAGAGGGTGTGTATGTATGCATAATATATATACACACACACACTCTTATAAATAAATGTAAAAATCATTTTAAAATGTATTAAAACATGGACAGTGTTAGTAGGGCAGAGGTTAGTGTCTGTAGTTTTTTATTTTTATTATTTTATTTTCGTTTATTTTTTTTTAAAGCGGAGCTCCGCCGTAAAAAAAAAAATTATTAAAAGCCAGCAGCTACAAATACTGCAGCTGCTGACTTTCAATATTAGGACACTTACCTGTCCTGGAGTCCAGCAACGTCGGCAGCAGAAGACGAGCAATCGCTCGTCTCTCAGCTGCCCCCACCGCCATCATCTGTGAGGGTATCAGGAAGTGAAGCGTTACGGTTTTACTGCCCGGTTCCCTGCTGCGCATGCGCGAGTCGCGCTGCGCCGTCCTCACTGTTCCCCGCTGTGTTCTGGGAGCCGTGTGTTTCCCAGAACACAACGGGGGGGGGGGGACGACTGACGTACCGCCCGCAGGTCCCCGCAGAATCTATGCCCGGAAGTGGGTGCAAATACCTGTCTTATCTACACCCCCCTCCCCCCTGAAAGGTGCCAATTGTGGCAACAGAGGGGGGGAGGAATCCAATGAGCGGAAGTTCCACTTTAGGGTGGAGCTCCGCTTTAAGTTTTTTTTAGGAGCCCCATTGGGGGGCTTTGGTGAAATAGCAGGAGAAATCTCTGCTGCACGAGGTGATTAGGGTGTGCCCAGGCACACCCCCTGCGCATGCCTATGGTGATTCCTAATTTCAGGACGGATGTACGTATCATGAGATCACTGCAAAAGGCTGTCACGGTGATCACATAAGCAGAATCCCAACCTGCTGGCTCCCAATCAAACAAGAGATCATGAGCTTTCTGTGACAGCTTGGTGACTGTGCGAGGAGCACACAATGAGCATGCTCTCAGCAAAGAAACCTTGGTCCTAATGGACACGTGTGTGAACTGCTCTGTAGTTTGTTTCACATCCAATATAATGGAATATTGAACAAATTTCTATCAGTAAGTGCTTTAATATATGGCAAAAATTATGCTGACTCCCCTCCAAAATATTGATTTAAGGGGTTTCCAGTGAAGGGCACTGTTAATAAGGACATCATAGACAATTGTTCTCTTCCAACAGTTTGGGGAAGACCCTTTTGTGTTCCAGCAGGACTGTGCCCCTGTGCAGAAAGCCATCATCATAAAAACATGATTTGATGAGTTTGGTGTGGGGTAGTGATGAATTAAAGTTCAGGCCGATCCCGTAGGACAGCAGGCTACCGGCCCAATCAGCTGCAAAATTCCCCACCCCACAACCGCACAAGAAGGGGCAGGGATTCTAGCGACATCATTGACCCAATATGGCCACATTGTCCAGGTATGGCTATATCATTGACCAAATAGGGCCATGTGGCCTTATTAGGTCATCAATGTCATCAGAAATCCCCTGCCCCTTTGTTGGGTAAGGCCATGGGACAGGGAATACCCTGGCTGCAGATTACCGGTTCGGCTACCTGATAGAATGTGATAACTTCCGCCTACAATTTAACGCATCACTAGTGTGGAAGAACCTGAGAGAGTACTGTACAAAGCCCTGACCTAAACCCTACAGAACACCTTTGTGATGCGTAAAGAATGCTGAATATGAGCCAGGTCTTCTCATCCAACATGAATACCTGACCTCACAAATGCTCTCTTGGCTGAATGGGCACCAACATCCTCCAAAATTGTGAGGCAAGTCTTCCAAAAAGAATAGGAGGATGTTGGGGGTGTCCATGAAATTTTGACCAGAATTACTGGCTATGACCTGACGTTCGCAGTGTTACCTCATGTGTGGGACCATCGCTTTTTTGTGTTCCTGCGCGCTTTTATTTTAATTTTATTTTTTTATCACTTTTGTTGCTGTCACAAGGAATGTAAGTATGCTTGTGACAAGTACTCTTTATGGAGAGATTTGGCATCTATAAGACCCCAAATCCCCCTTCTGCACTTAAAAGCATTCGGAGATCGCTGTTTTTGAATGCTTTCGATATTTGAAATTGGCACTGTTTACATCCGGGTAAACGGGAAGTGACGTCAAACCACCCCTTCTGGGTTACTATACTGAACAGCAGATGCCGGCTTTGCTTGGCTGGGCAGCGGATGGGCTGGCTGGCAGCTCGGGTCCCCTGGTGGGACAGAACAGTCCGAGCAAGTCCCCTCCCACTGCTTGTAATAGCAATTGAGCGGCTAGTTAGCCTCTGACTGCGATTAAAAGAGAACCGACCGCCGGCTCTATAATGGTGCTGGGATGATGAATGCAGCTGCAGGCATCATCCTGGTACAACCACTTGAAGACCAATGATGTACTACGTACATGACTGGTTGGCAAGTGGATAATCAATGACATATTATTACAGTCTAGTCATGTAAATTGAAGGCAGATGCAAAATTAAAGGAGCACCCCATTCGGACACACACATTGGTATTTTATTTGACTCAGCACAACTATTGAAAGGATTCTAAATTTCATTCTGTGTTAATAGCTACTCTGATAGCTAAAGTTCCATAGTCACCAATGTTGTTGTATTCTGAGTCTAAGCTAAGGGGAAAAATGCAGTCCAGTGCGTTCCCTGGTCCTAGCAATGCCCCCTTTGCCAGCCCACTGCAGGCTCACCCACCCACACACACCAAAGCATAAGAGAAAGGTGGCATAGCACAGAAATATGTGACTGGTTGCAACAGTCCTGCTAGGAAACAATTTGGTCAATCATGGTATTTGCATACAAAAGAGTAAACCAAGTGGAGTTTTGATGGTTGAGCTTCCTCTTAGCAGAGCCAGATCATCCACGATGCAACCTAGTCAGAAGCCTCGGGTCTGGTGAGCGCCAACGGGGCCAACTACAATCTTTAGTAAAATAAGGGAAGGCTTAAAAAAAAGTCGGCCTGCCTGTCACCCCAACAAGGCAAGATGCATCTGTAGGGCTTTTGCATCTGATGGAGTGGGCAACGCACAAAGGGGCAGCTTCTCTGCAATCCTTACCAATTGTAAGGATCCGAGGGGGCGGGGCAAGCTGCCACTTTGCCTACATCCCCATTGCGCCTTAGTCCACCTCTGCCTCCATTTGCAAATCTGTAAATGGATCCCTTTTTGTTCCTACAACAAAACCGAATTCAATATCCTTCTGTAAGGCGAGAGCTCAAGTATCACTTTATAGAAAAAAAACAAAACAAAAAAAAAAACATCCCGACTACATTAAAGCTAAAATTATGCTCAACAGGTAACATGTAAAAGTCTGCCTTGTTACAATTCACATTGTAAAAATATTTGTGTTTTTTTTTCCCTCCCGCAGGTCGTTACGCTTAAGCTTGGATAACATAATAAAAAATGAAAATCTGAAACCGGCAACTGGAAATCGCACAACTTTAAAAACGTCACTACACATGGAAATGTACATCATTTTACACTGCCCCGCTAATACAAAAATTTGTCTCTCTGGACAAGTTGTTTCAGCTCTAAATTCACGTTGCTGTGGGCTGGTCATCAGAGGGATTCCTGCAGAAAAATAAACAAACAGAAATTAGACTTTATTTTTAAAAAAATTTTTTATTGGATATGTTTTATAGCAGAAAGTCAAATTATTTATTTATTTTTTCCAAATTATCTGTCTTTTTTTCCCCCCTTTTATAGAGCAAAAAATAAAAACCCAGGAGGTGATAAAATACCACGAAAAATAAGCTCTATTTGTGTGTCAGTTAAATTAACGCGGTGCCAAAAAGCAAAAAATGGCCTGGTCATGAAGGAGGGGTATATCTTCCGGAGGGCAAGTGGATACACACACACACATATATATATATATATATATATATATATATATATAATATACACACACCGTATATACTCGAGTATAAGCCGAGATTTTCAGACCTTTTTTTTGGGCTGAAAGTCCCCCCCTCGGCTTCTACTCGAGTCAGCGAAATTTAAC
Source organism: Rana muscosa (assembly GCA_029206835.1). Classification (NCBI taxonomy): domain Eukaryota; kingdom Metazoa; phylum Chordata; class Amphibia; order Anura; family Ranidae; genus Rana; species Rana muscosa. The sequence continues at coordinate 6,434,486 of CM055125.1, forward strand.
ATTGTAAATAGTACCTGAAAAAAAGTTGAGAGGCTGCGGCGTCCATCGTTTAAATCTCGCGGTCTCTTCCTGGTCCCTTCCGTGCAGACACTGTGTTCCGCCAATCACAGACGTCTGCTGGGAAACTGAGGATGAGAGAACGTTTGTGATAGGCGGAGAGTGTCTGCTGAGAATCGCCTATCACGGAAGGGACCAGGAAGAGACCGCGAGATTTAAACGATGGACACCGCAGCCTCTCAACTTTTTTTCAGGTACTATTTACAATGTTAAATTTAAACAGTGAGCTAGGAAACAGTGAGCTAGGAAACAGTGAGCTAGGAAACAGTGAGCTAGGAAACAGTGAGCTAGGAAACAGTGAGCTAGGAAACAGTGAGCTAGGAAACAGTGAGCTAGGAAACAGTGAGCTAGGAAACAGTGAGCTAGGAAACAGTGAGCTAGGAAACAGTGAGCTAGGAAACAGTGAGCTAGGAAACAGTGAGCTAGGAAACAGTGAGCTAGGAAACAGTGAGCTAGGAAACAGTGAGCTAGGAAACAGTGAGCTAGGAAACCGTGAGCTAGGAAACCGTGAGCTAGGAAACCGTGAGCTAGGAAACCGTGAGGATGGGAACAGTGAGGATGGGAACAGTGAGGATGGGACCAGTGAGGATGGGAACAGTGAGGATGGGAACAGTGAGGATGGGAACAGTGAGGATGGGAACAGTGAGGATGGGCACAGTGAGGATGGGCACAGTAAGGATGGGAACAGTGAGGCATTGTTGACCCTAGGCTTATACTCGAGTCAGTAAGTTTTCCCAGTTTTTTGTGGTAACATTAGGTATCTCGGCTTATACTCAAGTATATACGGGTGTGTGTATATATATATATATATATATATATAAAATATACTTATATACATACATACATACACACACACACACATTAGTATTGTACAAGACGCTAAAGCCAGGGATGGGTCCTGGAAGGCAGGCATTCCTCCCCGTTATTTGGTCTGGGTTCCCTTCAAGGAGGAAGATTTGAATGCAGTTTTTAAGTCTCAAGCTCTGATTACAGGGACTTTGGACCTGAATGAGTGAACCCACCTGCAAGGAAGGCTAAGGCCCCATGTACTCTGCTGCTGCTAAACAGATGTTCAGAGCCAGTTGGACACTTTTTTCAACTGCCCCTGAACTCATTCAATATTATCTTTTGTGTACATGTACACAGGTTCATTTACTGTCGTTTCTAGGCAGTTGCGTTTTATAGGCCTTTCTTCGAAGGCAAAAAAATGAGTTCAGACGCCGAAATTTCAGACGCCAAAAAAAGCAGATAAACGCGGCTAAATGCGGTATCCCGCGTTTCGTTTCTAAGCGTTTTTGGCTATTTACTGGTGTCTGTTGGTGTGATTTTCGATATTTTGGATGTTCCAATAAGCTTTATTTGGAGCCCACATGAGGTGCAGCCGTTTCTTACAATGACTATATACCACGGAGGCGAGACGGGGCTAGCACTCATGTGTGTGTTCCAGTGGGCCTTGTGGTTACACCTGGAGCGGGGAGTTCTCTTCACTTGCACATGTAAATAGAAGCCGGTTATCGGCACTTGTTTCCTCATGCTGAGTGCATGAGGATCGGAGAAGAGAGCCAATAACCGGCTTCTCTTAAAAGGACCTGTACACTGATTATCAGTGTCCCCCATCAGCGCCTCCTCTATCAGTGTCCCCCATCAGCGCCTCCTCTATCAGTGTCCCCCATCAGCGCCTCCTCTATCAGTGTCCCCCATCAGCGCCTCCTCTATCAGTGTCCCCCATCAGCGCCTCCTCATCAGTGTCACCCATCAGCGCCCCCTCATCAGTGTCACCCATCAGCGCCCCCTCATCAGTGTCACCCATCAGCGCCCCCTCATCAGTGTCACCCATCAGCGCCCCCTCATCAGTGTCACCCATCAGCGCCCCCTCATCAGTGTCACCCATCAGCGCCCCCTCATCAGTGTCACCCCTGACCCCCCCCCCTTTAGCGCCCCCCCCCATCAGTGCAGATCAGTGAAAAAGAAAAAATAACCAAAAGTTTTTATAACAAAACTATGAAAAAGTTTTTGTTTTGTTTTTTCAAAGTTTTCTGTCTTTGTTTATTTAGAAAAAAACAAACAAACAAAAAAAAACAGTGGTGATTAAAGTGGTTGTAAACCCACTTTTTCAACTTGCACCTACAGGTAAGCCTAGATTAAGGCTTACCTGTAGATGCAAGAAATATCTCCTAAACCTACACGTTTTAGGAGATATCTAGTAAAATGACAGGCGCCGCTGTCTACGGCGCATGCGCGCCGTAGACAACGGCGCATTCATGGGGTTAATCCCATTCACATACTCGGTTACTTCCCAGCAATCGCTGGGCGTAGCCGAGTGGGATGCCTCCCGCGCGCATGCGCAGAGTGACGTCTCCGCCGCTCCGGCCAATCACAGCACCGGAGCGGCGCTGTGATTGGCTGGTGCGGCGATACCCGGAAGTAACATTCCGGCTATCGCCGCAGTGATGTCTGCGGCTTGACAGAGGGACGCGGACTGCCTCGGGGGCCCCGATCTAAGGTAAGTGGTACATAATGAGCTATTATGCTAGTCATAATAGCTCATTATGCCTTTCTTTTACAGGTTGGTAAAAAAAAAAAAAAAGTGGGTTTACAACCACTTTAAATAGCACCAAAAGAAAGCTCTATGTGTGTGGAAATAAAAAGTATGCAAGTATTTAAAAAAGTGTGAAACTTTGTTGTTTGACACACCGCACATATGAAAATTAAAGGGGGTTTACAACTCCTTCAAAAAAGACAAGCAGGTAACAATTTTGGATTCTTTTTGTTTGGCAGTGCAAGTTAACCTCTCGTTTCTTGGGCTCCTTCATGCTGCAATAGGATTGGTGGACCACTCTGTGGGAGTCTGGAACACTTGGGGGACTGGTTTGTTCCCTCTTTAAGGATGCACATATATGTAAGTTTGTTTGCTTTTTTCTGTTTTTGGTTTGGTCATTCATTATGTATATTGAATGTGTTGCAATGATCTGTCATGCCATATATTGCACTTATGATGTATTTTGCAATTTTAGAGATACTGCTATCCCTGAAGACGAATTTATATACTCACATATTTTGAAACGGGATTTAGCAATCTCATCATCGCCAGGATTCCATTTTTGGGGTTCTATACAGTCATCATTCTTTGTGATTTATGTAAACTTGTTTTTAAGTGGTTATCACTTTATGCTGATCTATGTTGTTTATGGATTTGTAATAAATTATATTTTTCTATATTTTTTCTATATATTTTTATATGTATTTTCATTTCCCTTAAAATCCCAATTTTTTGAGGTGAAACTCCTTTGTTCATTCATTGGGGATGGTGGCAATGTAGATGACATTTAATGGAAGTCAAACCTTTTTGTACAATTTGGAACGAATTTCACTAAACCCCAAACATTATACATAACTGCATTGTACAGTATATACATGTCCTGGAGAAGTTTTAATTTTTTTCCCCTCAACAAAAGTGAAGCTTAACTTTTTGAACCGAGGAACACCAAGCATTATGTGGGACAAGGGAAGTTCAATCATTACTATATTAAGTACTTTAGAAAATATGAAGCTGGATGGAAATTCTAAAATCCCTACCAGTTCTCTGCCAAGGTCGTGAACTTATTTATCCTCATCCTCCTCCTCCTCATCGTCATCACGGTCATCATGCTCATTGCCATTGTCTTCCTCGCTGTCAATATCATCTTCATCCTCTGTGTTTGATGCCAAACTTTTCACCTACAAAATACAAAACCGCAAACTTTACGCAAAAAGCCAAATATAGGACCATTTTCAGACACAGCAGTTCACACATGAAGGTTCTCTGTTTAAAAAAAAAAAAGTCTAATTTCTTTCTTATTATGTAGCTCTGGCCATCAAGGGGTGAAGTACATGTAGTGCTTTGCCCCATCTTTTTACATGCTGAGGAAGGCTAGCTACGTGGCTGGACATGACACCCACACCCTGACCCGCGAAAGCACCGGCTGGTCGACTGGGATCGGTAAAGCCGCGGGAGGCGAGGAGAACGCCCCCTCCCGCTGCTTATAAAAGAAATCCAGCAGCAGTTAGCCACTAGGACAGCTTTTACAAGAGAGCTGACCGGTGGCTCTAAAAAAGCGGTACCAGGGTGATGCCTGCAGCTGCCATCTTTGTACAATCAACTTTACATTTACCAAAACTAATATGAGGCCCTACCTACACTGGTCACCAATCAGTATCTAATTAGGCAGGCCCTGGCACATACTACATACAGTAGATGGCTGGCAGATCTAAAGAAAATTGTACAATTAAACTGTAATGTGTGTGCTGAACTTTAAAAAAAAATCTATATATTTTAAAGAAGGATGGTGAGGATAGTAAACAGAGGATAGAAGTCACTATCAATTCAGTTATTTATCCTCATTGTAATATTACAGTGATGCATATTTGTACTCTATATACACCACACTGACCAATGACAATGCCTTAAAGAGGAAGTAAACCCTGATGGGTTTTACTTCCTTTTTTGTTCCCTGCAAAGTTAAAGCATAATGTGCTAGTATGCATCGCATGTGACACCACTTACCTATCAATAAAGCCCACGCTGTCCCCACTGCAGGCCGCATCTATCTTCGCCCCTCTTCCTTCCTGGGGCCGGCACTCGCTACAGAGATAATCGGCGCACGTTTAGGAGATATTTACTGTACCTATAGGCAAGTCTTATTATAGGCTTACCTATAGGTACAACTTGAAAATTGAGGTTTACAACCTCTAAGTGATATTAAAGTTGTTGTTTTTTTAATTAAAAATAACAAACATGTTATACTGGCCCCTCCCTCCTGTTGAGTACCCCCACAGCAAGCAGCTTGCTATGGGGGCAATCCAGCCGAGCCGCAGATCCCTGTGTCCAGTCAGACACACAAAGCTGTGGCCCCACCCCTCTCTCTCCTCATTGGCTCACTGACTTTAACTGGCAGCAGCGGGAGTCAATGGCGCTTCCCTGCTGTCTCAGCCAATGAGAAGGGAGAGTCCCGGGCAGCCGAGTCTCTCGTGCAACATCACTGGATCGAGATGGGGCTCAGGTAAGTATTAGGGGGGCTGCTGCACACAGAAGGCTTTTTATCTTAATGCAGAGAATGCAGCAAGATAAAAAAAAAAAAAAAACTGTCTTAACAACTACTTTTATCTCTCACCAATAAACGGCATCATTAAAAAAAAAAAATAAAGACCCCGATGTGGTGTAACCCTTCCCAAAACAAAAAAAGGACTTGGCTGGGGGTTTCAGTTTTTGGTCTCATCTGAGTAATGTGTGCAGTGTGGCAACATCTGATTGAGTACCTCATGATCCTGATCCCGATCTTGATCCTGACTTGGTACTTCTGAAAAGATCCCCTTCTTCGGTCTCCCTACTCTTTTAACCTTCTTTGGGCGACCTCTCTTTCTAACCTCGAAGGTCCCTGACACAGGAGCTAACTGAAAAAAAAGATAAAAAAAAAAAAAAAGAAGAAGAATTAAAAGACATGCTTGGTATGGCTAAGAAAGCAGCAACACATGGAGAAAGAGGCATACAACCCTGACAGTGATATAACCCTTCCCCACTGTGCCGAAAAAGTGCTTTTCAGTGCTGTCAGAATACAAAGATCAGTGACTGCAGCCACTGATCCTCAAATGCTTTCCAACTTTTCAGCTTGACGGAGGTCGATCTACCAATCGGCTTCTGTCAAACAGGGGCAGTCATAGACTGATTGAAATTTGACCAGTCCCTGCTGAACTGGCTGAATTTCAATCCATCTATGACCAGCATTAGGAAGTACACCAACACCTTTGCAGCTGAAAAAATGACAGTCCCTTATCCTCATTTACAGTATATTCCACCATTATTTTATCCATTTTCACCGTTTACATTACAACTAATCGACTACCTACAGCTGAACATGGGTATAAAACCATTGCTTCCATCTCCAGCTATAGCTTTGAACCTAGAAGACTTGACTCAGGAGAAATGTGTAGAGGAAAATATTACATGAGCACACCCACAGATCTCCCTTTAACCACTTGCTTACTGGGCACTTAAACCCCCTTCTTGCTCAGACCAATTTTCAGTGCTCACTCCTTTGAATGACAATTGTGCGGTCGTACAACGCTGTACCCAAATGACATTTTTATCATTTGTTTCCCCCACAAATAGAGCTTTCTTTTGGTGGTATTTAATCACTGCTGTATTTTTATTTTTTTGTTAAAAAAGACCGAAAATTTGGAAACAAAAAACGGTTTTATATTTTTGTTATACAATTTTGTAACGGGTAATTTTTCTCCTTCATTAATGTATGCTGATGGGCAATGATGAGGCGGCACTGGTAGGTGGCACCGATGGGGCGGCACTGGTAGGCATTGATAGGTGGCAATGATATGCACTGGCAGGCACAGATAAGATGGCTGTGTCTCTTTCTTGTCGGGACCGATATCCCTTTCGGAGAAGCCGGTGATCGGCTTTTCTTTCTCCTCGTGCTGTCAGAGGGAGGAGAAAATAAATAAATGATTACCGATCTTCTGTTAACATCACGTGATCAGCTGTCATTGGCTGATAGCTGATCACATGGTAAGGGGCCAAGATCGGCCCCTTACTCCGATCTGTGATCACCCGAGTCTCAGGGGGAGCAAGCAAAGGGGAGGACGTCTATTGACGCCCTCCTGGCAATGTAGGTCCTTGCTGTAGCCATCATTTGGCTATAGCGTGGACGGGAAGGGGTCAATATGGTGGGAGCAGAATGTGCAACTCCTTAAAATAGTAATAATTAATAATAATAATAATAATAAATTAAGAACACGGGCCTTTACGACCTCTTGACATTTTGTTAGGGTCATTTGCCATTCCTAAATGGTACCCTGGAACTAATGTTGCTCTATTTGTTATACTTGCCTATATACCAAGTACTTTTCTTTTACTTTAATTTTATTAAGAATAATAAGAAAAATTTACACTTACATGCAAGAGGATTATGCAATAACAGAAACAAATTCAAAAGGAGTTTCTCTCTACAAATATTAAACATTTATGGTGGTTGTAAAGCTTAAAAATGACGGCGCTTTACCGCTGATGCCCCCAATGCCTTGGTGTGAAAGTAGCCTTAAGCCCCATACACATGGTCGGACTTCCATCTGACTTTTCCATGGATTTTTGTCCGAACGGAGTTGGCCGGGCACACCCATAGCATACACACCACAGTACTTTTCTGCAAACTTTCCCAAAACTTTTTCCAACATCACATGGTTTTTCTACTCTTTACCACCACCCTTTGGCCAACTTCTGCTATTGTTGGTTGATTTTAACATTATTGGTTTTGTCCATCGGACAAAAGTCCGATGGTTTTCTGTACACACGGTCGGACTTTGCTCCGTTGGCCAAAAGTTTGCCCGTTTGTAGACCGAACTTTTGTCCGATGAAAACAAAAAAAAAAAAGTTTGTCCGATGGAGCGTACACACGGTCGGATTGTTGGTCCAACTTGCTCAAAATGAAGTTTGTTGGCCAAAAGTCTGACCGTGTGTACGGGGGCTTTAGTGTCACATTTGTCCATCGCAATTTTGCAGCCCCTCTAAAATTACTGATCACCGCCATTACTAGAATTTTTTTTAAAAGTTCAATAAAAATCGATCCCAAAGTTTGTAGATGCTATAACTTTTTAACCAAAAATATATAGCAGAATACATTTTGACCTAAATTGGTGAAGAAATTTTTTTTTTTTTTTAATTGGAAAGGTTTTATAGCAGAGCATTTTTTACTATGTTTGTTCTTTTCAAAATTGTCAGATTTTTTTATTTATAGCGCAAAAAACGAAAAAAAAAAAACCCGCAGAGGTGATCGATTTGTGGGAAAAAACAGGACATCAATTTTATTTGGGTACAGCGTCGCACGACCGCAAAATTGTCAGTTAGAACAACGCAGTGCCACATCGCAAAAAATAGCCTGTTCATGAAGGGGGGGGGGGGGGGGACCTTCTGGAGCTGAACAGGTAATATGTGTGCAGTGAAGGCCTCTGATTGGTTACCTCTTGATCTGGACTTGGTACTTCTGAAAAGCTCCCCATCTTCTTTGGTCTACCTCTTGGATTTTTTGGAGTTAAAGACATTAAAGTAGACTTGTGCAATTTATTCTTCTTTGGGCGTCCTCTCTTTTTAACTTCAAAGGTCCCTGACATAAGTTCTGACTGAAAAAAAAATTAAAAATAAAATATATATAAATAATTTTAAAAAATAGTTTGACGCACATTTTTAAACCAAATCACATATATAAAAAGCGTACCTGTTGTTTTAAAGAAAGCAAGGTTTGAAAGAGGGATGACGAGGATAGTAGACACAACCCTTTCAGTTGCAAAACTATTAGTGTATTTTATTGTTTCTAATTTCCAGGGTAGTCATTACAAAGAGGAAATTATAAAAGAGAAACAATAAAAAGGATTTTTTTCAGTACATGAGGGACCAGGGTTACAACTCCTGTTATGATTTTAGTGCTTTCTCCATCCTTGTTGCAGAGATTTTAACCACTTAAAACCCGCCCACCGCATATATACTGCGGCAGAGCAGCTCTATTATACTGTACGTTGTTTCGTGCACTAGATACTGTGGGCGTGCACGTTCCCTGCGTGGAGGGGGAGCCAATTTGCGGGTCTGGCACCCGTGAACGATCAACAGAGAGGCAGAAAGGGGGATCTGCCTATATAAACAAGGCTGATCCCAGTACTGACATGGAGCTCTTCTGTTCCTAGTAATCAGGAACAGCGATCACTGTGTTCTTCCTTTTAGTCCACCCCCCACAGTTAGAAAACACTTGCAGGGAACAGTTAACCCTTTGATCGCCTCTGGTCTTAACCCCTTCCCTGCTAGTGTCATTTATACAGCGACGTTGCATTTTTTTTTAGCATGATCACTGTATTGGTGTCACTGGTCCACTTAGGGTCAGATTTGTCCGCCGCCATATCGCAATTACGTTAAAAATCGCTGATTGCCATCATTACCAGTAAAAACAATAAAAAATAAAACATACAAAAATCTATCCCATAGTTTGTAGACGCTATAACTTTTGCACAAACCAATTAATATACGCTTATTGAGATTTTTATTTATTTTTAACAAAAATATGTAGAATACAAATTGGCTGAAATTGATGAAGAAATTTGTTTATTTTTTTGGGGTCTGTATTAAAAGCAGAAAGTAAACATATATATATATATATATATATATATTTTTTTTTTTTTCAAAATTGTCGGTCTTTTTTGTTTCTAGTTAAAAACCGCAGAGGTGATCAAATACCACCAAAAAAAAACTATTTGTGGGTAAAAAAAAAAAAAAGGACATTACTTTTATTTGGGTACAGCGTCGCATGACCGTGCAATTGTCAGTTAAAGCGACATAGTGCCGTATCGAAAAAAATGGCCTGGTCATTAAGGGGGTAAAACCTTCCGGTTAACCAAGATCCCATATGGCTACCAGGAAAAGTTGTATAGAGCAAGCACTAAATTCCTACCTGGCTACCTCTTGCCGCCTTAACCTCCGCAACAATTCCAGAATTCGCCCCTTACTGACCAACGACATTACAAAACAATGTATTCACTCACTCCTTGGTTATTTCCTGCCTTGACTACTGCAACTTCCTCCTCACTGGCCTACCTTTACACAGGCTATCCTCCCTTCAGTCTATTATGAATGTTGCTGCTAGACTAATACACCTTCCTAACCGTTCTGTGACTGCTGCTCCTCTCTGCCAATCCCTTCCCCCATCAAATAAAACGCAAAATGCTAACCATAACATACAAGGCCATCCACAACATCGGCCCCAGCTACATCAGCAACCTTATCTGAAGATATCGGCCAAATCGTCCCCTCCGCTCCTCCCAGGACCTCCTGCTCCCTTGTTACCTCCTCCCATGCTCGCCTTCAGGACTTCTCCAGAGCCTCTCCCATCCTCTGCAACTCCCTGCCCCAGTAGGTCTAGTCAGCCCCTACCCTATACTATGTCCGCCTTTAGGTGATCCTTGAAAACTCACTTATTCAGGAAAGCCTACCCCCACCTCCTCCTAAGAACTATACCCACGTCACCTCCATCAGAACCATCCCTTGCAGCCATTACCTTTTCTACCACCCCCTCCCTTTAGATTGTAAGCTCCACAAGCGGCCCCTCTTATTCCTTTTGTATTGTAATTGTACTGCCCCCCTCCCTCTATATTGTAAAGTGCTGTGTAAACTGTTGACGCTAAATAAATCCTGTATTATAATAATAATAATTCCTGATGTGGTCAAACACTTTCCCACTCTGTCCCAAAAAAATTAAAACTTTTGACTGAAGTTTCCAATTTTTATCCGAAACTAAAAAAGGAAGGTGTGCATGTGCCCCAGGCCCTGCATCAAGAGAGGCGGCGCCACCCCCATGTTCCAGGGGGCCCGTGTGGCCTCCCTGTCACACCCACTGGCGGGGGGGGGGGGGGGGGGGGGCTGTACTTTCCTCCTGCAACATCTTAAAGCCAGCTTCTCCTTTCCCTCCTTCCGCCATTCAGGGGCTGCAGGAGAAACATACAGCCAATTGGTTCTAGTAAATAGAACCCCCACCAACCCTCCTGTCCAGGGTTCTAGTAAATGCCACTCCCTCCACCCCTCCTGTCCAGGGTTCTAATAAATGCCATTCTCTCCACCCCTCCTGTCCAGGGTTCTAAAAAAAGGCCATTCCCTCCACCCCTCCTGTCCAGGGTTCTAGTAAATGCCACTCCCTCCACCCCTCCTGTCGAGGGTTCTAGTAAATTCCACTCCCTCCACCCCTCCTGTCCAGTACTGCTGGCCTCCCTCCTCTCCAGCCAGCTGCTGCAGGGGATTGTTTCAGGATGGAGAGTGAGGGAGTGGGCCGGTAAATATGTCATTCACCAGCCCCATTCTCTTCTGAATGAACACAGTAAGTGATTGGTACCTTCACCGCTGCTCATGAGACTAATGTGTGCAGAGAGTGTGCATTGTGGAGGCATCCTATTGGTTACCTGATCTTCCTGACTTGGAATTTCTGAAAACTTCCCATTCTTACTCGGTCTCCCTCTTGGTCTTTTTGGGGTTAGAGACAATATACCAGAGTGGTGCAATATAATCATCTTCTTTGGGCGCCCTCTCTTTTTTGACCCAAGAGTCCCTGACAAAGGAGTTGCCTGTAACAAAAAACAAAATAAATAAAAAGACGTTAATATTTAAAAAACAAACACTTGTGATATAGCCTGGGGGGACATTTATATCTAAAGAGCAAACTTGCTTTGGTTTTGGGTAGAGTAGTTAAAGTGATTGCAAAGGCTCTTTTTTTCCCCTATAAAAATATCAGACATGTTATACTTACCTCCTCTTTTGCAGTAGATTTGCACAGAGCAGCCTGGATCCTCCTCTTCTCAGGTCCCTCTTCGGCACTCCTGGCCCCTCCTTCCTGTTAAATGCCCCCACAGCAAGCAGCTGTGGGGGCACCCGAGCTGAGTTACAACTCCGTGTCCATTCAGACAATGCGCCCCGACCCACCCCCTCTGACCCCTGATTGGCTAGTTGACTGAGTGACAGCAGCGGGAGAAAATGGTGCAGCTGCGGTGTCTAAGCCAATCAGGAAGGAGAATCTCGAAGACACTCGTGGACATCGCTGGATACAGAGGGACCTCAGGTAAGCGTTTGGGGGGGGGGGGGGGGGCTGCTGAACACATAAGGCCTTTTATCTTAATGCATAGAATTTATTAAGATAAAAAAAAAATTCTGCCTTTTCAACCCCTTTAATAGATAAAAACCAGATACATTTGTCTCTTTTTTAGGTCTCATTGGGGAGATTTTACCTAAAGCAGAGTTCCACCCAAAAGTTGAACTCTCGCCTAAACGCTTCCTCACGGGGAGGGGGGGACCTGTTTCTGACAGGTCACCTTCCCCACTTCCAGAGACAGGCCATGGCCCGATGTCCTGGAAGTTCGGCAACCCTCCTCCTTCCCCCGCCGCCGGGCCAATTAGAAAGCGCAGCGCGCAAGCACAGTAGGTAACCAGCAGTGATCCCTGGTTCCCTTACCAGAAATGGCGGCGGCAGCACCTGAGAGTCAATCCGAAGATCGGCTGGGGCGCTGACACCGCTGTTTCCCTGGACAGTAAGTGCCCAATATTAAAAATCAGCAGCTACAGTTTTAGCAATGTCCCCGCAGATCTTCTCAAGCCTGTAAGAACAAGTAGAACGATTTTACTAGATACGGGTTACTCTGAGCAGTATTGAATGGGCTCCATGCTGACCAAGATGGTGGATGTGCATGTATGTGCCTGGGCGGGGGGCAGTGTACATGCCTCAAGTGGATGAGATATGTGCACTTCTCCCCCCCACTCCTGTGGATGCCCTCCCCTTTCCTGTGTTGTCATTTCGCATGGAGGAAGCAACTGGCTGTTGGGGCATGACTTCCTGTTTGTCATTCCTTTTGTTGCCCATGAATAAAAACCAAGTGCCTGTGCTCGGGAGAGGCAGTCGGGCTGTGGAGCCAAGAATGTGAGGATGGTGGTCATGTCTGTTTACTTATATTGGAAAAAGGGGTTAAAGTGGTTGTAAACCCTTTTAACTTTTTTTTTTTTTTTTTACTAACCTGCAAGACAAAGCTATAATGAGCTAGTATGACTGGCATACTAGCTCATTATGTACCACTTACCTTCGATCGGGGCCCCCGAAGTCGTCCGTGTCCCTCCTCTAGCCGCATCCATCGCTGCGGCGATAGCCGGAATGTTACTTCCGGGTATCGCCGCTGCAGCCAATCACAGCGCCGCTCCGGCGCTGTGATTGGCCGGAGCGGCGAAGACGTGACTCCGTGCATGCGCGCGTGAGCTGTCGAATTCGGCTACGTCGTCGAATGTTGCGACCTAGCCGAATTTGTGAATGGAGTGACGTCAGCGTCGCCGCATTTACATACAAATATCTCCTTAACCGTGTAGGTTAAGGAGATATTTCATGCACCTACAGGTAAGCCTTAATCTAGGCTTACCTGTAGGTCTTTGTTTAAAAAGTGGGTTTACAACCACTTTAACTAAGATGCATTATACCAAACGGCTAAAAGGGCGCTCTATTAGCAATGCCATAGGAACGTCTGGCTCTCCTTGTTGTTCTCCCAGACATGAGGGGGGGGGGGGGGGGGGGGTGGGAATTAACAAAATGTAATAAAGATGTGGAAATGTGTACGCGGATGGCACTTTAATCAATGGAACGTGGTGTTTGATGCACTTTAACCTGAGTACTCACTACACAGAAACACTCCACTAACACACTACAATATACTGCGCTAAACGTGCAGTAACGCACTGAAATATACTGCGCTAAACGTGCAGTAACGCACTGAAATATACTGCGCTAAACGTGCAGTAACGCACTGAAATACACTGCGCTAAACGTGCAGTAACGCACTGAAATATACGGAGCTAAACGTACAGTAACGCACTGAAATATACTGAGCTAAACGTACAGTAACGCACTGACATATACTGCGCTAAACGTACAGTAACGCACTGAAATATACTGCGCTAAACGTTTTTATATTTTTAACCCCCCCCCCCCCCCCAGGTGCATTACTTAACCTCATTTGCCATCTAGTTGTCCACTCCATTAATTTATTGAGGTCCACTTCTAAGGTTTCTATATCCTGCTGTGATGTTATTGCCCTACTCATTTTTGTGTCATCTGAGTTTCTTGTTCACGTTAAATAATATTTTTTATAGGATGTCTTGCACCAACATGTTATGATCACTTCATTGGTTTAGGGTAGCACTGCATTGTTTACTTTGTTTTTTTTACTGCCAAAAAGAAAACTTAATCTAGGTCTTTGCATGTTCCAGCAGCCCCAGTGAAGTAGACGGTTCGGGACATTGTTCTACATTAGCTAGGTCTATATATTTATTGGTGACCACCAGCAGTGCCTCATCTATCCTTGAGAAACAATGGGCGAAGTCTGAAATATTTCCGGTATGGTCCACAGCATAGGCTGATCAACAGTCACTCAAACCTGTCAGTTTTACAGCGCCTGACAACAGATGAAAAAAAAGAACAAACGTCTCACCGTTTTCGGAGTCATAGTTTTGTTCAAGCTCCCCTTTGGCCTGCCTCTTCCACGTTTCGGGGTCAGGCCTTCATTCATATCATTGGTATATGGTGTTTTTCGAGGTCTACCCCTTCCTATTTTCCCTCCTGATGCAATAATTTTCTGCAGAACAGAGAAACAATGCAAGAAAGGTTGTAGCGCAATAAAACCTTTAAATACATAATGACTAGGATAAGCATGTGTATATAATATTACGTTGTGTTGGTCATTTCTTGTGTAGCAATAATAATACAAATACTTAAACTTAATGACATCCCAGTCAGTCTGTAGGGTTCAATATTGAGTCGGCCCACCCTTTGTAGCTATATCAGCTTCAACTCTTCTGGGAAGGCTGTCCACAAGGTTTAGGAGTGTGTCTATGGGAATGTTTGACCATTCTTCCAGAAGCGCATTTGTGAGGCCAGGCACTGATGTGGACGAGAAGGCCTGGCTCGCAGTCTCCGCTCTAATTCATCCCAAAGATTTTCTATCGGGTTAAGGTCAGGACTCTGTGCAGGCCAGTCAAGTTCCTCCACCCCAAACTCGCTCATCCATGTCTTTATAGACCTTGCTTTGTGTTCTGGTGCGCAGTCATGTTGGAACAGGAAGGGGCCATCCCCAAACTCTTCCCACAAAGTTGGGAACATGAAATTGTCCAAAATGTCTTAGTATGCTGACGCTTTAAGGAGGGGCCAAGCCCAACCCCTGAAAGACAACTCCACACCATAATCCCCCCTCCCACCAAATGATTTGGACCAGTGCACATCGAGTCTGCCGGTCACTCGCGATCGCTTCACAGAGAGCAAGAACGGGATCTGCCTATGTAAACAAGGCAGATCTCCATTCTGACAGGTGAGAACAAGGAGATTTTCTATTCCTAGTAATCAGGAACAGCGATCTCTGTGTTCTTCCTGTCAGTACTTCCCCCACACAGTTAGAAACACGCTGAGGGAACACATTTAACCCTATGATCGCCACTGATGTTAACCCTTTCCCTGCCAGTTTCATTTATACAGTAATCAGTGCATTTTGTTAGCACTGATCACTGTACAGGTGTCACTGGTCCCCAAAAAGTGTCACTTACGGTCAGATTTGTCCGTCGCAATGTCACAGTCTGGCTAAAAACTAGCCGATAGCTGCCATTACTAGAAAAAAAACAATAAAAAAAAAAATTAACAGCCCCTAAATCCATCCTATAATTTGTAGACGCTATAACTTTTGCGAAAACCAATCAATAAACGCTTATTGGGATTTTCTTTACCAAAAATATGTAGCAGAATACACATTGGTCTAAATTGATGAAGAAATTTGTATTTTTACATTTTTTTTTTTAGATATAAATTATAGCAAAATAAAAAATAGTTTTTTTTCTTTCAAAAATGTCTTTTGTTTATAGCACAAAAAATAAAAACCGCAGAGGTGATCAACTACCACCAAAAGAAAGCTCTTTTTGTGGGAAAAAAATGAAATCAATTTTATTTGGGTACAACGTCGCAATTGTCAGTTAAAGTAACGCAGTGCTGTATCGCAAAAAATGTCCCGGTCATTAAGGGGGTAAATCCTTCCGGGGCTGAAGTGATAATCTTACACAGCAATTCTCATTCTCACCAGTAGAGTGGCCTTTGATGGCTTCTTATTTTTACTTCCCTTTGGCCTCCCTCTGGATCTCCTTGGGTCTCCTTCACCGTCCGGTTTGACCTATAAAGGAGTAACACATCTCAGAAAATGGAAACACCTTCAAGGACGCAACTTTAATAAAAATTGCCAAGCTGACAAACATTTAAAAAAAACGTTCCAGGCAATAAATGTACCCAACCAGTGAGCTAAAAAAAAAACAAAAAAACTTTAAAGTGTATCTAACCCAAAATAACAATGTAATATATTGCAGCTTACCAGTCCTTAGATGTAGGGGCTGCGTTGTTTTTTTCAGGTTGTTTTCATTCATTTTTACCTGGTAATCCTGCCAGTAACACACTTTCTGTCCTAGGGTGACAACATTCGCTCAATGTATTGTATCTATGGGGAAGAAGCGTAGTCATCCTAGGACAGGACTACAGAACCCCGCAACCCCTCCTCACCACCATAACAGAAGGGAGGTGTTTTGTCAACCTCAGGGACAGCTGGGAACTAGATCACTGATAGGAATATAGGAATGCAGCAAAGGCAGAGAGCACAGGAAGTCATCAGCTTCCAAGATTTCTGGAAGGATCTAGAAGTGTTTTTTTTTTTTTTTGGAATGTAAAACACAACACTTTTAAATTGTGCAGTATATTTAAGAAATGAAATAAGAGGAAACAATTGTTTGGGTTTCGCTAAATCAATATAGTGAAGCAATTTTTAAAATAGGGATGCACCAATATATCGGCTGCTGAAAATGATCAGCCAAAAATAGGGTTATCTGCGTTTTGCAGTTACCAAATAAAGTGGCGATAATGGCCAAAAATTCATTCATATTCATTTAACCTCGGGAAGATTTGCCCCCTTTATGACCAGGCCATTTTTTGCGATACGGCACTGCGTTACTTTAACTGACAATTGCGCGATCATGCGATGCTGTACACAAATGAAATTGATGTCTTTTGTCCACACAAATAGAGCTTTCTTTTAGCGGTATTTGATCACTTCTGCGGTTATTTTTTGCGCTATAAACAAAAAGACCAAAACTTTTGGGGGAAAAAACCCCCAAAAACAAAATTTTTTACTTTCTGCTATAAAACATGTCCAATTAAAAAAAAAAATCCCAATAAGCGTATATTGATTGGTTTGTGCAAAAGTTATAGCGTCTACAAACTATGGGATATTTTTATTTATCAATTTTTTACCAGTAATGGCGGCGATCAGTGACGTATAGTGGGACTGCAATATTGCGGCAGACATTCCGACACTGACACTTTTTGGGGACCAGTGCTAAAAAAAGGATGCACTGTCACTGTACTAATGACACTGGCTGGGAAGGGGTTAACAGAAAAAGGTAGCCTGACCGCAGCACACCTCACCCGGCCCGAGTGATAAGTAAAAGCAGCCTCAGCTCGATTCATCCAGACCACAACTCCACCATGTTTCACCCCGCTCAATGATAAAGCCGCGGGGTGAAACATGTTGGATTTGCGGTCTGGATGATTCGAGCTGAGGCTGCTTTTACCACTCCCGGGTGAGGTGTGCTGCGGTCGGGCTATCTATTTCTGTTTTGCATTATGCTTTGGGTCTGGACAGACCTTTCCTCAGCCTGCATGCTCATTGGTCAGCGGCATCCAACTAACCAAACATTGACAGCCTGAGTGGGGACGCTCAAGCATTTACCATAGGTCGCACTGGGAAGGGGTTAATATCAGGGGCACTTCAAAGGGTTAACTGTGTCAAGCCAGTGTTTTTCTACAGTGTGGGAGGTGCTTTTACTTGGGGAAGGCATGGAGTAATGCCCCTGCTTTGCAGAAAT
This sequence comes from Rana muscosa, assembly GCA_029206835.1. Classification (NCBI taxonomy): domain Eukaryota; kingdom Metazoa; phylum Chordata; class Amphibia; order Anura; family Ranidae; genus Rana; species Rana muscosa. The sequence continues at coordinate 6,452,034 of CM055125.1, forward strand.
ACAAGACCCATGCCATCCCTACTGACAGAACAGCGATCTGCCTTGTTTACATAGCCAGACTGCCATTCTGCCTCTCTGCTGGATTATTGGGGGGTCCTGGGGGCCTCACCGTTCAGCTCCCGCTTTGTGTGCGTACAGAGGGAGAAAGCCATCACCGCCAGCGTGCGGGCCCCCTACCTACACACACACAGCCCTGAAAAAGTATTCATACCCCTTAAAAATGTTCCACATTTTGTCATGTTACAACCATAACCCACTACTGAGCTATAGTCCAGCATACAAGCTGCTATAAAAGTCAGTCAGATGTAAGCTAATGTGCCTTGGGGATGCCTGCATCACTGCCTGATGTATGCCAATCACATTAATAGTTTAGCACTGCCAACCAAAACAAAGCACCATGCTCCTGTGTCCGTCCTATCGCCAGGGTGTCTATTTAGAGACTGCTTTTAAGGCCGAGGACGTCCTGCACATGCGCAGAAGCGAGCCGGGGGGACGCAGAGCGTCATCACGCCAAGCCCCACCACCCACCATTTCCCATAACTCCGGCAATCACGTGCGCGTCCACGTCGGCTCACTGTATCTGCGTAGGAGAGGAGGGAGAGAGGAGGAGGAGGGAGGCCGAGAACTCTGTGAGCCGCTGGACCAGCGAAGAGATACGGGCAGTAGTCTTGTGGCAGTGATAGCGGTTGGACTCCAGGAGCTGTATATCGAAAGAAGCACCTCCACACTGCCCCAGGCATACACTTGTACCAAGGTAAAGCCCTATGTTTAGACATTTTGGAGGGACATGAGCACCCTCTAGTGGCACAATAATGTACTACAATAATGTCCAAAATAAAAACCAAATGAAAAACATTTCAGGTTTAACTAGACTAGGCAAAAGTCTTACAGCAGGGAAGTCAATAGCAAATTACAGGCAAGGCACACATTAGCTTGAAGGTTCCCTGATGAACCAAGTTCGCCAGGGACCTTCACTTAACTTTCCATGCCGCAGGACTCTGTTAGGAACAGATAGCCCAACCTTCGCCCATCACGACGGGCAATGGTCAGCTGACCTTCAGGGACCGGGGTCCCAAAATAGGATCACCACTCACCTGGACCTGTACCGCACCCTGCCAGAAAACATTTGGTATTGGGTCTGACCAAAGTACTGGAATTCAGCATCCAGTCCTCCTAAGAGAGGCATTACAGGCAAAACCTTGTTCTTCCTAACCGAGGCCCGGGTACCGTCCACTTTGGCTATATCCGGAAACAGCTTGCCTAGGCCATAAAGTAGCCATAAGCGAAGCTACTTTGAATACATGTTAACCGTGACCAACACCTTAGACACTGGCAAAAAACTGAGGTACTCCCGGTATGGGAGGGGTTATATAGGGGAGGGGACTTCCTGTCTTGGGTGTGTCAGTGTCCTTCACCTGAAGGTAAGCTCTATAACCCACATAGCAATTACTATGCCGCTCTGTGTCCCATGATGTACGAGAAAGAAATTTATGTGATAGACCAACACAAAGTGACACATAATTGTGAAGTGGAAGGAAAATGATAAATGGTTTTCATTTGTTTTTTACAAATAAATATGTGAAAAGTGTGGGGTTCATTTGTATCCAGCCCCCCTGAGTCAATACTTTGTAGAACCACCTTTCTCTGCAATTACAGCTGCAAGTCTTTTTGGGGATGTCTCTACCAGCTTTGCACATCGAGAGAGGGACATTTTTGCCCATTCTTCTTTGCAAAATAGCTCAAGCTCTGTCAGATTGGATGGAGAGCGTCTGTGAAAAGCAATTTTCAAGTCTTGCCACAGATTCGCAATTGGATTTAGGTCTGGACTGTGACTAGGTCATTCTAACACATGAATATGCTTTGATGTAAACCATTCCATTGTAGCTCTGGCTGTATGTTTAGGTTTGTTGTCCTGCTGGAATGTGAACCTCCACCCCAGTCTCAAGTCTTTTGCAGACTCTAACAGGTTTTCTTCTAAGATTGCCCTGTATTTGGCTCCATCAATCTTCTCATCAACTCTGACCAGCTTCCCTGTCCCTGCTGAAGAAAAGCATCCCCACAACATGATGCTGCCACCCCCATGTTTCACGGTGGGGATGGTGTGTTTAGGGTGATGTGCAGTGTTAGTTTTCTACCACACATGGCGTTTTGCTTTGAGGCCAAAATTTTACTTTTTGGCCTAACCTGACCAGAGCACCTTTTTCCACATGTTTGCTGTGTCCCCCACATGGCTTCTCACAAACTGCAAACAGGACTTCTTATGGCTTTCTTCCAACAATGTTTTTCTTCTTGTCACTCTTCTGTAAAGGCTATATTTGTGGAGTGCACGACTAATAGATTCTCCCACCTGAGCTGTGGATCTCTGCAGCTCCTCCAGAGTTACCATGGGCCTCTTGGCTGCTTCTCTGATTAATGCTCTCCTTGCCCGGCCTGTCAGGTTAGGTGGACGGCCATGTCTTGGTAGGTTTGCAGTTGTACCATACTCTTTCCATTTTCGGATGATGGCTTGAACAGTGCTCTGTGAGATGTTCAAAGCTTAGGATATTTTTTTATGACCTAACCCTGCTTTAAACGTCTCCACAACTTTATCCCTGACCTGTCTGGTGTGTTCCCTGGCCTTCATGATGCTGTTTGTTGACTAAGATTTTCAAACAAACCTCTGAGGGCTTCACAGAACAGCTGTATTTATACTGAGATTAAATTGCACACCGGTGGACTCTATTTACTAATTAGGTAACTTCTGAAGGCAATTGGTTCCACTAGATTTTAGTTAGGGGTATCAGAGTAAAGGGGGCTGAATACAAATGCACGCCACACTTTTCACATATTTGTAAAGAAAAAAAAAAAAAAAGTTAAAAACTTTTATAATTTTCCTTCCACTTCACAATAATGTGCCACTTTGTGTTGGTCTATCACATAAAATCCCAATAAAATAAATTTTCGTTTTTGGTTGTAACAAAGTATGGAAAATTTCAAAGGGGTATGAAAACATTTTCAAGGTACTGTGTGTATATATAATATATACACGCATACACGTGGTCTGGCGCTGAGGTAATGCGCTGTAGCAGTAAAACTGCTATAGGTCGGCCCTTGAGTGGTTAAAATAGGATTTTTTGTACTCACTGTAAAATCCTTTTCTCTGACATCCATAGAATGACACGGCGTCTCTTTACACGTGGGTTATGTCCCTGCTTGCAGGAGAAGACCTAGGCAGAATGTGAGATGTTCTACATACATTCTAAAAAGCCAGAGCTGAACAGCCCCGCCCAGGGGGGCGGTCCCTCCGGACATAACCCTCCCACTGCAGTCAGCAGACCTCAGTTCGTAACAAAGCAGTACAAACTTTAAAGTAAGGGTGGGTGGGGGCGTGACCGGAAGCCGACCTGGACGGACGCTCAGCCTGAGAGCTCTCCTCCAGCCCGCAGCTATTAGGCCTAATATCGGGGGAAAATCCACCCATCCATGAGCCTGACTCGCACCACCCGCTCCTCCTCAGCCAGGGGATCATCCCTGCCGCCGCCGGGGGCTTCCGCGTCCTTCAGGGACTATTTCAGGCTCCCTGACATGCCGGGCGGACACAGCAAAATGGCGCCGGACGCCGAGGCACACCACCACAGAGCCTCCACACCGCCTTCCCCGCAGAATCGCCACCAGCCTCAGGATCTGCCTGCATCCTCTTCCCAGGCACCGAGCTCCGCTGAGCCTTCACAAGCGGTGAGTGCCCGCCAACCCCCCACACACGTCCCACCTGCTCCGTGCGGAGAGAAGGCCGCGGCTCAGCCTCCATCGCAGTACACGCAGTGTACCGAGGCCCTCCCCAGGCTGCTGAGAACAGCCCCGGAATGGGAACCGCAGGACGCCGGCTCTCTCTCCCCTTCCCCCCTGGGGGACTCACATGTCTTTCCGGCGCTCCCGAGCCCCGTACATCAATCGGGGGCCCCGGGGCTTGGGGGGGACAGGAGGCCCTCCCCCACCTTCGGGGGGGATCTGGCGCTGCCAAAGGCCCAGAGGCCTTCCCGCTTAGGGGACAGCAGCCGCACCGAGGGTCACCTAACGGCTCCATCACCCCCCTTCAGGGCCCAGATGGCACAGACCAGGCCTCCATCTTCAAGGCCGGACTCCCCTGCACCCACCCCGAGCCCCCCTCAAGCTGCTTCATGGTCTGAGCCTTGGGATCCGCCGTCTGTGCAGCATGCTGCCCAGGCTCGGGGGGACCCTGTTGGGGCTCATCACCTACACCCCCCGTACACTCACCCACCCTGGGATCAGGACGGAGGGGGATACCCATCCTGGCACTCATATTTTCAAGCAATTCCCACTAAGGAGGACTTTAAACAATTAATAGCAGATGTAAAGGCCACCTGCCGAACAGAAATTCAGTCCATACAAGCAGGCCTCAAACACTTAGCGGACAGGGTGGAAATGGCGGAGGAAGAGATACAGGAGACCAAGCTGGCGGTCCATCGCACCCAAATCCAGGGCTCGGACCACCGTCTCATGTTACGCGACATGCAACGCCAGGTGGAGGACCTGGACAATAGGGGGCGCAGGAACAATATCCGAGTGCGAGGCCTACCCGAGTCAGAGGAAGCCGAAGATCTACAGACCACGCTACAGGGGATGTTCAACAACCTCTTGGGAGCCCCAGCGGATACACATATCGGTATGGACAGAGCCCACAGAGCCCTTCGCCCGAAAGGCCCTCCCTCTAAACCAAGAGACATTATTTGCCGGCTACAATCATACCCACTGAAAGAGGACATTATGCGTAAAGCACGCTCTATCCGCAATCTGGTCTTTGACAACTCCCAAGTGCAGATCTACCCAGACCTATCGTGGATCACGCTCCAGAAGCGCAGGCTCCTGCAACCGCTGCTGCGCTCATTGCAAGAAAACGACATTCCTTACAGATGGGGCTTTCCCTTCAGCTTGAGCGCCCGGCATCAAGGAAAATCTGCTGCCCTACGCTACCCAGAGGATCTGGACTCCTTCTGTGACGCCTTGGGGATTTCCGTCCCCCAACTGCCGGACTGGGATTTGGTGGCCACCGCCCCCCCCACCTCCGGTATTATGGAAAAAGGTCCTGCCGACCAAGCGCTCCAGGGGACGGGAGCCCCTGCGCAAACCACCCAAACATAAGGCACCCAGTTAATCTGCCCATGTTCCTCTCTCTGCCTGGCCAGGCAATGCTGAGAGCCACTCAGTGCTCATGGATGACCGCAAGCCTTCTTTATGTGACTATCCCCCCGATGGCCCTTGCTTTGTTTTTGGTTTTGATGCCCGGGCTGTGTTGGTTCAGCCCTCCCTAGTTGGTTGACTTCACGGTTACAGACCCCCCCGTGGTTTTACCACCAGTTAGTTCCTTCTTGGACCTTGGTCCATCCGAGTCTCCCCGACCTGGGTTTTTTTTTTTTTTTTAACCCCAGTCGGGGAGTCCAATCGGAACTGGTTAAGGCCCTGTGACCTCTCGGTCTATTAGTGCCTATTTGCGAAATGTTTGATTTGTTTGTTATTACTGTTCTTACCCTCTTTTTTCCCCTTTTTTGTAGATTTCTCTGTCTTTCTCTTCCGCAGTCTGCTTCCCGGCCCCATTGGCTCCTGGCCCTCCTCGTGTGGACGCCGCCCTCCTCAGCCTGGTCGAAACATCAGCCTCACCAGATAAGTACCGCTATAGCACACCCCTCACTGTACAATAGCTAGGATTTTCTCACTGAACGTACACGGACTTAACTCCAACAAAAAAAGACATTTGGCGCTCCGGGAGTTTAGGCAGTCAGGGGCGGACATTATTATGGTGCAGGAAACGCACTTTAACAAGGGGGACTCCTTCACGTTTGCTTCTAGACACTTCCCTCAAGTATTCCAGGCCTTCGGCCAGCATAAGCGGGCGGGCGTCGCCATCCTGTTTAGGAAGGGAACCCCCTTTACTTGCTCCTCCTCCTACCTGGATCCACGGGGACACTTTCTCATACTTCGAGGTCTCTGGCGGACACAGGCCATTACCCTCTGCGTCGTATATGCCCCGAATACGCGACAAAACCGCTTCCTCAGCAGGGTTCAAGCCCGCCTCTCCCGAGAGCCCCATGGCTTCCTGGTGATCGGGGGAGACTTTAACCTGGCCCACTCCACAACCCACGACCGCCTAGTGGCAAACCCCCGTGCACCACAACCCCGTACCCTCAGAGACTCAAAGATGTTTCGACAGCTTACCAGGAGACACGCCTGGTTCGATGCCTGGAGGGCCCTTCACCCGGGAGACCGCCAATACACGTTCTACTCAGCCCCCCACCGCACCCACTCGCGCATAGACTATTTCTTCGTGAATAATAACACACTGCGTATCACGGAATCGGCGCACATACTGCCCATCTCCTGGTCCGATCATGCCCCCATCACGCTCTCACTAAACCTAGACACCCCCCTACAACTGGAGGATGAACACCTTCCTTCTACAGCACACCCCCTCGAAAGTTGAGTTAGAGACCACCCTACGGCACTACTTTGTCGAAAACGACACTCCGGACGTCACCCCCTCCATACTGTGGGCTGCCCACAAGGCTGTCCTGCGGGGACGATGCTTGGCTCTCTCCTCAGCAATGAAGAGGGATGCCAACGCAGCTAGACTGCTGGCAGAAAAACAACTTAGGGACCTTGAGGCCCAACTCCCGCGCTCGCCGACCACCGCACTCCTACGTCGTATAGTGCAGGTTCGCATGACGCTTCGAGACCTTGCGATGGGCCAAGTGGAAAAGGCGTTGATACGCCTAAAACAGCTTTACTACGATAAAGGCAACAAGGCGCAATCACTCTTGGCTCGGAAATTGACAGATCGGGCACTAGCATCTACCCCTTCGCAAATACGGAACAAAGGGGGCGACTTGATCACCCACCCCCAGGACATAGCAAATACCTTCGCTGACTTTTACGCAGACCTCTACAACAAAGCAGAGATCCCACACTATCCCCCCCTCACCCGATTTGACAGATCGGATGACTCAATACCTAGAACAGGCGGGACTACCCCGACTCCGCGAGGAAGACATACGGGACCTTAACGCCCCAATTTCGGCGGAGGAACTAGCGGCAACTGTTAAAGACCTACCAGCCCATAAGTCCCCTGGCCCGGACGGGTTACCATACGAATACTATAAAACCTTCTTGCCTCTCGAGTCCCCATATGACCAGGTTATTTAACGCCTTTCTCCAACAGACTCCCATTCCGAGTGACATGCAGGGTTCCTTTTTGACCCTCATTCCGAAGCCGGATAAGGACCCTGCCTCATGCGCCAGTTACAGGCCTATAGCCCTACTGAATTCAGACCTGAAGGTTTTCACTAAACTTCTATCGATCAGGCTGAATGTTATCCTCCCCTCCCTGATACATCTGGATCAGGTGGGATTTGTCCCCCTACGTCAGGCAGGAGACAACACAAGGAAGGTCATTGACTTGATAGATGTTGCTAACAGAGATAAAGTAGAAGCCCTGATCCTCAGTCTTGACGCGGAGAAGGCCTTCGATCGCTTGAGTTGGCCCTTTATGTTAGCCACCCTGCGACATATGGGTTTCAGGGGCCCGTTCCTGCAGGCGGTGCAACACCTCTACACAAATCCCACCTCCCAAGTCAAAACCCCCTTTGCCTCATCCCCCTCCTTCTCAATAGCTAATGGTACACGCCAGGGCTGCCCGCTCTCGCCATTGCTCTTCGCCCTTTGTGTGGAGCCCCTGGCGGCGACCATCAGGGGGAATCCGGACATCAAGGGCGTTTCGGTGAGGGGGAAGGAATTTAAAATTTCCCTATTCGCGGATGATATCATCCTTACCCTAACTCGCCCCGAGATATCCCTGCCTAACCTCCACGCTGAATTAGATAAATACGGGTTGCTTTCGGGGTATAAAACGAACGCGTCGAAGTCCACGGCCCTCCCAGTTAACATCCCGGTAGAGGGGGTCCATCAGTTAAAGGTGAACTTTCCCTATAAGTGGGAAGAGTCCTCTCTTAGATATCTGGGGGTCCGTCTGACCCCATCCTTTAGCTCCCTTTACCAAGCCAACTTCCCCCCATTGTATCAAACAATCAGGGAGCTCCTTCAAAAATGGAAAGCTCATCGTATTTCCCTCTTGGGACGAATAACGTCCATCAAAATGGTCATTCTCCCCAAGCTCCTATATCTATTTCAGACGTTACCTATCCCTATCTCATACGCCCAGCTACGCAAGCTCCAGAGCGATATCCTCCGGTATGTCTGGAACTATAAAAAGCACAGGATACCGTGCTCGGTCATGATGGCATCACGTAGGGAGGGGGGTCTGGCGTTCCCTAACTTTGTCCGCTACTACCAAGCAGCCCAGCTCCGTGCGGTTGTCTCCTGGTTTCCCCAGAGGTCCTACAATAAATGGACGGAGGTGGAGAAGATTTGGTTAGCCCCAGTACACCCCAACAGCCTCCTCTGGGATGCAGACGTGAAGGTGGACCCCGTTCGCCTATTAGGCTCCATGTCCTTGCTTCGAGGGCTCTGGCGCAAGCTGTCCCGTGAAACAGACCTCATGTCAAAATATTCACTGATGAACTCTTTCATCTGCAACCCTAAAATACCTGACAGCCTAACCCACCAGATGTCCTGGGCCTCGCGGAACTTATTCCACTTCGGCCATCTAGTTGACCCAAGATCCCGTAGGCTGCTGACATTCTCGGAGCTCCAAACCAAACACGACCTGCCACGACAGGCGTTCTATAGTTACCTGCAGATCAGGCATTTCGCCCAGACCATAGCCCCACAACTTCAATTCTCGCCCCCCTCCACGTTTGAACGCATTGTTCTGGAGGGACGTCACAGGAGGGGACAGATCACGGACATGTACCAGATTTTGAATGAGTTTAACATCCCGGCTCATGGGAAACATGCTTACATGCTGCGATGGGAGAGAGAGCTGGGAGAGGTGCTGTCGGAGAAGGCATGGCAGGCCGTCTAGAGGCAAGCTGCTAAAAGCTCCCTGTGCACCCTGTACAGGGAAAACTCGTACAAGATTCTTTTTTTTTGGTACCAGACCAAAGTTGCCAAGCCCTACAAAAAACTACTTAGACATATTTTGACGGCAGCCAGATGCCTAGTGGCTCTCAACTGGAAAAGGACCGTACCCCCGTCCCAGGAGGCCCTGTACTCCAGGATCAAAGACGTGGAACTCATGGAGAGGATGACGGCCAGGATACGTGATAGGCTAGAGGACCATGATGAGGTCTGGAGGGAGTGGCGCCGGCAGGAGGACATCCCGGGAGCGGGCGTGGGAGCAGACGTGGTAACTTAGACCTTCTCTTCACTGTCTCTTCTCTTAATTTCTCCCCCCTTTTCTCTCTTTCTTCTCTCCCCCCACCTCTTTCCTTTTTCCTCCCCTCTGAACTTTTATTTTTATTTTATTTTTTTTATGTTGCAGAATACTGATGCAGTCGTGTTGGTGCTCCTCACTGTTTGATACTGCCCATTGTATTATGTTTGTAGACTTTGCCACTGACGGGGTGGGCCCTTCCATTTCCTATTTGCATCTCCCAGCCCACGGGCCCATGCCCCACTATGCTTGCTTCTTGTATGACATAGGCTGCTGTCTATTGGCATATGTCCATTATCTCTTTTTTTTTGATCTTTTGGTATCTCTGTATTCTTATAACCTGTGAACTGCTTCATATAAATAATAAAAAAATGTTAATTGGAAAAAAAAAAAAGTAAGGGTGGGTGCCGTGTCAGTCCATGGATGTCAGAGAAAAGGATTTTACGGCGAGTACAAAAAATCCTAATTTCTCTTATCATCCATGGACTGACACGGCGTCTCTTACACTTTACACGTGGGATGTCCCAAAGCAGTGTCAAGAGGGATGGGAGCAGTATAAATGGAAAAACCAAAAACTTCACTCCAAACAAGGCAGAGCTCAACGGAGGAGTTGCAACTTTAAACAGCGGCCTGCAGCACCTTGCGGCCGAAGGAAGCATCCGAAGATGCAGCCACATCAACCTTATAAAACGTAGAAAAGGTATGAACGGACGACCAGGTCGCCGCCTTGCACACTTGTGCAACCGACGCTTGATGTCGGAAAGCCCAGGAAGCACCAATTGCCCCGGTGGTATGCGCCGTAACCGGAAAGGGAGGCGCCCGCCCCTTGAGAGCATAGGCTTGAATGACGGTTTGTCTGATCCACCTAGAAATGGTGGCAGACGAAGCCGCTTGGGCCCTGTTTTGGACCAGAGACAGTCACAAACAGTGAGTCGGACTTCCGAATAGAAGCAGTAGCAGACAGGTACACCCGCAAGGCTTGTACCACATCCAATGTGTGAAGCGCAAACTCTCTGGGATGCGATGGGTGAGGACGCAAGGACGGGAGGACAATGTCCTCATTTAGGTGAAAGGCTGAGACCACCTTTGGCAAAAAAGAAGGTTGCGGACGCAACACCGCCTTATCCTTATGGATGACTAAATAGGGCGACTTGCAGGACAAGGCCGCCAACTCAGACACTCGTCTAACAGAAGTGATTGCCACTAAGAAAGCCACCTTCTGAGACAAAGTCAAGAGGGGAATATCTCTGATATTTTCAAAGGGAGGTTCCTGGAGAACCGAGAGCACCAAATTCAGATCCCACGGGGGGAGAGGAGGCTTGACAGGAGGAAGCACATGGCGAACCCCCTGTACAAAAGGTGCTAACCAAAGAATGACCCGCCAGCGGTCGCTGAAAGAAGACGGCCAAGGCCGAAATCTGACCCTTACTGGTACTCAAAGCAAGCTTTTGGGTCACGCCACGCTGCAGAAAACGCAGGATTCTGGGGACGGAATACGTCCGCGGACGCCAGTCCAGCTCTTCGCACATGGCGATGTAAGCTTTCCAAGTACGGTGATAGATCTTTCTGGAGGAAGACTTCCGTGCCCTTAACATGGTTGAAATGACCGAATCCGAGAGACCTCGGTCTTTCAGCACCTGGCTTTCAATAGCCATGCCATTAAAGCCAGAGACTGTGAAGCAGGATGAAATATAGGACCTTGAGAAAGAAGGTCCTCCCTCATTGGCAACCGCCAGGGAACGTCCGCGACGAGACGTATCAGATTGGCGTACCAGTGACGCCGAGGCCAATCCGGAGCAATGAGGATCACCGGAATTCCCTCGGACGCCACCCTGCGCAGCAGGCGAGGAAGCAACTGCAGCGGAGGATAGACGTATATCAGGTGATAATGACCCCATGGGGCAACCAACGCATCCAAGGCAACCTCCCAAGGATCCCTGGATCTGGCCACAAACCTCGACACCTTGCGATTGAGTCGAGAGCCCATCAGATCCACTTCCGGCGTGCCCCACCGTCGGCAAAGGAGTTGAAAGACCTCCGGGTGCAAGGACCACTCTCCCTGGTCCAGCGTCTGGCGACTCAGATAGTCCGCCTGCCAATTGTCTATGCCCGGAATGTAGACGGCCGACAGAGCCGGCACGCTTCTTTCGGCCCACCTTAGGATGCGGGCGACCTCGGAAGCCGCAGCTGAGCTCCGAGTCCCCCCTTGATGGTTGACATACGCTACCGCTGTGGCGTTGTCCGACTGGATCCTGATGGAGCGACCCTGTAATCTCTCCGACCATGAGGAGAGGCACAGTCGGATTGCCCGTATTTCCAGAACATTGATCGGTAAATGGGCTTCGTCCGGAGTCCAAAGCCCTTGAGCCGACAGGACTCCCCAGACTCCCCCCCCAGCCCATCAGGCTGGCGTCCGTCGTGAGCACCGTCCATTGGATGGGGAGGAACGACTTCCCGGACCGAAGAGCCGTGGACCTCAACCACCACGCCAGGGACGCCCTGACCAGGTGGACTCACCTGGATCTGAAGATCCAAGGACAACGGGGATTTGTCCCAAGTGGACAAGATCTCTTTCTGCAATGCCCTGGTGTGCGATTGGGCACACGGAACGGCCTCGAAAGAGGCCACCATGAGTCCCAGGACTCTCATGCAAAAACGGATTGACAACCATTTTCGGGACGTCAGCACCCGCACTTCAGACTGAAGTGTCAGCAGCTTCTCTGGAGGTAGGAATACCTTCGCCTCCAAGGAGTCCAGAATCAGACCTAGATACTCCAGACGCTGAGTCGGGACCAGGACCGACTTCTGAATGTTCAGGAGCCACCCGAAGTCCCTGAGGGTATGACTGACGATAGTCACACTTTCTTCTAATTCTGAGCCACTGTCTGCTCTTAGAAGAAGATCGTCCATATAGCCCACGATAGCAATGCCTCGCTGTCTCAGCAAAGCTAGAACCGGAGCAAGTACCTTGGTGAACACCCTCGGTGCCGAGGCTAGGCCGAAGGGAAGAGCCACAAATTGATAGTGGACTTCGCCGATCGCAAAGCGCAGAAACTTCTGGTGGCTCGTGCAGATCGGAACATGCAAGTAGGCGTCCTTGATGTCCAAGGACGCCAGAAAATCCCCTTGATGGAGTGTAGCGATCACCGTGCGAATGGATTCCATGCGGAATTTTTGCACCTTCACGAAGGCCTTGAGGTCCAGGATTGGCCGAACCCCATCCTTTTTTGGAACAACAGACAGATTCGAGTAGAACCCCTGAAACCTCTCCTGGGACAGAACCGGCACAATCACTCCGGACCCGATCAAATCCTGTACAGCCCCCAAGAGGGCTGCCCGACGGGCAGGAAGGAGAGGGAGATTTGAGGGAAAGAATCTGTCTGGGGACCAGGAACGGAACTCTATTCTGTATCCTGAGGTGACCACCTCGCACACCCACCGGTCGGAGATCCGGGAGGTCCACCGATCCGTGAACCTGCAAAGTCGTCCCCCCACCCCAGAGTCGGGCAGGGGCAAGACTTCACTCGGAGGCAGGCTTGGGAGCCGGCTTGTTCGGCTTACGCACCCAGGGGCGCTTGTGTCCACCAGCCGCACTGTTGTCAGTCTGGGAGGGCTTACCCGTGGACTCCTACTGACGAAAAAAAACCTTTTTTGCTGGAAAGGAAGGACCCGGTTTACGACGGGCCTCCTTACCCTTGATAGTCTGAGGAAGGAGAGTGCTTTTACCTCCTGTGACATCCTTGATGATGTCATCCAGAGCAGCACCGAAAAGTCTACCACCCTTAAAAGGTAGATCCGTCAGGAGCTTCTTAGAGGTTAGGTCAGCAGACCAGCATTTCAACCAGATAAGACGCCGCAATACCACCGCAGAGACAGAGGCCCTGGATATTAAAGGGGCCGCGTCCAACGTGGCGTCGCACACATAAATCAGGCCCTTTACCATTTGGTGGGCCAGAGTAATAGTGTCTGGAGGAAGATTATGCTCCTATACAGTTTGGTGCAAAGTTTTTGCGCATTCCGTGAGTGTCCGAGACACAAGGGTCGCCGCTACAACAGGCCGTAAGGCGGATCCCAACAAGGCAAACGTGGCTCTGCTCACCACTTCTGACCTCCTGTCAGTGGGGTCCTTAAATGCAGGAGTCCCCTCCATCGGGAGAGTGGTGGCCTTATTCAAACGGGTGACTGGAGGGTCGACCACTGGGGGAGAAGCCCACTTCTTAAGTAGGGCGTCTTCAAAGGGGTATCTGATAGACAAACGCAGCGGGACCATAAAAGTCTTCTGCGGCTTTCCCCAGACCTGATCAATGAGCTGGTCAAAGAAAGGAACATATGGAAAAACCTTTTTAGAAGGCTTGGCCTTAAAAGAACCAAAAGGAGACAGCCTCCGCCTGAGGTTCCGCAGCCGCAGCATTCAGCTTGAGAGTGTCCCTCACAGCATCAATGAGTTCACTAACAAGCGCCCTGTCATTTACTGACTCAGAACTGGAGTCTTCCTCACAAGGAATGTCCTGTTCAAAACCATCCAAATATTCAGAGCTAGGGTCCTAAGCAGCACTAGCAGGCCCATATCTGAATCAGAGCACTCCCCTTGTGGAGATAAAGTGGGGAGAGGGCGCTTTTTTGCTCCCTTGCGCTCGCACACCGCTTCCATCCTGGTCAGAAATGATTCCAGGACTGCTGACAACTGGTCTATGGGCCTCTGGCATGCAAGAGAAAGCTGGTGACACAGACTCCATATTGTCCCTCTCAGACTCCTCAGAAAAAAATTCCACCCACAAGCTGTGCTGACTGAGTAGAGGAATGCCCAGGGGACCCACCAACCTGAACCAGGACCCCTCGGTTCCGCTGCCTTGTCTCTCTGCGCCGCGCTGTTCAGCGCGAGTGAGCTGAGCGGAGAGAGTGTGAGATTTGCGCCGTTCCCAGCAGCGATAGAGGCCAAACAAGTGTTCGAAAAGCGCACGGCTACAAGAAAATGGCCGCCACAATGTGCTCAGGCGATCCACGCCAAAATGGCCGCCAATGTAAAGTAATGCACAAACACAAAACATGGCGCCGAACGGCGCCCAGGCCCCCAAAACACTCCAAAAAACAGCCCCAGCGATATGCCAGCATGAGCCCCCCCACCCCCCCCAGGACAGTATGACCCTCAGGCACCCCACACAGCGCCAGCAATGGTGACAGAGAGTGACAATAAAAAAAAATAAAAAACAAAACAGGGGGAGACAGGGAAAATCCCCCACACAGAGAAACACACAGCATGTACTCACCTGCAGACAGGAGAGACTACTTACCCGTCCCCTGAGGGACCCACTGGTGCGTTTCTGACAGAACTATCACAGTGCGGTACTGAGTAGCTGTCGGCCCGGTCCACCGCGAAAGATACAGCAGGACTGTTCAATCTTGAGAGGACCGCGGAGCATGAAAACCCACCGGCCACCCCTGGAGTCGTGGGGCATGTCGTGAAGTGAGTCTCACGCACACAAGGCGAGGATCAGCACGCTCGATGGTCGGACAGGGAAGACTACGAGGATATCTTGTACCCAACCTGTTGCCCAGCCGACACTTGATAGAAGATCTCAAAAATAAAACAAGAAAAATTCCAAAAGGAATAAAAATAGGTCAGTAGACTGGCTCCTGAGAGAGCCACGTCTTCTCCTTCTGCTAGGCAGAAAAAAACTGAGGTCTGCTTACTGCAGTGGGAGGGTTATGTCCAGAGGGACCGCCCCCCTGGGCGGGGCTGTTCAGCTCTGGCTTTTTAGAATGTATGTATAACATCTCACATTGTGCCTAGGTCTTTTCCTGCAAGCAGGGACATAACCCACGTGTAAAGTGTTAGAGAGGCTGTGTCAGTCCATGGATGATAAGAGAAAAGTTAATTAAAAGGCATTTGTGGTGCTCAGATGCAGTGTTCTGCTTTAATTTCATGGTAGTATTAGGATTAGTAACTTTTTTTGAAAAAAATGCTTCACTATATTGATTTATTGGATTACAATCTTGTATTGGTGGTTTAAAAGGAGGTGTGAGCAGCTTTTCAATAGAGAGACCTAGAGAGGTCAGAGCAGCGCAGGGGTTCTTTCAAATATATATTGTTTTAATTGTTTGGGTTTACATATACAGTGTCTCACAAAAGTGAGTACACCCCTCACATTTCCGTAAATATTTTATTATATCTTTTCATGTGACAACACTGAAGAAATTACACTTTGCTACCATGTAAAGTAGTGAGTGTACAGCTTGTATAATAGTGTAGATTTGCTGTCCCCTCAAAATAACTCAACACAGCCATTAATGTCTAAACCGCTGGCAACAAAAGTGAGTACACCCCTAAGTGAAAATGTCCAAATTGGGCCCAATTAGCCATTTTCTCTCCCTGGTGTCATGTGACTAATTAGTGTTACAAGGTCCCAGGTGTGTTAAATTTGGTGTTATCGCTCTCACTCTCTCATAATGGTCGCTGGAAGTTCAACATGGCACCTCATTGCAAAGAACTCTGAGGATCTGAAAAAAAAAGAACTGTTGCACTACATAAAGATGGCCTAGGCTATAAGAAGATTGCCAAGACCCTGAAACTGAGCTGCAGCACGGTGGCCAAGACCATACAGCCGTTTAACAGGACAGGTTCCACTCAGAACAGGCCTCGCCATGGTCGACCAAAGAAGTTGAGTGCACATGCTCAGCGTCATATTTGGAAAATAGACATATGAGTGCTGCCAGCATTGCTGCAGAAGTTGAAGGGGTGGGGGGGGTCAGCCTGTCAGTGCTCAGACCATACGCCGCACACTGCATCAAATTGGTCTGCATGGCTGTCGTCCCAGAAGGAAGCCTCTTCTAAAGATGATGCACAAGAAAGCCTGCAAACAGTTTGCTGAAGACAAGCAGACTAAGGACATGGATTACTGGAACCATGTCCTGTGGTCTGATGAGACCAAGATAAACTTATTTGGTTTAGATGGTGTCAAGTGTGTGTGGCGGCAACCAGGTGAGGAGTACAAAGACAAGTGTGTCTTGCCAACAGTCAAGCATGGTGGTGGGAGTGTCATGGTCTGGGGCTGTATGAGTGCTGCCGGCACTGGGGATCTACAGATCATTGAGGGAACCATGAATGCCAACATGTACTGTGACATACTGAAGCAGAGCATGATCCCCTCCCTTCAGAGACTGGGCCGCAGGGCAGTATTCCAACATGATAACGACCCCAAACACACCTCCAAGATGACCACTGCCTTGCTAAAGAAGCTGAGGGTAAAGGTGATGGACTGGTCAAGCATGTCTCCAGACCTAAACCCTATTGAGCATCTGTGGGGCATCCTAAAATGGAAGGTGGAAGAGCACAAGGTCTCTAACATCCACCAGCTACGTGATGTCGTCATGGAGGAGTGGAAGAGGACTCCAGTGGCAACATGTGAAGCTCTGGTGAACTCCATGCCCAAGAGGGTAAAGGCAGTGCTGGAAAATAATGGTGGCCACACAAAATAGACACTTTGGGCCCAATTTGGACATTTTCACTTAGGGGTGTACTCACTTTTGTTGCCAGAGGTTTAGACATTAATGGCTGTGTGTTGAGTTATTTTGAGGGGACAGCAAATTTACATTGTTATACAAGCTGTACACTCACTACATTACATTGTAGCAAAGTGTCATTTCTTCATTGTTGTCACATGAAAAGATAGAATAAAATATTTACAAAAATGTGAGGGGTGTACTTCACTTTTGTGAGATACTGTACTTTAAAAGTATCTAAAAACAAACCTTTATCTTTTTAAAAAGGTAGCGAACGGGATGGTCAGAACGCCTGTCATTTTTTTCTCTGTCTTGTTCCATTTAGGAAATTCACAGCATTTGTCTTTCAGCCTCCGTAATGTCACCACGTCTCACCTTTGTGCTTCCCCTAGGTCTCCCTCTACCTCTGTGCGGTGTGACCACAATGTTTGGAGAAACACTTTTAATGTCACTCTCTGACATTGAGGCGTATGCAGCAGCCTTCCCCTCGCGAACGTCATACACCTGTGAACAAAGAATTACTGGAATAAGTGATCTCATGAGATAAGTAGACCTACACTGGTGAGAGACTGCTGTACAGGCAGCTGAAGAAATCAGAGCATTCTTTAAAATGGTTGTAAACCCTCTCCTATAACCCAGTGAAGTGACTGGCCTCAGGTCATACAGAGATGAAACAAATCTTCCTAAACATGTTGTACCTGTTTATCTACAGCCCTCTCTCCAGTACAGCCATTCAAAGCCCAGAATTTATAACGTTTGTCTGAGCTTTCCAAAAAAAAAAAAAATAGGATTTTTATAACAGCTTACCTGTAAAATCCTTTTCTTGGAGTACATCACGGGACACAGAGCGACATAGTCATTACTAATGGGTTATATAGATACCTTCAGGTGCTGGCACTGGCAACTTCCAAAACCGGAAGTACCCTCCCCTATATAAGCCCCTCCCATCCGGGAGCACCTCAGTTTTGTAGCAAAGCAATAAGTGTCCCTAAAGAGGGGCGGGAGCTCTGTGTCCCGTGATGTACTCCAAGAAAAGGATTTTACAGGTAAGCTGTTATAAAAATCCTATTTTCTTTCTCGTACATCACGGGACACAGAGCGGCATAGTCATTACTAATGGGACGTCCTAAAGCAATGCCCAACGAGGGGGGGGGGATACACCATACATAAGCTGAGCGCTATCAGACATGAGGATCTTTTGCGGCCTGCAACACACTGCGCCCAAAGGCGACATCCTCCTGACTTCTAACGTCCACCTGGTAGAACCTAGTAAACGTGTGTACTGAAGACCATGTTGCGGCCTTACAGATTTGAGCCAGGGAGGCCTGGTGATGCACTGCCCATGAAGTTCCAACTGCTCTCGTGGAGTGCGCCCTAACTTTGAACGGAGGCGGTCTCCTTCTCAAGCCATAGGCTTGCATTATGACCTGTCGAATCCACTTGGCTAAAGTAGATTTTGATGCTGCCTGACCCTTTCTGGGGCCTTCCGGCAGAATAAACAAAGTATACGTTCTGCGAATCTGAGCAGTGGCTTTTAGATAAGCTTTAACTGCTCTTACTACATCCAAAGAATGTAATAACTTTTCCTCTACCGAAGTAGGTTTGGGGAAGAACCACATCTTGGTTCAAATGAAACCTCGATACCACCTTAGGAAGAAAGGCTGGATGAGGACGTAACACTACTCTGTCCTTATGGACAACCAGATATGGCTCCTTACAGGACATAGCTGCTAATTCCGACACTCTTTTAGCCGAACAAATGGCTACTAGAAAAATCAATTTCCTGGTGAGAAGAACCAAAGAAATATGCTGTAATGGTTCAAATGGTTGTTTCTGTAGAACCGACAGAACCAGGTTTAGATCCCATGGACATATGGGAATATTAACCGGAGGACTAATACGCATCACTCCTTGTATAAAGGCTTTGACTAGTGAATGCGAAGCCAAGGGCCTTTGAAAAAATATTGACAAGGCCGAAATCTGACCCTTGATAGTACTCAAGGCAAGCTTCCTATCTACAGCCCATTGTAGGAAGTCTAGAATCCTACCTATTACGTATTTACGTGGATGCCATTTCTTGGCCTCACACCACGCGATGTACGCCTTCAAGATTCTATAGTAGATCTGCCTGGATACCGGCTTCCTGGCATTGATCATGGTAGATACCACAGAATTAGAGAGCCCTCTCTTTTTTAGAATGTGGGCTTCAATAGCCAGGCCGTCAAACCTAGGGCTGGTAAGGAAGGGTGGTATATCGGTCCTTGCGAAAGCAGGTCCGGACGATGTGGGAGGGTCCAAGGACTCCCCACAGACATCTTTACAATCTCCGCGTACCATGCTCTTCGGGGCCACGCTGGAGCCACCAGAATCACTGGTTTCTTTTCTACCCTGATTCTGCGGAGTAATCGAGGTAACAATTGTGGCGGTGGGAATGCATATATCAGCTTGAACTGATCCCAAGGGAACACTAGGGCATCCGAGCCGCAAGCTAGGGGATCCCTTGTCCAAGAGACAAACCTGTCCACTTTTGCGTTGAATCTGGATGCTAGCAGATCTACATCCGGTGTTCCCCACCGCTGACATATTGTCCGGAAAACCTCGGGATGAAGGGACCAATCCCCTGGGCATAATTGTTGGCGACTTAGAAAGTCCGCCTTCCAATTCTCCACTCCTGGAATGAATACCGCAGATATGGCTGGGACATATCTTTCTGCCCATTTCAGGATGCAATTTACTTCCCTCTGGGCTGCACGACTCCTGGTGCCCCCCTGATGATTGATATATGCCACTGCTGTGGCATTGTCTGATTGAATTCTGACAGGGGACTCTTGGAGTTTGGATGTCCATGCTACTAGGGCATACCGGGCTGCTCGTATCTCTAAGAGATTGATGGGCAGGGCCTTTTCTGCATCCGACCATCTGCCCTGGAGAGACCATTGCTCCAGTACTGCTCCCCAGCCTATAAGGCTGGCATCTGTAGTGACCACCTTCCAAGAAATCGGACTGAAGGATTTCCCTCTTTCCAGATTCTGGGGAACCAACCACCAGCGGAGGCTCTTGCGAACGGAAGGGGACAAGGACATTGGTAAGTCTAGGGCCTGAACTTTTTTGTTCCAGGCTGACAGTATGGCCCTTTGCAAATTCCTTGAATGGAATTGACCGTAGGGTACTGCTTCGAATGATGCCACCATTTTTCCCAGCAGCCTCATGCACAGGCGTATGGATGGCTGTCTTTTTGTACCCACTAAGTGGATCAAATCTCTCAAAGACGACCCCTTTTCTTGAGGCAAGAAAATTTTTCTCTGGTCTGAATCCAGCCTTAGCCCCAAGTATTCCAGACTTTTGACTGGTTTTAGGGCTGACTTGTCTCGGTTGATAATCCAACCGTGATATTCCAGATACTTGATTGTCTCGTGAACAACCACTTCTAGTTTTTCCACTGAGTGGTCTATCAGCAACAAGTCGTCTAGATATGCCATTATCGTTACACCTCGTGTTCTTAGATTGGCCAATAATGGGGCCAGAATTTTTGTGAACACTCGTGGTGCTGTGGCCAGACCGAAGGGTAAGGCTCTGAACTGAAAATGGCGCCCTTCTACCGCAAAGCGTAGAAATTTTTGGTGGGCTGGAAAGATGGGAATGTGCAAATAAGCATCTTTGATGTCGATCGAGGCTAACCATTCCTCCCCTTGTAGGGCAGTGGCCACCGATCGGATCGACTCCATCCGGAAAGTCCTGATATGTAGGAATTTGTTTAGCCCTTTTAGATTTAATATGGGCCTCACGTCCCCGTTTGGCTTCGGGACTGTAAAGAGGTTTGAGTAAAACCCGAACCCCCATTCTTCCAGGGGAACCTCTATAATTACTGCTTGGAGCAATAATTGTTCTAGTGCCAACAGGAGGGATCCTCTCTTCTGGGGATCCCTTGGCACGTTTGACCTTATAAAGTGGGAAGGAGGGGAGTCTTTTAACTCCAATTTGTATCCCAGACTTACTGCGGAGAGCACCCATCTGTCTCTGATCGTGTCCCGCCAGGTCTCTGCGAACAACTGGAGTCTTCCCCCCACCCGATTGAGTGGGGGCAACCCTTCATGCATTTGACTTTGGGGGAGGTTTTGTACCTCTCCTGCTCCAGGGCTTCTTGTTACCCTGCAATTGTCCCTGATTTTTACCTCCGGGATTTGACCGAGGAGGCCGTCCGAACCGTTTCACAGCCGATGTCCTAGGGACTGGAGAAGCAGGCCTCTTAAAAGAGGGACCTCTAACTCTGTTTTTAACCGGCAAAAGTGTACTTTTACCGCTGGAAATTCTCTGGATATATTTGTCCAGGTCTTCCCCGAATAAGCGTTCGCCATGAAATGGGAAGCTGACCAGCAATTTTTTACAGGGAGCTTCAGCAGACCAGTTTTTGAGCCATAAAAGCCTGCACATATGTACTACAGACAGCGTAAGGCCTGATGGATTGAATCCTTTATAGCGTCCACCGCAAAGCATAAGGCTCTAGGTAGATCAGCTAGGGCAAGAGCCTGCTGATCTGGCAAGTCCCTTAAGACCTGTTTCAACTGATCCTTCACTGCTTGGCAGACCCCAATAGCTGCCACTGCTGGTTGTGTCACCAAGCCTGCTGTAGCAAAAGCAGATTTCAATAAGGACTCCAATTTTTTATCTATTGGGTCCTTGAACATTTGGACATTATCCACCGGACATGTCAGTGATTTATTCACACAAGAGATGGCTGCGTCCACTGTAGGGACCCTCCATTTTTTGATGAACTTATCCTCCATGGGATAGACCACTTGAAATCTCTTGGGAGGAGTAAATATTTTATCAGGATGCTCCCAATCCTGGTAAATGAGCCCTTCCAGTAAAGGATGGATCGGAAAGGAACAAACAGTCTGGGGAGCTTTTAGCGACCCCAACGAGGAGACAGTAGTGGTTGATGGCTCCGCAAGGGGCATTTTAAATGCTGATCGGACCATGTTAGTCAGGGACTGAACCCATAATCTCTCAGCATGTGATGCTGAGAATGGCTCTTCCACTGTTGATTCCTCTACAACAGAATCGACCTCATCCTGATCCCCTTCAGGTAGGTCGATCCCTGTATGGGACTGTTGCTCCGCTAACAGGCACTCTGAGGGAGGAGACGGAGATCGAGCGCTTTTTTCCTGTGACAGGGAAGCAGCGATCAATGCTGACAATCTCTCTTCCAGCCCTCCCAGAGCTGAGGAAAAAACCTCCTCTGTTACATACACAGGAGCAGGTGAACTGAGGACAGCCACAGTACCAGGTACTCCTGAGGGTGCTCTACGGTCACTAACCTCTGATTCTTCAGGGGAGATAGGTGCAGCCAAAGCATGCCCAAGATCCTCAGAGCCCGATGGAGACCCCCTATGCTTCCTGGGATTTTTAGTCCCGGAGTTTTTAGACGGCATATTCCTAAGCCCAAAGCTGAGGTATTCCAGCCGAAATACACCACTTACTGACAATAGTCTAGCACAAATGCTGCTATAAAAACAGTTGGTGTCTACTAATGTGCCTTTCTATGGGGATGCCTGCATCAACCGCTTGCTGTATGCCTTTTTTAAATGTTGCCAGCTCTGTCTCTGCACTCCATAGCCAGCTCACAACACATAATTGTGGTTTTTAACATGCTGGGACGCCCGCACATGCGCAGAAGCGCTGCGGCGCGCACAGAGCGTCATCCCCCAAGCTCCGCCCCCTTTCCCAGCTCACCTCTATATATAGAGGCGCGTGCACGCGCACGCGCGCGGCCACGTGCGCCTTCGGCGCTAATTTTGAAAAGGGAAACTAGGGACAAGAGCCAGGGCCCCTTTTGCCGCAGGCCGGGGGATGAACGAGCATTGCAACATGGCAGAGGAAGCAGTTTCCCACAAGAGAACTCACCATCTGCCTGGTCTTGCTCTGATGAAAAGAAACTAGTCCACATGACAAGAAACGTTCCACAGCGGCCTCTAGTGGATTAACACAGGTACCGCAGTCTAGTATATATTTTTTTTTTTCTTGACCACTATTAAAATTATTACATTTTTTAGTAGTTACAGGCATGCATAATATTTAGCGGGAATACCGTTAGGCAGAAAGACATATTATGCTTGGGGGTCCCCTCAATAGAACCAAGTTCCTGAGGGGCCCCCACTTACCTTTTCCCCGCCGCAGGACTCTGTTAGGCCACAGAAGCCCAAACTTCACCTATCACGGCAGGCATTGTAATTAAACCTTCAGGGACCGGGTTCCCAAGGATTCCACTCCCCTGGACCTGTATAGCACCCTGCACAGAAAACATCTTGGTCGTGGGTATGACCAGAGCTCTGGATCCCAGGGTCCAGCTCTCCTAAGAGAAGCATTACAGGCAAAACCTTGCTCTTCTCTGCAAGGCCCGGGTACCGACCGTTTAGCTATGAAGCTTTTTTGGTCGGATCCGGAATAGCTTACTGAGGCCCAAAAGAACCTGTACGCAAGCTCAGTGAAAAACACATGTTTATTCTTGGCCAACACCTTAGACACTGGCAAAAAACTGAGGTGCTCCCGGATGGGAGGGGCTTATATAGGGGAGGGTACTTCCGGTTTTGGAAGTTGCCAGTGCCAGCACCTGAAGGTATCTATATAACCCATTAGTAATGACTATGTCGCTCTGTGTCCCGTGATGTACGAGAAAGAAAAAGGGTGTGGAGAACTGCAGAGCTCAGTAAAGAGATCTTTCAGTTGATTGGAGGGAAGGGAGCCACACCCCTTCACATAGCAACAGAGCGGAGGCTGTCAATCACAGGCTGTGTGCTGGAGCTCCCTTGCCTGTCACCTATATTTTTTCTCTTGGTGTCAGGAAAACTTATCAGAAGTGATTCATGATAGCAGAGGAATGAAGCAGCAGACAGAAATGACACTTGGTGCTCTGGATTGAGACAAGCACACACTATAGAGGGGGTATGCTTTGTTCATATTTCATGTTTGAGGTTTACAACCACTTTAATCTAGATTTACAGCTCTCACTTCACTTTAAATAATTAATTTGGGCCAAGTTGGCCCAAACAAACTATTTTCATTACATAACCATGTGAATGTTAGGTGAGCTGCAATGGGCTACTGTAGTTGCATTAGGGATGGAATAGTAAGCGGTGCAGTGTTTTGTCAGCAGATGTGTTTCTCCACCATCCGGGAGAAGCCTTGTATTTTTTAACAGTGAATATAAGGCTTTCTCCATTTGGCCAAGGTGGAAATAATTACATCATCTGCCCGCCTCTCCACCTCAGCCAATCAGAGGAAGTCTTGTATTCACTGATAAAATTACAAGGTTTCTCCTGAATAGAGGAGATGTATATAGGGAAACCCTTTCATTCAGTTAGCAGGCGAGAAGTTACTCATACTGCTACTGGAACACCGTATCACTTAATGTATGTAGCCAATGCTTCTACAGTACATTACAGAACACACAGTGGATGCATAGCTAAAGTGATTCTAAATGTTGATTTTTTTTTCTTTAAAATAACAAACATTATACTTACCTGCGCTGTGCAATAGTTTTGCACAGAACAGCCTCGATCCTCCTCTTCTAAGATCCCCCGCTGGCACTCTTGGCTCCTCCCTCCCGTTGAGTTCCCCCATAGCCAGGCAGTTGCTAAGAAGGCACTTGTGAGGGCTCTCGAGCCCTGCTGTCTGCGTCTATTGACACAGACAGAGGGACTCGGCCCTGCCCCCATTGGCTGTGACTCCCACTGCTGTGTCCAGGGGGGGGGGGGGGGTGGGCCTGCATGTAAAGGTTTTTTTCTATCTTAAACCACTTCAGCCGAAAGGTTTTACCCCCTTAATGACCAGGTTATTATTGCGCGGTCATGCAACACTGTACCCAAATACAATTTATGTCCCTTTTCCCCCCCAAAAAATAGGATTTTGGTACTCACCGTAAAATCCATTTCTCTGACGTCTATGGACTGACACCGCTGGATACTGTAAACGTGTGGGTATATGTCCCTGCTCGCAGGAGAAGATCTAGGCAGAATGTTAGATGTTAAAACATTCTAGAACAAACCAGAGCTGAACAGCCCCGCCCAGGGGGGCGGTCCCTCCGGACATTACCCTCCCACCTGCAGCTAGCAGACCTCAGTTCGTAACAAAGCAGTACAAACCTTAAAAGGAAGGGTGGGTGCTGTGTCAGTCCATGGACGTCAGAGAAATGGATTTTACGGTGAGTACAAAAATCCTATTTTCTCTTATCGTCCATGGACCGACACAGCTGGATACTGTAAACGTGTGGGACATCCCAAAGCAGTATCAGAAGGGTGGGAGCGGTAGCAAAGGAACAACCAAAACTTCACTCCAAACAAGCAGAGCTCCTCAACGGAGGAGTTGCGACATTAAACAGCGGCCTGCAATGCTTTGCGGCCGATGGGAGCATCGGAAGATGCAGCCACATCAACCTTATAAAATCTTGAAAAGGTATGAACAGACGACCAGGTCGTCGCCTTGCACACTTGTGCAACCAACGCTTTATGTCGGAAGGCCCGGGAAGCACCAATTGCCTTGGTGGAATGCGCCGCAACCGAAAAGGGAGGCGCCCGCCCCTTAAGGGCAAAGGCCTGTATGACGGTCTGCCTGATCCACCTAAAGACGGTGGCAGACGACACTGCTCGGCCCTGTTTTGGACCAGACACAGATTTCCGAATGGAAACAGTAGCAGACAGGTACACTCGTAAGGCTTGTACCCATCTCAATGTATGAAGCGCAAACTCTCAGGGATGCGATGGGTGAGGACACAAGGACGGAAGAACAATGTCCTTCTTAAGGTGAAAGGCCAAGACCATCCTTAGAAAAGAAGGATGGTCGTGGGTGCAACACCAACATATCCTTATGGAGGACCAAGTAAGGCGACTTGCTGGACAAGGCCGCCAACTCAGACACCCGTCTAACCGAAGCAATGGCCACTAAGGCCAACTTCCGGGACAAGGTCAAGAGAGGAATCTCTCTGATATTCTCAAAGGGATGTTCTTGGAGAACCGAGATGCATCAAAATCAGATCTCAAGTAGGGAGAGGAGGCTTGACAGGGGGGATTACATGGCGAACCCCCTGCACAAAAGGTGCTAATCAAGGAATGGCCCGGTAGCGGTCGTTGAAAAAGACAGCCCGGGCCGAAATCCGACCCTCAAAAAAGGTATGCAAGGCCAGCTTTTGGGTCACACCACGCTGTAAGAACAGCAAAATCCTGGGAACGGAATACACCCGAGGATGCCACTCAAGTTCCTCGCACATAGCGATGTAAGCCTTCCAGGTACGGTGAGATATCTTTCTGGAGGAAGATTCCCGTGTCAACAACATAGAAGAGATGACCGAATACGAGAGAACTCGGTCCTTCAGCACCTGGCTTTAAACAGCCATGCCATTAATGCCAAGGACTGTAAAGCAGGATGAAGTATGGGATCATGAGACAGAAGGTCCACCCCAATAGGCCGTCGCCAGGAATGTCTGCGACTAGCCGAAGTAGATCGGCGTACCAATGTCGCCGTTCCGGAGCACTGGAATGGCCTCAGCCCCTACTCTGCGAAGCCGGCGAGGCAACAACAGTAGCGGAGGGTAAGCATATATCAGGCGATACTGCCCCCACGGGCTTCCAATGCGTCTGACGCGTCCGCCCAGGGGTCCCTGGACCTGACCACGATCTTGCCACCTTGCGAGTGAGTCGAGAGGCCACAAGGTCCACTTCCGGTGCCCCACCTCCGGTAAAGAAGGTGGAAACACCTCCGGATGCAAGGACCCTTTGCCTGCAATGCACACGGCCAACAGGACCGTCTTGCAGCGAGATGTATGAAAATCCCAAAGAGACTCTGCAATGTATCGGAGAAGGGAGGCCCCAGTGTACAGGGTGCCTCAAATGTTGGCCAAAAAGGCAACTTGACGGAACTTCCCTAGAAACTCGGTCAGAGGACTAGTACCTCAGCCTCCACAGGTGGCGCAAACCCACCCCGGGCACAGAGACCCTAAAGGCTAAAGCAGTTGTAGTGCACCTGCTAGACGACTGATGGATGAAGCAGAGGCTTTTGCCAGAGACGCAGCCACTAACGGGTGTAACGCTAACCCCAACCTGGCGAACACAGTCCAAGCCAGCGCTTCTGATCACCACTGAAAGCAGGTGGAAAGTGATACCCCTGAAACCAGGGATCCTTGTGACAATGCTCCATCCAGCAGCTACCCATGGATAGGTGCCGATTGTGCAAACACATAGTTTATACTATGTATTGCGTCAAACGCACAAATGGAGAGTGTGGGAGGAAACCCACCCAGCCACAAAGAGCACAATACCACCACATACGGCGTATGTAGTTTAGTATTTGTGGATAAACCTATTAAACACGTATATACTGTGCCAGCGACGAAGGCGCGCACATCATCGGGGCCTGGACGTAAACCAGCCACGCAGATTGCGTACACAACCGTGTAGGTATGTTAGCCTGCGAATAAACAAATTGCACATGTTTATACTGTGCATAGCGCTGAGAATGCGCACACCATTGGAACGCAGGGGAGAAACCTGAGCACCCGGATGAAACCCATGCAGACTGCATGCGCATACCGTGTATGGTATTATAGTATGTGTGCTAAACATTTTGCACAAGCCCATGTGTGCATAGCACCGAAGGCGCGCACACTGTTGGCGCGTGGGAGGAACCGAAGTACCCCACGCATACTCAGAGAATGCAATACCTACAGCTACTGTAAATGTATTTAGTGTAGTGTACAGACATAATGTGTATGTTTACACCGTGTATTGCACCAAAGGCATGCATGTCATGTAGCGTGGGCGGAAACCCACGCAGACTGCATACGCATACCGTGTAGGTATTATAGTGTGTGTGCTAAACATTTTGCACAAGCTCATGTGTGCATAGCACCGAAGGCGCGCACACCGTTGGCGCGTGGGAGGTACTGAAGTACCCCACGCATACTCAGAGAATGCAATACCTACAACTACTGTGAATGTATTTAGTGTAGTGTATAAACATAATGTGTATGTTTACATTGTGTATTGCACCAAAGGCATGCGTGTCATGTAGCGTGGGCGGAAACCCACGCAGAGTGCAAAGACATACCGGGTAGGCATGTTAGTATGTGGATATCCAATCGCACAAATTTAGACTGTGCATAGCGCCGAAGCGCCCATACCAATGGAGTGTGGGAGGAAACCGGAGTACCCGAAGGAAAACCACACAGACTGCCTACACATACCGTCTAGGTATTATAGCATGCGTGACAAACATTGAACATGTTTAACTGTGCAGAAGGCCAAAGGCGCACATACCGTCAGCGCGTGGGAGGAAACCGGAACACTCGGAAGAACTCCACGCAGACAGCACACAGATACCTTGTAGGAATGATAGCATGTGAATCAACATATTGCACATGTTTATGCTGTGCATTTCCATTGGAGCGTGGGGGGAAACCGGAGTACCCAGGGGAACCCCACGCAAACAGTATACCCATACTGTAAACATGTATGATATGTG
Source organism: Rana muscosa (assembly GCA_029206835.1). NCBI lineage: Eukaryota > Metazoa > Chordata > Amphibia > Anura > Ranidae > Rana > Rana muscosa. Next base: position 6,480,367 of record CM055125.1, read on the forward strand.
CAATAAACATATTGAACATGTCTATACTGTGCAGAGAGCTGAAGCGCACATACCATGAGAGTGCGGGAGAACACCGGAGCCCCCGCCAACCCAGAGAGTATAATACATACACATATACTGTGAATGTATCTGGAGTCGTGCATAAACATATTTTGTACGTTTATATCATGTATGGCACTGAAACACAGCATTGGAACGTGGGGACAGCCACGCAGACACAGAGACCAATAACACATACATACACTGTGAATGTATGCAGTGTAGAGGTATAGGATGAGTTAAATTATGGCGCAGAGGCGCATAATCTTCTCTGTATCATTCCAACCTGCTTGACTGTGCTGCCGATGCAGCATGCAGGTAACAGGTAACCTCTGATCCTCAGACCGTGTGTCCATAGTTGCCAACATTGCAAAAAAAAAAATCCGTGACACTTTTTCGCATGTAGGCGGAGCCTTGGTATAATTAGGGGGTGGGGCATTCATTTGAAGGTGTGTTATACTTTAGGAGAAAAAAGTGGCGCACGAAGCGTGGGCGTGGTTTATGCGGGTAGTGGGAGTGGCTTAAATGAGCGTGGCTCAAAGGGGGTGTGGTTAAAGTCTGAGATGAATGAGGGATGAAGGGAGAAAGAAAGAGGGAGGGAAGGAAAGAGAAGGAAGGATGGAAGGACAGCAGGCCCAGATCCTACACCATAATAGAAATATGTGTATTCCAGAGTTTAACAATCAACAGATAAAGATAATCCAAACATCTGGTGTTAGCTCTTTAATCATCCCGGCACCATGGTTGTTAGGGTGTCAGGATGACTGAAGTGCATTATTTCTCTTATTACATTTTAATATAAAATGAAATCATTCAACTCACCAAAATGCAGAATCAGTGTTAGCCCCGAGTGTGTCACCTGCCACCAGATGCCATCAGGTGTCCCCAGGGGAGTCCCTCCTTACATCAGGCGTCCCCAGAGGAGTCCCTCCTCACATCAGGCGTACCCAGCGGAGTCCCCCCTTACATCAGGCGTCCCCAGCGGAGTCCCCCTTACATCAGGCGTCCCCAGCGGAGTCCCCCCTTACATCAGGCATCCCCAGAGGAGTCCCCCCTTACATCAGGCGTCCCCAGAGGAGTCCCTCCTTACATCAGGCGTCCCCAGCGGAGTCCCTCCTTACATCAGGCGTCCCCAGAGGAGTCCCTCCTTACATCAGGCGTCCCCAGCAGAGTCCCCCCTTACATCAGGCGTCCCCAGCAGAGTCCCCCCTTACATCAGGCGTCCCCAGCGGAGTCCCCCCTTACATCAGGCGTCCCCAGCGGAGTCCCCCCTTACATCAGGCGTCCCCAGCGGAGTCCCCCCTTACATCAGGCGTCCCCAGCGGAGTCCCCCCTTACATCAGGCGTCCCCAGCGGAGTCCCCCCTTACATCAGGCGTCCCCAGCGGAGTCCCCCCTTACATCAGGCGTCCCCAGCGGAGTCCCCCCTTACCTCAGGCGTCCCCAGCGGAGTCCCCCCTTACCTCAGGCGTCCCCAGCGGAGTCCCCCCTTACCTCAGGCGTCCCCAGCGGAGTCCCCCCTTACATCAGGCGTCCCCAGCGGAGTCCCCCCTTACATCAGGCGTCCCCAGCGGAGTCCCCCCTTACATCAGCCGTCCCCAGCGGAGTCCCCCCTTACCACAGGCGTTCCCAGCGGAGTCCTCCCTTACCACAGGCGTTCCCAGCGGAGTCCCCCCTTACCACAGGCATCCCCAGCGGAGTCCCCCCTTAACCACAGGCGTCTCCTGTCTCGGCCGCCATTATTGTTTCCCCTTCCCCGAAGGGGAACAAAATAGAGGCGGAGCCGACAGTGTGGCTGCAAAAAAAAAAAAACATTAAGCTGTGGCGCTACCGACCCCCGCCCCTTTCCATTACAGACAGACCTGCAGCGGGGCGGGGCGGGGGGGTGGCCGGCCGGCCAGCCAAAACACAGATGTAGTACAATAGAAGATAAAGCTGCTGCGGCGCCGCCCACCCCCCGGGAGGTGCGGGGTGTGGGCGGCGCCGCAGCGGCTTTATTTTCTATTGTACTACATCCGTGTTTTGGTCTTCTTGAACATGGCGGCCGGCCGAGACATTGTCTCCGCCAGCCGTGGACCTCTAGCGGCGGCGGGCTGCGGCGTCCAAATTCGGGGAAAACGGGAAAAATCGGATTGGCCGGGACATAATAAATCCGGGAAAAGGGTTTGAATCCCGCGAACGTCCCGGCCAATCCGTGACTGTTGGCAACTATGTGTGTCTGTCAGAGCTCAAATCATTCCCCAGGAAATGGCGGGAAATGTTACCTCAGGTATCACACATCAGGCTCACAGGGACTACAGACATAAATGAATAAAGTCCTCCCTCATCCATGCTGCTCTTGAGGCAGTGTGAGGAAAACAGTGAGGAAACTGTGTAAAAGAAAAGCTTGTCACAGCAATTCCAGCCTGAGAGTTTCTCACATCATCAATGAGATCACTTACAAGCGCCCTGTCATTCACTGACACAGAACTGGAGTCTTCCTCACAAGGGAATGTCCTGTTCATAAACATTAAATATTCAGAGGTCGGGTCCTGAGCATAGTAGCTAGGCCCATATCTGACTCAGAGCACTCCTTCACTAAAGATTTTTGTGGGGGGAGGGGGCTTATAGCTCCTTTTGCTCGCACACCGCTTCCATTCTGACAGGAATTATTCCAGGACTGCTGACAACTGGTCCATAAGGACCGCAGGTGCAGGAAACATATGAACATGTTTAACTGTGCAGCACTGCCAGTTGCCCCAGGCAAGTGTGGAGAGCAGGTGTATCAGACTCCATAACGCCACCCTCTGAGACCTTATACACTATACAGTGAATATACAGTCCACCCACTGGCTACGCTGAGGAGTGGATACCCGGGAGGACCCATCAACCCTTAAGGACCGCTCAGTCTGTGAGGAGATTGTGAGTGGATTCGCGCCGCCGCCAGAAATAAATGCGCGGCGGCCACAAGAAAATGGCCGCCGGCCGCAGCCATAACTGCGCCACTGAACGCCAAGATGGCCACCGAGCGCGAAATTCAAAGCTCTAATGCGCGCCAATGGTGCACGCAATAATCACCTCACACACCAGAAAAAACTGCAGACATGAGCGCCCAGCCAGGCCAGAGTGACCCCCTAGCACCCCACAGCACAGCACCAGTACAGGGTGCAGAGAGCAGCATAACGGGGGGGAGACAGGGAGAACCCCCCACACACAGAAACACAGCCAGCGTGTACTCACCTGCAGTAGGAGAGACTACTTACCCGTCCCTACAGACTACAGACCTATCACAGAGTCATACTGCGTAGCTGTCGGCCCGGTCCACCGCGAGAGATACAGTCAGTCAAGTACTGTTCAATCTTGAGAGGACCGCGGGAGCATGAAAGCAACCTGGCCACCCCTGGAGTCATGGGGTATGTCGTGAACTGAGTCTCACGCACACAAGGCGAGGATCAGCACGCTCGATGGTCGGACAGGGAAGACTACGAGGATACCAGTGTACCCAACCTGTTGCCCAGCCGACAGTTGATTGAAGGTCTCAAAAATAAAATAATAAAATCCCCAAAGGAATAAAATTTAAAAGTAAAGTCTTCCAGGAGACTGGCTCCTGAGAGAGCCACGTCTTCTCCTTCTGCTAGGCAGAAAAAAACTGAGGTCTGCTAGCTGCAGGTGGGAGGGTAATGTCCGGAGGGACCGCCCCCCTGGGCGGGGCTGTTCAGCTCTGGTTTGTTCTAGAATGTTTTAACATCTAACATTCTGCCTAGATCTTCTCCTGCAAGCAGGGACATATACCCACACGTTTACAGTATCCAGCTGTGTCAGTCCATGGACGATAAGAGAAATAGAGCTTTCTTTTGGTGGCATTTGATCACCTTTTTTTTTGTGCTAGACAAAAAAGCGACAATTTTGAAAATAAATAATATTTTTTTACTTTCTTCTACAAAAAATATCCAATAAAAATCTATATAAAAAAAAAAAATTCTAATTTTTTCATCAATTTAGTCCAATATGTATTCTGCTACATGTCTTTGGTAAAAAAATAATAATCAATAAGCGTATATTGATTGGCTTGCGCAAAAGTCTACAAACTTTGGGATATTTTTATGGCATTTTTATTTTTACTAGTAATGGGGGTGATCAGGGATTTATAGCAGGGCTGCGACATTGCGGCGGACAAATAGGACACTAAGGCCCCTTTCACACTGGGGCGGGCATGTGCAGTGGCGGTATAGCGCCGCGATTTTTAGCGCCGATATACCGTTGTATTTGCCGCGATATTCGTCCGCTAGCGGTGCGGTTTTAACCCCCGCTAGCGGCCAAAAAAGGGTTAATACTGCACGCAAACAGCAGCTAGAGTAATACCGCCGCGGTTTGCAGGCGGTTTTACTGCGGTGTCCCATTGATTTCAATGAGAAGAAGCGGTAAAGGAGCCCTCGGGCTTTCACATTGAGAATGCTGGGGCAGGAGTATTTCAGGCGTTATTTATGCGCTATTTTTAGCGCTAAAACGCCTGAAATACATCTCAGTGTGAAAGGGGCCTAAGTGACACCTTTTGGGGACCAGTGACACCAATACAGTGATCAGTGCTAAAAGAAAATGCACTGTTACTATATTAATGACACTGGCTGGGAAGGGGTTAACACCAGGGGCAATCAAAGGGTTAAATGTGCTCCTAGGGAATGCTTTCTTACTGTGGGTGGGGGATGGACTGACTGGAGGAAGAGAGAGATCTGTGTTCCTGATCATCAGGAATCACAGATCTCTCTCTTCCTCTGTGACAGAACGAAGTTCTGCCTCTCCTACAAATGATTGTGGGTGGCCATCGCCAATCACAGCGGGAACAGGTCTCCGGCGGCGTGCGCCCCAGACCCAGTTAATGTTCGGTGGAAAGATAGGAAAAACTTTTGTTTTCATATTGTATAGAGTAAGGGAGGGGTTTAACCCCTGTCAGATTTTTTTTTCCCACCATCTGTGTCCCATTGGGGACATTTACCTTCACTTCCTGCCCCATAGCCAAACAGGAAGTGAAAGGGAATTCCTTCAAATTAAGAGAATTCTTTGGGGACCCCCAGGTCACCAGAACTAGTGTCCCCATTGGAAGATTTCCCCTCTATTACTTTTCTGGGGACAACCCAAAATTTGTGATTTTCTTTTACTTTGAATGATAATCAGGACAAATAGAGAGGGTGAATCTCCTTAATGGGGACACAGACAGCAATAAAAACTGACAGGGGTAGTAATCCCTCTGCACTTTAGTTGTACTTTAATGCATACAATGCATTAAGGTAAAAAAATAAACCTTCTGCTTTTAGAACCACTTTAAATAATGGAAATTGTTTAAGCCAAGGTGGCCCAAAAACTATTTACAGCAGGGGTCTCAAACTGGTGGCCCTCCAGCTGTTGGAGAACTACAATTCCCATGAGGCATTGCAAGGCTGACAGTTACAAGCATGACTCCCATAGGCAGAGGCATGATGGGACTTGTAGTGCCGCAACAGCTGAAGAGTCGCCAGTTTGAGACCCCTGATCTGCTTTAACATCTCACCTTCGTAGGCAAGGTAGGGAAGGTCTTGTTCTTGCTCCCTTTCGGCCGTCCTCTCCCTCTGGCTGATGTCTCCGATCCATTCGGACATTTCTCCGGCATGTTTTCTTTGTTCTGCAAGGTGACGGGGAGTTTTGACAAGCTCAGTTGGTTCTCTTGAGCCTCTCCATCTCTGGCCCGGGAGAACTCTGGCTGCTGTTATAAACAAAGATTCAAAAGAAATAGAGTTGCTCATCATTGCTCTGGGCTGGGTTCCTGCTGTAGCAAAGTTATGAAAAAAAAATTGGGCTTTTCTTTATTTATATGGATACCTAAAACCCATTATTAACAAGACATTCATTGTAAACACCAAAGAGAGGGAATATTTAGGGTATAAGGGTGTACCCCTGAAAATGTAATGGATGATGAAACGCGTTTGGTCACACTCAAGTCACATCTGGGGGAATAAGTGTTAAAAATAAATGTAAACCCTCACATGTATAACATCGAGATGAAAACACTAACTCAAGAGATCGAGGCACCCACGTCCCAAATTAGAAAATAAAAAAGGAAATGGAGAGGGGGATTTTAATGGTGCCACAAATGTATACATATAGAGATCGAGAGAGAGAACAAGGTTAGCTCTCTAAGACATACATAGATATAAAATCATCACAGAATAATAGAGACAATATATGTAAAGAGCTGTATTGTAGATACAACGAAACATGTAGAGCCCAACAGGCATTTATATAGCTACTTATAGCTCTGTTAATTTGTGATGATTTTATATCTATGCAAGTCTTCGAGTGCTAACTTGTTCACACTCTCTCTAGATAGAGAGAGATAGAGATTAGAGAGAGAGAGAGCGCAGAAGAGAGAGAGAGAGCGCAGAAGAGAGAGAGAGAGCGCAGAAGAGAGAGAGAGAGAGCGCAGAAGAGAGAGAGAGCGAAGAAGAGAGAGAGAGAGCGAAGAAGAGAGAGAGAGAGCGAAGAAGAGAGAGAGAGAGCGAAGGAGAGAGAGAGAGAGCGAAGGAGAGAGAGAGAGAGCGAAGGAGAGAGAGAGAGCGAAGGAGAGAGAGAGAGAGAGAGAGCGAAGGAGAGAGAGAGAGAGAAGAAGAGAGAGAGAGAGAGAGAGAAGAAGAGAGAGAGAGAGAGAGAGAAGAAGAGAGAGAGAGAGAGAGCGAAGAAGAGAGAGAGAGAGAGCGAAGAAGAGAGAGAGAGAGCGAAGAAGAGAGAGAGAGAGAGCGAAGAAGAGAGAGAGAGAGAGCGAAGAAGAGAGAGAGAGAGCGAAGAAGAGAGAGAGAGAGCGAAGAAGAGAGAGAGAGCGAAGAAGAGAGAGAGAGCGAAGAAGAGAGAGAGCGAAGAAGAGAGAGAGAGCGAAGAAGAGAGAGAGAGCGAAGAGAGAAGAGAGAGAAGAGAGATGAGAGAGAAGAGAGATGAGAGAGAGTGTGAGTGAGTGAGTGAGTGAAAAACTTGTATAGCGCTAACAAATGCGAACTAAATCGCCTCAAGGCGCTTAGCATCCAGTAGCTTCATGATCCATCAGAAGAGGTGGGTCTTAAGTTTTTTCCTAAAGGCCCGATGGTTTTCTTCCATACGGATATCCGTGGGTAGCGCGTTCCATAGCCGTGGTCCTTGGACTGCAAATCTTCGTTCTCCCTTTGATTTGTAGCAAAATTTGGGGATGTGAAGGAGGTTTTGGTTTGTTGATCGGAGAGTGCGTTTGGGGGTGTAATGCTTTATCTTCTCGCATAAATATTGCGGAGCGATTCCTTGTGTGCACTTGTGGGTGAGGCAGAGGGTCTTGAATGTGACCCGATCCTTTACGGCTAACCAATGAAGGGTCCTCAGTGCAGGGGTGATGGATTCCCAGGGTTTTTTTCCTGTTATCAGTCTGGCTGCCGTGTTCTGGACGACTTGTAGGCGTGACATTTGGTATTTGGGTAGTCCGAGGTAGAGGGAGTTTGCGTAGTCGAGTTGGGAGTTGATAATTGATCCAACTACTACTGCTGTGTCCTCTTCTGGGATGAAGGGAATGAGTCTACGCAGCAGGCGGAGGAGATAATGAGATCCGCTGATTACTGATCCTATTTGAGCGTCCATCGACATCTCCGAGTCAAAGATGACTCCGAGACTTTTGACTTTGGTGCTCGGGGTGATGGTCTGTCCGAGAATGGTGGGTGGTGTCCAAGAGGTTTTAGTTTTTGTCTTTCGGTTAGCGTGGAGGAGAAGCAGTTCTGTTTTGGATCCGTTGAGTTTAAGTGAACTCTCAGTCATCCAATCATCGATCAATGTGAGGCACTTTTCCAATCCGTGATATTGGTCTTTTTTTCCAGTGATACGAAAGTAGAGTTGGGTGTCGCCCGCGTATGAGTGGTAGCATAAGTCCTGTTTGCTAATGATTTTTAGGAGTGGGCGGAGGCAGATGTTAAAGAGAAGGGGTGACAGTGGTGATCCTTGAGGGACTCCGCAAGAAATTGCGCGAGTTTCAGAGGTGAAGGCACCTAATTTCACTGTCTGAGAACGATTCTCAAGAAAGGAAGCGAACCAAGGAAGGTCAGTGTCTGCGACTCCTGCTACTTCTTTAAGACGAATGAGTAGAGTTTTGTGGTCTACTGTGTCAAACGCTGCACTGAGGTCCAGCAGCACCAGGAGACATGATTCTCCGTCATCTGCGGCTTCGAGGACGTCATCCCATATTTTGAGAAGTGCCGTTTCTGTGCCATGGCCTGGGCGGAAGCCTGATTGTAGTGGATCCAAGAGTTTGTGAGTGTCCAAATGGCCTTGTAGCTGTTGTACTACCGCTTTCTCCATGATCTTGGAAATGGTGTTGAGGCTTGTTACCGGTCTGCGGTAATTTGGGTCCTTAGGGTCAAGATTGGGTTTCTTTAGGAGGGGTTTGATTATACCTTGCTTGAGGGAGTTCGGAACCATACCTTCTTTGAATGATAGATTTACGATGTGTGTAATGGTAGGAGCTAAAATGTCGGTACATTCTTTCAGGAGTTTTGTGGGAATTATGTCATTTGACGATGTAGTGTCTCTGAGGCTTCTGATGATGTTTTTTGGTGGTGTCAATGGTGATCGGGACCAACGAAAATTTTGCTAGTTGTATAATGTTCGTATTGATTTTCTCTGTTTGCTTTGGCTGTGTGAAGTTGGTTGTTTTTTTCTGTTGAATTATTTCCCGAATATTTTCGATTTTGTCGATAAAAAAAATCCGATAGCTCATTGCAGAATTCTTAGGTTTCGTTTGCTGGAGGCTCTAGACAGGTAGGGTTCATGGTCCGAGTGACTAGTTTGAAGAGTTCACGAGGCCGGTTTAGGGCTTTTTTTATGGTGTTTGAGAAATGTTCCTTTTTTGCTTTAAAAATTGCTTTGTGATATTTCTTAGTGAGCGCTTTGTAGTTTGTGTGGTTTTCCTCCGTTGGGTTTCTTCTCCAGGCTCCTTCAGCTCTTCTGCGTTCTTGCTTCAGTAGCATAAGAGTGTCACTAAACCAGCCCGAGTTGTTTTTACGGATGTGTGCTCTGCGTCTCGGAGCGACTGTGTCCGCTGTTTGTAGTAATATTTTGTTTAAGGAGTTGAGTGTTTGTTCCGTTGAGCGGTTATGCTTTAGCGTTCCTATTTTTTTTGATAGAGTGGTTTTGAAAAGTTTTGAGTGTAGTTTCTTCTGAGATCTTGTCCAGTATGTTTTTGTTGAGTCTTCCGGTTTTTGGGAGATGGTGCTGGTGGTAAATTTGAATTTGATAGCGTGGTGGTCCGTCCATGGTAACGGCATGTTGTCCAGTATGTTGATGTCCATATTTTGTTTGAAGATGAGGTCAAGAATGTGACCCGATCCATGCGTGGGGGCATTTATCAGTTGCTGCAACCCTAGTTCTTCCAATTGGTTGATACAGGCGGTGGAGATGGGGTCCTGAGTGGCGTTAGCCCAGAGGTTAAAGTCCCCGAGTAGTAAAAACTTTTTGGTTTTTAAAGTGTATGTCGAGAAGAATTCGGTGAAGGGTGTGAGGAGATTTGTCTTCGGTCCTGGTGGTCTGTAGCATAGCAGTATGTGAATGGTGTCATGGGGTGTTGTTTGGAGTTGCAGGGTGAGTGTTTCCATGAATGGCAATGAGTTCTGTAGGGTTGGTTTGGTAAGAGAGAGGTGCGATTTGAAGATAACTGCTAGGCCTCCTCCTCTTTGTCCTATTCTGTGCTCAGTTAGGATGCGGTAGTTCCCAGGTACTAGTTCCGTTAGGACGGTGTTACAATCCGGTGTTAGCCAACTTTCCGTGATAAAGAGGCAATCTATGTCGTTTTGCGTGATGAAATCGTGAATTTCCTGTCTGTGCTTGACTGCCGATCTGGTGTTAATCAAGGCGCATGATAAATCTTGTAGATGAAGTGGTGTCTTTGTGGTTTTGATAGCCGATTGTCGATTGATCCTAAGCAGTTGTTCTTTTTGTAGGATTTTTTGGGTGGCGGTTGGAAGTGTTGGGGCGGTATTCCTTAGCCTGCGGAGGGTGTCCGCTGAGTATTTAAAGATGCACATGATGGGAGGAAAAGGTGATGGGGATGATGGATGGGGCCCAATGACCTAAACCGCCCTCCCGTTGGTCCAGAGGAAGGCAAAAACCACCAGCCGAGTCTGGCCAATTGCTGCAGCAGGGGAAAAATTCCTTCCTGACCCCCCGAGGGGCGATCGGGTAAACCCTGGATCAACTCGCTATTAGTTGGTGGTGCCCCGATGTACTTACCCGGTCGGCACACGCGGGCCTGCTGGAGAGAGACTCGGGGAGGGTGTAGAGTGATGGCCGGAGCTAGGCCACAGCCGCGGTCTGTCCTGCAGTTCTAACAGTCTAGAAATGGGCGCCCGGATGGCGGCAGGTGGCAGTCGGCGGCTGTGGGTGAAGCGGTGGTGAGCTGGGGGATCTGAGCTTGGGGAGAGTGGGGTCCCGTGGAAGCCGCAGGTCGTCAGGTTAACGTTTGCTGGAGGAGCGAAACGCCAGAGTCCAAGGGGGTTCCTGTATGGCCAGAGCTCCTGCCACACACGTCCGTTACGCTTGACCGTATGTGTGGATTGCTCTGTGAAGCGATGATGTCAGGGCTCCTGTCACACACGTCCGCTTCCCTGGACCGTGCGTGCGGATTGCTCTGCGAAGTGGTGAGCCTCGGGGGCCTATCGCACACGTCCGTTATGCTTGGCCGTGTGTGTGGGTCTGGGGAGATCGCGTAGTGGCGGCGGTCGATGCTGTAGGTTGGGGCAGCCTGAGTACGTCAGGGGGGGGGGGGCGATCAGTCATAAGTAGTAGAGTTATTGAAGAGTATTGTGAATATAGTAATGGGGGTGGGGAATTAGTAGGAATAGAGAGAAAAAATAAGTTGTTTTTTTTTTGTCAGTGTTGGGGAAAGGCTCTGGGTGTATCAAGATGGCCGCTACTTACTGGGCCGAATATCCATTTCGTCCTCCCGGCTGCCTTTTGTGAGCGACCCAGTGGGAGCCACAGGCAAGTGACCCGTGAGTGGATGCGATCCGGTAGTTATCCCGGGTCAGAATATTCCAGGGGGCCAGGAGAGGAGTTTGAGGGCTGAGGCTGGGTGTCCCAAGATGGCCGCCGCGGCTGGGTCTAGGCCGAAGCCGCGGTCTATCCTGCTGGGTAGGTAGCAGCTATTGCTGCTTCGGGACCTGCTGACTCCTCTGGGGGGCTCCGTGAGTGGGTGAGTGCCGTAGGGTGGCTCCTTGGATGATCCGGATGCTGGAAGGGGGATCGAATGTGGCTAGGCCGCAACCGCGGACTTTCCTGTCGGCGGCTGCGGGTGGAGGGAGGTTCCGCCGGCGGCGGATGAATGGCCTCGGTGGCGGGTGGAGGGCTCGGATGTAGCTCGGTGAGCTAGGCCAGGGGTGCAGCCGGTCTGTGAAGGAGGCGCCAGAGGGGGGGACCGTGGGATGAGTGATGTTAGGCCGCAGCCTCGGACTTGCCCGGCGGTGGCTGCGGGAGGAGGTGTCTGGCGGGGGGGGGGGGGCTCGTATGGATTGGGGTCCCGCTGGATGGAGGGGGGGGGGGGAAGAGAACCGGGGGGACAAGGGTGAGAGCAGGGGAGAGAGCCAGGGGGAAAATAGGGGAGAGCCAGGGGGAAAATAGGGGAGAGTAGGGGGGAGAGTCCTGGGGAGAGAAGCAATGCAGCCCTGGAAGTCAGGAGCTAGGTACACACGTCCTCTCTATCTGAGTTACTATCCTGACAGAGAGATGAGAGATGAGAGAAGAGAGAGAGATGAGAGAAGAGAGAGAGAAGAGAGAGAGAAGAGAGATGAGAAATGAGAAATGAGAGAAGAGAGAAGAGAGAAGAGAGAAGAGAGAAGAGAGAAGAGAGAAGAGAGAAGAGAGAAGAGAGAAGAGAGAAGAGAGATGAGAGAAGAGAGAAGAGAGAAGAGAGAAGAGACACACACACACACACACACACACACACACACTTAAACAACATTGCAACATTTAAAAAAAAAATTTGACTTGATATACAAGCGATGTCTTGATATAAGAACAGCGTCATGTCACAACTGAGTATAGAAGAGAGGAGGCCTCCAAGTGTAACATTACAGTTACATTTATTGAAGGTACAACATTTAGAAACTCACATGGTTGATGATTAAAACAGGCACATCTAAGAATGCAGGCATCCGGGGTAAAGCTGTTCACATATAGACCATTCTCCTCACCGCCATTGATATCGTCCCTTCCAGGCTGCGCTCCACGAGCTGTTAAAGCCTCGCTTTCAGATCGCTCTACTGCAGGGTAGTCTTCACGGTCTCGATTGCAGACAGCTTTACCTCAGATTCCTGCATACTTAGATGTGCCTATTTTAATCATCAACCATGTGAGTTGCTAAATGTTGTACCTTCATTAAATGTAACCATATTGCTACACTTAGAGGCGCCTCTCTTCTCTTTTATACTCAGTAGCTCCTTATTCTAACCCCCTTGTGGAGGCTTCCATTTGTGGATGGACATTTTATGGTTACACAACCTATCACATTGCTATGATCTTTTTATATGGACTATAAACTGAAGGACTCATGAATAAATGGTTGTGGAACAAATCATTTGAGTTTCCATTATTTTCTATGGGGATATTTGCTTTGATATACAAGTGCTTTGGATTACAAGCACCCTTCCGGAACAAATTATGTTCGCAATCCAAGGTTTTACTGTAGTTAATAATAAAAAATATAATACATTTTTTTATTGAAACTTTCTATATTCTTTAGAATTCTTTCATTGGGTTCGAATTTTCACTTCCTCATTCAGCAGTAACAGTGAAGTCTTGAATTACATTGGGAGACTTGGAGGAAAGGCACACACCCCGCCTCCGCATAGGCAGAGACTTGCAGAGCTGTGCTGTGACAAGACAAGCTCTCTGTTATAGCAACCTCCCTTGACACAAATTTCCAGCTGCTGTTATCCACTGTGTCAGAGAACTTGTTAGAAGTTATCATGCTGATAACAGAGAAACGGAGCAGCAGAAAGACACAGGACTCAGGGCTTTGGAGAGAGATAAGAAAATACTACAGATATATGTGCTTAGGTCAAATTTCATGAATCAGGTTTACATCCACTTTAACCACTTGCCGCCCACTCACTGTCATCGGCGCGACCCCGATTCTCTGTAAAAAGCCGCTGACACGGCTCTTTAACCCATGCGATCGGCTGTGTCCAGTCACAGCCTGTCACATGTAAACAAGGAAGTGCCGGTAATCGGCTCCCCTCGCAGGTGACAGTGAGACATGTAATCAGGGCACTGATGATCAGTGCCCTGATTACATTAGAGCGCCAGAAGTGCCAGCAACCAGTGCCCATTAGTGATGCCAGTCAGTGCTGGCTGTGTGTCCATCAGCGCCGCCTATCAGTGCTGCCCATAAATGCTCATCAGTGTCACCCAATGCCCATCGGTTCCACCCACTGTCACCCATAAATGCCCATCGGTTCCACCCATCAGTGTCGCCCATCGGTTCCACCCACCAGTGTCACCCATAAGTGCCGCCTATCCATGCCGCATATCAGTGCCTGTCAGTGTCACCCATCAGTGCCCATAATTGCAGAATATTAGTGCCTCCTCATCAGTGCACATCAGTGAAGTAGACAAATTACTTATTTACACAATTTACTGACAGAAACTAAGAAAAATAGTTTTTTTATTTATTTTTTAATGTTGGCCCCCTTTTTTCCTAGTAAAAAATAAGTGATTGTAAACATGGTTTACTTACCTGCTCTGTGTAACGGTATTGCACAGAGCCACCCCAAACTTCCTCTTCTGGGGTCCCCTGCCAGCACTCCTCCTCTTCTTGTGACATCATGGGAAGCTGCTTCCTATGGGGGCACACCTGCAAACTTGCTCCTGAGCCAGACTGTGCGTCCATTGACATACACAGTGCGACTTCCAATTGCACTTGCAGAACACTATTTAAGTACCAGCCTTTGGATATGGCTGGTGCCTTGTCCTATTGCCAGCTATCTTTTATGTAACAGAATTCTAATACTTTCTGTGTGCCTTGCTTGTTGCTGATCCAGATTCATCAGACTACTCTCACCTGTCACCTGCCCACAGCCTCTGCCTGAACCTGACTACCCTCTTGCCTGCTGCTTGCCCATTACCTTTGACTACTCTCTTGCCATCCCACTGCCCTCAACCTCTGCCTGGTTCGATAATGCACTTGCCTACCCACTCCCTCTCTCTCCCCATTAACTAGACTACTCTCTTACCTACTACCTCTGCCTGGACCCATCTGTCTACTCTCTTGCTTATCGCTTGCCCCCAGCCCACAACCTCTACCTGGACCTGATTACTCTCTTGCCTGCTGCCTGCCCGTTATCTCTGCATGGACTCGACTACTCTTGCCTACAATCTACTTACCCATGGATCCAACTACTTTCGTGTATACTGCCTGCCTACTACCTCTGCCTGTACCCGCTTACTCTCTTGGCTGCAACCGGTCCCCTGCCCACAACCTCTGCCTGGACCGGACTACCCTCTTCTGTTCCAGCCACCTCCTTGGTGGGCTAATACTGAGAGCTGCAACCTAGTGACAGCTTGCAGCGAAGAAACCCAGGATCACTAGGCATTCTAGCCCATATCTACTATTAGGAGCTCTGGTGAAGACCAACTGTCATTCTGCACCTTGGGTGAGCCCACATCCTGCCAGTAGCGCCATAACATTAGGAGTCAAATAAAAGCAACAAACAACACCAGATATACTTCAACAGGTGACAAATGGTAGCAGCTGAATTAGTGGCAAAGTGATTAAATCTACGGTGAAAGCCTAAGACGTGCTTCCTCTGGACTGATTAGCTGCCTGCTGGCCTTGCCACCCACATTGGAGGAAGTTGGGAGACGTTTATGATACTTAGCACTAAGGCAAACTGAATATTCATCAAAGACATACATGTTCAACAACGGTGAGGACCGGGTGTCTTGGATTACCTCCAAGATGTCATGTCTCGAAGAAGCAAATAGCTTTCTGCTCTTGAACTTTTGTGGCGTCGACCTCTTCCGCTTGGAGCTTGTATCTGACCTTCCCGTACTCATATTTACCTGCAGAGAGACAAGAGACGTGAGCAGAGACTGATGGCAACATCTATCCACAGTATATCTCTCCTGCCCCCACCCACCAGTATATATTCCATGCACTGTTCATGCTCAGCATCACTACCCACAGCACCAACAATCACTGCACTACAACTGGAAATACAGGAGGTGAGGTCCATTGATGAGCTCCCTGAAAAATAACAGATGCCTGGCTGTGAGCTTCAGTGCTTTACACCCCTGACCCGGAAGAGTTCCAGGGTTCTGCTTAAAGTGATTGTAAAGCTACTTTTTTAACCACTTAAGCCCCGGACCATTTGGTAGCTAAAGGACCAAAGGTGATTTCAGAATTTTGCACTGCGCTGCTTTAACTGTAAATTGTGCGGACATGCAATGTTGTACCGAAACGAAATTTGTGTCCTTTTCTTCCCACAAATAGAGCTTTCTTTTAATGGTATTTGATTGCCTCTGCGATTTTTATTTTTTGCGATATAAACGGAAAAAGACCGAAAATTTTGAAAAAAATTATATTTTCTACTTTTTGTTACAGGAAAAATCGAATAAACTCAATTTTAGTCATACATTTAGGCCAAAATGTATTCAGCCACATGTCTTTAGTAAAAAAAAAATGTCAATAAGCGTATATTTATTGGGTTGCGCAAAAGTTATAGCGTTTACAAACTAGGGTACATTTTCTGGAATTTACACAGCTTTAAATTTATGACTGCCTATCTCATTTCTTGAGATGCTAAAATGGCAGGGCAGTACAAACCCCCCCCCCAAATGACCCCATTTTGGAAAGTAGACACCCCAAGGAAATTGCTGAGAGGCATGTTGAGCCCATTGAATATTTTTTTTTTGATTGAATGACTAAAAAAAAAAAAAAAAACAATTACAAAAAGTTGTCACTAAATGATATATTGCTCACACATGCCATGGTTATATGTGGAATTACACCCCAAAATACATTCTGTTGCTTCTCCTGAGTACGGGGATACCACATGTGTGAGACTTTTTGGGAGCCTAGCCGTGTACGGGACCCCGAAAACCAAGCACCGCCTTCAGGATTCGAAGGCCATAAAATGCCAAAATAGCACAAAACCCCCCCAAATGACCCCATTTTGGAAAGTAGACACCCCAAGCTATTTGCTGAGAGGCATGGTGAGTATTTTACAGCTCTCATTTGTTTTTGAAAATGAACAAAGAATTTTTATTTATTTTTTTCAATTTTCAAAATTTTGTGACAAAAAGCGAGATCTGCAAAATACTCACAATACCTCTCAGCAAATAGCTGGGGGTGTCTACTTTCCAAAATAGGGTCATTTGGGGGGGTTTTGTGCCATCTGGGCATTCCATGGCCTCCGAAACTGTGATAGGCAGTGAGGAGTGAAATCAAAAATTTACACCCTTAGAAATCCTGAAGGCGGTGCTTGGTTTCCGGGGTCCCGTACGCGGCTAGGCTCCCAAAAAGTCTCACACATGTGGTATCCCCGTACTCAGGAGAAGCAACAGAATGTATTTTGGGGTGTAATTCCACATATGCCCATGGCATGTTTGAGCAATATATCATTTAGTGACAACTTTGTGCAAAAAAAAAAAAAATTGTATTTTTTCCGCAACTTGTGTCAACATATAAAATATTCCATGGATTCGACATGCCTCTCAGTATATAGCTTGGGGTGTCTACTTTTCAAAATGGGGTCATTTGGGGGGGTTTTGAACTGTTCTGGCATTTTATACACAACATTAGGAAGCTTACATCCACTCTTCTAACCACTTAAAGACAAAGCCCTTTTTGACACTTTTTGTTTACATGAAAACATATTTTTTTTTGCAAGAAAATTATGTTGAACCCCCAAACATTATATATATTTTTAAAGCAAAGGCCCTACAGAATAAAATGGTGGGTGTTGCATTTTTTTTTCTACACAGTATTTGCGCAGCGATTTTTCAAACGCATTTTTTGGGGAAAAAATACACTTTTTTTAATTTTAATGCACTAAAACACACTATATTGCCCAAATGTTTGATGAAATAAAAAAGATGATCTTAGGCCAAGTACATAGATACCAAACACGACATGCTTTAAAATTTCGCACAAACGCGCATTGGCGACAAACTACATACATTTTTAAAAGCCTTTACAGGTTACCCCGTTAGATTTACAGAGGAGGTCTACTGCTAAAATTACTGCCCTCGATCTGACCTTCGCGGTGATACCTCACATGCATGGTGCAATTGCTGTTTACATATGACGCCAGACCGACGCTTGCGTTCGCCATTGGGCAAGAGCAGGGCAGGACAGGGGTGCTTTTTTTTTTTTATTATTATTAATTTTGCTTTTTTATTTTATTTTTAAATTGTTCCTTCCATATTTATTTATTTTTTTTTTAATCATTTTTATTGTTATCTCAGGGAATGTAAATATCCCCTATGATAGCAATAGGTAGTGACAGGTACTCTTTTTTTGAAAAAACTGGGGTCTATTGGACCCTAGATCTTTCCTCTGCCCTCAAAGCATCTGACCACACCAAGATCCCAATGGCGCTTTTTATATCCGGGGGGGGGGGGGACATTCCCTCCCACTGCTTGTAAAAGCAGTCCAGAGGCTAATTAGCCACTAGGATTGCTTTTACATGAAAGCCGGCCGCTGGCTGAAAAGAATGATAAGAATGAAAAGAATGATACCAAGATGATACCTAAACCCGCCGGCATCAATCTGGTATAACCATTCAAAGTCCAGCAACATACCAGTACGTTGCTGGTCCTTGTTGGACATGTATTGTAATCTTTTTTTTTCATGCAGCCAGTTGGCTGAATGAAAAAAGAGATTGATCCGTGGGTATGCCCACCATTAGAATACCGCCCTTCATCCACCCACTTCTAATGATGGGCATACATGCACCATTTATATATGCCGAAGCATGGGGGCATCCTCCCGCAAAAAAGTTATGCCGCACACACATGGTCGGACTTTTCCACGGGCAAGCTCCTCCGCCCCTGCTGCCCCAATGCTTCGGCATATTTGCTTTTTTTTTTTTTAACTGTGGTGGTGAAATCACCTCCTACAGCACTGGAGTCGCAGGGATCAGGCCTGTCTCTGCGAACGCTGCAGTTATGTGTGTTGTGTTTTGCAAGTGACAGTGATCGATCGATACTGCACTTGGGGGGCCTGGGCTGGACAGAGGGGCAAAATGCAGGTGCCAGCAGGTATCTGGGCTGATCCCGCTAACACTGCGTTTTTGGGAACCCTAAACTGCTGGGGACGCTAGTATAGATCTGATCAGATCAGATATTGATCTGTTCAGATACTATACCACTAAGGAGGGTGTAAGCGTTACTGACACTAACCTGACGCTGCCTGGGGTGTGACGCAGACCCTCTCTGACGCTAAAACCTAATTGATATCACCCGCCGGGCGATCAGGGGGTTAAACCTTTATTGGGTTATATACGGCGGGTGCCCTGACACTATAAAAAGCAAACTAACTAACCAGCGTCACCCGTAACACTTATATGATGATCACTGGTAAAAGGGTTAACTAGGGGCGATCAAGGGGGTTAAACCTTTATTAGGTAATATATTGGGGTATCTGACGCTATAAAAACCTGCGGCGAACCTAAAAAAAATAACTGGCTACCGATCTGCATCACCGACAATAAGACAGCGATCATAAAAACGATCGCTTAGCGACAGTGGTGATAGGGGGTGAAAGGGTTACCTGGGGGGCGATCAAGGGGGTTAAACCTTTATTAGATAATTTATGGGGGTACCCGACGCTATAAAAACCTGCGGCGAACCTAAAAAAAATTACAGGCTACCGATCTGCATCACTGACGCTAAGACAGCGATCAGAAAAATGATCGCTTAGCGACGGCAGTGCTAGGGGGTGAAAGGGTTATCTGGGGGGTGATCAAGGGGTTAAACCTTTATTAGGGGGGGTTTAGGGGGCTACACTGGACCTAAAACTAAACTGTAGTGACACTTTTACAGTCACAAATGTCACTGATTGCAGTGATCAGTAAATAAATGGTCACTGTAATCAGTGACACTGTGACTGGGGACTGATCTGGGGGGGGCGATTTATTTGCCTATGTGTGCTGGAGTTAGTGTAGTGTTTGTGCACTAACCTTGATGTCTTCTCTTGTACGGCGCTCGGTATATGTGAGCGCCGCATGAGAGATGACATCACTTCCTCCTGCTTCCTCTGCCTGTGTTTACATTACACAGGCAGAGGGGGCATTCTCATTCGCCGGGAGCGATCGCGGGGGGTGGCCGGAATCGAATGGCCGCCCCCCCATCTCGGAACGCTCCCAGACAAATTCCGACCGCTCACTGTACAGAAGGTGGGTCCGATTGGACCCCCCAACTGTACAAAGGCAATCACGTACACTGTACGTGATTGTGCCTGTCGGTGCCATTGTGCCGACGTATATGTACAGTGAGCGGTCGTTAAGTGGTTAACCACTTCAATACCGGGCACAAAGGATGAGCTCCGGCATGTTCGCACACCCCATGTGCAGAGCCCACCAGGAAGTCGGCACTGCGCTAATGACAGGCAGTGAGACATTTCCCGATGCGCTAATGCCGAGATCGGGAAAACATCTCACTGCCTGTGATTAGTGCAGCGTAGTGCCGACTTCCTGGTGGGCTGTGCACATGGGGTGTGCGAACACGCCAGAGCTCATCCTTACCGGGCACTTTCCCCCTTCCTGCCCAGGCCAATTTTCAGCGCTCTCACACTTTGAATGACAATTGTGCGGTCATACAACCTTGAACTCATATGACATTTTATAATTATGACATTTTGTTCACATAAATAGTTTTCTTTTGGTGGTTTTCAATCACCACAGATTTTTTTTTTTTTTTTGCTAAAAAAAAAAAAAATTGTGAAAAAAAAAAAAAAAAAAAAGTAGGTTTTTCTTTGTTTCGGATAAAATTTTGTAAATAAATACGTTTTCTCCTTTAGGCCTGGTTCACACTAGTGAAATGCCAAACTTCACATGCGATTCGCACCGCATTGCTGTTAAAGCTGCACGATTCTGGCTAAAATGAGAGTCACAATTTTTTTGCTTAGTAGATCACGATTCTCGCGGCGTAACATCTTTCACAACAAAAAAACAAAATTGGGCTAACGTTACTGTTTAGTTTTTTTTTTTTTATTTATTCATTAAAGTGTAATTTTTCCCCAAAAATTTCGTTTGAAAGACCACTGTGCAAATACAGTGCGACATAAAATATTGTAACAATCGCCATTTTATTCCCTAGGGTCTAGCAAAAAACACGGATTTTAATTTTGTAAGAAACAAGTGTCAGAAACCCATTTAGACTTTAAAGAGCCAGTTCACACAGGGGCGACTCGGGAGGCGACTTGAAGTCGCCCCAAGTCACGCTGTTTTTAATTGAAGTGAATGGAGCCGTCTTAATGTACACGACTGCAGTCGCTCCGACTTCAAAAAAGGTTCCTGTACTACTTCAATCCGACTTCTAGGCGACTTGTACCCATTGATTTAAATGGAAGTTGCCTCAGAAGTCAGATCCCCTGTCTTTACTGCAGCGACTTTTCAGGAAGTGAAAATAGTTTTTAGGGTAAACCCCCCCTCCCCCCTCCCCCAGAGCTGATTCAAGGTTGATTGGCCACTGGAATGTCTCCTGTCCTGGAGGCAACTTGAAAGTCGCCCCATGTCGCGCTGTGGTGCAGGCTCAGGTCGCTTCCAGGTCGCCCCCAAAGAGTCGTGTTGCCCCTGTGTGAACCGGCTCTAAGTGGTTAAACTTCCTGCATTAAACGCAGTTTATCCCTTTGATCTAAGAAGGAAGAGTTACAATGTTTCTAGTTATCTACCAGCAAGGACAATGTTGTTAAAAACTTAGACTGCCTGTTTTTTTCTTTTGACAGCTGAGCGAACAGAGAACTCTCTACACTTACATTAAAGAATCAGATAACTCTGCAATAGAGATCATAAGGGGGGGGGGGGGGGGTTGAATCGAGATCACAAGTTTCTTAACGATTAATTGTGCAGCGTTAATTGCTGTGCAGTAGAGCTGCACGATTCTGGCTAAAATGAGAATCACAATTTTTTTTCTTAGAAGATAGATCACGATTCTCTCACGATTATCGCAGCGTAACATCTTTCACATTAAAAAAAAATAATAAAAAAAAATGGGCTAACTTTACCGTTTCGGTTTTTTTTTTTATTCATTAAAAGTGTATTTTTTCCCAGAAAATTGCATTTGAAAGACCGCTGGGCAAATACAGGGCGACATAAAATATTGCAGCAATTGCCATTTTATTCCCTAGGGTCTCTGCTAAAATATATAATTTTTGGGGGTTCCAAGTAATTTTCTAGCAAAAAATATTGATTTTTAACTTAAACAAGTGTCAGAAAAAGATTTGGACTTTAAGTGGTTAAACTTTCTGCATTTAGGCCCGGTTCACACTTATGCGCTGTGAATTTGGTCCGTTTTCACACCAGTGTGAACCAGGACTAACACACAGAAGTGTGATCTAAGAAGGAAGTTAGTTACAATGTTTCATATTGTTACAAACTTGGCAGACTGCCTGATTTTTTCTTTACACACACACAAAGTTTATCCCTTTGATCTAAGGAGGAAGCATTAGTTACAATGTTTCCTGTTTAAAAACTTGGCAGACTGCCCAGATATTTTCTTTTGACAGCTGAGTGAGAAGATTAAGTCTCTCCACTTGTTATATGAAAGAATGAGGGGGGTTGAATCGAGATCACAATTTTTCTATTATAGCTGTGAATTTGGTCCGTTTTTTTGGCCATTCTGAGGTGTGAATTTTACTGAGATATTGCTGCGATTTTAACGCGAATTTCAGGAGTGGGACATAGGTGCAATTATGTTCTAGCCAATGGAATCAAAGTGTAAAAAAATAAAATAAAATAAAGGCGTTAACTTTCTGTTTTTTGTGGAGAATGGCGTGGTGGAATTCGCACATATGTGAACCATCATTGCGATTCCAGAACGATTTACACTGATGTCTATAGAGACTAAATTCGCAACGCAGTAAAACCGGATAAGACCCTTTTTATTTTAATCGCATGTCTGTGCAATGCGATTTCAGCCACACAAACTGTATGGAATGGTGCAGGACCCTTTTTTTTTTTTACTTCCGCACTGGAATCGAATGGTTGTTCATACCAACGTGATCCGATTCTTGCACCATTTCATAGTTCGCAATACGATCTGCGAACCAATCTGGGGTTGTTCTTTACCTTTACATGGACACCCGCAGTGGTTCGCAGATCTCAGTGTGAACCACTGTGCAATTCACGTGTGATGCAGGAACCCACAATGGATTCGCAGGGTTCTCGCATCGGACTAGTGTGAACCGGACCTCGCTGACGGACACCAACATGCAGCACTGATAGGCAGCAATGATGAGGAGGCACTGACGGGCATCCCCGGTGGGTCTACACTGATAATGAAAGCGCTGATTAGTGCAGACCCTGCAGTAAGAAGAGGCACTTACCGACTCTTCTTTACTCGTGCCTTGTCAGTGCGAATAAAGGAAAAGCCAATAACCGTCTCTTTCTGGTTACAATGTGATCAGCTGTGATTGGACACAGCTGATCACATGGTAAAGAGCCTACGATATAGGCTCTTTACTGAGATCTGAGATGCGGTGTGTCAGGGAGACACACCGAACTATCGATCGCCATACTGCGTGCCCTTGGGGGTGCATGCTAGCAGCTTTACCATGCTGGGCGTCATATGACACCCAGTCAGTATAATGAAACCACCGCCTGGCTGCCATTTTGCTATAGCCTGGGCGCAATGTGGTTAAATTAAAATAACAAACATGCAACTTTTACTTGCTCTGTGTAATGGTTTTGCACAGAGCGGCCTCGATCCTCCTCTTCTGAGGACCCCTGCCAGCGTTTTAGGCTCCTCCTGTTCTCCGAGTGCCTCCATAGAAAGCCATTAGCTATGGAGACACTCATGTGGGATTGCTCCTGAGCTGGACTGTGTGTGTCTAAGCAGTTTTCAGAGTTACACAGCTCTGTCACAGAGCAAAGCTCCTTCCAGCAGGATGGGAAACCTACATTTTCTCTACTGCAGTTTCGCAGCTCTTACAGGTCTTGCCCCTTGTCCAGCCTGTGATGGGGCAGTGAAAGGAGAAGAAGCAGACTGGTGAGCTCATCCCTCAGTCACTCTGCTCTTTTGTCTTCTCAGCATGTTGCTTGTTAGCACCTGAGCACTGCAAAACACCTGACCCTAACCCCTTGTGCCGCTTCCTCCTTTCCCACGCTTACTATTCACTGTACAGCAGAGCTCCAAGTCAAATTTAGGTAGTTACACTGCTTGCAATATCACAAGTAAAGTATGCATTTAAACATGCATTACAACGCACATATTATCCAAAGCAGAAGTGCGAATGCACCCTGTTGTCCGACCATCCATTCATCCGTTTTTGAGACACAATGAAAAAGTCACTTGCTTTACCTTGCGGTATTTTTATTGCGACATTAACTTGGATAGAGTTGGAAAGTATATAATGACATGGGATGCCCATACATCTTGGCACATTGGTAGATTAAATTCTGAAGATAAGGCACAGCAAAGACCTACAGTCTATTGTGCTGCGTCACTGCAGACTATCGCTCTTTTACTGCTGCATTGACCCCCTGCAGAATATCACTTTAATAAGCCTTTTCTGTAAACTGTTCCTAAATTTCCTGTGAAGAGTCACTCTGAATAACTCTTCAGCACATGGACAGATACTCAAATGCTGGCACTGAGTCAGAAGTGTAGCCACACCCCCCCCCCCCCGACAACCCAGTACCTTAACAGCATATGGCAACTGGTGGACTACTAGGCCCAGATAGTCCAATACTGCAGAAGCCGAGTTCCCCCGGCCACAGTCATCCGCACTAAACTAATAGATTCCTCCGGTTCCATCACTTGCTGTAATGTACCCACTGACCTTCTCCATGTTCCCCGGTCGATGGAAGAAATGTGGTTCAACCGCACAGTCCAGCAGTAACAGTTCCAATACTTCTTTCTCTTTATCCTGAATTCCTCCTCTGCGGTGTTGAAGAAGAATGGTCCTCCGCTGGGACTTTCTCCTCAGCACCTGATAGGCCCCAGGCAGGGGGCCTCCACACAGAAACACTACTTCTCCATCTTCTTTCCGCTCACAACTCCTCCCCAGTGGCATGTTACCTCAGCTTATATAGGAGGCCCACCCCCTGCCAATCCTATTTGGGGATTGGTCAGAGCTCCCACACAAGCTGCCTGCCACTCCAATCCCAGGCCCCGCCTCCTTCTCTGTACATTCTCCCCAGAGACAGGGGAGGCGCCTCAGAACTAGAGCACAGGTGGCCACACCCACTGCTGCACTAAAATACTCCCAGTCCCAGATCAAAACAAACAGGCCTGCCTAGATTTGCCTATACTAGAACCTGAGACACAAAAACCCCATTTTAGCACCTACTGAAAAGGTAGTGGGTGCTACACCTATAATAAGGCTTACCTGTAGCTACCCAGGATATCTCCCAAACCTACACGGTTTAGGAGCTATTCCCTGTCCCCTGCATGTGCCGATGTCATCGCCACATGCGCACTGGGGAAAACTGAAGCAATGGCACATATGTGCCGTTGCTTCAGTCCTTGTGCCGTTACCGGCGGCTCCCGCGCGCATGCGTGGGAGTGACGTCATCGCGGCTCTGGCCAATCACATCACCGTATATTAAATTGTGTATACTCCGCGCCAATAATAAATTGTATATAAAAAAAATTCTATTTTAAACAAACTGCACCCCTAGAAGAGTGATGTGCTCCTAGTGATAAATATATAAAATAAAAAAAAGATATGGGGCGCTAAAAAAAAGGTGATTGGATTAAACCAAAAAGAACCTGCAATTGTGACACTGAATAGTTGCTCTTTGCTTTACAACCTGAATTAAATAAACGACCTTGACATAAATCATGTGCATAAGTGAATACAAATAAATATATAAAAATGCTCAAAAAACGAACAAGTAGGAAAAGTAAAAATAATAAAGTCCCAATAATAGATCCAAATGTGATATTCAGAGTCCATATAAAAATCAAACAACCAATTCTGTGCTGCTGTGATTATATCCATATAGCCGTAGCCGCGATACCCGTAAGTAACCCCTGGGAGGAGATGTCGCCACCGGAGGGGGGTACGAGGACCGCTGCGAGAGCTTCGCTGTAAAGGAAAGAATTCATAATGAGCTAGTATGCTTTGCATACTAGCTCATTATGCCTGTCTTGCAGGGTTCTTTTTTTTTTTAAATCGAGGGTTTACAACCACTTTAACGCACAATAAAATACTGCACATTACTGCAAACACCCAGCATGGATGTATTGCAGCGCAATTCATTATAAATAGAATCCCAACACACAAATAAATGCAACTGCAGTGTATGTTCATTGTAACGTTCAGTGGGGAAAATAATTAGTTGATCCCCTGCAGATTTTGCAAGTTACCCACTTACAAAGAAATGAAGGGTCTATAATTTTTTATTAGTGGTGCAACGGATCGTCATTGATCCATACAGATCAACATCTTCGGATCGGCACACCACGTGATCCGCGGATCCACAGGTAGTGTGAGAGCTCCGCTGCCGTTACTCCTTTCCCACCATCCTGATTCGTGTCAGCATCCTGTGCCATCCACTTCATCCGGGGTTCCGTCCGGTCTCCTCCGCTGCCTTTGGAGCCTGGAACACCACCCGTGGCTGCGGACGTGCGGCCTTCCGGTCCTGCATCGGCCATAGGAAAGGCAGCGGCTTCGGCCTAGCTCCCGAAGCGGTGGCCATCTTGGTCCACCCAGCGGCGGCCGCTGTATCGGCACATTCGGCTACCCAACACATTTGGCTACGGAAGTGACGTTCCTTCGCTGCCATCTTGCTACACCCCGCACTCCTGCACAGTAATGATAGAGTGAGAAGGGGGCAAGCGGACATCTTGTTACATCCACCGGAGTTTTAGATTTCAGAGTTATTTTCAACACAAAACGGAGCTTATATGCTTAAATACAGTATTTGTAAATCCGACGGTCTGTTTATATTAAATGTAAAAATTAGGAGGTGTTCTGTCACATTAGCAACCATGTAAGGTCAGCAGGTTTGCTGCTGCTTTTAAAATGTAACATCTAAACAGTCTGTCGGATTTCCAAATACTGTATTTAAAGCATATAAGCTCCGTTTCCTGTTAAAATTAACTGTGGAATGCAAAACTCTGGTGGGTGTAAAAAGATATCCGCTTACCCCCTTCTCGGTGTATCATTACTACGGAGGAGTGCAGAGTGTAGGAAGATGGCGCCGACGGAACTTCACTTCCGTAGCCAAATGTGACGATACACCGCAACAAGCTTTCCTGGCCTTCCCGATTGCCTGCAGTTCGCTCCCCTCCTGGATCAGCCTCCGGAGTGCCTTAGAGCGCTCCCGCAGCACCCGGCGGCAGCCTAGGTGAGCTCCCCTGCCTGACCAGTGTTCCGTCCTCCCTGGAAATAATTTAAAAGTGTAAATAAACAAAGACAAAACTTATGTTTTTTTTTTTTTATTTTTTTTTTTTTTGCTGATCCGAAAAATGATCCGATCTGTGACTCTGATCCGAGGAATGATTCTAACCGTGAGTTTTTTGGTCCGTTGCACCCCTATTTCTTATCATAGGTGTATTTTATATGATAGAGGAAGAATATCAACCAAAAATTCAGAACAAAACACATAAAACAAATGTTATAAATTGAGTTGCAGTTCAGTGAGTAAAAAATAGGATTTTTTGTACTCACCGTAAAATCCTTTTCTCTGACATCCATGGACTGACACGGTGTCTCTTTACACTTTACACGTGGGTTATGTCCCTGCTTGCAGGAGAAGACCTAGGCAGAATGTGAGATGTTCTACACACATTCTAAAAGCCAGAGCTGAACAGCCCCACCCAGGGGGCGGTCCCTCCGGGCATAACCCTCCCACTACAGTCAGCAGACTTCAGTTCGTAACAAAGCAGTACAAACTTAAAAGGAAGGGTGGGTGCCGTGTCAGTCCATGGATGTCAGAGAAAAGGATTTTACGGTGAGTACAAAAAATCCTATTTTCTCTTATCATCCATGGACTGACACGGTGTCTCTTTACACTTTACACGTGGGATGTCCCAAAGCAGTGTCAAGAGGGATGGGAGCAGTATAAATGGAAAAACCAAACTTTCACTCCAAGAAGGCAGATCTCCTCAACGGAGGAGTTGCAACTTTAAACAGCGGCCTGCAGCACCCTGCGGCCGAAGGAAGCATCCGAAGATGCAGCCACATGAACCTTATAAAAAACTTAAAAGGCATGAACAGACGACCAGGTCGCCGCCTTGCACACTTGTGCAACCGACGCTTGATGTCAGAAAACCCAGGAAGCACCAATTGCCCTGGTGGAATGCGCCGTAACCGGAAAGGGAGGCGCCCGCCCTTTGAGAGCATAGGCTTGAATGACGGTTTGTCTGATTCCCCTAAAAATGATGGCAGACGAAACCGCTTGGCCCTGTTATGGACCAGAGACAGTCACAAACAGTGAGTCGGACTTCCGAATAGAAGCAGTAGCAGACAGGTACACCCGTAAGGCTCGTACCACATCCAATATGTGCAGCGCAAACTCTCTGGGATACGATGGGTGAGGACACAAGGACGGGAGGACAATGTCCTCATGTAGGTGAAAGGTAGACACCACCTTTGGCAAAAAGGAAGGTCGCGGATGCAACACCGCCTTATCCTTATGGATGACTAAATATGGCGACTTGCAGGACAAAGCCGCCAACTCAGACACTCGTCAAACAGAAGTGATTGCCACTAAAAGGCCACCTTCTGAGACAAGACAAGAGAGGAATATCCCGGATATTCCCAAAAAGGAGGTTCCTGGAGGACCGAGAGCACCAAATTCAGATCCCACGGTGGGAGAGAAGGCTTGACAGGAGGGAGCACATGGCGAACCCCCAACACAAGGTGCTAACCAAGAAATGACCCGCTAGAGGTCGCTGAAAGAAGACGGCCAAGGCCGAAATCTGATCCTTGATGGTACTCAAAGCAAGCTTTTGGGTCACTCCACACTGCAGAGGACGCAGGATTCTGGGGACGGAATACGTCCGAGGACGCCAGTCCAGCGCTTTGCATATGGCGATATAAGCTTTCCAGGCAAGGTGATAGATCTGCCTGGAGGAAGACTTCCGTGTCCTTAACATGGTCAAAATGACAGAGTCCGAGAGACCTCGGTCCCTCAACACCTGGCTTTTAACAGCCCTGCCGTTAAAGCCAGAGACTGTAAGCCGGATGAAACATAGGACCTTGAGACTGAAGGTCCTCCCTCATCGGCAACCGCCAGGGAACGTCCGCAACGAGACGTACCAGATCAGCGTACCAGTGACGCTGAGGTCAATCCGGAACAATTAGGATCACCGGAGTTTATATCAGGCGATAAGGACCCTATGGGGCCACCAACGCATCCGAGGCATCGCCCAAGGATCCCTGGATCTGGCCACAACCTCGACCCTTGCGACTGAGTCGAGAGGCCATCAGGTCCACATGCCCCACCGTCGGCAAAGGAGTTGAAATATGCAAGGACCACTCTTCCTGGTCCGGCGTCTGGCGATTGGCGACTCAGATAGTCCGCCCCTACAGAGCCGGCACGTTTCTTCCGGCCCACTTCAGGATACGGACTACCTCGGAAGCCGCAGCTGAGCTCCGAGTCCCCCCGTGATGGTTTACATACGCCACCGCCGTGGCGTTGTCCGACTGGCTCCTGATGGAGCGACCCCGTACTCTCTCCGACCTGAGGAGAGACACAGTCTGATGGCCCGTATTTCCAGAACAGTGATTGGTAAACGGGCTCGTCCGGAGTCCAAGGCCTTGAGCCGACAGGACTCCCCAGACTCCACCCCAGCCCGTCAGGCTGGTGTCCGTCATGAGTACCGTCCATTGGATGGGAGGGGAACGACTTTCCGGACCGAAGAGCCGAGGGTCTCAACCACAATGTCAGGGACGCCCTGACCAGGTGAATCACCTGGATCCGAAGATCCAAGGACAACGGGGATTTGTCCCAGGTGGACAAGATCTCCTTCTGCAATGCCCTGGTGTGTGATTGGGCATACGGAATGGCCGCGAAGGAGGCCACCAGGAGTCCCGGGACTCTCATGCAAACAACGGATTGACAACCATTTTCGGGATGTCAGCACCCGCACCGCAGACTGAAGTGTCAGCAACTTCTCCAGAGGTAGGATACCTTTGCCTCCAAGGAGTCCAGAACCAGAACTAGATACTCCAGACACTGAGTCGGGACCAGGACTGACTCCTGAATGTTCAGGAACCACCCGAAGTCCCTGAGGGTCTAATTGACAATAGTCACCTTTCCTCTAAGTCTGAGCCACTTTTTGCTCATAGCAGAAGACCGTCCAGATAGCCCACGACAGCAATACCTCGCTGTAACAGAAGGCTAGAACCGGAGCAAGCACCTTGGTGAACACCCTTGGTGCCGAGGCAAGGCCGAAAGGAAGAGCCACAATCGATAGTGGACTTCGCTGATCGCAAGGCGCAGAAACTTCTGGTGACTTGCGCAGATCGGAACATGCAAGTAGGCGTCCTTGAAGTCCAAGGACGCCAGAAAAAAAAATCCCTTTGGTGGAGTGTAGCGATCACCGTGCGAATGGATTCCATGCGGAATTTCTGCACCTTCTCGAAGGCATTCAGGGCCTTGAGGTCCAGGATAGGTCGAACCACATCCTATTTTTGGGACGACAAACAGATTCGAGTAGAATCCCTGAAAACTCTCCTGTGACGGAACCGGCACAATCACTCCGGACCTGATCAAATCCTGTACAGCCCCCAAGAGGGCTGCCCGACAGGTAGGAAGGAGAGGAAGATTCAAGGGAAAGAATCTGTGTGGGGGCCAGGATCGGAATACTATCCTATATCCTGAGGTGACCACCTCGCACACCCACCAGTCGGAGATTCGGGAGGTCCACCGATCCGTGAACCTGCAAAGTCGTCCCCCCACCCCAGAGTCGGGCGGAGGCAAGACTTCACGCGGAGGCGGGCTTGGGAGCTGCTTGTTTGGCTTACGCACCCAGGGGCACTTGTGCCCACCAGCCGCACTGCCGTCAGTCTGAGAGGGCCTACCTGTGGACTCTGACTGACGAAAAAACCCAGTTTTGCTGGAAAGGAAGGCCCCTGTTTGCGGCGGGCCTCCTCACCCTTGCTAGTCTAAGGAAGAAGAGTGCGTTTACCTCCCGTGACATCCATGACGATGTCATCCAGAGCAGCACCGAAAGGTCTACCGCTTTTAAATAGTAGATCCGTCAGGAGCTTCCTAAGGCTAGGTCAGCAGACCAGCATTTCAACCAGATAAGACGACGCAATACCACCGCCGAGACAGAGGCCCTGGATATTAAAGGGGCCGCGTTCAGCGTGGCGTCGCACACAGAAACCAGGCCCTGAACCAGTTGGTGGGCCAGAGCAACTGTGTCTGGAGGAAGAATATGCTCCTGTACAGCTAGGTGCAACATTTTTGCCCAACCTGTAAGTGTTTTAGACACAAGGGTCGCCGCTACCACAGGTCGTAGGGCGGATCCCAACAAGGCAAACATGGTTCTGCTCACCACTTCTGACCTCCTGTCAGTGGGGTCCTCAAATGCAGGAGTCCCCTCCATCGGGAGAGTGATGGCCTTGTTCAACCGGGCGACTGGAGGGTCGACCACTGGGGGAGAAGCCCACTTTTTAAGTAGGGCATCTTCAAGGGGTATCTGATAGACAAACGCCGCGGGACCATAAAAAAATTCTTCTGCGGCTTTTCCCAGACCTTATCAATGAGCTGGTCAAAGAAAGTACATATGGAAAAACCTCTTTAGAAGGCCTGGCCTTAAAAGAACCAAAGGAGACTGTATCAGCCTGAGGTTCTGCATCCGCAGCATTTTAGCCTGAGAGTGTCCCTCACCGCAGTCATGAGTACACTAACAAGCGCCCTGTCATTTACTGACTCAGAACTGGAGTTTTCCACATAAGGAATGTCCTGTTCAAAACCATCCATACATTCAGAACTAGGGTCCTGAGCGGTAGTGGCTAGGCCCATATCTGAATCAGCGCACTTCCCTCATGTAGTAAAGTGGGGAGAGGGCGCTTTTTGCTCCCTTGCGCTTGCACACAGCTCCCATCCTGGTCAGAAATGATTCCAGGACTGCCCACAACTGGTCCCTAGGGACCGCAGGTGCTGAAGCACTGCCTGTTGTCCACTGACATTTAGGGGAAGCTGGTGACCGAGACTCCACATTGCCCCCCTCTGAGACTCCTCAGATAAAAAGTCCACCCACAGGCTGTGCCGACTGAGGATGGGGCGCCCAGGGGACTCACCAAACCGGACCAGGGACCGCTCAGTTCCGCTGTGTGTACCGCGCAGTGTCAGCGCTGGTGAGCTGTGAGGAGATTGTGAGGAGATTCGCGCTGTTACAGCAGCGCTAGAGGCCAAAACTAGTGCTGAAGAGCACGCAGGCTACAAGAAAATGGCCGCCGCACTTCACTGAGGCGATCCGCGGCAAGATGGCCGCCATGACGCAGCTAAAGTGAAACAACAGCACACACACAGCGCCACTCGGCGCTCAGGCCCCAAAACTCACAAAAAAAGGCCCCAAGCATATCTGCAGACCAGCATGAGCCCCTCCAAGAACAGTGTGACCCCCAGGCACCCCACACAGCACAGCGCCAGCAATGGTGACAGAGAGTGACAATGAAATACAGGGGGAGACAGGGAAAATCCCCCACAGAGAAACACACAGCTTTTTGTACTCACCTGCAGGCAGGAGAGACTACTTACCCATCCCCTGAGGGACCCACTGGTGTGTTTCTGACAGGACTATCACAGTGCAGTACTAAGTAGCTGTCGGCCCGGTCCACCGCGAAAGATACAGTCAGTCAGGAACTGTTCAGTCTTGAGAGGACCGTGGGAGCATGAAAGCAAACCCGGCCACCCCTGGAGTCATGGGGCCTGTCGTGAACTGAGTCTCACGCACACAAGGCGAGGATCAGCACGCTCGATGGTCGGACAGGGAAGACTACGAGGATATCTTGTACCCAACCTGTTGCCCAGCCGACAGTTGATAGAAGATTCTCAAATATAAAATAAAAAGAATTCCAGAAAAGGAATAAAAAATAGGTCAGGAGACTGGCTCCTGAGAGAGCCACGTCTTCTCCTTCTGCTAGGCAGAAAAAAACTGAAGTCTGCTGACTGTAGTGGGAGGGTTATGCCCGGAGGGACCGCCCCCTGGGTGGGGCTGTTCAGCTCTGGCTTTTAGAATGTATGTATAACATCTCACATTCTGCCTAGGTCTTCTCCTGCAAGCAGGGACATAACCCACGTGTAAAGTGTAAAGAGACACCGTGTCAGTCCATGGATGATAAGAGAAATAGGATTTTTGTACTCACCGTAAAATCCTTTTCTCTGAGTCCATGGATCGACACAGCCTCTCTATTGACAAAGTGGGTATTATCCGTTAATTAGGAGTGACTAGGCAGAAAACTTGTAAAAAGTGTTGCATCACACATTCTACAGTACCGCCCAGGGGGTGGACCCTCTGGGTATATCACCTCAGTCTGCATCTCGCAGATCAGTTCGTCAAAAAGCAGTACAAACCTAAAAGGAGGGGTGGGTGCTGTGTCGGTCCATGGACTCAGAGAAAAGGATTTTACGGTGAGTAAAAAATCCTATTTACTCTTTCGTCCATGGACCGACACAGCCTCTCTATTGACAAAGTGGGACGTCCCAAAGCAGTGTCAGAGGAAAAACGAGGGGTGGTAACAGCATAAAAATAAACTTCACCCCAAACACAAAACAGCACTCCTCCAACGGAGGAGTTGCAACTCTAAACAGCCGATTGCAAAACCTTACGGCCGAAAGAGGCATCCGAAGATGCACCTACATCAACTTTGTAGAATTTTGTGAAAGTGTGAGCGTACGACCAAGTCGCCGCTTTACATAATTGGGAAACAGACGCTTGATGTCGGAAAGCCCAAGAGGCACCTATTGCCCTGGTCGAATGCGCCGTGACCGGAAAGGGGGGCGCTTGACCCTTTAAGGCGTAAGCCTGGATTACTATCTGTCGGATCCACCTAGAGATGGTGGGCGACGAGACTGCTTGGCCCTTCTTGGGACCAGCCACCGAAACAAACAGTGAGTCTGACTTCCGGAACAGGGAAGTAGCAGATAGGTATACTCTCAAAGCTCGGACAACGTCCAAGGAATGCAACGCCGACTCCTTAGGATTCGACGGATGAGGACACAAGGATGGAAGTACAATGTCTTCGTTGAGATGAAAAGCCGAAACGACTTTCGGTAGAAAGGAAGGCTGCGGCCGCAGCACCACCTTATCCTTGTGGAAAATCAAATAGGGAGCCTTGCAGGACAAGGCTGCCAGCTCAGAGACTCGTCTGACGTAACAGCCACCAAAAAGACCACTTTCTGAGAAAGTGTCAACAGGGGAACATCTCTAATATTCTCAAACGGTGCCTTCTGAAGCACCGAGAGGACCAGGTTCAAGTCCCACAGAGGTAGCGGGGGACGGACCGGAGGGGCCACATGTCGAACCCCCTGCACAAATGTACTCACGAGAGAGTGAGCAGCCAGGGGTCGCTTAAAAAAGACAGCCAGGGCAGGTGATATCTGTCCCTTAAGCGTACTTAAGGCAAGCCTTTGGTCCACCCCATGCTGTAAAAACAGCAGGCTTCTGGAAACCAAATAAGTACGCGGATGCCATTTCATTTCCTCACACATGGAGATGTAGGCCTTCCAAGTGCGGTGATAAACCTTCCTAGGAGGACGGTTTCTGAGCACTACTCATAGTAGAGATTACTGAATCTGACAGGCCCCGGTCTCTCAGTACCTGGTTCTCAACAGCCATGCCGTTAAAGCCAGTGACCGTAAAGCAGGATGGAGTATGGGACCTTGCGATAGCAGTTCCTTCCGTAGTGGTAGGCGCCAGGGCACGTCTGCTACCAAAACTAGATCAGCGTACCAAGGACGCTGAGGCCAATCTGGAGTGATTAGCATCATTGGAATTCCCTCTGCCTCCACTCTGCGGAGCAGAAGAGGAAGAAGCCTTAAGGGAGGGAAGGCATAGATTAGCCGATACTGACCCCACGATGATACCAACGTGTCCGTTGCGTCTGCCCATGGGTCTCTTGACCGGGCCACAAACCTCAATACCTTCCGATTGAGTCGGGAAGCCAGAAGATCTATGTCTGGTGTGCCCCATCTTTGGCAGAGGAGTTGGAACACCTCTGGGTGTAAGGACCATTCTCCCTGGTCCAGCATCTGGCGGCTCAGGTAGTCCGCCTGCCAGTTTTCCACACCCGGAATGTACACGGCCGACAGTGCCGGTACGCTCTTCTCTGCCCACTTCAGGATGCGAGTGACCTCCAATGCTGCAGCTGAGCTTCTTGTTCCACCTTGATGATTGACATATGCCACTGCTGTGGCATTGTCTGACTGGATCCTGACTGGACGCCCTTGCAGTCTCTGAGACCATTTGAAGAGGCACAGCCTGATCGCCCTGATTTCCAGGACATTGATCGGCAGGAGGGCTTCCTCTGGGGTCCAGCGACCTTGCGCCGACTGAACACCCCAGACTCCCCCCCCAACCTGTAAGGCTGGCGTCCGTCGTGATCACTATCCAATAAACCGGAAGAAATGACTTCCCGGCCATTAGAGCCGGTGCTGTCAGCCACCATAACCAAGGATCTCCTGACTAGGTGGCTCACTCGGATTTGATAATCCAGAGATGATGGACATCTGTTCCATCTGGACAGAACTTCCTTCTGTAACACTCGAGTGTGGTATTGAGCATATGGGACCGCCTTGAAGGAGGCTACCATGAGGCCTAACACTCGCATGCAAAAACGGAGTGACGACCAATTCCTGGAAATCAGCTGCCGTACTGCAGCCCGGAGGGTCTGCAACTTCTCCACAGGGAGGAATACCCTTGACTCTGAGGAATCCATTATCAACCCCA
Organism: Rana muscosa; assembly: GCA_029206835.1. NCBI lineage: Eukaryota > Metazoa > Chordata > Amphibia > Anura > Ranidae > Rana > Rana muscosa. The sequence goes on from CM055125.1 coordinate 6,515,490, forward strand.
GGTACACTAGGCGTTGAGTGGGCACCAATACTGACTTTTGCGTGTTTAGTATCCAATCACAGTCTCGAAGAGTCTGACAGGTAATGGACACGCTTACCTCTAATTCTGAGCTTGAAGGGGCCTTCAGCGGAAGGCCGTCCAAGTAGCCCATGATAGCGATACCCCGCTGTCTTAGAAGTGCCAGAATCGGAGCGAGCACCTTGGTGAACGTCCTGGGTGCTGAGGCAAGGCCAAACGGGAGGGCCACAAACTGGTAGTGGCTCTTCCCGCTAGCAAATCGCAGAAACCTCTGGTGTCTGGAGTACATGGGGACATGCAGGTATGCATCCTTGATGTCCAAGGAGGCCAGAAAGTCCCCCGGATGGAGAGCCGTGACTACAGATCGAACCGACTCCATCCGAAATCTTTGTACCTTCACAAAGCAATTGAGGGCTCTGAGATCCAAGATTGGACGAACCCCCTCCTTCTTCGGCACAATGAACAGATTTGAGTAAAAACCCTGACCCCGTTCCTGTTCTGGAACTGGAATAACTACCCCGCGTTCCAGTAGACCCTGGACCGCCCCATACAGGGCCTCCCGACGGGTCGGTAGTAGCTGGAGATTGGAGGTGACGAAACTGTCCGGTGGACAAGATAGAAATTCTATCTTGTAGCCTGAGGAGATTACTTTGCAAACCCACCTGTCGGAGACTAGAGCTGTCCACTGAGTCGCGAATTTGCAAAGAGGTCCCCCCACCCGAGAGCTGGGTGGGGGCGGACCTTCATGCGGACGCAGATTTGTCCGCAGGCTTGTTGGGTCTGCGGGACCAAGGACGCTTTTGTCCTTGGGCAGGCGCCTTGTCAGCCTGGGGTCTTTTCCCTGTCGCCCTAGGGGGGCGAAAAAAACGCTTGCGTGCAGTAAAGGAGGGGCCTTACCGTGGCCCCTTACCCTTGCTAGTTTGAGGAAGCAAAGTGCTTTTACCTCCTGTGGCATCCTTGATGATGTCATCCAGAGAAGCCCCAAAAAGTCTGTCGCCCTTAAAAGGCAGATCCAACAGGGCTTTCTTGGAAGTCTGGTCCGCAGACCAGCCCTTTAGCCAGATCAGGCGGCGTATTGCTACTGCATAAACCAAAGCTTTTGACAGCAGGGGAATAGTATCCATGTCTGACTCGCAGACAAACTTAAGGCCCTGGACCAACTGGTCGGCCAAAGTTATCTCATCAGGAGGAGCATCTCGCTCCTTTAACCCCTGGAGTAGCAATTTTGCCCATTCAGTAAGTGTCTGAGACACTAGGGCCCCCGCCAATGCCGGGCGTACTGCTGAGCCTACCAATGAGTATAGGTAGCGAGCGAGTGTATCAGCCTTCTTATCCACAGGGTCCTTGAAAACAGGAGCCCCTTCTACTGGAATAGTGGTAGCTCTATTAAGTCTGGACACCGGAGGGTCCACTATAGGGGGAGAGGTCCATTTCTTCAGAAAACTCTCCTCAAAGGGGTACCGTACTGCAAACCTCTTTGGGGCTGTAAAGACCCTCAGTGGGTTCTCCTATTCCTTGTATAAGAGTTTATCAAAAGACACACAAGGGAACACCTAAGTAGTGCGGGCAGGTTTACGAAACCCAAAGGGGACCAGAGTCTCTGCTGCTTCTGCAGTATTTTCCAACTTTAGCGTATCCCGCACTGCAGTAATAAGGTCAGATACCAAAGCCGTGTCGCGTACTGACCTGGACTTGGAGTCATCCTCACTGTCCGATCGGTCACGGTCTGCAGTCTCTGATGCATCAGAATGTGGGTCATGAGCCGTAGCTGGACCTGGTTCTGCATCAGAATTATCCCCAGAAGATTGCAGGGGACGGGGGCGTTTGTTACCCCCTGTATTCCCGTGTGCTGCTTCCACCCTGGCAGCAAACGCCTCTAGGATTGCCGACATAGCGTCCATTGACACCTCAGGGGCACCAGCTGCTAAATCTGGTGTTTCAGGGGAGAAGACATCTGGCTCAGATGCCATGCTGACCACACACCGACACCCACAGCGCTCCAGGCAAGATATCAATAGGCCACCCTCCTGCGCTGCAGAGATGCTGGGTCACCCAGAGGACTCACCACCCTGGACCGGTACTGCTATGCTGCCGTGTGCTGCGCCTGTGATGCTGTCCCACTGCTGCTGTGTCAGTCTGCTTCTTTTATCAGCACTTCCTGTGTGAATTTTCGCGCCAGTGTAATGCACCCTAGAGGCCGGAGACTCTCGCAAAATGGCCGCCAAAACGTCTGTATGGAAGATAATGTGGGCTCTAAGAAAATGGCCGCCGAGCTGAAAATAGAGGCTAAAGCAGCCGTAGACTACAAAAAGATGGCCGCCGAACGGCAATATATACATACAGCGTGGATCATTATAAACATGGCCGCCAATCAGTCGATCGAGGCTAGTGGGTGTGGAACTAAAGAAAATGGCACCGAAACCACAGGAAGATGGCCGCCGGGCAGTCACTAGAGGCCAAACCCGGCATGGACCACCACAAAATGGCCGCCGACAGCATGGAGGAGGAAGCACATACAGGTAAGCAGAAATGACATTTGTTTTAAATGTTAGTTACAGCCAGCCCCGCTCCAGTGGAACCCCTTAGGTGACCCCCAGCACCCAGCAACCTTTAGCTAGAAGCCCAGGGAGAGAGGGAAGAAAGGGGCCACAACCACTTACTTGGTCTCTCCAGGAATGTCCAGCCAAATCACCCAGCCGAGGCAGGGGAGTTTACTTACCTATCCTGCATGTATTATGCTGAAAGACATTCCAAACAGATCATCGTCCGTGCACGGAAGGCGACGGTTGGCCAGGCATGCTGTGATTGGACCCAAGGGGACGATCATATGTATGCTCTGGAGCGCGATGCTCCCTGGACAGGCTGCTGCGACTCAGCCGTAAGGTCAGGCGAAGCTGAGCGGTCCGATGCAAGCCTTGGAGCGTAAGCTCACCGGCCAGGATGCTGCGACTCGGCCGCAAGGTCAGCCGAAGCTGAGCGGTCCGATGCAGGCCCTGGAGCGTAGGCTCACCGGCCACCCGTGGAGCAACGGGCATGTCGTGGAAAACCCAGCGCGTAGAGCTAGGGTCGGCACACGCTCGATGGCTGAAACTGGGGAGACTACAAGGATCGAGGATCCAGCCTGTCACCCAGTCGGCAATTGATCGAAAAAAACAAAAAAAACGTAGCAAAAAAAATATATCTTTTTCCCCCGGACCAATGGGCCCGAAGGGAGCCACGTCCTACACCTTGCTAGACAGAAAAAAACTGATCTGCGAGATGCAGACTGAGAGGATATACCCAGAGGGTCCGCCCCCTGGGTGGTACTGTAGAAGGTGTGATGCAACACTTTTTACAAGTTTTCTGCCTAGTCACTCCTAATTAACGGATAATACCCACTTTGTCAATAGAGAAGCTGTGTCGGTCCATGGACGAAAGAGTAATAAGTATTTGAACCCCTACCAACCAACAATAATTCTGGCTCCCACAGACTGGCTACAGTAGGTGCTCATGTGGTACACAGATTAGTCCTGTCATTTTAAGAAGGTGCTCCTAATGACAACTCATTATGTGTATAAAAGACATCGGTCCACAGAATCGCTTTCTTCCATTCAAACCTCACCATCATGGGCAAGACGAAAGAGCTGTCCAAGGACGTCAGGGACAAAATTGTAGACCTGCACAAGGCTGGAAAGGGCTACAACAAGACCATCGCCAAGCAGCTTGGTGAGAGGATGACAACAGTTGGTGCGATTTTTCGCAAATGGAAGAAACACAAAATGACCATCAATCGCCCTCAGTCTGGAGCTCCATACAAGATTTTTCCTCATGGGGTAAGGATGATCATCAGAAAAGTGAGGGATCAGCCCAGAAATACATGGGAGGAGCTTGTGAATGATCTCAAGGAAGTTGGGACCACAGTCACCAAACAAACCATTGGTAACTAAATACACCGCCATGGATTGAAATCCTGCAGCACCCGCAAGGGCCCCCTCCTCAAAAAGGCACATGTACAGGCCCATATGAAGTTTGTCAATGAACATCTAAATGATTCAGAGAAGGATTGGGAGAAAGTGCTGTGGTCAGATGAGACCAAAATGTAGCTCTTTGGCATTAAAGGAGCTGTAAAGGTTCTTTTTTTTATTTTCTAAATAGGTTCCTTTAAGCTAGTGCATTGTTGGTTCACTTACTTTTTCCTTCTATTTCCCTTCTAAATGTTTTATTTCCTTTGTCTGAATTTCTCACTTCCTGTTCCTCCTCAGTAGGCTTGCCCCCATCATCCGAGCCATTCTGGCTGGGGGTTAGTCAGCGTGTTCACCCCCTCTCTTGGGACTACATCCCTGCGGGGAGACGCTGTCAACGGTTCAGACAGCAGAACAAGTACATGGCCAACGCCCTTCGAACAAAACAGGCCATTCAAAATGAATGGGTTTGACACAACGAATGTAAAATACATGATAACACACATCCAAGTAGAGCTGCCACAACGCGTCAACGTAATCGATTACGTCGACTACAGAAATACATCGACGTGCGTGAAAGGCATCGACGTGCGTGAAAGGCGCAGGTCAAAACACCCCCACCGCGGCTTTCAGCGCGGTGCTTGTTTCCCACACACAATCACCACTGACTGTCCCCTATCCTCCTCTAGTCCCCATCCGTCCTTCTCCATGCTGCTGTCCCCTCCATGCTGCTCCGTGTCTCCCTCTCTTCTCTGTGTCCCCCTCCGTGCTGCTGTCCCTCTCTCTCTTCTCCCCCTCCGTGCTGCCGTCCCCCTCGGTATCTCAGGATGGAGAGCAGAGGAAGGAGCCGGTAAACCCGGCTCCTTAGTTTTCCGAATGTACAGAGTCAGTGATCACTGACTCTGTCCATTCACATAACTGAAACATTGTAACCTCCTGTGATTACGATGTCTCAGTTAATGAATGAAGAGAAGCCGTTGTCTTCTCTCCATTCATTATCAGTGCAGCGGAGGCTGCTGAGAAAGGGACTGGGGAATCTGTGTCCTTAGGCTCTTTCCCTGTCTCAAATGGGAGATGTCAGAGGTATGTTAAGACCCCTGATATCTCACCATAGCCCCCCCAACAGGGCTGATAAAAAAAAAAAAAAAAACAATAATAAAAAAAAAAAATAAAAATAAAAAAAATTGTAAAAAATAATAAAAAAACACACTGACACTGTCCCCACATCCCCCCCTTAAAAAAAGAAAGCATTGTTTAAAATAAATTATAAACATTCATGAACTTCTGAACATAAAAAAAAAAGGTAAGATAAAAGAATATAACTACATACATATATATAAAATATGTATGTAGTTATATTATTTTATCTTACCTTTTTTTTTGTACTTATTTTTTGTAAAGTTATTCAAAGGATTAATTAGCTAATCACAAAAAGAACACACTAGATTAAAAAAAATATAAAATAATCGTTCTAGTTAATGACTAATCGAATAAATAATCGATAGATTAGTCGACAGACAAAATATTTGTTAGTTGCAGCTCTACATTTAAGTGTATGTGTTAATGCAATGCATCAGTGAAAATGGAAGCCGCAGTCTTCATCCTTTCTCATGACAACCCACAACTAGGGCTGGGAAAAAAATCGATTTTAATCTTGAATCGAGTTTTGAGCTCAAATCGATTCAGTTTTGAAGAAAATCGATTTTTTTAGATTTTTTTTTTTTGGGGAAAAAAAAAAATAATTTATTTTTTTTCCCTTCAAAGTTTCCGTAGCAGGACTGCAGGGGGCGTATCCGGAATGGCACTGGGCGGCGTTACCCTAATTACATCTACTCGCCGCAGCCGCCGTCTGCCTACCTGATCAGCGTGTCATGCAGACAGACGGCGGCCATTGCAGTGTTCAAAAGCCGCGCCTCCCGAGTCCTCGTCGTCTGTGATAGGCGGAACACTCAATTTCACAGCAGGTAGTGTTCAGCCTATCAGGGACATCCTCTCATCCTCGTCTGTGTTATGAGGATGACCATGATAAGGATGCAGAGCCAGGATCGCAGCAAGGCTGGGACAGAAGGAATCACACACAGAGTTTCAAGAGTTTTCAATAGTTAATAATGTATGTTCCATGAGCGCTGGAATATATTGTGTTTGTTGCACACTGACTTTACAGTTAGAGAAAGGGTTTGCCTTTGCAATTTTATTTGTTGATGCACTTTAATATAATAAAAAAAAAAAAAATCGAATCGTAAATCGAGTTTTTTATAAAAAAAAAACGCAGATTTTCTTTTGGGGGAAAATCGCCCAGCCCTACCCACAACGTGAAGTTCACATCTCCAGAACTACTCTACACTATACAATCTGATCATACAGTTTACTTCAGATTTACCAAACTATGTAATAGGAGGAGAAACCTAAACAATCCATTCAATGTGTACCCAATCAGGCATGACCTTGTAATACATAGTTGATTGAAGATTTAAAAGAGAAGTATGGGTTTGGGGGTTATCGCAGATTTATATTACCTAGGTGGATGCAGCATCGGTCCTCCGGCATCTCTGCACTGAGAACCGAGCGATCAAACAACGCCAATGGCTCGGTTCTCAGTGCTCCCCGAGCAGAGAGCTGCTGCCTCTGCTGGAGCGCTGAGCTGTGGAGGGGCAGGTAGCGGCCGTCTCAGCGGCTCACTGAAATGTCTATCAGTCCAGGCACCTGGCGGAAACAGACTCCGAGTCGGGATGACGCGGTGCCTGGATTGATCTGTGTGACGTCAGCAGAGAGTGCCATTTTTGGTAAACTCATTCAATGAATCCAACCTCTGCAAGCAGAGATAACATGCACTGCATTGATGCATTCACACAATTTCACAGTAACCATGAGATAAAACAAAAAATAGGATTTTTTAACAGCTTACCTGTAAAATCCTTTTCTTGGAGTACATCACGGGACACAGAGCGACATAGTCATTACTAATGGGTTATATAGATACCTTCAGGTGCTGGCACTGGCAACTTCCAAAACCGGAAGTACCCTCCCCTATATAAGCCCCTCCCATCCGGGAGTACCTCAGTTTTGTAGCAAAGCAATAAGTGTCCCCAAAGAGGGGTGGGAGCTCTGTGTCCCGTGATGTACTCCAAGAAAAGGATTTTACAGGTAAGCTGTTATAAAAATCCTATTTTCTTTCTCGTACATCACGGGACACAGAGCGACATAGTCATTACTAATGGGATGTCCTAAAGCAATGCCCAATGAGGGGGGGGGGATACACCATATATAAGCTGAGCGCTATCAAACATGAGGATCTTTTGCGGCCTGCAACACACTGCGCCCAAAGGCGACATCCTCCTGACTTCTAACGTCCACCTGGTAGAACCTAGTAAAACGTGTGTACTGAAGACCACGTTGCGGCCTTACAGATTTGAGCCAGGGAGGCCTGGTGATGCGCTGCCCATGAAGTTCCAACTGCTCTCGTGGAGTGCGCTCTAACTTTGAACGGAGGCGGTCTCCTTCTCAAGCCATAGGCTTGCATTATGACCTGTCGAATCCACTTGGCTAAAGTAAATTTTGACGCTGCCTGACCCTTTCTGGTGCCTTCCGGCAGAATAAACAAAGAATCCGTTCTGCGAATCTGAGCAGTGGCTTTTAGATAAGCTTTAACTGCTCTTACTACATCCAAAGAATGCAATAACTTTTCCTCTACCGAAGTAGGTTTGGGGAAAAAAGAAGGAAGAACCACATCTTGGTTCAAATGAAACCTCGATACCACCTTGGGAAGAAAGGCTGGATGAGGACGTAATACTACTCTATCCTTATGGATAACCAGATATGGCTCCTTACAGGACATAGCTGCTAATTCCGACACTCTTTTAGCCAAACAATGGCTACTAGAAAAATCAATTTCCTGGTGAGAAGCACCAAGGAAATATGCTGTAATGGTTCAAATGGTTGTTTCTGTAGAACCGACAGAACCAGGTTTAGATCCCATGGACATATGGGAATATTAACCGGAGGACTAATACGCATCACTCCTTGTATAAAGGCTTTGACTAGTGAATGCGAAGCCAAGGGCCTTTGAAAAAATATTGACAAGGCCGAAATCTGACCCTTGATAGTACTCAAGGCAAGCTTCCTATCTACAGCCCACTGTAGGAAGTCCAGAATCCTACCTATTACGTACTTACGTGGATGCCATTTCTTGGCCTCACACCACGCGATGTACGCCTTCCAGATTCTATAGTAGATCTGCCTGGATACCGGCTTCCTGGCATTGATCATGGTAGATACCACAGGATTAGAGAGCCCTCTCTTTTTTAGAATGTGGGCTTCAATAGCCAGGCCGTTAAACCTAGGGCTGGTAAGGAAGGGTGGTATATCGGTCCTTGCGAAAGCAGGTCCGGACGATGTGGGAGAGTCCAAGGACTCCCCACTGACATTTTTACAATCTCCGCGTACCATGCTCTTCGGGGCCACGCTGGAGCCACCAGAATCACTGGTTTCTTTTCTACCCTGATTCTGCGGAGTAATCGAGGTAACAATTGTGGCGGTGGGAATGCATATATCAGCTTGAACTGATCCCGAGGGAACACTAGGGCATCCGAGCCGCAAGCTAGGGGATCCCTTGTCCAAGAGACAAACCTGTCCACCTTTGCGTTGAATCTGGATGCTAGCAGATCTACATCCGGTGTTCCCCACCGCTGACATATTGTCCGAAAAACCTCGGGGTGAAGGGACCATTCCCCTGGGCATAATTGTTGGCGACTTAGAAAGTCCGCCTTCCAATTCTCCACTCCTGGAATGAATACCGCGGATATGGCTGGGACATATCTTTCTGCCCATTTCAGGATGCAATTTACTTCCCTCTGGGCTGCACGACTCCTGGTGCCACCCTGATGATATATGCCACTGCCGTGGCATTGTCTGATTGAATTCTGACAGGGGACCCTTGGAGTATGGATGTCCATGCTACTAGGGCATACCGGGCTGCTCGTATCTCTAAGAGATTGATGGGCAGGGCCTTTTCCGCATCCGACCATCTGCCCTGGAGAGACCATTGCTCCAGTACTGCTCCCCAGCCTATAAGGCTGGCATCTGTAGTGACCACCTTCCAAGAAATCGGACTGAAGGATTTCCCTTTTTCCCGATTCTGGAGAACCAACGACCAACGGAGGCTCTTGCGAACGGAAGGGGACAAGGACATTGGTAAGCCTAGGGCCTGAACTTTCTTGTTCCAGGCTGACAGCATGGCCCTTTGCAAATTCCTTGAATGGAATTGACCGTAGGGTACTGCTTTGAATGATGCCACTATTTTTCCCAGCAGCCTCATGCACAGGCGTATGGACGGCTGTCTTTTTGTACCCACTAAGTGGATCAAATCTCTCAAAGACAACACCTTTTTTCGAGGCAAGAATATTTTCTTCTGGCCTGAATCTAGCCTTAGCCCCAAGTATTCCAGACTTTTGACTGGTTTTAGGGCCGACTTGTCTCGGTTGATAATCCAACCGTGAGATTCCAGATACTTGATTGTCTTGTGAACGACCACTTCTAGTTTTTTCACTGAGTGGTCTATCAGCAACAAGTCGTCTAGATATGCCATTATCGTTACACCTTGCGTTCTTAGATTGGCCAACAATGGGGCCAGAATTTTTGTGAACACTCGTGGTGCTGTGGCCAGACCGAAGGGTAAGGCTCTGAACTGAAAATGGCGCCCTTCTACTGCAAAGCGTAGAAATTTTTGGTGGAATTTGTTTAGCCCTTTTAGATTTAATATGGGCCTCACGTCCCCGTTTGGCTTCGGGACTGTAAAGAGGTTTGAGTAAAACCCGAACCCCCATTCTTCCAGGGGAACCTTCATAATTACTCCTTGGAGCAATAGTTGTTCTAGTGCCAACAGGAGGGACTCTCTCTTCCGGGGATCCCTTGGCACGTTTGACCTCATAAAATGGGATAGAGGAGAGTCTTTTAACTCCAATCTGTATCCCAGACTTACTGCGGAGAGCACCCATCTGTCTCTGATCGTGTCCCGCCAGGTCTCTGCGAACAACTGGAGTCTTCCCCCCCACCCGATTGAGTGGGGGCAACCCTTCATGAATTTGACTTTGGGGGAGGTTTTGTACCTCTCCTGACCCAGGGTTTTTTATTACCCTGCGATTGTCCCTGATTTTTACCCCCGGGATTTGACCCAGGAGGCCGTCGGAACTGTTTCACAGCCGATGCCCCAGGGACTGGAGAAGCAGGCCTCTTAAAAGAGGGACCTCTAACTCTGTTTTTAACCGGCAAGAGTGTACTTTTACCGTTGGAAATTTTCTGGATATATTTGTCCAGGTCTTCCCCGAATAAGCGTTCACCATGAAATGGGAAGCTAACCAGCAATTTTTTACAGGGAGCTTCAGCAGACCAGTTTTTTAGCCATAGAAGCCTGCGCATATGTACTACAGACAGCGTAAGGCGGGAGGCCTGATGGATTGAATCCTTTATGGCATCAACCGCAAAGCACAAGGCTCTAGGTAGATCAGCTAGGGCAAGGGCCTGCTGATCTGGCAAATCCCTTAAGACCTGTTTCAACTGATCCTTCACTGCTTGGCAGACCCCAATAGCTGCCACTGCTGGTTGTGTCACCAAGCCTGCTGTAGAAAAAGCAGATTTTAATAAGGACTCCAATTTTTTATCTATTGGATCCTTGAACATTTGGACATTATCCACTGGACATGTCAGTGATTTATTCACACAAGAGATGGCTGCGTCCACTGTAGGGACCCTCCATTTTTTGATGAACTTATCCTCCATGGGATAGACCACCGGAAATCTCTTGGGGGGAGTAAATATTTTATCAGGATGTTCCCAATCCTGGTACATGAGCCCTTCCAATAAAGGGTGAACTGGAAAGGAACAGACAGTCTGGGGAGCTTTTAGCGACCCCAGCGAGGAGACAATAGTGGTTGATGGTTCCGCAAGGTGCATTTTAAATGCTGATCGGACCATGCTAGTCAAAGACTGAACCCATAATCTTTCAGCTTGAGATGCTGAGAAAGGTTCCTCCACAGTTGATTCCTCTATAACAGAATCAACCTCCTCCTGATCCCCTTCAGGCAGGTCGATCCCTGTATGGGACTGTTGCTCCGCTAACAGGCACTCTGAAGGAGGAGACGGAGATCGGGCGCGCTTTCCCTCTGACAGGGAGGCAGCGATCAATGTTGACAATCTCTCTTCCAATCCTCCCAGAGCTGAGGAAAAAACCTCCTCTGTTACATACACAGGAGCAGGTGAACTGAGGACAGCCACAGTACCAGGTACTCCTGTGGGGTCTCTACGGTCACTAACCTCTGAATTTTCAGGGGAGACTGGTGCAGCAGAAGCATGCCCAAGATCCTCAGAGCCCGATGGAGACCCCTTTTGCTTCCTGGAAGATTTAGTTCCGGAGCTTCTGGACGGCATATTCCTAAGCCCAAAGCTGAGGTATTCCAGCCGTAATACACCCCTTTTTACTGAGAATAGTCTAGCACAATTGCTGCTATATATCAGTTGGTGTCTACTAAAGTGCCTTTCTAGGGGATGCCTGCATCAACCGCCTCTGTGTGCCTTTTTACTGTTGCTAGCTCTGTTTGTGCACTTCAATAGCCAGCTTGATTGCTTTTAAAACATGCTGGACGCCCGCACATGCGCAGTAGCGCCGCGGCGCACACCGAGCGTCATCCACCCGCTCCGCCCCTTTTCCAGATTGCCTCTATATAGAGAGGCGCGTGCACGCGCACGCGCGCCTTCGGCGCCTTTTTTGAAAAAACCAGGAGCTAGATGGGAGCCAGGGTCCCTTGCCGCAGGGCCCGGGGATGGATCAGCGCAGCAACAGGGCAGAGGAGACAGCTTCCCCGCAGAGAACTTACCAACTGCCTGGATTTGCTTCGGAAGAAAAAAATCCATATTACAAGAAAAAAAGAACCATAGCGGCCTCTAGTGTTTAACACAGGTACCGCGGTCTTACACATTTTTTTTCTTTTTTTCTTGCCTACTATAATTTTTTTTTACATTTTCTCAGTAGTAACAGGCATACACAGAATATTTAGCGGGAATACCTTAGGTAACAGGCAGAAAGACAAAATAGGCTTGGGGGTCCCCCAATAGAACCAAGTTCCTGGGGGCCCCCACTTACCTTTTCCTCGCCGCAGGACTCTGTTTGGTCCACAGAAGCCCAAACTTCACCTATCACGGCAGGCATTGTAATCAAACCTTCAGGGACCGGGTTCCCAAGGATTCCACTCCCCTGGACCTGTATAGCACCCTGCACAGAAAACATCTTGGTCGTGGGTATGACCAGAGCTCTGGATCCCAGGGTCCAGCCCTCCTAAGAGAGGCATTACAGGCAAAACCTTGCTCTTCTCTTGCAAGGCCCGGGTACCGACCGTTTAGCTATGAAGCTTTTTTGGTCGGATCCGGAATAGCTTACTGAGGCCCCAAAAGAACCTGTACGCAAGCTCAGTGAAACACATGTTACTTCTTGGCCAACACCTTAGACACTGGCAAAAAACTGAGGTACTCCCGGATGGGAGGGGCTTATATAGGGGAGGGTACTTCCGGTTTTGGAAGTTGCCAGTGCCAGCACCTGAAGGTATCTATATAACCCATTAGTAATGACTATGTCGCTCTGTGTCCCGTGATGTACGAGAAAGAAATCAGGAATATTCTTAAAGCCCGATGTTTTGCAAATCTATGTACACTACAAACTGTATGATTGGATCGGTTCTGATATTGCTGTTTTACTAATCTGACCGCTTATTATTCTAAAGAGGAAACCTTAATTTTGTTTGCAAATATTAAAGATTCTAAATACCAGCAAGAATGAGTCCTTACATTTAAAGAGCACCTGTCATTTCAGATCCATGATAGCAGCGCCTATAGGCAGGCATCCACTCACCTGCTGCCGCCACGTCCCTCACCTTGTTGTGTCACTGCCGCATCACCAGCCGTCCCATTAACGTGAACGAGACTGTCGTTGAGTCAACAGCGGGTCAGATGAGGAGCCGCTGCAGGACAGAGATGACAGTTGCCCTTTAACCACTTCAGCCCCGGAAGGATGTACCTCCTTCCTGATCAGAGCACTTTTTGTGATACAGCACTGCGTCGCTTTGACGGACAATTGCGCGGTCGTGCGATGTTGCACCCAAACAAAATTGGGGTTCTTTTTTTCCCACAAAAAGAACTTTCTTTTGGTGGTATTTGATCACCTCTGCGGTTTTAATTTTTTGCGCTAAAAAACAAAAATGGCGACAGTTTTGAAAAAAAGAAAAAGCAATATTTTTAACTTTTTGCTATAATAAATATCCCCAAAAAAATAAATTCTCTCTCAGGTTAGGCCGATATGTATTCTTCTACATATTTTTGGTAAAAAATAAATTAAATCGCAATAAGCGTATATTGGTTTGCGCAAAAGTTATAATGTCTACAAAATAGAGGATAGATTTATGACATAATTATTATAATTTTTAATTTTATTTTTTTATTAGTAATGACAGCGATTTGCGATTTTTATCGTGACTGCGACATTGCGGTGGACACTTTTGATGCTATTTTAGGACCAGTAACATTTATACAGCGATCGGTGCTATAAAAATGCACTGATTACTGTGTAAATGGCACTGGCAAGGAAGGGGTTAAAAACTAGGGGGCGATCAAGGTGTTAACTGTGTTCTAACTGTAGGGGGATGGTCTCACTACAACATGACAGAGATCACTGCTCCCGATGAGCAGTAGATCCCTGTCATGTTGCTATGCAGGACAGGGAAATGCCTTGTTTACATAGGCATCTCCCCGTTCTGCCGCTCCATGTCACGATCGCTCACGGAGTACGCGGTGCGCGTGCCCACTAAGCCACGATTTAAAGGGGACATACAGGTACGCCCATTTACCCAGCCGTGCCATTGTGCCAACGTATATCGTTGTGCGCTGGTCGGCAATGGGTTAAAAATTAAGATTTAATAAAATCGTCTTGATTTAAATCAAGTCCACCCTACTAGTGCGCTAAAAAGGGTCCTCCTTGCCAGGTGCTACACCCACCAAAAGTCACAGGGGGTATATTTTTTATCAGGGCATGTGTGCACCCTTAGCTGCTGCATCTGTAGCTAAAAGGGGAGAGGTTTGGGGGGGGGCCCTAAATCTCTGCACATTGTGATCATTATTTTTTTTATTTTATTTTTTGTAATTATTATTTGTTTAAAGTGGAAGTAAACCCATCCATGAAACTGTTTCATTTCTGGCATGTGCCGGAAATCGAACACTCTCATTGGTTGTGCTCTCAACCAAACTGTCAAACCATCCAATGGCTGGTGTCATACCTGATCACATGTGCAGCATCATGGCAGTTGTAGATTAAACAGGCAAAGATGGCAGCTTCCTTGGCTGAAAACGATAGGAGGGTTTACTTCCACTTTAATAAGTCTAGGTTCACATATGTGCAGGTCGGGAACATGTGTATAGGAGTACATGTTCCAAACCGCCAGGCAAAAATGCTTTTTAGACAATATGAAGAGGTGCCATTAATTCCTTATGGCACCCCTAGTCAATAGAAAATGCAATACATTCTTGCGCACAAGCCAAATTGGGTGGTGTGGTGCAATTTGAAAAAAAATCATTGACTTTTTTCCCCACATTTCTACAGGTAACCCAAGATATGAAGCTAGTGGAAGGGCCCATTCTCAACATCAGCCGCATGCTCACAGTAGGATGTTAGCGGCACATTGCACTATATTTTTATTATTTTATTAAAGGGTAATGCCACTGTCATGTGTAAACAAATTAACTTAACATATACAGTTGTGAAAAAAAGTCATATTGTAATTGAAGTAGAGCTGCCACGACGCGTCGACGTAATCGATTACGTCGACTACAGAAATACGTTGTCGTGCGTGAAAGGCGTCAACGCGTCACACGTTGCAGGTCAAAACACCACCACCGTGGCTTTCAGCGCGGTGCTTCTCTACCACACATGATCACCACTGACTGTCCCCTATCCTCCTCCAGTCCCCATCTGTCCTTCTCCATGCTGCTCCGTGTCTCCCTCTCTCTTCTCCCCCTCCGTGCTGCCGTCCCCCTCTCTCTTCTCCCCCTCCGTGCTGCCGTCCCCCTCTCTCTTCTCCCCCTCCGTGCTGCCGTCCCCCTCTCTCTTCTCCCCCTCCGTGCTGCCGTCCCCCTCTCTCGTCTCCCCCTCCGTGCTGCCGTCCCCCTCTCTCGTCTCCCCCTCCGTGCTGCCGTCCCCCTCTCTCTTCTCCCCCTCCGTGCTGCCGTCCCCCTCTCTCGTCTCCCCCTCCGTGCTGCCGTCCCCCTCTCTCTTCTCCCCCTCCGTGCTGCCGTCCCCCTCTCTCGTCTCCCCCTCCGTGCTGCCGTCCCCCTCTCTCTTCTCTCCCTCCGTGCTGCCGTCCCCCTCTCTCTTCTCCCCCTCCGTGCTGCCGTCCCCCTCTCTCTTCTCCCCCTCCGTGCTGCCGTCCCCCTCTCTCTTCTCCCCCTCCGTGCTGCCGTCCCCCTCTCTCGTCTCCCCCTCCGTGCTGCCGTCCCCCTCTCTCTTCTCTCCCTCCGTGCTGCCGTCCCCCTCTCTCTTCTCCCCCTCCGTGCTGCCGTCCCCCTCTCTCTTCTCCCCCTCCGTGCTGCCGTCCCCCTCGGTATCTCAGGATGGAGAGCGGAGGTAGATAGTTTTCCGAATGTACAGAGTCAGTGATCACGGATTCTGTCCATTCACATAACTGAAACATCGTAACCTCCTGTAATTACGATGTCTCAGTTAATGAATGAAGAGAAGCCGCTGTCTTCTCTCCATTTATTATCAGTGTAGCTGAGGCTGAGTCCGTGTCCCTAGTCCCTTTCCCTGTCTCAAATGGGAGAGGTCAGAGGTCTGTTAAGACCCCTGATATCTCGCCATAGCCCAACAGGGCTGATAATTTTTTTTTAATAAATAATAATTAAAAAAAAACACAACAACAACAACAACAACACACACTGACACTGTCCCCCCCCCCCCCCCTTAAAAAAAGAAAGCATTGTAAAAAATAAAAATAAATTAAAACATTCATGAACTTCTGAACAGAACATAAAAAAAAAAAAAGAAAAAAAAAGTAAGATAAAAGAATATAACTACATACATATATATAATATAAAAAAATATAACTACATATATATCTTACTTTTTTTTTTATGTACTTATTTTTTGTAAAGTTATCCAAAGGATTATTTAGCCAATCACAAAAAGAACACACTAGATTAATAAAAAAAAAAAAAAAATCATCATCGTTCTAGTCGATGACTAATCGAATAAATAATCGACAGACAAAATAATCGTTAGCTGCAGCTCTAAATTGAAGGTTATTAAAAGTGACCTTCCTTTTAAATATGCAGCGCTGTAATGTTCTGTGAAATGCAAGCAATAAAAGTGAACTGAACTACTCTGACAATATGTAAAAAAAAAGCGCACACACACACTGAAAACAAACCCAAAAGTTATTTAAAGGATAAGTTCACCTTGGGAACATGTTGCACCCATTTTTAGGGTGGAACATGTTCCCAATGCTGCAGCTGCTGCCCCTCCCCCTATGACAGCAGTAAGGGAAGACGTTTCCTGTACTAGCTGTCACTTTTTGAAATTGGTGTGGCCGTGCGGGGCTCCGCCCACACCGCAGAGTCAGTCATTCACACAGCTCTGTGTGTAAATGAACTACACGTCCCGACATCCCTTGCGGCTGTCGGCTTGTAGTTCTCAATGAACTACCACAAGGCTATGGAGCGCCGTGTTCATAGATTCTTCCGGTCAGTGTATCTGCCTGTCCGTACAGGACGTACGAGCACACAGATACACTGACAGATCTGCAGGAGACCTGTATGGCACCAGTGATCTGCAATGCTTTACAGGCTCCAAAAAATAAAAAAAAGGCACATTTTATTACCTGCAATAAAATGAGAATTTATAATTTTTTTTATTTTTAAAGTGAACGTATCCTTTAATTTCTTAAATTTCCAAAAACTGACAAAAAATAAATACTGTATATACTCGAGTATAAGCAGAGTTTTTCAGCGCTGAAAATGCCCCCCTCGGCTTATACTCAAATCTGTGTCCATCTTCAACTTTGTGCGCCTGATCCCGGCCAGCCCTAGGTTCCCTGGACCCCAAACTTGGCACACATGTAGCTCCACTCTTCATCTACAAGTGTGCAAAGTTTGTTGTCTGGGGGACCTACAGCCGGGGAGCACCGATTTTTCAAAGCCAGGCACCCCTTCCATAGACTCCCATGTTAAATGTCAGTCAAGTCAAACAGCGCCGGAGATCAGGTAGGGAGATTGGGCACAGCGAGGCATGGACACAGTGAGGCACAGTGAAGCATGCAGATGGACACCCTAGGCTTATACTCGAGTCAAGAAGTTTTCCCATTTTTTGTGGTAAAATTAGGTGCCTCGGCTTATACTCGAGTATATACGTTAAATCAGAAAACAAACTTCAAAAAACTTGCCATGCCTCTTACGGTCTATTTTCTGGTCATTTGGGGGGTATTTGTACTGTTCTGGTATTTTTGGGCCTCAAGAAATGAGATCATCAGTACTGATCATATTTTTTTTATCATATAATTATACACATACATACACACCATAGTTTGTGGGCTCTATAACTTTCCTACAGACTAAATAATATACACTGATTGGGGTTATTTTCACCAAAGAGATGTAGTAGAATACATTTTGGGCTAAATTTACAGTGAGGGAAAAAAGTATTTGATCCTCTGCTGATTTTGTACATTCGCCCACTGACAAAAGAAATGATCAGTCTATAATTTTAATGGTAGATTTATTTTAACAGTGAGAGACAGAAAAAAAAAAAAAACCAGAAATGTTTAATTTAAATATTTTTTTAATTGATTTGCATTTTAAATGAGTGATTTGACCCCTTCGAAAAACATGACTTAGTACTTGGTGGCAATCCCAGAGGTCAGACGTTTCTTGTAAGTTGGCCACCAGGTTTGCTCACATCTCAGGAGGGATTTTGTTCCACTCCTCTTTTTAGATCCTCTCCAAGTCATTAAGGTTTCCAGCCTGACGTTTGGTAACTTGAACCTTCAGCTCTCTCCAAAAATTTTCTATGGGATTTGGGTCTACTCTTTACAGATCTTCTCTAAATCCTTAAGGCAGGGCTCGACAAAACCCAGGCGCCAGATCGCAATTGCAACTGGAAATCGCGTCCTGGCGCCTGGGCTGGCCAAAATTGAGGCCCCGGCTTTGTGGCCTACCGGAGAGAAAATACTCGCTTTCTGCGAACCAGCGCCTTCTGGTGGACGATGCTGTGATGAGCGCGTCTTGCTCTCACTGCCCGCCCACCTCCGACATCCAGAAGCCCGGGATATTACTCCAGGGTTGCTGGCTGCATTTATGAGCAGAGAGCGTCTACTCTCTGTCACACTGCCCAGACCCCGCACTGACAGCCCGCCCCCCCCCTCCTCCTAGTACGGACACTCAGACAGGAGAGAAAGAGAGAGAGAGAGCAGGATCTTCTCCTCCTGTGTGTACCAGCAGCCCCGCCCACATTCCAATCCCTGGCAGCTCCGTGCCTTGCAAAGAGAAAGTCCAGCAGCCTGCAGCTAGATAGCGGATGAAAGATCAGCGTGTATGTACCATGGACGATGCAAGTTTGCAACCCTCCACAGGGGACCCACAGCTATCCAGGACAACCTTCCTTCCTGATTGAAAGAAAGCAGCACACAGGTGGGTCAGTCATGAAGAGAGAGAGTGTTGTCACCTCCAGTGCCCCCTACCAACACAGCAGCCTGCTGGGATTTCCCTGGTATGGTGCACTACAAGCCCCAGCATGCTCTGTCAGCCTATGTGTATGTATAGCACAGGCCTGCTTGCTGACCAGTGGCAGAACTCCACTGCCCAAGCCATTGGCGGCTGGTGCTCAATTTTTTTTTTAGGGGGGGTGGGGGGGGGGCGCAAACAAACGAAAAAAAACATCAATTGCAGCCACTGTGCGCCATCAAACGCAGCCACTGCCTGTCAGTGCCCATTAGTACAGCCTATCAACGCACATAAGTGAAGGAGAAAAATAACTTATTTGAAAAATCTTATAAAAAACTAAATCAAGTTTTGTCTTTTTAAATATTCTGTCTTTTTTCGCTTAGGATCAGGCGTGAGCAATTCTTATTGCCCAACGGCCCAGACATGCAGTTCTGGGCGCTGGGCAGCTGATTTAAAAACTGGCTCCTAACTTTTTCAGTTGGCTCCTAGATTCTAAGCAAATTTGTCAAGCCCTGCCTTAAGGTTTCTTGGCAACTCAAAGTTTCAGCGCCCTCCACATATTTTCTATAGGATTAAGGTTTGAAGACTGACTAGGCCACTCCAGGACCTTAATGTGCTTCTTCTTGAGCCACTCCTTTGTTGCCTTGGCCGTGTGTTTTGGGTCATTGTCATGCTGGAATACCCATCCACAACTCATTTTCAATGCCCTGGCTGAGGGAAGGAGGTCCTCACTCTGTTCTTGGGGTCATAGGCAGCATTCTCCTCCTCCAAACACGGCGAGTTGAGTGGATGCCAAAGAGCTTGATATTGGTCTCATCTGACACAACACTTTCACCCAGTTCTCCTCTAAATTATGTGTACATGTGCTTTCTTGAGCAAGGGGACCTTGTGGGCCCTCCAGGATTTCAGTCCTTCATGACGTAGTGTGTTACCAATTGTTTTCTTGGTGACGATGGTCCCAGCTGCCTTGAGATCATTGACAAGATTCTCCTGTGTAGTTCTGGGCTGATTCCTCACCGTTCTCATGATCATTGAAACTCCACGAGGTGAGATCTTGTATGGAGCCCTAGACCGAGGGAGATTGACAGTTATTTTGTTTCTTCCATTTACGAATAATCGCACCAACTGTTGTCATCCTCTCACCAAGCTGCTTGGCGATGGTCTTGTAGCCCATTCCAGCCTTGTGTAGGTCTACAATCTTGTCCCCGACATCCTTGGCCAGCTCTTTGGTCTTGGCCATGGAGGAGAGATTGGAATCCGATTGATTGATTCTGTGGACAAGTGTCTTTTATACAGGCAACAAGCTGAGATTAGGAGCACTCCCTTTAAGAGAGTTCTCCTAGTCTCAGCTTGTTACCTGTATAGAAGACACCTGGGAGCCAGAAAGCTTGCTGATTGATAGGGGATCAAATACTTATTTCACTCATCAAAATGCAAATCAATTTATAACTTTTTTTTAAATGCATTTTTCTGGATATTTTTGTTGTTCTGTCTCTCACTGTTATAATAAACCGACCATTAAAATTATAGACTGATCATTTTTGTCAGTGGGCAAACGTAAAAAATCAGCAGGGGATCAAATACTTTTTTTTTCTCACTATATGAAGAAAGGTTCTTTGAACATTTTTATAACAGAAACGAAGATAAATGTGTTTTTTTGTTAAAAATTCTCAGTATTTTTTTGTTTATATAAGAAAAAAAAAATAGAAAACCCAGCGGTGATCAAATACCACCAACATAAAGCTCTGTATGTAAAAAAATTTAATAAAATGTAAATTTCATTCATCATTGGATTAGAAATTAGTTTGTTTTTCCCAAAAATTTCCAACATGCCCAATCATGCAAAATTCGATGGCTGCACGTAAATCGTCCGTTGCTGCAGCCCACTAATGGTGCGAAAATTCAAATGAAAATTCTTAGTTACGATTTTTAAAAGCAAGGAGAATACAATGAAATGCAAAAAAAAAAAAGGGGTATGATTTGTAGTTGTTTATTTCAAATATCAAAAGGTGGTCAAGCCAATACGTTTGTTGGGGGGGGGGAAGGCTACCCCTTCCTCAGGGTTGTCAGAAAAAAAAAAAGTATACAGAAACACACGACTTAACTTGCATCTCTCTCTCATCTACACCCACACACATACACTTGAGTATAAGACGACCTGAATATAAGTGGAGGCACCGAATTTTACCACAAAAAAATGGAAAAACTTATTGACTCGGGTATAAGCCTAGGGTGTCCATGTGCATGCCTCACTGTGTCCATGACTAGACTGACGTTTAACATGGGAGTCTATGGAAGGGGTGCCTGGGTTTGAAAAATCGGTGCTCCCCGGCCGTAAGTCCCCCAGACAACAAACTTTGCACACTTGTAGAGGAGAAATGGGGCTACAGGTTTGCCAAGTTTCGGGTCCAGGGGACCTACGACCGGCCGGTACCGGGTCCACAAATCACTGAAGAAATTACCATTTAACATGGGAGTCTATGGAAGGGGTGCCCGGCTTTGAAAAAAAAATATCGGTGCTCCCCGGCCGTAGGTCCCCCAGACAACAAACTTTGCACACCTGTAGAGGAAGAGTGGGGCTACATGTGTGCCAGGTTTGGGGTCCAGGGGACCTATGGCCAGCTGGTACTGGGTCCCCAAAATCTGGGAGATCAGGCGCAAAAAGGTGACTCGAGTGTAAGCCGAGGGGGGCATTTTCAGCACAAAAAAAAAGTGGCGAAAAACTCGGCTTATACTCGAGTATATACGGTACATAATATACGTCTTTTTACAGGGCTCGACAATCCCCGGGCGCCAGGTCGCAAATGCGACTAGAATTAGCGACGTGGCGCCTGGGGCAGCACAGCTGAGGTTACCTGTATCTCCGTGCGCCCCCCGCGATCGCGTGATCTCGTCGGGCCGCGCCGGCCGGTAATTTAGGCCTCGGCTTTGTGGCCTTCTGCAGGCCTAGGCTTCATTCTGTAATCTGGCGCCATCTTGTGGTGGCCGTTGGTATGACAAGACAACCAGCAATGTTTGCCTGTTTCACTGCCCGCCCATCTCCTTCCCTTTACTTAGAAGTTAACCCCCAAACATTATATATATATATTTTATTCTAACACCCTAGAGAATAAAATGGCGGTCGTTGCAATACTTTCTGTCACACCGTATTTACGCAGCGGTCTTACAAGTGCACTTTTTTTGAGGAAAAATATACACGTTTTTAAATTACAAAATAAGACAACAGTAAAGTTAGCTAAAAAAAATGTTATATTGTGAAAGATAACGTTACGCTGAGTAAATTTGATACCCAACATGTCCCACTTCAAAATTGCGTCAAACTTTTACCCTTTAAAATCTCCATAGGCGACATTTAAAAAAATTCTACAGGTTGCATGTTTTGAGTTACAGAGGATATCTAGGGCTATAATTATTGCTCTCGCTCTACCGATCGCGGCGATACCTCACATGTGTGGTTTGAACACCGCTTTCATATGCGGGCGCTACGCACGTTTGCGTTCGCTTCAGCACGCATTGGTCGTTAATAAAAAAAAAACCTGGCTCCTAACTTTTTTAGCTGGCTCCTAGATTCCAAGCCAATTTGTCAAGCCCTGCTTTTTATATGGAGCTTTGCTGTAGTACTTTTGTGTACTTCATGTAGAATTTT
The DNA here is from genome assembly GCA_029206835.1 of Rana muscosa. NCBI lineage: Eukaryota > Metazoa > Chordata > Amphibia > Anura > Ranidae > Rana > Rana muscosa. The sequence goes on from CM055125.1 coordinate 6,537,840, forward strand.
TAGATGTATTACCTTTTATGAGAACATTTGGGTATATTATTATATTTTATCATTTAACGACTTTTAACTTGCATCACACATACACACACATTTATATATATATATATATATATATATATATTGTGAGGGGGTTAGCTCGGCAGCGGGTGTGTGTGACCCCCGAGATGGGCTCCCCACACAAAAACAGGCCCAGCAAACGGAGGTTGTGGTTTTCAAAATCAAAAAGGTGCGGTTTATTTTCTATTTACAGTGACAAAACACAGCAAAGCAAAAGAAACATAAACAAAATAAATCCTGGTCAACTTGACCTCTGACTAAACATACAGGTTTCCTAACTAACAACTGGGATCAGCCTAGTGCTGTCCTAGTCCCTAAGTCCCTGGTTTTAAATGTCCAAACAAATAGCCACACAGGCTTTGTCTCACCGCACAGGGGTTCACTCTCCCTAGACAGTCCACACAGGTCTGGTTCCAGGCATGAGCTAACATCTAATGAAGCTGGGAGTTCTTATAGAGGCCTAAATGAGCTGACAAGCTTCAGCTGGTCTCATCAACTCCCTGTCTGCACGACGCCCCACACTCTCCCTAGACATATGAGTCATCCATGAGCCCACTAGCCTTAGCTGGGCTTATACAACTCTCCACCTAGTTGTATAAGTCGGCGTAAAGCCTGAATCTGGGCGAAATATATCTACCCCCCTGGATGCAACCAGGTGACTTTACCTTCCTGCTGTCACAATATATATATATATATATATATATATATATATATAAATAATGTATGTAGTGATGCAAGTTAAAAGTCGTTAAATGATAAAATATACCTAAATGTTCTTATAAAAAGGTAATACATCTAAAAATTCTACATGAAATACACAAAAGAACTACAGCAAAGCTCCATATAAAAAGACATATATATATTTTGCATATTACTCAAAGAGCTATTAAAAGTGGGACAGGAGAAAAGAGCTATAAAACCAATGAGAAAATTATATTTGAAAAGCTAGCGTCCTGAACTACATTGTCACTCTCCTAGAAAATCAGCCGTTCCTGCGGCCCCACTAATGGTGTGAAATTCAAATGAAAAATTCTTAGTTACGGTATAAGAAAGAAAATACATTTGGGTTCAGCATTGCATTACCGTGCAAATACCAGTTAAAGTAGCGCAGTGCTGAATAGCAATACCTGCCCTAGTCATGAAGGGGTTAAAACCTTCCGGAGGTCAAGTGGTTAAAATCCTTGCACTGTACATAGACCACCCAGAGAAGAATATTTTTTTTCTTTATCTCAACAGAATTGGAGTTAAACTTTAAAGCCAACTGTAGATTGTATAAATGTAACCACTTGCCGACCGCCGCACGCACTTCTACGTCGACAGAACGCCACTCCTGAGCAGAAGGACCTATATATACGCCCCCTTTAAGGAAGCAGCAATGTCGACTCGCGGGTGCCGCCGGCATCGCGCGCCCGCCACGAGCTCCGTGAGCCCAACTGTGGGTCCCGCAGACTCGATCGCTGCGGGGATACCCGCGATCGTCTCACAGTGAGGAAGAACGGGGAGATGCTGATGTAAACAAGCATCTCCCCGCTCAGCCTAGTGACAATGACAGTGATCACCGCTTCCTGTAATCAAGAGCGTCGATCACTGTCTTATCACACACAGCCCATCCCCCCTACAGTAAGAATCACTCCCTAGGGCACACTTAACCCCTACAGCGCCACCTAGTGGTTAACCCCTTCATTGCTAGTGCCATTTTCACAGTAATCAGTGCATATTTATAGCACTGATCGCTGTGAAAATGACAATGGTCCCAAAAATGTGTCAAGTGTCCGATGTGTCCTCCATAATGTCGCAGTCACAATAAAAATCGCTGATCGCCACCACCAATAGTAAAAAAAATAATTAATAAAAATGCCATAAAACTATCCCTTATTTTGTAGACGCTATAACTTTTACGCAAACTTTTCAATAAACGCTTATTGAGTTTTTTTTTACCAAAAATATGTAGAAGAATACGTATCGGCCTAAACTGAGGGAAAAAAATGTTTTTTTTTTAATATATTTTTTGGGGATATTTATTAGAGCAAAAAGTAAAAAATATTGCGATTTTTATTCAAAATTGTCACTTTTTTTTTGTTTACAGCACAAAAAATAAAAACTGCAGAGGTGATCAAATACCCCCAAAAGAAAGCTCTATTTGTGGGGGGAAAAAAGGACTTCAATTTTGTTTGGGAGCCACGTCGCACGACCGCGCAATTGTCAGTTAAAATGACGCAGTGCCGAATCGCAAAAAGTGGCCCGGTCTTTGACCAGCAAAATGGTCCGGGGCTTAAGTGGTTAAAGACCGCCTACCGCAGATATACTATGGCAGGGCATAGAGCTGCACGATTCTGGCTAAAATGAGAATGACAATTTTTTTTTGCTTAGAATAAAGATCACAATTCTTGCGGTGTAACATCATCTTTCACATTATCCAAAAAAAAAAAAAAAATGGGCTAACTTTACTGTTTCGTTTTTTTTTTTTTTTGATTCATTAAAGTGTATTTTTAAAAACAAAATTGCATTTGAAAAACCGCTGTGCAAGAACATTGTGACATAAAATATTGCAACAACCACCATTTTATTCTCTAGAGTCTCTGCAAAAAAAAAAAAATACATCATGTTTGGGTCTTCCAAGTAATATTCTAGCAGAAAATAATGATTTTTACTTGTAAGCAACAAATGTCAGAAAAGGTTTGGTCTTTAAATGGTTAAACCTCCCTCATTTACACGACAGAGTTCTTTCCTTTGATGAAAGAACAAAAAGATCCTTTGTTTCTACTTATTCCCGCGTTGTGATAAAACTTGGCAGGCTACCTGGATTTTTTTTTTTTTTTCAGCTGTGAAAACTCTCTGCACTTGTTAGAAAGAATTGTGACATGCTGCTTTGAAGATCAAGAAGGGAAAAAGATTGCGATTTCGATTCTTAGTGATTAAGGCTCCATGTACACAGAAGCTCAAAAACGGTCGTTTTGAACGCCAGATTTCTGGCAGAAAAAGCTGCTTTAAAATATAGCTTTTATAAACGTTTTTTACTAGCGTTTATTAGTGTAGCGTTTTTTAGCTTTTATTTTTTTCAATGGATCAAAAAATGCTAAAAAACGCTGGCGACCAGCGTTTGAGCATTTATTAGCGTTTTGCGTTTTTTCCCGCCGAAAAACTGCATTTTGAACGCAAAGTTCAGAAAAAAAGCCCATTAACTCCACTGCTCATTAACGCTAAAAAACGCTATGTGTACATGAACACATAGGCTAACAGAGTGCAGTTAATGGGCTTTTTTTTTTTTTAAACGCCAAAACGCCAATAAACTGCACTTTATCAGCTTCAGTGTACATGGAGCCTAATCGTGCAGCTCTAGCAGGGCGGCTCTATTGTGCAAAACAATGTACCTGTGCATCATTTTGTGCAATAGACAGCGGGAGGCACACCCATGCGCTGGTTGGCCAGAGGGGGAGCCAATCAGCGGGTCCGGCAGGTCCCACCGATTAGGGCCAACTAATCGATTAACAACTAATCAATTAATCGACAACTTAAATTGATTATGAAAATAGTTGTCAACTATTTTCATAACCGATTACCGTGTTTCCCCGAAAAAAGCCCGGGTCTTATATTTATTTTGGCAACAAAAGACACAGTAGGGCTTATTTTCGGGGTAGGTCTTAACATGCAATGTGCTGTCTTCCCTCCCGCTGCCTGACAGGAATCCCCAGTGTGAACCGAGTTAAAATGCTTGTAAAATCCTAGAATCCACTCTATTACAGTAGTATATAATGTACAATGTGTGTGTTTCTGTAATATAAAATTGTGCCAAATGCCTTTGTTATAGCGCCGCTCTGCTCTTCTGTGACCCGCCGGAGCTCTCTTCCCCGCATTTATATTATAGAAACACACACATTGTACATTATATACTACTGTAATAGAGTGGATTATAGGATGTTACAAACATTTTAAACTAGGGCTTATTTTCGGGGTAGGTCTTATTTTCGGGGAAACACGGTAATTGCCCAGCCAATTAGTTGGCCTGCATACAGAATGCATTATTTGATTACATATCATGTATTACAGTGCAGCACACATACTGCCAAGTACACCAGCCATACATGTCAGTAAGTGCCTGAGAACTTGTGAATGTGTGAGGAGCAATGCCTCATGGGACATGTAGTCCTGGGCAGAAAGTGAGTGGTTCTGAAGTCAGAAGTTTTTTTTTTTTTAACCTTATAATATATATATATATATATATATATATATATATATATATATATATATATATATATATATATATATATATAGGGGGCACTGTATATTGTACTTTGCAGCTTGCTATTGGGGCAATCTGAAGGCGAGAGGAGGCAGAAGCGTAGGTGGGGGACCCCAGAAGAGGAGAATCAGGGCTGCTCTGTGCAAAACCATTACACAGAGCAGGTAAGTATAACATGTTTGCCGTAAAAAAAAAAAAAAAAAAAAAAAAAACAACACTTTAAAAGACTCTGTGCAGAGAAGATCAGCATCTGAACTCAGAGAAGGTGGAGGCTGATAGATTGGAGGGAATAGAAGACATTACATTTAAAGTAAACTTTTTGCAGTATTGTGCTTTATATTTAAAATGATCATTTCCATAATTAACTACTTCCCACCCGGCCACTGTACATATACGGCCGGGTGGGCGCTCACTCCTTCTGAGTGGACGTTCAGTAACGTCCCTCAGAAGGAGGGGGATCACGCGCGCGATCCCGTTGCACGCGTGTCACTCGGACACAGCGGATCTCGATTTGGCAGGAGGGCTCTGTGATTGTCCCTCCTGATCACATGACGGCCGTGTCCAATCACAGCCGTCATGTGATGTAAACAGAGAGCCGGTTGCTAGGCAATCAGCTCTCCTCTCCTCACACAGAAGTCGTCGGTGAGAAGAGCGGATCGCTGCAGCTGGCTGGTGATCAGTGAGTATGAGCTGTTTTTTTCAGCTTTTTACTCACTGATCACCAGCCTAGTGTCCCACACAGTGTAAACACATACAAGTAAACAAACATGTCCCCAAAATACATGTCCCCACACACACATCCCCACACATGTCCCCCACATATGTGACAGTAAAATCATATGTCCCAATGATCATTTGCACACATATGTCCGTGATCATCTGCGCACATATGTCCGTGATCATTTGCGTACATATGTCCGTGATCACACGAACCAATTATTATACACTTAACGGATTTTTTTTTACCAAAAACATGTAGTAGAATACATTTTGGCTTAAATTTATGACAAAATTCGATTTTATTGGATTTTTTTTAAAATAGAAAGACGAAAATATATTTGTTTTTCCAAAATTTCCGCTCTTTTTTCACTTATATAGCAAAAAATAAAAAAACACCACCAAAAGAAAGCTCTATTTGTGTGAACAAAATGATGAAAATTTCATTTGGGTACAGTGTAGCATGACCGCGCAATTGTCATTGAAAATGCGAGAGCGCTGAAAGCTGAAAATTGGTCTGGGAAGGAAGGGGGCTAAAGTGTCCAGTATTGATGTGGTTAAAAAAAATAAAAAAAAATAAAAAAAAATAAAGCAGCTTTAGCCCAGGTTTACACTGGGGCTGCGGGAGTGAAGCCTGCGAGTTCAGCTGAACTTGCACTATTTCACTCCTGCTTGCAGTCCCGATTTTAGCCGCGATTTCAAAGACATCTGAAACAGATGTCAATGTAAATCGCGGCTGAAATCGCAAAAAGTAGTACAGAAACTACTTTTTGTAATCGGTGCAGCGCCGCAGATGCGGCGTCGCACCGATTAGGACGGTGCCATTGCCCGCAATTTGCGGCAAATTTCGCCGATTTGACATGCGATTTGACATGTCAAATCGCACCAGTGTGAACCAGGGCATAATATAAAAGATATATATCGCCCTTCCACCCTTCATATATCTTTATGTCTGACTCCTAGTTAAAATGCCCATATATCCTACTTATTGAAATTATATATATATATATATATATATATATATATATATATATACACATATACACACACATACACACACATACACACAATATATCTCTGTCTGTTATTCTCAGAATGATTTACAGATTTTGCTACCTAACCAAATAGTTGGTTATTTATATTTACCACTGCATAGAGATATTTAAGAATATATTGCCTTTTTTTTTTTTTAACTTTACATAACTAAATTATACACCACACTTTAACGTTATTATCTGATCGAAACAATAAATCGGAAAATAATGAAATATATGAAAATAATCGTTAGTTGCTGCCCTAATTTATTTATATATATATATATATATATATATAAACAAAACACATTTTATAATACATAACATTTATAATAAAAAAATATAATATATATATAGAAATTAATTACATAATAAATATATTAAAATGTCCGCCCAAAATAAAAAATAAATAAAAGGGCGTCCTATCGGGTGCAGCATGGTGGGATGCGGTGTAATGCGTTGCGCGGTGCAATAAATGAGTGCATGCAGCTAGTGTGGTGCAGATGGGCCTGGTGGAAAATAAACACCCCCCCCTCCATGCAGTCGCACACATGGAGCAGAATTGACATGATTTGTGGGTGCTCCTCCTGATTAGCACCCCTCTATGGAAGGTGAGCCCCCCCCAATCTCAGCACCCCTCCACTAATGATGTATAATAGAGAGGTGAGGAGCTGAGGCAGGAAAAGTTGATGAGTGGAGGGGCAGAGTTCCTCCTTAGTGCAGGTGATGAGTTGTGGAGAGGAGGTGAGTGGAGGAGGGGTGCATGGAGTTGGGGGGGTCGGGTGCAACGTTTAGGAGGGTGCAGGCTGTGGGGGGTGCAACGGCTCGTACTCACCCACACACACGGCTCGGATGGTTCTCTAGATCTCAGAGCGATGCACAAAGCGGATGGTAGAGCACCGCCTCATCCTGTGCATCCTACGTCACTTCCGCTCCTTCCTCCTCTCTGCTCAGGGAAGGGAGGGGAGGGGGAAGCCTTCTCTGCACTGGCTGCCATTGTCATGGTGATTCCTCGGCCACAAAGCACGTTCATGTGTCCCCACCACACACACTGCACACAGCCAGAGCTGTCACCATCTGCAGGGGGTACTCTCCTTTTCCCTCCTTCCTCCCTCCTCACCTCTCTGCTTTGGCTCTGATGTATACAGACCTATAAAATAAAATAAAAATCATATAAAAAAAGGAACCAGCGTCTAATAAAAATGAAGGAGCAGGTTCTGTATTGTAGAAGAGATATGGCTGTCCCCGTCGCAGTGTTCATTAACCCTTTCGCTGCCAGACACGGTTTTGGTGGGGGGGTTTTTTCCACACACATTATAAAAAAATATTTTTAATATTATATAAATTATATCAATTTATATTATATAAAAATTATTTTAGGTCTGAAGATTACATAAAGCCGGCCAAACATGAGTCAAATTCCGAATTTATTTTCTTTTTTTTCGAAAATCGTAACTGCGAATTAGTGGGGCTGCAGCAAAGGCCAATTTTCGTGCGGCCATTGAATTTGAGTGATCGGACATGTTGGAAATTAAAAATATAAAATAAAAAAATTCTAATCATTGATGGTAGAATCGTGTGAGACATGCAGTGCATTGAAAAAGTATTCATACCCCTTGAAATTTTCCACATTTTGTCATGTTACAGCCAAAAACGTAAATGCATTTTATTGGGATTTTATGTGCTAGAGCAACACAAAGTGGCACATAATTGTGAAGTGGAAGGAAAATGATAAATGGTTTTCCAAGTTTTTTACAAATAAATATGTGAAAGTGTGGGGTACATTTGTATTCAGCCCCCCGGAGTCTATACTTTGTAGAACCGCCTTTCTCTGCAATTACAGCTGCAAGTCTTTTTGGGTCAATGGCTTTCTTCCTGTCACTCTTCCATAAAGGCCAGATGTGTGGAGTGCACGACTAATAGTTGTCGATGTGCATTCCAACCACCAGAAGTGACGTGCCCAGGCCACCAGAAGTCCTTTGCATATGCCTGGAATTCAGCTTTAGAGAGCTTTTCCACCTCTGTTCGGAGAGAAGGCTGAGCAGTACACGGCTGTCCCCATCGTTTGGTGGCTCTTGGTGACGGTGGGGACACTGTAAACAACGTCTTCCAGGGATAGAGGCCTCTAGAGCAGGGGTGCCCAACCAGTGGCCCGGGGGCCACATGGGGCCCACAGAGCCCTCTGATGTGTCCCGCGACCTCCTGCTCTGGGATGGCTGGTTGGCAATCCCAGATTGCAGGTTGCCGACCTGCCATCTGAGAGCATCAGTGTTGTAAATAAAGCCGACGGTAGAGGAAGCAAGCGGCTTTTCAGAAAGTGCACCACACCTGCAGGATATAATAGATGTCTATGCAAAGTGCAGCTAACCCGCGGGAAAATCACAGGTACACTGTGCCACAATAGACCACAGACCATCAGTATAAAAGCAGCCTTAGGCCCCTTTCACACGATCGGTCCAACCCAATCGGACCCTCCATTTACCTCTGTAGCGGCCTCACCCCTCTCTCCCCTTCTTATTCTCGGCTTGTCTTTCTTTGTCTAGGGGTGATAGTGCTGGGGAGAGGGATGAGATACACCACGGCCCATGTCCTCCATAGTGACGAGGAGAAGACCAGAAAGATCGGGCTTTGTGTAGGTGTCCTAGAGTCAAGTCCTGTACTTCGTCCCTGACTCCTTTGCTCCTAGTAACCAGAGTTCCACACAGTGAATAAGTCCAACTCAGTTTTATTCTTCTCAGCGAATAAACACACAGCATGGTTAAGTTGGATTCCTTTGCAACAACTTAGTCTTAATGGGAATAGGTCGAGGCACAATCCTTTCCCTTCTCTTGCCAACCACTGTGGTATCACCAGTGGCGAATAGTCACTGCCACTGACTATGTGAAGTAGAACGTTAATTACCTTTGCTAGCAAGGCCCCTGTCAGGGGAAGGATATCTGTCCAAGGGAGATACCGGAGGCCTCTCTGTCACCAGCAATGCTGCGCCAGACTCTCCAGAGAAGTTCTGCTCACCAGACCTCACGAACTCAGACACGGGCACCCAAGGAGTTAGGGCCTCCTCGGATTCCTTGCGGAACTCAGTCGAAGGTACTGAGCCCCAGGCATCCGCCATAGTACCTCACCCCAGGCTAAAGGTGCCTGAGATAGACTCCATCTCCGCTCTGGCCAGGTCAAGGGCCCCTGGGCCCGGAGCACCGGAACGCCAGCACCCAAGCTGAAGGTGCCTGGGTGCGGCCGCATCCTCAGACTTCAACTCTGAAACCCCGTGGTCAGGGCGTCCGCCCCTTTTATCCCCTCTCCCTTCGCGCCACAGCGGGTTCCCCGCCCCGCTGTACCAACTCCAGGGGAGGACAAAAAGGCACAGTCTTGCGATGTGAGTTCAACTCTGGCCCAGGGCAACAACGCCACCTGTAGGCCGCAGGGAACCTCACATCACCAGAGTCCTCCAAGAACCATAAAAGGGTCTCAGATTCCCTAGCAATCAGTGCATCTGGGTTACACTATCACCCAGATGCTTCCCCTAAATTCAAATACCCGCTACACCTCTATTGAGCAGCAGGTGTAAACAGACTTTTGTCCGTTTACACCTGCCTACCTCCAATCCGATAAAAAAAAAAACAGAAGTGGATCTGTCCCCTTCCATCTGATTGGATCAGAGGGCCCATAGAGTAGATTGGGCTTTGTCTGCTTGGCATATGCAGACTGGACACAGACCTGTCATCTGCCCACTCCGCTTATTGTGGCCCGCGACTGGTTACTAAAGCTACGTTTCCACTGAGCGGAACGGTTCGCGTCGGTACGGTTAGAATGGTCCGGTCTATTCTGGTGAGCGTTTCCACTGCAAGTCGGACCGCCAGGGGCCATACAGATTTTAGAAAAATGCCTCACTAGTGCGACGAGAAATGTGACGCAGCTTCAGTCAGCACCAGCTACACAACAAAAACAATGGAGGTTATCCAGCAGCTTGTGTTTTCTCTACTGGCCTTTTGGTTCTTTGTAGTCCAAATACATGCCGCACCGTATGAGAGAAGGTTGCGAGCGGCAATGAGAAACACAGCATTCAAGAAAAGAAAACTGCTAGCTTGGATGTGTAGCCGAGGGGAGAAGTACACCTTTGTGAGGCAAAGACGGCAGCGCTATAGGGTAAGCACAACTGACCGCCTTAACTCAGACCTACCTGACATACACACACACACACACACACCTGACACATATGTTAGATATGTATAATGTTTTATTTTTTTGTGATATGTTACCATGTTTTTTTTTTTTTTTTTTTTTTAGATGCTTCCGCTTTTGGCAAAGCAGCGCCAACGACCAGTCATTTGGGCTTTCCCCCGTGCCAATGAGTGGTGGGATGTGACCGTCCCGGGATTCACACAGACACAGTGGGTGCAGAATTTTAAAATGTCTGGAGGAAACCTACTCATACCTTTGTGCCAAGCTACGGACAGCGATGGAGAAGCAAAGCACCAACTTCAGAGCCAGTTTGCCTGTGAGGAAAAGAGTTGCCATTGCACTGTGGAAGCTGGCTACCAACAGTGAATATAGAAGTATTGGTCATCTTTTCGGTGTCAGTAAATCTTCAGTAAGACTGTCTGCACATTGCTAGCTCCTGAAATTGTGCATTTTCCGGACAGGGAAAAGCTTAAAGACATGACTGACTACTTTGAGAACAGGTGGGGCCTTCCACAGTGTGTTGGTGCTATTGATGGCTCACACATACCAATAATAGCACCACAAGAATACCACACTGACTCAACCGGAAAGGCTGGCATTCCATCATCCTTCAGGGGAGTAGTGGATGGCAAGGGACTATTCTGGAATGTGAATGTAGGAAAGCCTGGGAGTTTGCATGATGCTCGTGTTCTACGATTGTCCACATTTTGGGACTGGGTTGGCCAGGGAGGACTGTACCCTGGTTCCACTAAGAACATTTGTGGGGTCAATGTTGGGTATTATGTTCTTGGGGACTCTGCCTACCCTTTACAAAATTGGCTCCTGAAACCATTTCCTGACAATGGCCGCCTGACAACAGAACAGCAAACTTACAACAAAAAAACATCCAGGGCACGTGTCGTAGTGGAAAATGCTTTTGGAAGACTTAAGGGTAGATGGAGATGTCTTATGAAGAGGAATGACAGTGACCTAAAACTTGCCAAATCCATGGTGCTTACTTGCTGTGCTCTTCACAATCTTTGTGAAAGTCATAAAGAAGACTTTGACCAGGATTGGAATACATCTCCAGAAGAGCCAGTGTCAGTAATAGCATCCCATGATATGGAAGAAGAGTGCAGTGAAATACGTCAGGCTCTGATGCTGCACCTCAATGTTAATTTTTTTTCCATGATTTATTTAAATTTTTAATAACTTTTTGCTATATTGTTAATAATGTTTTACAATAAATAATGCATACTCAAAAATTTCTCTCATGTTTTTTATTTCACAAAAAACTCATTGTTCCATATATTTTTTTTAAATAAATTTTTGAAAAATCTATCAATAAAGAAACCTTTTTTATAAAAACGTAATAAAAAAAAAAAAAAAAAAAAAAAAAGGGAGGGTACAGGTCCTTTGCTACATGAAAGGCACTACGGTCTGGGTGGTGACCTGGGTTCACGACTGGCTGAAAGGACTTGAACAAGCTGACCAGGCCTTCCTCTGTGTCCTAGGTTGAAGGTAGACAACTGCTCCATCTGCTGATGGGCGATTTCTGCCTCCTGGCGCATAGCTTCCTGTGCATCCTGACGCAGTGCCTGAAACCGCCTCTCAGAAAGGTTCTCAATTCTTTCCAGCTGCCTTTCTTCTGCTGTCCGCATATCCTCCATGACTGTGCGCAGATCCAACTGCAAACGTCTCCTATGACCTATAATATAAAAAATATCAAACTAGTGTTTTTGGTAACATCTGTCAAAACAATACTGTAACCCCCTTTCTCATCTGCCACACCAGACTGTATCACACTGATCTACTGCCCCACAACTGTACCCCCTGCACATCTGCCCCACTGCTGAACCCCCTTCTCATCTCTTACACCTCTGTACCCGCTGCACATCTGCCCCACTGATGAGTTATCATAAGAAAAATGCACAAATTTCACTGTTATCATCATCATCATGTCTTACCATTGTGCCGGGGTGCATTGGGCGTACTCTGTGGTTGGGTTGATGAAATGCTACTGGTGCTGCTGAAAGACGTTGAATGTCCATCATCTGAAAAGTTTGACGCATCACTGGAGAGTCCATCAGCTGTTTCTGAAAAAAAACATTTGATATAGAATAATATCTATATAAATTTTTTTTTTTTTGATGCCATAGGATTTCGCTATGCTAACCTTAAAAAAAATAAAATAAAAAAAATAAATAAAAAAAAACCAACCCTTACCCAAGGGGTCTACCATGGATTCGAGAATTGCAGTTGCAGAGTCCAGACCACCCTCCCTGCCTTGGTTTGCAGGCCTATGTCCGTAAATGGCGTCGTACCACCTCCAAGTACTACGACAGTTTCCACTACGGCTGTTGTCGTCCTTAATTTTTTTTTATATTGTCCTTTAAGCTTTGCCCTGCACTGCCCCGACGTCCTTTCAAATCCCTCGGCTGCCATTCGTTGAGAAATATCTTTGTACACCTTTTTGTTTCTCACTGATCCATCAAGCTCACTCTGAGTAACGCTGTAACTGGAAGGCCTGGGGAACCCAGAATCTTTTAGAAAGTATGAGATACCCTTGCTTCGGCTTCCCCAACGCCTCTTATGTGTAAACCACCCTGTGTCCCTATTAGGGGCACAGGGTGAATGAAAACCCCACCATGACCTGTGCTAATCAGATTCAATGCTGTATATACATTGTTGTGACAGGGGGGTCACATTGGGCACAGGGTGAGCAAGGAAATAATGGACATTGAGAATATGTAATGGATTGTTTTAAAATGGGTCTGTAATATTATTCCCCAATATTTCCCAGGATCTGTAAATAGTTGTTCTGTTGATCCTGAACTCAACAGGTTAAATTAAGAGATGCTGATGTGTTCCCTGTCTGCTTGTGTAATGGTAATGAACCTCACTTATGCTACAGAGCCTTTCATTGGGAAATGTGTATTGAGAGCCATTATGTATCTATTGTGGCTTGTGGGAATTAGGCCTGTAATTATAGGTATTGTCCTCTGGCAGCCAGACAGGCTGGAGGAACACAAAAGGTCTTGCATAATCCTTTAAACTGAAATGTGGATTGGGAGACAGAAAGGGCATGTGTCTGAGCCAGGGTTTCTCAACTCCAGTCCGCAAGGTGCCCCAACAGGTCATGTTTTCAGGATTTCCCTCTGATGAAATGGCTGTGGTAATTACTAAGGGAGTGAAACTGATCAAATCACCTGTGCAAAACAATGGAAAGCCTGAAAACATGACCTGTTGGGGCGCCTTGAGGACAGGAGTTGAGAAACACTGGTCTGAGCCATTCACTGTAGTTAATTGGCTCATGTAAATTGGGTCTGGTTAGAGGTGTATGATGAGAGGAGGGTCAGAAGCTTCTCTCTGTGGATATAAAAGTTGTAATGTTTTGCAATAATAAAGGAGTTCATTTTGGAAAGATACAGAGTGCGTCTCGTTCTTTTGGAAGGATTAATTCCTATGGGAAGTGGTCGTCTGACTGTGGAGGATCGACAGTGAATTTGTGTCCAGGAGAGGGAATATCTTTAAACGGCGTTATCCCCTTTCATACTTGGGGTGCCGTTACAAACGCTATCACCAATAATCGTTAGGAAAGTAGATAGTTCCTCAGATGACCAGACCCTGCTGTTTGCAGGCATCCTTCTCCTTTATATTGACTGAAGGGCGACGTGGTGCTTGTTTGGCATTTTGCTTTGACGTCATTTTTTTCTGTCCACCAATCAGTGGAATGTATCGTTTGACGCCAGTAGCTCCGCCCTAACCGTACCGCTCCATTTTCTATGGCCCCATGTCTGAAGCAGGACCCTGAATGGTGTGGTACGGTTCGGTTTAATGGCACGCTTTCATAATGGAAACACCCAAAATAGCATACCGAACCGTGCAGTGGAAACGAGGCATAAGTTGCTTAAGTGGCCCTCGGCCTTCAAAACGTTGGGCACCCCTGCACTAGAGTATCTGTTTCCTGAAGATGCCGTTTACAGTGAAACACGTTGGGTAGGGCCAAACATGTGACGTCTTCACGCATGCTTGTTGGAATCTGACGGTGCTTATCATTTGGAAGTACATTACCTTAATAAAAGTTCATGTTTTTAAAAATACTGTACTATGGTGGTCCCTTCTTGCTTTTAATCCTTCTGTGCTGAGCACATCTACACAGGATCATACCTAGCTGTAGTGGTGTGTCTAAATATTTGGTGCCATAGGATAGCAAGGCACCGCGTGATCTCCAAGTGGTATCAGTGTCTCTGGTAAGGAGTTAACCTTACATGTGGGGGGTGTGATTTCTCACTTTAAAGCGTGTCTTTTTATTCTTTGGGATTTTCCCATCTTCTTTGGACTGTTCTCCACACATATTCACCTTTTTTGCTTTATTCACTTTTAAAATCTTTGTCACTGAATAACACCCATCTGTATATGCTTGTTTATTCATATTTGAATTGTCCATCTGTATAGCTATATACACTTTATATGTTTATATTTATTTTAGGTTGTGGGTGAATTGTCATATTTTAATACAGATGTGTAGTGGGGGTCTTTAAATCTAGGGGAATGTTTGAGTGGTAGTTGTACTCAAACACACTATTTAATAGGGTTCTGTTAAACCATTTTATACTGCAGGCGGGATACTGGTGTGTAGTTCCCTGTGGCCTGTTGATGGCGCTGCCATCAGAGGCTAGGGTTGAACAGCTGATACAGCGCTGTGCCTTGGATGTCCCCTCTCGGTGGTGGTATGGTGGGCGTGTCGGCCTGCTGTGCATGCTGGGAGAGGATATAAAGGGGCAGACCCTGTCTGTAGGGTGGTGAGTTCCCGGGGGTCCGACCCCGGGGAGTGTGTTTTGTTCGTGGGCCACCACACGCACCTTTAGCCCTGGGGTGGGGTTCCTGGCCTGGTACACTGGCGGATCAGCCCCAGGCACCTTTAGCCCTGGGGCTGCAACTGAAGGCCTTGGGTCCAGCACCTTCGGCTGGAGCCCACAGAGGGAAGAGGAATCCCAGGCTGCTGCCTTACGAGGAGACCCGTATCTGGAAGAGGAAGCCGGGGAGAACCGTTCCGAGGGACTGGTTAGAGATCACAGTGAAAGAAGGGGCCCGGTAACTCTCTGGGAGGGATGTCATCTCCTTGAAAGAGGCCTAATACCAGAACCAAAAGTTCACCAGGTCTGTGGCAGAGGCCTAAAATTCACCCGTAACAGTTTTTGCAGAGACTGTGTGTTTTATCTAATGCGAGCATCACTCCGGCTGTTAGGATCCACTCTAATGGGAGACTATCCGGGTGAGCTGAGACTACTTGAAGATACAGGTAGTGAATAAGTCTTCATTTGTGCCTGGACCTACTCCAACACCTCTTGGTGTCCTGTTCTCCATCCATTCTTTTCTAACTAATGACTATGCATATGAGAAAATAAACTCTACGTTGGAGTTGCAATTGGTGTGGACCTTGGAGTTATTGGGGGAATAGAGACTTGTCTTTATTGCAGTAGAGATGAGAACCATTCTCTGGAGAACCTAGCCGTGGAGACCCAGGTACATTACAACGCTCAACCTCTTCACACAGGAGGGTACGGGCATGTGGTATGGTGTGCCCCTTTTCTTACAAGTGAGCCGAAGGTAGGAAGAGGGGTCTGGTTGCTACACGTGGGAGCTTGAGTCCGGGATTTCTATGGTCAAAACCCCCAGAGTTTGGACTTTATTCCCCCTGTGAGGCTCCGTGGAGGTCGGCCATCTTTGGAAGAATTTTGACTGCGCCACGAGGAGAGCCCAAGCTGCGTAGTTCGTCAAGAGTAGAGAAAGCCCGTGAACATTGCAGGAAAATGGGAGGAGCCTCGCCATGCGGTGAGATGTGCGTGGTGACTTTGGCGCCAAATGGACAGTGCGTGATGGATCAGCGAGTGAGCAACGTGGCGACTAATGCCCCATGGATTCCAGTTCCTACAACCATGAACGTTGCCTCACTGGCTGCTCCCTTGATGGATACGGGGATTCGGCTGAAGCCGCTAGGTCGCTTTGCTCTCTATGTCTGCAGAGACGTGGAGGCCCTTGGAGTGGTTTGTCCCGGATGCCAGGGACTGGTGGTGCACCTTCGGCCCTTTGGAAGATGTGACAAGTGCAAGGAATTTATCTTCGAGGTAGAGCAACCTACAGAAAAACCTCGGGCCTATCGTTTGAATTGCCTTACGGGCGCCACTACTCTTGAGGAGGAAACCTGCGCTTCTACAGCCACCCCCACGTGTACTGTCGTGACTTCGAAGGAAGTCGTTGCAGATGTTCCGGTAGTTGAGGAACCGGAGACGGAGAAGCCGGTGGATGCTGCCTCTGTCACTACAGAGTCCTCGCTCCCACCGCCCAAGCGAAAGGTGGGCTATGTGAAAGCCTCCTGCGGCTGTGGTAGAGCTACACCCCAGTGCTTGCCTGAATCGGATTGTTTAGTAGGAGGGACCTCCAGACGATCCGCGACAGCTACAGGCTGAGGTAAGCCGGGGAAAGGGACAAAGATTAGTGTCCGAAGTATCGGGGATGTTTGGGTTCCCGACCCCAAAGAACTTGTTAAAGACAGTGATTCTTCCACCACAAAAAAATTGCCAGCAGAGGAGTACGATACCTCTGACCTGGGGTCTGTGCGCTACATATGCTTTAGGGCTTGAGTGTTTATTGGCACTTCTGAAATAATACTGAATGGCACTATTGCATCCTTATTGAATACTTTTTTTTTTTTAAATAATTAAAATGTATTGTGTAGATTGCATGCACTTAGCTTACACTATTGGTACCTTCTCATGGTATAGTAATAGTATATGTGTAGCACCCTGGTGTTTAGGCAGGGTTCCTAACAAATTCAGTTTGCCAGGCAGTAATTGTCCTGGTTAATTGTTAGAAGATCCACTGATTCCTCTCTAATTCTGGAGTTGCTGCACCTTTTCTCTTCTGTCACTAGGTGGCATTGTGGCTGGTGACATTAGATTGACAAGGGCTTCACAACGTCAGATCATGAATGAATGGGCGTCTCAGCCAATTGGCAGGGTTTTTTTAGTCCCTTGGCCTGCTGGGAGAACCCGTTTATTTGGGTGGAGACAGGTGATCAGGGTTCTGTGCCACCTGGATGGCTGTCTAGGTTAAGGTGACCAGATTTTTAAAATGAAATCCGGGGACATATTTTTTTTTTACTAGTAATGGCGGCAATCAGCGACTCTCTGCCCGTCGCCGTCCGCCTCCCAACCTGTCAAGTCTTACTCTCCGGGCCCCGGCTACTACTGGGTGGGGAGCAGAAGAAAATCACTCCACCAGGGAAGACAAGGAGATAAGCAGGCGGCTGGCCGTGACTTGAGCCAAGGCAGAAGAACATGCGAGGGGAGCTGAAGAAATATTCCCTCCGCTCCGACCAGCACATCATCATCAGAAAGGGGCACAGATAATGGGAAACAATACAACCACCTGTATAATTCAGAATTTTTTTTTTTTTATTCTGCACTGACTGTCTTTGAAATTTCCCTAGCCCCTGTTCAAATACAATCCGGGGACAAAACCGGGGACAGACTTGGTCCAGGGACAGTGTCCTCAATCCGGGGACTGTCCCCTGAAACCGGGGATGTCTGGTCACCCTAGTCTAGGTGGACGTGTGTTATGTCGCCCCGGGTTGCTAGGCCAGAAGCCAGAGGCCTATCCCGGGGACACCTGGCTGCTAAGCTGCCTGAGGCCTATCCAAAAGCAGGAGAAGCAGCGTAGGAATGGGACTGCAGGATTGGAGTCCAACCGAGTTGCAGAGGTTCAGTCGGACGGGGAACAAGTTGTGGTTGGAGCCGGAGGTAAAGAGGAAGCAGTTGCCACTAAGGGACCATCCACCTTATTACCGGAGACTACTTTGAGTAAGCTTGAGCAAGTACCAGAGCAGTCTTCTCACTAGCTGGGGAGGGTGAAGAAGTGGGAATTGGCTTCAGCAAGTGCCAGGCCAGAGACCCAGCATGTTAGCAGGGGTGACGCTTGAGGAGTATACAGCGGGATAGCTGTGGAAGAGCTCAGGAGATATAGTGACATCTGGGATCTGGAAGTCTATTGAGAGACTGAGAGTTCAGTGAGTGAATATCTACAGTGGAATACTGTGAGATGATAACACAGAATCGTTCTGCTCTTAAGAGTTATGTGCAAATACTTTTAGTGACTGTTACAAGTTCAGTTGCCATAGGAGACAGCAGCCCTACCTATACAGAAGTGGTATCCGCCTGGAGGCCTTCCACTGTATAGCTGTCTACCTATAGAAGTCAGAGTCTGCCAATTGTCATTGCAACTACTTAAGGGTGTCCTGGCCCTAACCCGCTCTCCCACAGTTCCTGTTAAGAGACAATAAATCTCTTGTTCACATTCAAAAAAGTGACTGGCGCCATGGGCGTCCGCTGAACTTTTTTCAGGGGGGAGGGTGCATCATTTTAAGGTCATCCATGCTTCTTTGGGGAAGTGGAGCAGCACTGTATACACCACTCCTCCACCGCCCATTGAAATAAATGGGCACCGCTGCCGAAGCGCCTGCAAAGCGCTTCGGCAGCAGCGATACACAGTTGCATTTAACCCTGTCTTTGACCGCTAGCTGGGGTTATTGCAACACAGGGGGCAAGTGTCTTCACTCTGACTTCAACACTCTTACGATTCCAGGGGGGGGGGGCAATGGACCCCCCTTGCCCAATGGAGCGGACGCCCATGACTGGCGCCCATCATTTCATCTTGCATTACACCCACCATGCCTGGTAACTCACTCTACAAGGAAGGATGTCAGCTCTCCCTAACTCTTGAGGTCACCATTAGGCCTCTGGGGGCCTGGGACTCTGCTACATATGTTATAAGTAATTGGACAGCACCCACTTTAGATTAAATAGCTTATATCAAATTTTGATGTCGCACTTATTGAGCATGGGGTGGTGCTATGCAGATCCACTGGATTGATGGGGGCCTGGAAAGGCTAGTATCGGTGGAGTCTGCTTTATAGTCGGTGGCTATCCCTGAGAAAACCTGGAACGGCTCTCTAGCTGGCAGGGACGGAGGGCTGCACTTCGGGGGAGCCCCACCTAGTACTTGGGCAGGTCTGTTTCGGCAGACCCTCCAGAGAACGGGGTCCGTCTGGTTTCAGCCAGATGGACCAAGTGTAAAGTACCCTTGTCCCCGTCTGGAGCCTAACGCCCCGGGGGATCAGGGCAAGGCCCTCTGATTTTAGAGGGCTTGTGTACACCCGTACGCACTTTTTTGTGTCACCTCTTTATGTGTGTGCACATTTTTTTTTTTGCACCGGGTGAAGTTTGAGTGTGTTTCACACGCCATGGGCTTTCAATAAAAAAAAAAAAAAATAAAAAAAAAAAGCTTATATCAAATTTTGTTGTTTATTTATGTAGCGCACCAACCCCAGACTTTACCTGCTTTTCTTCTGCTTGGCTCCTCTGCAGGAAAATAATGAGGCACACCGCACCACAAGCCCGTACCCTCCTGAATAGGGAGGTTGAGCGGTTTTAGTTTCTCGGGCCTGCCTGCAACCAGTGTCAAAACGCCTCCAGTGCTGACCTCGTTTCCGCAGTAGTCAGAAACAAGTCTTTAATTCTCCCCGGTAAGAAACTGTCCACACCAACTGAAAGGTCCAACACTTATTTATTCCTTCTTGCACAATAAACAGTCTCTTTAAGAGCAGACGGGCTGGGACAAGACACGGGTCAGATAAGGTGGGAGGAGGTCCAGGCACAAAACTTGAATTTGGGTTTCTCCTGTTCTGATCAGCACGAACAGGCTTGGCGCACGGTCTCTGCCACAGACCATGAGGTTGGTCACTGCCACTGACCGGGTGGAAAAAAAAAAAAAAGTGAAAGTCACTGCTACTGACCTTGGGTGAACTAGCCCTTATAGGACAAGAACATCCCTCATGAGAGTTACCAGAGGCCCCATCTGTCACCACAACTCTGCGCTGGGTCTTCAGAAAGGGTCACCTCCCTGGCCTCCTCGTCCTGGATACGGGTCCCCTCGCAAGGCAGATCCCTGGGAGTCTCGGTTCCCGGCGGACCCCAGCCGAAGGCTTCTGGGCTCCGGGCCTTTTCTCAAAGTACCTCACCCCAGACTGAAGGTGTCTGAGATGGAACAGCAACTGCGTGTCTGGGCCTAGGGCACCCAGAGACAACCCGACCAGGCCTCTGGGCCTATGGCACCCGGAGGCGACACACACGCATCCAGGCCTAAGGTGCCCGAGCGCGGAACCGACGACCCCTCTGGAAGATGGCCACCCCCTTTTATATCCTCTCCCGACAGGCACAGCAGGTTCCCCGCCCCACCGTACTGCTGCCGAGAGGGGACAAAAAGGACACAACCTTGTACTGCGGTTCAACCCGGGCCCATGGCAACAGCGCCACCCACAGGCCCCAGTGAACTAACACACCAGTACCATCTCCCAGGGATAGAAATGGTCCATGAGACTTAACAATTAGTGCATCTGAGCCTAGTTACCACTCAGATGCTTCCCCCTAAATGTAACCACCCGCTACATTTAGATAAGGAATTGCGAAGTCACTCTAATTATTTCACAATTTGGCTTGGATGTTTACATATTTTTTTCCGGTTCAAATACTTTTATTGGTAAGTCAGGATTAGAACATACAGAAAATAACAGTTTTCAAAGTAACCCCAAGGGAAAAGGGGGTAAAACAAGATGCACAATACACACCCCGAGACGCCCCAAGTCGCCCCAAGTCGCGCTGTAATGTTAGTCTATGGAGCCGTCTTTATGCACACTACAGAAGTCGCTCCGACTTCAAAAAAGGTTCCTGTACTACTTGAAAAAGACTTCTAGGCGACTTGTACCCATTGATTTCAATGGAAGTCGCCTCCAAAGTCGGATCAGTGTCTTAACTGAAGCAACTTTACAGGAAGAGAAAATAGTTTTCTCAGGCAAACCCCTCCCTCCCACAGAGCTGATTATTGTTTGATTGGCCACTGGCAAAGTCGCCTGTCCTGGAGGAAACTTGAAGTCGCCTCGAAGTTGCCTTGTAAAGTCGCGCTGGAAGTCGTGTTTTTTATTTGGAGCTGGGATTTTTTCGTGCAACATGTAAGCTTTCTGTGGTTCATCTTCATTCCTTTACCTCACAGGACAAATTTGCCAGCTACCAGGGTGTAAAAATTCCATTTATGTTTCTTCTCTTAAGTAGCTTAGTGCTAATGTAGAGGACATTATATATACAACACAATAGCACTTATGGTTCTACAATACAACTGTAGAGGTGTTCACATTCTTTTAGCAATGTATGCGTCTTGTCAATATTGGAAAAATATTCATCACACAATACATATTTACAACTTGTTGGGGGTGCTTTTTTGTGGGTCTGGTGTTCCGGCAGATTTCAACACCTCAGCTCCTGGGGAGATCGACACAGTGACTCTTGCATACCAGGATCACTCGGGTTTAACATTCAATGAGATGCAAGTTTGTGGATTAGACCATCTATTTTATAAAAACTTTCCCCTAACATGGTTTTTTTATTCAGACCATTTTTTCTTATCATTAATAGATATTCCAGCATCCGCTCCTGATGAGTCAGATTATTGACGAAACGCGTCGAGCTCTTGAGGATGCAGTCCCCATTTCCATCATTGTTTTTATGGACAATTATTTGTACATCACAAGGTTTATTCCATCACACTCATGTATATTTGCTTCCCTGTTATGGCAATTATGTTTTACATTATGGTTACATGTATGTAATGCATTACACTCATTATTTTAGGGTGTTTGTATAATCTTTGAGCATTTACTTTTCATGTACAATGTTGCGCATCTTGACACTTATGCCAATAAATATTTACTCCCATATTGTGTTTCAGCCTGCCTCACTCAAAGTCCCATGTTGTTGTTTTTTTGGTGTCTTGTTTTATATATGTCGTTTTATATGTAGCTTTCCATAAATGTTTCATACCAATAACCTTTTGCCCTTATGGAGATGTCTGGTAGGCTGTAAGAGTTTTTTGTTTTGTCCAGTGTGGAGGCCGTTGCGCTAAACTCCGTGTTTTTTTTTTTGTTTTTTTTTTTATTCTTGAGTTACACATATGATTTTTGCCAAAAGCTCACTCTCCTATCCTTTTTTCCCCCCTCCTCATCCATTTGATGAAGATACAAACTTTTCTAGTTTATTCTCATTTATATTAGAATATATAGGCTTTACTTTGAGGGTTCTTTCTTTTTTGAGTGGTGCAACCCCATAAGCCCAGCTGAGTTATGGAGGGCGAAGGGGAACAGAAGCAGAGCCCCCCATAGTAGCCAAACCCTTTGGTAATATCATGGCCTTTAGTCCTATGGTGCACCATTGGTGGA
Organism: Rana muscosa; assembly: GCA_029206835.1. NCBI lineage: Eukaryota > Metazoa > Chordata > Amphibia > Anura > Ranidae > Rana > Rana muscosa. Next base: position 6,560,374 of record CM055125.1, read on the forward strand.
GCAGTAGCCATCATAATAAATGAAGTGCTGGGGCAGTAGGTGGTGCAAAAAGCTTGGGAGTTGAGATTCGGGACAGGTTTATAATTATACAGGTGCAGTTGACGTCCAGTCCAATCACTACACATAGGAGGGACTACTCTAACGCACTGATGTTCCTGGATAAAAGGGGGCTTATCAATCTTACGTGAAAGGGAAAGGAAAAGGAAGAGAGAAAAAACAAAAACAAAAGGGGGGGTGTAAACTTTTGGGGATTATAGCTCCATGGGACCAAGTGCATAAACCGTTGAAGTTGAACAAAAGGGCTTTTATTTGTAAACAAACCAAAAATCAAGCTTCAGGCTCCATGTACACAGAAGCTCAAAAACAGTCGTTTTTAAAGCGGAGCTCCGCCTGAAAAAAATAAAATTAAAATCCAGCAGCTACAGCTACAGCAGCTGCTGACTTTTAATATTTGAACACTTACCTGTCCTGGAGTCCAGCGACGTCCGCAGCAGAGGACAAGCGACCGCTCGTCGCTCTGCTGCTCCCTCCGCCATCCTCACTGAGGGAACCAGGAAGTGAAGCCCTGCGGCTTCATGCCCGGTTCCCTACGGCGCATACGCGAGTCGCGCTGCGCCGTTCTGATTGGTGCTCCTGTGTTCTGGGAGCCGAGTGTCTCCCAGAACACTACGGGAAGTGACGTCACTCCCGCAGATTCCCGGAGAGAGGACTCCCGGATGTGGGTGAAAATACCTGTCTTAGACAGGTATCTTCACCCCCCTCCCCCCTAAAAGGTGTCAATTGTGACACCGGAGGGGGGGGGAGGAAGGGTTCCAAATAGCAGAAGTTGAAATTTAGGGTGGAGCTCCACTTTAAGGCCTCATGCCCATGGATGTTTTTTACAGCCGCGTTTTTTTGCAGCTTAAAAACGCCTGTCCATGTTTTTTGTGCTCCTCCAGGCATTCCCGGCCAGAACAAGTACTGTCAGTGAGTAAAGCGGTCATGTGGCGGCCTTTTTTGGGGGTATCAGATTGGCCCGGGGGGTGGCTGTGTCAGTTTCATTCAGGGACACTCTATTGTCCTGGAATGAATGTGCCCGGGACAGACCTGCAAAATGCGGGACTGTCCCGGCCAATCCGGGACACGTGGTCACCCTACCCGAATATTACTTTAGAGCCTCCGAAATTCCGGGCCCCAAATAACTCTTTATCAAGACAAAGAGGACTGCGAGCCAGTCCTCTCTGGACTACTTCTTTTGCCAGGAATTCCTCACCCATTCTGGGTGACCTCCTGAACACCCTCACCACTCCTTAAAGGGACCACAACCCAAATATTGGTGCTATATAGCACCTGTCCAGGGCCCAACCTTGGCATCCTGTACAGGGGGTATTGAATTCATATAGAGCCCCCTATTAAGATCTTATTTACACACCAAAAGTAGGTGCATGCACTACTTTATAAAACAGCAAGCGGATCGCGCAGTTCTACTGTACCATGCGATATGGGGCAGGCAAACACACTGCTTTTGCGATCAGTTTTGGGGGTGTCATTAGCTTAACATTGACACCTGCTGCAGATCACAACTGCAGTGGTTTTTAAACACAGTGCGGGAAGCATGCATGGAACGCTAGTTTCCCGCACTACATTCTGGTGTGAATGGGTCCTTAAAGCGGGGTTCCACCTGCGATTTTTTTATTTTTTTTTAAAAGTCAGCAGCTACAAACACTGTAGCTGCTGACTTTTAATAAGGACACTTACCTGTCCTAGTCGCCCACGATGTCGGTCCCCCCGAGGCCGATCCGATCCCTCGATCCTGGCAGTTCCCGGCGCCGCCATCCTCACTAAGGGAAACAGGCAGTGAAGCCTTGTGGCTTCACTGCCCGTTTCCTACTGCGCATGTGCGAGTCTCGCGGCGCTGTATGAATGGGCGCTGCTCTCTGAGATACACAGTTCCCAGAAGGCAGCGCGCCCCATTCACCAGAAGACACCGCGAGTAGGCGGAGGAAGAAGACCTAGGAAGAGGACTAGGAAGAGGCAGTTTAGGAACTTCCGCATAGCAACCGCCTGTTCTGGTAAGTAAAGTATTTTTTTCTATTTATTTTTTTCTATTTTTTTTGCAGGATTTTCGTGTATTTTTATTTTTTTATTTTTTTTAGGGTGGAACTCCACTTTAAAGGAGAAGTAGGGTCAAAGCTCTTTTGGCTGTACTTCTGTAGCACCCTGATGGTTAGGCAGGGTTGCTAGTAAATTTACCTGCCAGGTATAGTTGCCTTGGCCAATTGATAGGAGATCAATTGATTCCACCCTAATTCTGAAATTGCTGCACTTCTCTCTTCTGTCACTAGATGGCCGGGTGTCTGTTGGCATTATATAAGACAAGGGCATTGCAAAGACAGATTAGGAATAGATGGGGTATCTCAGCCAATGTGCATGGATTTTCTTAGGTCCCTTAGCCTGCTGGGAGAGCCTATTTATTTGGGTGAGGTCAGGTGATCAGGGTTCTGTGCCACCTAGACGGCTGTGCCACCTAGACGGCTGCCCCGGGCTGCTAGGCCAGAGCCTGAGGCCTATCTCAGGGACATCTGGCTGCTAGGCTGTCTGAGGGCCTATCCAGAAGCAACATAGGGTTGGGATTGCGTCTTGCAGTTCAACCATAAGTGAGGGTTCTGCCGGCCGGATAGCCTGTCATGGTCGGAGGTAGAGGGGAAGCTGTCGCCACTAAGGGACCATCCACCTTGTTACCAGGGACCACAGTGAGTAGCTGAAGCCAGTACCGGAGCAGTATTCTCACCAACCGGAGACGGTGAAGAATTGGGAAACTTCAGCAGGTGTCAAACCAGGGACCCAGCCAGCGGAGGCGACGCTTGCAGAGCAGTCTTGTGTGTCAAGCCAGGGACCGAGCAGGCCAGTGGGGTGACACTTGAGGAGTATTTGTGAGTGCCAAGCTAGGGACCCAGCAGGGACGTGGGGGTGACGCTTGAAGAAGATACTCAGTGAGAAGGTTGGAAGAGCTCAGGAGATCCAGTGTCAGTGGATCAGCAAGTCAAGTGAGAGAGACTGGGAGCTCAGTGGAGTAAAGATCTACAAGAAGAGATTGTAGAGGAAGTAAAGACGTTCGTTACAACTTGTGTTAGAAACTGTTATAAGACTGTTGCCATAGGAGACAGCATTCCTACACATGCAGATGTGGTGTCCGGCTGGGTGCCTTTCCCTGCATGGCTGTCTGCCTATAGAAGTCTCTGAGTTTGCTAATTACCATTGCAATTACTAAAGGGTGTCCTGCCCCTAACCCTCTCTACCACAGTTCTGTTCAAGAGAAAATAAATCTCTTTGCATTCAAGAAGTGTCTGGCGCCCATGAATCTATATTGCATTACACCCACCATGCCTTGTAACCCACTCTACACAGAAGCACGTCAGCTGTCCCTAACTCTGGAGGTTCTCATTAGACCAAAGGGGACCCGTTACCTTGCTACACTTCTGTGGGTCACAGGAGGGCACTCAGTTCTGCACTCCTGTGATCCAGATTCAGCTAAAGCTTGCCGTCAGCTGATATCACAGAGTCGCTCCAGGCTCTGCAGAGATCCCAACAACAATGTCAGGATCTGCCCAGATGCCTCGATCGGCAGCTTGCTCAGCAACTCAGCACGCCGCTGAGAGCCTAAACCAGCCATTTCCACCCATTCCACATCCTGGCCCACCAGTTAGTGCTGGAGGGGTAGAGCATAGAGCCGACGACTGACGGTCCTCACTCTGTACTCACTGAAGAACGAGAACTGAGCGATCAGTGGTCATGTTATCGTTCGGTTCTCGGTCTTATGCCGCGTACACACGATCGATTTTTTCGACGGTGAAAACACCGTCGAGAAAATCGACGTGAAAAACGAGGAACAGCTTGTTCCCCTACACACGGCCGTTTAAATGACATTTTTTTTCTTGGTCGAAAAAAACGACTGTGTGTAGGCTCTCCGACAGTGTTTCCCTATGGGAAAACTGCCGCAGAAAAAAATGACGGGAATCACGACGAGAAAAATTAGAGCATGTTCTAATTTTTCTCGTCGTGATTAATGCCGTTTTTCCCGTCGGGAAAAATGACAAAAAGCCCACACACGGACTTTTTTCCCGTCCAAAAGAAAAAATTTATTTTTTCCCCGACGGGAAAAATGATCGTGTGTACGCGGCATTAGAGCCGACGGGGGACAGATGCAGCATCCACATAGGTGAATATAAATGTTTTTTTTTTTCTGTAATCCCACACTTAGGCCCCTTTCACACTGAGGCGTTTTTACCGCGTTTTTGCGGTAAAAATAGCGCTGTAAAAACGCCTGAAATAATCCTGCCCCAGCATTCTCAATGTGAAATCTCTGAGGGCTTTCACATTGAGGCGTTGTGCTGGCTGGGCGTTGAAAAAAATCCTGCAAACAGCTTTTTTAGAGCAACCTTAGGGCGCATAAACTAGCGCTGTAAAAACATCTATCCCCATTGAAATGAATGGGAACCGCGGTAAAAACGCGGTAAAAACGCATAGGCATAAGTGTTTTTTAAAAAATAACGCTAACGCATGTGCGTTTTTACCGCGTTTTTACCGTGTTCGCGCTATTTTTAGCGCGGTAAAATCGCGGTAAAAAATGTCATAATTTTTTTGCGTTTTTTCAACGCTTCAGTGTGAAAGGGGCCTTAGGGCCCCTTTCACACCGAGGCGGTGTAGGCGTCGGCAGTAAAGCGCTGCTAGTTTAAGCGGCGCTTTACAGTTGTTTTTGCTGCGCTTTTCGGTTGCTAGCGGTACGCTTTTAACCCTGCTAGCGGCCGAACAAAGGGTTAAAAGCGTCACTGCCAAAGCGCTTTGCAGGCGCTTCGGCAGCGCTGGCCATTGATTTCAATGGCAGGGGCGTTTTAGGAGCTGTGAATTCACCGCTCCCACAACGCCTCAAAGATGCTGCTTGCAGGACTTTTTTTCTCATCCTGCAAGCCCACCGCCTCAGTGTCAAAGCACTCGGGATTTCACACTGGGGTTGCTTGAGAGGCACTTTTCAAGCGCTTTACAGGTGCTATTTGTAGCGCAAAAATGCCTGAAAAGCGCCCCAGTGTGAAAGTAGCCTAAAGCCCCGTACACACGGTCGGACTTTTGGCCAAAAACTTCATTTTGAGCAAGTTGGACCAACAATCCGACCGTGTGTACGCTCCATCGGACAAACTTTTTTTGCTTTTTTCTTGTTTTCATCGGACAAAAGTTGGGTCTGCAAACAGACAAACTTTTGCCCAACAAAAGTCCGATGGAGCAAAGTCCGACCGTGTGTACAGAAAACCATCGGACTTTTGTCCGATGGACAAAACAACTAATGTTAAAATCAACCAACAATAGCAGAAGTTGACCAAAGGGTGGCGGTAAAGAGCAGAAAAACCACGTGTTGCAAAAAGTTTTGGGAAAGTTTGCAGAAAAGTCCTGTGGTGTGTATGCTATGGGTGTTCCCGACCAACTCCGTTCGGACAAAAATCCACGGAAAAGTCCGATATAAGTCCGACCGTGTGTACGAGGCTTAAGAATACTTAAGAATATGACCTCATGCACACAGTAATGCTTCAAGTATGCTGGATATTCATTTATTCTGGCCATTGGAATACATTTACGCACATACATGTGCAGTTGTATATGTTTGGATGTTTGGATGCCTTTACACACAAATGCGCATAAAAAACACTGGTAGCCTGCACTCCAAATGCAAGTTTGGGGCATTTTTTTCATGCCCCTGAACACTGCATTTAAATATGCGCAAAAACACCTGCATTTGCCTGGCTACAATAAAAGCCATGCAGCTGCATTTATGGGCATAAAAAAAAAAAAAACGATGCCCTTCGCACTGGCATTTTTTTATATCTGTGTGAATGAGGCCTATAACTCCCTTGCAATTTTTTTTCATGTGCAATCATCCTCTTTATCACCACCAGACACACATACTGTATATTGCATGTGGCAGCAAAAGGGTGGGTTTTAACATCCATGTGCAGCACGTATGAATTGCTGGGCAGCCAGTCTTTACCATGATATGCATGCTTAGGGTGCATATGTCCATTGTTTCCAGGGTGCTTCTTATTGTTTTCATTCGGGTGTCGTGCTTAGGATGCACATTCAAATTGTGGCAAGGGTCCCTATAATGATGTGTCTGCTCTGGTGCTGTACATAGGGTGCGCATGCGCAGTGCGGTGGAGCCCTTATGCTTGGCTGCTGTGCTTAGGGCACGCATGTGCATTGTGCCTGGGATGCTTAGCAATGTGCCCACTTGGCTGCAATGCTTAGGGCACATATGCACAGTGTAGCTGAAGTCCTTATTATGTGCCCACTCGGGCATAATAATTAGGGTTGACATGCAAATTGTGGCCAGGGTCCCTATCCTTATGTGCCAGCTCTGGTACTTTGCTTAGGTTGGTATGCTTAGGGTACGCACGCGCAGTGTGGGCAGAGTCCCTAGCATGGTGCTACTTTGGCGCTATGCTTATTGCAAACGTAATCAGTGTGGTTGGCGTCCGGTGTTTTCTGTGATCATCAGCCTCGTCCAGCGGTTGTAATGGTTTTTTATTTTTCCTTGAAACACCTCATTCAGCAAAACATGAATTATGGCCACTAGATGGAGCTGACAATCATAGGAAATCAGCATAATAACCCCTTAGTGACGGAGAGTAAAACAAATGTTAATGCCTGAACACAATTTTGCAACTTTGCCATGTGTTAGTAAAACTCTTCATATCATCACAACTACTTTGTGCATCCAGGTGGAGTATACCTTGTTTTTTCAGGACAAATTGGGCTTTCATTTGGTGGTAAATGGTAATAGATATCTCCTTATTTTTTTTGTATTATCAAAGTAAAATTGGCCCAAAATAGTAAAAGATATAAAAAATAATAAAATTTAGCTGAGCATATCTATTTTTTCTTTACTTTTTATTATTATTATTATTATTATTATTAATAATAATAATATTTTTCTAACACACTTTTGTTTGTTTACATCTTTCTCCCCTGAAAGGAGAGATAGATACAATGTATCAGTTTCTCCATTCAGAGGAGAAAGAGAAAACATGGGCAGGCTGCATAGTGACAAATCACTGTGATAGCCAATCAGAGGCTATCACAGCGATCAGGTGATTGGGAATCGGGAGTCCCGGGTCCCATTCATTAGTAGGAGACTCAGGGCTCTCAGTGAGACCCGGTCTCTGTGCTGGGAGTGCACTGTGCGGTACACTCCCAGCACAAAGACAGGTCCACGGATAAAGACCCACCTCAGTGAGGCCGGATATCTGCATACTGGCGGCGAGGAGAGGTTGAGCAAAAATGTGATCAGAATTTGAAAAGCTTGGTGAATGTTTGTGTTATTTATTCACTTTTAATTTTTTTTAAAATAGTCTCCTTCGTGTGCTTTGTGTATTTGTTCCAAAGCTGTGCAGTAATCCATTGTGAAGCCTTTCCTCTGTTCTTTACACAGCATTGGTGTGCGCAACCTATTGCATTAGGGTGTGCACTCCAGAGCACAACACACATGGGAAGTGCTTTGTGCTGAGCGGCTTCAGGTTGATTCACAAACTGAAGCATATTAAACATAGTTTACTATGCTTTATTTAAGAATGACTACAGGAGCGATCGGTACAGATCACTCACTGTGTTCATTTAGAAAAGGAAGGGGACGATAAATAAAATATTTATGGGCCTCTTCCTCCGCTCTCCATCCTGAAACATCAGCGGACAGCGGGCACCAGGAAGTAGGGGGGAATCGGCACAGCATGGGGTGATTAGGGTGTGCCCAGGCATGCCGGACTACATCTACACCACATCCCCATACAGATGAGCCTGTTTTTATCTTGCTTCTTGTAAGTGCATTACTCGTCTAGCACACCCACCTATCCCCCTCCTGCATTTAACTCGGCTCCTCGCAGGGGGAGACAGGCACACCGCACCACAAGCCCGTACCCTCCTGTGTAAAGAGGTTGAGCGGTGTTATTTTTGGGTCTTGTCTGCAGCCAGAGTCAAAGTCCTCCTGAGAATGATTCTCACCTCTACCATGTGTAGATGCAAGTCCTTGACTTCCCCAGTAATGTAAATGTCCACACCAGCTGAAACTCCAACTCAGTATTTATTCTCACTTTGTAATAAACAGTCTCTTTGGATAGGAAAAGGTTGGAGCAAAGGAAACAGGTCAGCCTAAGGTGTGGAGGAGGTCCAGGCACAAACATAGCTCAAACTCTTCACTGTTCAGATTTTCAAACAGTTTTAGGCGCACAGTCTCTGCCACAGACCGTGAAGTTGGTCTCTGCCACTGACCTGGTGAATAAGGTCTCTGCCACAGACCTGGTGAATAAGGTCTCTGCCACAGACCTGGTGAATAAGGTCTCTGCCACTGACCTGGTGAATAAGGTCTCTGCCACAGACCTGGTGAATAAGGTCTCTGCCACAGACCTGGTGAATAAGGTCTCTGCCACTGACCTGGTGAATAAGGTCTCTGCCACAGACCTGGTGAATAAGGTCTCTGCCACAGACCTGGTGAATAAGGTCTCTGCCACAGACCTGGTGAATAAGGTCTCTGCCACAGACCTGGTGAATAAGGTCTCTGCCACAGACCTGGTGAATAAGGTCTCTGCCACAGACCTGGTGAATAAGGTCTCTGCCACAGACCTGATGAACTTGAACTCCCTTCCTAGAACATGGCCATTATCAAGGAGAAGATGTCCCCCCAGAGAGTCAACAGACCCTTCCTTCACCGTGACTCCCGCATCGGTTCCTCAGAATGATCCTCCCTTCTCTTAGGGTGTGGGTCCCCTCGCAAGGTGGCACCCTGGACTCCTCAATCCCTAGCGGACCCCAGCCGAAGGCGCTGAGCACCGAGCCGTCGCTGCAGCTCCTGGGTCTCCATACCCAGGCGGACAGGAACGGTGAGGTAGTACCTCACCCCAGGCTAAAGGTGCCTGGGGGTGGACGAACCCAATCAGGAGAGGTCTGCCCCTTTTATATCCTCTCCCGGCATGCACAGCAGGTTCCCTGCCCTACCGTACGGCTGTCGAGAGGGGTCACAAAAGGCACAGCACTTCATTGGTGGTTCAACCCCGGCCCAATATGGCAGCGCCACCCATAGGCCACAGGGAACTTCACACCAACACTATCCCCTGAGGACAAAATGGTCTATAACTCCTAACAATTTAAGGTGTCTGAGCCTAATTACCACTCAGACACCTCCCTCAATTTGACCACCCCGCTACACTTACCATGCTAATAAATTGTATTTAACATACTACACTCAGGTGGCGCTTCCTGTGTCCCCCCTCTCACACCCTGTGCGCACACCTATGTTACACAGGCTATGTACAGCACAGTGATGATGTCTTTGCTCCTTTTACAGGATAATATGTGAAGGCATTGGGTGCACACAAAGTGGATTTATGTCCTTCATGGATATAAGGGAATATATTTAAATTAAAATTTTTGTGCCCAGAGTTCAACTTTTTTTTTTATCATAAAGTTTATTGAAATGTTAAAAAGCAGACCAAAAAATACAGGATCCAGAGTCCAACTTTAAAGGTGGGGATTCCAATGCTGTGAGCTCCATTCTAGTAGTTGATAGGATAATGCCCCATACACACGATCGTTTTTCTTGTCATTTTTTTTCTTGCCGTTTTTCACGTCGTTTTTTTTCATGTTTCCTCTCAAGCCTGTCTTGCGTACACACGATCATTTTAAAAAACGATCAAGCAAAGCGCAGTGACGTATACCACGTACGACGGCACTATAAAGGGGAAGTTCCGCTCGAATGGCGCCACCCTTCATGTTAGTAAAGTTTGTTGAGCGACGATTCGCGCTTTTCAGCCTCGTGCTTTTCAGTCCGTTACTGCGTGACGAATGTGCTATCTCCATTACGAACGCTAGTTTTACCAGAACGAGCCCTCCCGTCTCATACTTGATTCTGAGCATGCGCGTTTTTTTTCACGTCGTTAAAGCATACACACTATCGTTTTTCACGTCGTTAAAAAGAACGACATGAAAAACGACGTGAAAAAAGTCGGCACTGTCGGAACCTCACTGCGCTAATCACAGGCAGGGAGACATTTCCCGATCTCTGCAGCTGAGCATCGGGAAATGTCTCCCTGCCTGTGATTAGCGCAGCGCGGTTCCGACGGTGCCAACTTCCTTGGCGGGCTCTGCATGTGTTCAATACGCCTGAGCTCATCCCTAGCAGGCATGTTAGAAAACTCTCCCATTGCTCTTGCTCACTCTTATGCCGCGTACACACGATCGTTTTTTAATGTCATTTAAAAAAACAACGTTTTTCTCGACCTGATTTTTCTCGTTTCCTCTCAAGCCTGTCTTGCATACACACGTTCATGAAAAAAAATGCTTGAGCAAAGCGCGGTGACGTACAACACATACGACGGCACTATAAAGGGGAAGTTCCGTTCGAATGGCGCCACCCTTTGGGACGCTTTTGCTAATTTCGTGTTACCGCGTGTTAGTAAAAGTTTGGTGAGAGACGATTCGCTCTTTTCAGTCTTTGTGCTTTTCAGTCCGTTACAACATGACGAATGTGATATCTCCATTACGAACGCTAGTTTTACCAGAAGGAGCGCTCCCGTCTCATACTTGACGCGTTTTTTTTCCCCTCGCAAAAGCATACACACTACCGTTTTTCACGACGTGAAAAACAACGTAAAAAAAAATAGAGCAGGTTCTAATTTTTTGAGGCCATTTTTCACGTCGTTAAAAATGCTCTGGAGCCTACACAGGATCGTTTTTAATGCCCATTTTTAAAAATGGCATTTTTAACGTCATGAAAAACTATCGCGTGTACGTGGCATTAGCCTACAGGCCGTGTCAGGAAATGTACTTAACTTTAGCTTACCACAAGTATTACAATCTGATTGTTCAATCTCCTTTAGATCTACCAACAACTATGTGGTGCAAGGACTAGCAGACTGGATAGACATTTATTGGAAAATGTAGGAAGATGCTCATATTGAAAAGTTTTGGTAAATATAAAGATAAAGTTGATTGTACAAAGATTGTATGGTCAGATTGTATTCCTTAGCTGCAACCTTTGGTTGCAGGCCAGGAAGCCAGGTTGTTTGGGGCTCATGAGAAACACTTGGCCCAAATTACATGAGGGTCACGGGCTATAAGACACGGGATCCAGACCTTTCTTCTCCTTGCCGTCATCATTTTCCAAGTCCATCGTGGGCCATACCAAACACCAGCCCACATGACACACAGGAGCGGATCCAGGGGGGCAACAGGGCAATTGCCCCCCGAAACAATCATGTCACGCTTGCTCTGCTGTTGCGGCTGCCTCTGTCTGCCCAAGTCTCTCTCTCACATCAGCCGATCAGCAGCGCAGAGAGAGAGACTCGCTAATGTAGTAAAGTTACGCCGCATTGACTCACTGACTGAGCAGGATACCAGGAGCGAAGGAGGAGGTGGGTGGAGCCTCTTCCCTGCACTCGTTGCTAAAGCCTAGGCCGCATGGCGTCTAGCAACAAGTGACGTCAGTGAGTCATGTCGGGTCGGACTCGAGTCTCAGAGCCGATGTGATGGTGACAGCAGCTCTGCTGGACTGAAGCCTCAAATGGGGGGGGGGGGACAGTTGCAGTTTAGTCTGTACTCTGTGTTAGAGTAGAGACTGGCTGTGTGTGTCGTTCCAACCTAACTAATTGCACAGGGCACTAACATGTCCAGCCAGCGTCGTGTCCACAGTCAGTGGCGACAGAGCGCCAGTATTCTTCATTCTCCGCGGCTGCCCCTGACTGTGTTAGCCCCACCCACCGGCACCTGCTCCCTCCATCTTCTCCACACTACAGGCCTCCGCCACCCCTGAGTTAGTGTTGGCTCCACCCACCTCCTCCATCTTCTCCACCTTGCGCAGTCTGCACTGAGACTGTGCAGGCAGCAGAGAGATTACATCATCTCTCTGCTGCCTGACTCCGGGACACAGGAAGTGTCAATCCCCATTCCCCACCTAAGCAGGAAAGTGACAATCTGCAAGGTGTGGCAGGAGACGTGGCAAGTGGACAATCCGCAATGTGTGGCAAGTGGACAATCCGCAATGTGTGGCAAGTGGACAATCCGCAATGTGTTGCAAGTGGACAATCCGCAATGTGTGGCAGGTGACGTAGCAAGTGACAATCCGCAACTTGTGACAAGTGGACAATCCGCAATGTGTGGCAAGTGGACAATCCGCAATGTGTGGCAAGTGGACAATCCGCAATGTGTTGCAAGTGGACAATCCGCAATGTGTGGCAGGTGACGTAGCAAGTGACAATCCGCAACTTGTGACAAGTGGACAATCCGCAATGTGTGGCAGGTGACGTGGCAAGTGGACAATCCGCAATGTGTGGCAAGTGGACAATCCGCAACGTGTGGCAGGTGATGTGGCAAGTGGACAATCCGCAACTTGTGGCAAGTGGACAATCCGCAAAGTGTAGCAGGTGACGTGGCAAGTGACAATCCGCAACTTGTGGCAAGTGGACAACCTGCAACGTGTGGCAGGTGACGTGGCAAGTGACAATCCGCAACTTGTGGCAAGTGGACAATCCACAACGTGTAGCAGGTGACGTGGCAAGTGACAATCCGCAACTTGTGGCAAGTGGACAACCTGCAACGTGTGGCAGGTGACGTGGCAAGTGACAATCCGCAACTTGTGGCAAGTGGACAATCCACAACGTGTAGCAGGTGACGTGGCAAGTGACAATCCGCAACTTGTGGCAAGTGGACAATCCGCAACGTGTGGCAGGTGATGTGGCAAGTGGACAATCCGCAACTTGTGGCAAGTGGACAATCCGCAACGTGTGGCAGGTGATGTGGCAAGTGGACAATCCGCAACTTGTGGCAAGTGGACAATCCGCAACGTGTGGTAGGTGACGTGGCAAGTGGACAATCCGCAACTTGTGGCAAGTGACGTGGCAAGTGGACAATCCGCAATGTGTGGAAAGTGGACAATCCGCAACGTGTGGCAGGTGACGGTGGCAAGTGACACACTCGGGGCTCCCACTGATTCTGCATTATGGTGAGTTGAACCATTTCATTTTATATAACAATGTAATAATAGAAATAATGCGCTTCAATCATCCTGACGCCATAACAAACATGGTGCCGTGATGATTAAAGCGTTAACACCAGCCATTTCCCAAATAAATTGCCCACAAAAAATCGTATTTTCTGGCAGTGCCCCTCCCGAGACTAGACTCTGGATCCGCCCCTGATGACACAATGGTCTGCAGTCCAAATGAAGAGCTTATCACCATTGCAGGCTTGTACCTCCCTCCTTCTCTTGGCCACCCCCAGTGTCCTAAGTGAGCCAACCTCTGTACGTACACCCAGGTATAGACCCATAGCTCCCAACTGTCCCTGATTTCAAGGGACCGTCCTTAATTTGTCCCTATGTCCCCTTTTTCCTCCTCATTTTTCCCTCATTTTGGTCTGATCTATATAGTTCTATATAAAATGCACTTTTTATCCTTCAAAAAGTGTGTCCCAGTGGTAAACCTTTCATCCAATTTCAAAATTTCTGCATTTGTAAATTTCAAAAGCCAATCTAAAGTAATAGTAGTGATATATAAAAATAAAAAAAATGTGGGTTTAACAATTTTTTTTTTTGGTATAATTCTCATTTAAAGCGGAGGTGCAGCCACAAAAAAAAAAAAAAAAGTCAGCAGCTACTAACAGTGTAGCTGCTGACTTTTAATAAGGACACTTATCTGTCCTACTCGCCCGCGATGTCGGTCCCGCCACGGCGATCGATTGCTGCTGGCAGGTCACGGCTCCTCCATCCTGAGTAGGGGAAACTGGCAGTGAAGCCGTAAGGCATGCGCCACTCGCACGGCGCTTTGTGAATGGGCGGCTTGCCTCCTGGGATACACACAGTTCCCAGAAGGCAGCGCGGCCCATTCACAAGAAGAGGAAGCGGAAGGAGACCCACCGCGGACGGAGAAGAGGAACATTAGAGGCAGATTAGGGGACTTCCGCATAGCAACAGGCATTTAGTGTGAGTATAACTTTTTTTTTTTTTCTATTAATTTTTTTAATTTTTTTTTTAGGATTTTTAGTGTAAAGATTTTTTCAGGGTGGACCTCCGCTTTAAGGGGACATAACGGGGGGTGTGTCCTCTGCCTACATACTTTTGCTAATAAGTGTTCCTCGTTACCGTCTCAAAAAGTTGGGAGGTATGGATTAGAAAGTGTTTTCAGGTGCGATTATACAGTGCAGGTGCTGTGCGATTGTTGAGCCACTGTAATGCGATTTTAGTGGTGTGCGTTTTTGGCCACGATTTTCTGACTACTACTGGAAATTAGGATAATTGGGGAAAAATGCAACACAATGACATCAAAAACACATGTACATGCATTTCTAATGCATTTCCATTGAAGTCTATGGACCACAGAAATCGCACTGCATTGCACCAAATTAGCACAGGACCCTCCCCCAAAGTCGCATTGCAGCTGCACTGCATTAATGTGATTGCCCACCATTGAAACCAATGTTATTTTTATTGTCAAGCGATTCTGCACAACTCAAGCCGCATTAGAAATCGCATTAGTGTGAACCAGGTTTCCCTGAGAATTTTTTTTTTTTTTTTAACACAACAAAGAGAAATATGGATTTGGCCCAAAAAAAAATATAAACACCGTAATCGATGTGTCTGCATTTAAACGCTGTACCCTGCAAAACACAATCTGTTCACAGTTTTTGTTGGTGCTGTGCGTGCCAGCAGAAGACGATCTCATTCTCTTCCTCTTACAAAAACCTGAGTTTCCTTTTAAAGGACAGTAAATAATTTAGAACTTGGGCTTTCCATCCTTACTGCATTCTGCATGAGGAAGGAGCTTGCAGAGTTCCCTTTATAACACTTTCAGAATTGTCTCTTATGGTTCAGGAAAGTCACATTTAGAGCAATTTACATCTGTATTTATATGGCCATTTATGTGAGTTTTCCCGCAATTTTGCATTTTAAATGCACATTTTTATGCTAAAGTGAGGGAGAATCGATTGTGCATTACAAATGTACAAAAAGCATGATAAATGAATGTCTGTGCCCTTACTGTAAGTGTATGTAAAGTTACACTTGTGTACTGTGGCAACTAGACATGTGCACTGCTGAAAAAAAAATGTGTTTTCGTTTCATTCATTTTAATTTTTATTTCGTAAATTCAAAAATTCGGAATTCGAAAATGTGAAAATTCGGAATTTGAAAATTTGAAAATTCGAGAATTTGAAGATTCAAGAATTTGGAAATTTGGAAATTCTAAAATAAGAAAGGAAAATCCAAAAATTAAAAAGAACAAAAATTTGAAATACTGTATATACTCGAGTATAAGCCGACCCGAATATAAGCCGAGGCACCTAATTTTACCACAAAAAAACTGGGAAAACGTATTGACTTGAGTATAAGCCTAGGGTGTCCATCTGCATGCCTCACTGTGCCTCAATTTGCCTCACTGTGCCCATGCCTCACTGTGCCCATGCCTCACTGTGCCCATGCCTCACTGTGTATATGCCTCACTGTGCCCATGACTAGACTTACATTTAACATGGGAGTCTATGGAAGGGGTGCCCGGCTTTGAAAAATCGGTGCTCCCCGGCCGTATGTCCCCCAGACAACAAACAGAAACCTTTGCACACTTGTAGAGGAAGAGTGGGGCTATATGTGTGCCAAGTTTGGGGTCCAGGGGACCTACGGCCGGCCAGTACCGGGTCCCCAAATTCCGGGAGATCAGCCGCAAAAAGGTGACTCGAGTATAAGCCGAGGGGGGCATTTTCAGCACAAAAAAATGTGCTGAAAAACTCGGCTTATACTTGAGTATATACGGTAATAACAAATTACTGCATTTATCGGCGTATACCACGCACCCTAACTTTAAGAGGGAAGTTTCAGCAAAAAAAGACTTTCCACAGCCCCCTGCTTATAACACGCTGACACAGTTTACCCTCTATTTTCAGGGAAAAAAAGTGAGTGTTATACGCCAATAAATACAGTAACTAACTAATAATAACTAACTATTAAATTATAGGTACTGGAATCTCCTTTCAAATTTGGCTGTTAGTGAATGTAACGAATACAAATTTATCTGAAATAAAGAACGCCGCATCTAAACAAATGGAACGGAACAAAATAATAATAAATAATAAGACGTTTATATTATTATTGTTATTTATTATTATTAATTTGTTTAGATACGGCATTCATTATTATGGATAATTTGTAACTTCGGATAGATTTGTATTCGTTACGTTCACTAACAGCCAAATTTGAAAGGAAATTCCAATACCTATAATTTAATAGTTAGAAGTTTTTTAGATTTTCGTTCTTTTGAATTTTTGGAATTACATTCTTATTTTTGGATTTCCGAATTTCCGAATTTTCTGACTTTTGAACCCCGAATTTCCGAATTTTCTAATTTCCGAAATTTTGAATTTTCTAATTTCCGAAATTTTGAATTTTCTAATTTCCGAAATTTTGAATTTCTGAAAATTTGGCAAAATTTGAAAATTCAAAAATTCTGATATTTTGTAAATACAGAATTTGTCTAAATTCATAAAAATTTTTTTTTCAAACTAAACGAATTGCACATGTCCAGTGGCAACATGCACTATAATGTCTTGTGCATTGTGATGTTGTGCTGCATTGGTAACAATGGGCCATACACATTTTTTCATCTGTTGGGGTGCATTGGCAGATCATTCCTAATGAGTCCCATTGGGGAGATTTCCCTTTACTTCCTCTCCCATAGCTAAAACAGGAAGTGAGGGAATCCTTGGTAGCCACCAGAACTACTGTCCCTATTGCATAGGTCCCAACTGTCCCTGATTTCGAGGGTCTGTCCCCAGGGCCGCTGATAGGCCAGTACAACTGGCCTGGTTGTACCGGGCCCGGCCAGCAGGGGGGCCCGGGCAAACTCCACAGAGAAATAATTAATGTAGAAAGAAAAAACCTCCACAGCCCTGACCGAACATCGTTATCCCCCAACCCCGCCCCCCCCGTTGCACGCTGGCTCAAGTCCCGGCCAACGTGTCCTTTCCTGGTGCCGCGGAGTGATTCCTCTCCCTCCGCTCTTGGCGCTCTGCTCTGTTCTTCACTCGGCTGAGAGAAGAAGCAGTGAGACAGATGAGCTGCGGCTTTGGCAGAAGAAAAAAAAGAAGCAGCTGGCATCTCTGACTGTTTGTTTGTGACACAGACTGACACTCCAGTGAGTCCAGGCAGCAGCACTGCAGGATCAGGGAGGAAGTGACTCCTGGGGCCCGGCTGACAGGTGTGTGTGTGCTTGCTTGGGGGGGGGCGGGGGGGATTCAAGATCTACTGCAGCAGCATCTATACATTATGGCATTGGCGGCATGGGTGGCACTGTCTGCAGGGCCATAACGCATGTGCTACCTGCAGACAGTGCCACCCATGCCGCCAATGCCATATTGTTCTGCAGACAGTGCCACCCACGATGCTAATGCCATAACACATGTGCTGCCTGTCTGCAGCACAATATGGCATTGGCGGCATGGGTGGCACTGTCAGCAGCACAATATGGCATTGGCCGCATGGGTGGCACTGTCTGCAGGTAGCACATGCGTTATGGCCCATAACGCATGTGCTGTCTGCAGAGAGAGTGCCACCCATGCCGCAAATGCCGTAATGTTCTGCAGACAGTGCCACCCATGAAGCTAATGCCATAACGCATGTGCTGCCTGCAGAGACAGTGCCACCCATGCTGCCAATGGCATTATGCCATTGGCAGCATGGGTGGCTCTGTCTGCAGCACAATTTGGCATTGGTGGCATGGGTGGCACTGTCAGCAGGCAGCACATGCGTTATGGCATTAGCGTCATGGGTGGCACTGTCTGCAGTACATTTCGGCATAGGTGGCACTGTCTACAGCACAATATGGCATTGGCGGCATGGGTGCCACTGTCTGCAGGTAGCACATGCGTTATGGCCCATAACGCATGTGCTGCCTGCAGAGACAGTGCCACCCATGCCGCCAATGCCGTAATGTGCTGCAGAGACAGTTTCAATGCGGTTCTGGGGAGGAATCAGGGGTGGAGCCAGGGGTGGGGCTGAAGGGGGCCCTGTCAGGTTGGCTGTACGGGGCCCCATGATTTCTATCAGCGGCCCTGTGTACGGGGCCCCATGATTTCTATCAGCGGCCCTGTCTGTCCCTGATTGGGAACAAAGTCCTTCTGTCCCTCTCTCCTCCTCATTTTGGTCTTATTTATCCACTTGAGCTCCAGGAAAATTTTAGCTCTTCATGATCAGGCAATTTTTTTCTATTCAGCCCTGGACTATTTTAATCACTTATGGACCGCCCCATGCAGATATACTGTGGCAGGGCGACCCTCCTGCGCAAAAACACGTACAGGTACATGATTTTGTGCAGTGGGTCTGGGGCGTGCACCACAGGTGACTCACCCCCCCCCCGCTGTGATTACACACAGCGGGAGCCAATCACCAGGTCCGACGCCTGTGATGGCCGCTAGAACCCCACGATTGTTCGCAGGAGAGGCAGAATGATGGTCTGCCTATGTGAACAAGGCAGACCACCGTTCTGTGAGAGGGGAAGATGGAGATCTTGTGTTTCTGCTAAGCAAAAACACGGATCTCTGTGTTCCTCCAATCACAGCATCCCCCCCACAGTTAGCAAGCACCCCCCTAGGGACACACTTAACCCTTTGATCACCCCTGATGTTAACCCCTTTCCTGCCAGTGTCAGTACAGTTACAGTGCATATTATTTAGCACTGATCACTATATTGGTGTCACTTGTCCCCAAAAAGTGTCACTTAGTGTCCAATTTGTCCACGGCAATGTCGCAGTCCTGCTAAAAATCGCTGATCACTGCCATTACTAGTAAAAACAATTAAATTTTTTTTTTTTTTAAAAGTCCATAAATCTATCCCATAGTTTGTAGACGCTATAACTTTTGCGCAATTCAGGCTTATTGGGATTTTTTTTACCAAAAATATGTAGCAGAATACAGATTGGCCTAAATTGATGAAGAAATTTGTTTTTTTTTAAACATTTTATTGGATATTTATTATAGTAAAAAGTAAAAAAAAATATTGTTTTTCTTTTTTCAAAATTGTTGCTCTTTTTTGTTTATAGCGCCAAAAATTAGGACCGCAGAGGTTATGAAATACCACCAAAAGAAAGCTCTATTTGTGGGGAAAAAAAGGTTGTCAATTTCGTTTGGGTACAGTGTCGCACGACCGCACAATTGTCAGTTAAAGTAATGCAGTGCCATATCGCAAAAAATGGCCTGGTCATTAAGGGGGGTAAACCTTCCGGGGCTGAAGTGGTTAACTAGTGATTGCGCTATCATGCAGCTCTGTACCCAAACAAAATTTATATAATTTTTTTCACACAAATATAACATTCTTTTGGTGGTATTTGATCAACACTGGGATTTTTATTTTTTGCGATATAAGCGAAATAAGACCAAAATTTTTTAAAAAGAAAACAATATTTTTTTACTTTCTGCTACAAAACATATCCAATAAAAATGTTTTTAAAAAAAAAACGAATTTCTTTACGTTTTGGCCAAAGTGAATTCTGGTACTTATTTTTGATAAAGAAAATCCTAATAAGTGCATATTGATTGTTCTGCGTGAAAGTTATAGCGTCTTTTATTTATCTATTATCTTATACTACTAATGGTGGCAATCAACAACTTAAAATCGAACTGCAAAAGTCTGGCAGGCAATCTGAAATGAAAGCCTCATACACACGGGCACATGGGCTGAATGACAGGTGACAACGGCTGGTTCAAAATAAAAGCGGCCGATATTCGACTCATATGTATGTCTAGAGCAGGTAATCAGACGAGCCAGAGTCAGGAAGCCAGAAGTCAGTGTAGTAAGGAGCAAAAACAGGAATAGATATCGGAAGAGAAGTCAGCCAGGCCAAGACATACACAGGAACACACTGGAAATGTTGACCACGCAAGGGCATGGAGGAAATGGGCAGTTGTTTAAATAGCCAAAAGGGGCTGGCTGTAGGCAGAACGAATGAGGCAGGTAATGGTAACCAGGTGTAAGAGAACCATTCGTTTTCGGCCGCTAGCGGGGGTTAAAAGCGCCCCGCTAGCGGCCAAAATGCACCGCAAATCCGCCCATAGCGTCGGCCGTAAAAATAGCGGCGTTTTACCGCCGACTGTATGGGCGGCTCAGTGTGAAAGGGGTCTTACTGTTTTGGAAATTAAAGGATGTTTCCCCAATGGAACACAGACAACAAAAAATAAAAACTTGAGAGGAGTATTAAACCCAAAACCAAAAATTTAATATATTGCAGCTTATCAATCATTAGATGTGGTGGCTGCATTACTTTTCTTATTTTTTGTATTTTTTCCCTCTGTTTTCACCTGGTGATCTGGCCAGTAACACACCTCCCCCCCTCTGGATGAAGGAGCACAGGGAGCACCTTTGGAGCAGCATTCCCAGATATCATGAATAACTTGTCCCTTACAGAGCACTTGAAGCCCAAGTTCTAGTTGACACTTTTCCCATTTGTAGCAAAGTTGCGTGACAAGTCTCTAGCAAGAGCAAAGTTGCACTGGTGAGTCTACAGCAAGAGCTCTGCAAGTCTACAGCAGTGTTTCTCAACTCCAGTCCTCAAGGCGCCCCAACAGGTCATGTTTTCAGGATTTCCCTAAGATGAAATGGTTGTGGTAATTACTAAGGCAGTGAAACTGATCAAATCACCTGTGCAAAATAATGGAAAGCCTGAAAACATGACCTGTTGGGGCGCCTTGAGGACTGGAGTTGAGAAACACTGGTCTACAGCATGTAAATTCAGTCACAGTGACCCCTGTGGTGGGAAGACTATTGCACAACATAACTGAACTAGAACTTGCAGCAGACTTGCAGAATGTTTGTAGAGAAAGTTGATCTGGAGTCATGTGATGCAGACTTGCTGCAATTGTGCAACAAATTTGTGAAGCCTGACAAGTCTAGCAACAGCTTAGCAAGTCATTTTCAAACTTGCAGCTCAATTACTTGCTACCTGGGTTGTCAGTCTGGGGGGAGGAGTGTTAGATGTACTAGCAGATCTAAGTACACTAACAAATTGAAGCTGAACTCCCACTGCTGTCAATCACAGCCAGTGAGAATAGAGCGGAGCGGGGCTGAGCTGCGCTCTGTGTGTCAATGGACACACAAAGTGCGGATCGGGAGTGAGCCTGCACGAGTGCCCCCATAGTAAGTGGCTTGCAGGGGGGAGGAGCCAGGAGCTCTTGAGAAGAGGAGGATTGGGGCTGCTCTGTGCATTACCATGTTTGTTATTTAGAAAAATGATGGGCTACCAGTCACTTTAACTATTCCATATTCTATCCCAAAAAATTAAAATGTTTTAAGTTGTTTAACTCATCTATGATATGGTTTGTATTTACATCCAGCCTTCGGACCTGTACATCACATTCGCATTTTATGTATTTTGTTATTTATATGTCCAGAATCACATATCCTGCAGAGATTGCAAACAATGAAGTACAGAGAAAAGCAATTCCACTAGAGACCACTAGATGGTGCCATTGCCATTACATAGTTCATACATGTTTTTTCATGCAGACTACAACACAAAGGAAGGGCAAGGGAACTCAGGATGTCTCCTTTGCAACAGTGAACTCTGCTCCATATAAAGTTTATAGCCTTTTAAAAGGGTTTTACGCATAAATGTGTATAGGGGTGGTCTATGTGAATAATATCCTTAAATAAAATTATACATTTTTAGTATGTTCTTTTGCTATATAAATCTCTACAACTATTATTTGTAAATATACACACTATATTACCAAAAGTATTGGGACACCTGCCTTTACACGCACATGAACTTGAATGGCATCCCAG
The DNA here is from genome assembly GCA_029206835.1 of Rana muscosa. Classification (NCBI taxonomy): domain Eukaryota; kingdom Metazoa; phylum Chordata; class Amphibia; order Anura; family Ranidae; genus Rana; species Rana muscosa. Next base: position 6,582,204 of record CM055125.1, read on the forward strand.
TCTAAAGCCTCGTACACACGACCGAGAATCTCGTCAAGAAAAAACACGTCGTTTTTCTTGACGAGATTCTTGGACAAGAAACTTGTCCCGGCCGAGTGTACAGACGCTTGATTCAAAGAACCCGCGGTTCTTTGAATGGAGCGAACGCGGTGACGTCATCGACTACGACGAGCGTGCGCTCGTCACATTCGATGCCATCGCCGCCATCTTGCTACACCCTACCTATGCCTAGGAAGCTACCGCGCATGCGTCAAAGTCATTTCGAGCATGCGCGGGTTTCCACGGCGAAAGGTAAGTGTACACACACACACTTTTCTCGTTGAGAAACAGGCTGACAAGAATCTCGACGAGAAAATAGAGAGCAGGTTCTCTATTTTTCTCGTCGAGATTCTTGTCGGTTTTCTTGACGAGAAACCTGATAGCCGCGTACACACGACCGATTTACTCGGCAAGAAAGCTCTGCCAGCAAGTTTCCTGCTGGTTCTTGCCGAGAAACTGGGTCGTGTGTACAAGGCTTTAGTCCGTAGGGTCCAATATTGAGTTGGCCCACCCTTTGCAGCTATAACAGCTTCATCTCTTCTGGGAAGGCTGTCCACAAGGTTTAGGAGTGTCTATGGGAATGTTTGACCAGTCTTCCCGAAGTGCATTTGTGAGGTCAGGCACTAGGGTGACCACATTTCCAAACTACCATTCAGGGACACCCCCCTTCCTAAAAATCAGCTTGTGCTGTAACGAATCATAGCACAGTGATTGGACACAAGAGGCGGGATTTATGATTTCTCCAATCACAAGCAGGGGGTGGGGATTGTGCTCCTCCAGGCATTCCCGGCCAGACAAGTACTGTCAGTGAGTAAAGCGGTGATGTGGCGGCCTTTTTTGGGGGCATCAGATTGGCCCGGGGGGGGGGGTGGCTGTGTCAGTTTCATTCCGGGACACTGTATTGTCCTGGAATGAATGTGCCCGGGACAGACCTGCAAAATGCGGGTCTGTCCCGGGCAATCCGGGACATGTGGTCACCCTATCAGGCACTGATGTTGGACGAGAAGGCCTGACTCGCAGTGTCCGCTCTAATTCATCCCAAAGATGTTCCATGAGGCTGAGGTCAGGACTCTGTGCAGGCTAGTCAAGTTCCTTCACCCATAACTCGCTCATCCATGTCTTTATGGACATTGCTTTGTGCCCTGGTGCGCAGCCATGTTGGAACAAGAAGGGACCATCCCCAAACTGTTCCCACAAAGTTGCTAGCATGAAATTGTCCAAAATGTCTTGGTATGCTGATGCCTTAAGAGTTCCCTTCACTGGAACTAAGGGGCCAAGCCCAACCCCTAAAAACAACCCCACACCATAATCCCCCCTCCACCAAATGATTGAGACCAGTGCACAAAGCAAGGTCCATAAAGACATGGATGAGTGAGTTTGCGGTGGAGGAACTTGACTGGCCTGCACAGAGTCCTGACCTCAACCTGACAGAACACATTTAGGATGAATTGGAGCGGAGACTGTGAGCCAGACCTTCTCATCCAACATCAGTGCCTGACCTCACAAATGCCCTTCTGGAAGAATGGTCAAACATTCCCATAGACACACTCCTAAACCTTGTGGACAACCTTCCCAGAAGAGTTGAAGCTGTTATAGCTGTAAAGGGTGGGCCAACCCAATATTGAACCCTACGGACTAAGACTGGGATGCCATTTAAATTCATGTGTGTGTAAAGGCAGGTGTCCCAATACTTTTGACAATATAGTGTATGTATGTTGAGGGCATATAGGCTCATTAGATATGCATTCTGTGCTTCCATTTTAGACCTTCTGCCCGGTGATTGCACTTTCCTGCTCCTCTCACACTGATTGAAAACAACAGACTTTGGGTGGCAAACCTTACTTTACTTTATCTCAGCGGCTGTTTAGCAGGGTTGGTTATTGTTCTGCTTGATTGGGCAGATAGTCGCTAGTGAAACTATAAAAAACAATGACAGTCAATAATGTAGCAAGCATGTAAAACAGGAATGTAGCCAAAACGTTACTGTAATGCCGCATACACACGATTGTTTTTCACGTCGTTAAAAATGCCATTTTTTAAATTGGGCATTAAAAACGATTGTGTGTAGGCTCCAGAGCATTTTTAACGACGTGAAAAATGGCCTAAAAAAATGAGAACCTGCTCTATTTTTTCACGTTGTTTTTTTTAACGATGTGAAAACCGGTCGTGTTTATGCTTTTACGAGGGGAAAAAAAATGCGCATGCTCAGAATCAAGTATGAGACGGGAGCGCTCGTTCTGGTAAAACTAGCGTACGTAATGGAGATAGCACATTCGTCACGCTGTAACAGACTGAAAAGCACGAGGCTGAAAAGCGCGAATCGTCTCTCAACAAACTTTACTAACATGAAGGGTGGCGCCATCCGAACGGAACTTCCCCTTTATAGTGCCGTCGTACGTGTTGTACATCACTGCGCTTTACTCGAGCATTTTTTTTAATGAACGTGTGTATGCAAGGAAGGCTTGAGAGGAAACAAGAAAAATCACGTAGAGAAAAACGATGTTTTTGAAAATGACATTAAAAACGATCGTGTGTGCGCGGCATTAGGGAATGTCGCAATAAAATCTCAAATGTAGTTTTCCATTAAAAGGTCCGTCTAGATTTGTGTACTTGATGTCAGATTCAGTTACCGTATTTGCCGGCGTATAAGGCGACCCCCTAATTTTCCAGATAAAATGTTGGTTTTGGGATATACTCGCCGTATAAGACGACCCCCTTCCGACTTGCTATGCCTCACCATACCTCACTGTGCCATTGCATACCTCACTGTGCCATTGCATACCTCACTGTGCCCCATTGCATACCTCACTGTGCCCCATTGCATACCTCACTGTGCCCCATTGCATACCTCACTGTGCCATTGCATACCTCACTGTGCCCCATTGCATACCTCACTGTGCCCCATTGCATACCTCACTGTGCCATTGCATACCTCACTGTGCCCCATTGCATACCTCACTGTGCCCCATTGCATACCTCACTGTGCCATTGCATACCTCACTGTGCCCCATTGCATACCTCACTGTGCCCCATTGCATACCTCACTGTGCCCCATTGCATACCTCACTGTGCCATTGCATACCTCACTGTGCCCCATTGCATACCTCACTGTGCCCCATTGCATACCTCACTGTGCCCCATTGCATACCTCACTGTGCCATTGCATACCTCACTGTGCCCCATTGCATACCTCACTGTGCCCCATTGCATACCTCACTGTGCCCCATTGAGTACCTCACTGTGCCCCATTGCATACCTCACTGTGCCCCATTGCATACCTCACTGTGCCCCTCAACAATCACTTACCTTATCCCTGGCATGTAGAATCTCCAGTCAGACCGCGGCCGTCCATTTTTCAAAATACCGCGCCTCCTCCTCGTGTTGTTCTGTGATAGGCGGAAACACTCAGCTTCCCAGCAGACACTGTGTTCAGTGTTCCGCCTATCACAGATGCCCTCTCATCCGAGGCCAAGGACGAGAGGGCATGCATGATAGGCGGAACACTAAACAGAGGCTCTGCTGGGAAGCTGAGTGTTCCGCCTATCACGGAACAGCACGAGGAGGAGGCGCGGCTTTTGAAAAATGGACGCGGTCCGACTTTGGAGAAGATTTTTATGGGATAAAAAGTCATCTTATACGCCGGAAAATACGGTACTGGCTTTCACTATCTCTCTGGAACATCAATGGAAATATATGCCCCCCTTGTTTATACTTACTTCTTACCTTGAAGTCTCACTTCTGCTGCTGTATTCTTTCATGTATAAAGTATTTTAGAAACTTTCTTTGTAATCATCAAGCCAGGTGGACAGACTCTGGTAGGAAATTCGGCTTTCCAGCATCTGACAAAACTGGAAATGTTGTCTATTTTGGGTGGACTGATTATTGGTACATCTGTCATCCTGATACAGGCTTCCCCAGAGACACAGATCTGGAGTTAAGCATGATGAGACTTCAGCAGGCGTTTACAATAGTGCTGTCTCTTAGCACTCATAGTGCTCTGGGGATCCTTTGTCATCTATGAAAGTTTTCGTATATCCAATTACTAAAAGTTTACATGGGGTTTAACATGTTAATGTAGGTTCAAAAATGTTCTTTATCTTTACATTTTCTTACCTTTCATTAACTCTTCCTGACGCACCCTGACAGCCCTTTTAAGTGGATGTAATGCAGGTAGATGGAGGCAGATTCCCGATTACATTACCCATGTGATTGGTTGTAACAGCGGTCACATGATCGATACATTGCATCACAAACAGAGACCGGGAACTATCGATGAGCTCGGTCAGTGTGCTGGAAGCGCGCAGTGAGCAATCTTCAGCACATAACCAGGGAGACCCACGGAGGCATGGCTTGGCGCTAAGGTTAATCACTTTGAATGACAATTGCGCTGTCATGCAACTCTGTACCCAAATGACATTTATCTTTTTTTTCCACCCAAATAGAGCTTTCTGTTAGTGGTATTTAATCACCACTCGGGTTTTATCTTCTGCTTAACAATCTAAAGACCAAAATTCTTGAAAAATAATATACTTTTTTCTTCATTTCTGTTATAAAATTTTGCAAACGGGTAATTCTTATCCTTTTCTGATGTGCGCTGATGAGGCGGCACTGATGAGGCGGCACTGATTGGCAGCACTAATGGGTACTGTTTGACACTGATAGGCAGCACTGATGAGGATGCACTGATTGGCAGCACTGATGGGCACTGATTGGCAGCACTGATGGGCACTGATTGGCAGCACTGATTTACAGCACTGATGGGCGCTGATTGACACTGATAGGCGGCACTGATGGGTACTGATTGGCACTGATAGGCGGCACTGATTGGCAACACTAATGGGCGCTGATTGGCAGCACTGATTGACAGTATTTATTTGCAGCACTGATGGTTGCTGATTGACACTGATTAATGGCACAGATGAGGAGGCACTGATTGGCAGCACTGATGGGCACTAATATGCAGCACTGATTGGCAGCACTGATGGGTACTGATTGACACTGATAGGCAGCACTGATGAGGATACACTGATTGGCAGCACTGATTTACAGCACTGATGGGTGCTGTTTGACACTGATAGGCGGCACTGATGAGGAGGCACTGATTGGCAGCACTGATGGGTACAGATTGACACTGATTGGCGGCACTGATTGGCAACACTAATGGGCGCTGATTGGCAGCACTGATTGACAGTATTTATTTGCAGCACTGATGGTTGCTGATTGACACTGATTGGTGGCACGGATGAGGAAGCACTGATTGATAGCACTGATAGGCAGCACTGATGGGTGCTGATTGACACTGATAGGCGGCACTGATTGACAGCACTGATTTGCAGCACTGATGGGTGCTGATTGACACTGACATGCAGCACTGTTGGGGCTGCATTGATAATCAGGACACTGATGATTGGTGCCCTGATTATTGAAAGAGGTGGGTTAGAGCCCCCTAATATATATTTCTTGTTTTTGGTTATTACCTCTTTTAAATATATTGTTGCTCTGAACAGTGGCATCACTAGGGCTGGTGTCTTTGCAGCAGCTAAAAGCCAGTTTCTCCCCCTCCTGTCGGCTTTCAGCTGCTGAAGACACAGACACAGGGGATCATTCCTGTAATTGCTTCCCCGACACTGATTCCCCTCCCTGTTCTGCCTGCTTCTGATCCCCCCTTCCCCTGTGTGCCCCCTTGTCACTGTGTATATATATATTTATTTATTTTTATGTAAAAAACAAATAAAAAAGTGCTAATTCACACAGGTTCTCTGTTATGTTTGTGTCCACTAAAAATGATTTTAGTGTATTTTTTTTTTAAATATGGTCTTAATATATTGGGGGGGCCCTGACAGGTAGGCTGTATGGGGCCCCGTGATTTCTAACAGGAGCCCTGGCGGCGGCAGCACCCGAGAGCCGATGGAAACATCGGCTGCAGTGCCGACAGTGCCTGATTCCAGAACAGGTAAGTGATCTAATATTAAAAGTCAACAGCTGCGGTATTTGTAGCTGCTGACTGTTAATTTTTTTGTGGAGGGGTTGGACCTCCTCTTTAAATGCTTCCCTCCCGGGCCATTGTAAAATTACGTTTGGGTGGGAACCCTATTGTTTTTGGTGGACATCATATGATAGCCCCCCTGAACGTGCACCGGGCCGCGCTCCACCGGACACAAGAGTTGACTGATCAGTGTACAGGCCCTGTGCCAGTACCATGTGATTGCTGTGACCAATCACAGCAGATTACATGACAGTTTTAAACAACTAATGCTTCAAGCCATACATTGTGTACAATTGCGTTGCTAGCTGTGATTAGTTACAGTGATCACATGGTAAAGACAGGGCCAATTACAGCCCATCTGTAACATGTGATTAGCTGTGGCCAATCACAGCAGATTACATGACAGTTTTAAACAACTAATGATTCAAGCCATACATTGTGTACAATTGTGTTGCTAGCTGTGATTGGTCAAAGTGATCACATGGTACAGACAGGGCCAATTACAGCCCATCTGTACCATGTGATTAGCTGTGGCCAATCACAGCTAATCACAATACACAGTGAATACACACTTTCATTCAGTAAAAATGTTTGCTTATAGCAGTGAAATTAGCTGCTATAAGCAGGGCCGACATCAGGAATTTTGGGGCCCCTTACACAGCTTTGGGCATGGGCCCCCTGGAGCAGAGGAGAAACGGGGGGGGTGCTGCCGCCGCAAATTGAGAAGCGGGGTGGGGAAGACGCGAATTGTTGAGGTCGGGGGGGCTTTGGGTGCTGACGAACAAAGAAAGAACAACAAAAAAAGGGGGGTTGCCATCCGGGGCCCTCTGGGCCCCATACAAAAAATTAATAAAAAATAAAAAAATATTTTTTTTTTAAATAAAAAATACATAAAAAAGGGGGTTACCATCCACGGCCCCGGGCCTCCGGGCCGCTTACAAAAAAAAATGTAAAAAAAAAAAAGGGGGGCCATCCGGGCTACTGGGGACCTCCGGGCCCCTTACAGGTGTACTGCCTGTACCCCCCTGATGGCAGCCCTGGCTATAAGCAATCATAGCGTGTAAAAAACAAAAAACATATCACTTCCACAGAGTGGTCCAGTGTTACTATGGTAATACTGTATTACTCTGGTCACAGTATGTAAAGCAACTTAAAGAAAAAAAAAAAACTTAAAATAGTCAATCTCTGTACCTTAGGGGAGCTATTATTTGGAGCTGCAGGTGCTTATTATGTAATATGTTGCCATTCCTTTAAATGATTATTTCAAAACATAATCGCCTTCCTCTGGATCAACTGTGGGTATAGGATTGGGTATATGGGATTGTTTGATATTATTTTTAATTTGTTTATTTATTTTTATGGTTGAGCTAGATGAGCTTGTGTCTTTTTTCAACCTGACTAACTATGTAACTACGTTATTTGAGAGATGCATTGTGCACTGGTGCTGATGCATTGTACTGCTGAATGTTGAATGTTTCCAAGTTTGTAACTTGCATATAAAAAAAAAACAATAACAAGAATAAAAAAACAAAAAACAAAAAAACAGCATTTTCAGAAGGAAGTCAGTAAAGCCAGCTTCGGTGTTTCATGACAGGTTCACTTTAAATCAGCCATTGTTGTTTGGCTGGGATCCAAACATGCAACTTCCTGGACGCGGTGCCCAGGCGATCACACGCTGTCACGGGAGCTCCTATTGCCACACTTGTTTTTTCAGAATAAACAATGTTCTTCCTTCTCTTTTCTCATGCCGGTCAGTGACTCATCTCTCCCTTTGTATCAGAAGCAGCAGGATCCCCGATAATTAGAATTAGGGATCGTTAAGAATCTGTGACAATTTTGATAGAATTTGCACAAATCACACATAATGCTGAGCCACATATCCAGGATAAGGATATGAGGACATGAAAAAAATAAAATAAAATCAGGAAAGCTTTGCACTAAGTGAATTCCATGCTCCTTAGAATAAGGACCTGGTCACATGACTCCTGTCAAGGCATTGGTCATGTGATCACTGTCAAACAGGAGATAAATTGCTCAGGCAAAGCTTCTAAATGGATCACTCATCATAAAATGTCAGCTTCCCCTAAGCCCCATCAGCTGATCCCATGTGAGTAACGCCTTGGCAATGGTCACATGACTAACAGATCACACACTCAGAGCCCTTTTTTTGACATTCAAGCAGAAATGGACAAACTAAATTGTGTAAAAGGGAAGAAGCCAATGGAGGAAAATATTTAGTAGTACTAAACTGATCTGCAAGCTTTTCTTTCAAAGACAGAACAGAGGGTGCAAAACTGATTTTTTTTAAGCTTCCTAAAATTGTATCTGTATTCATTTATATATATATATATATATATATATATATATATATATATTGTGACAGCAGGAAGGTAAAGTCACCTGGTTGCATCCAGGGGGGTAGATATATTTCTCCCAGATTCAGGCTTTATGCCGACTTATACAACTAGGGAGTTGATGAAGCCCAGCTGAGGCTAGTGGGCTCATGGATGACTCATACCTCTAGAGAGAGGGCTGGGCGTCATGCAGGCAGGGAGTTGATGAGACCAGCTGAAGCTTGTCAGCTCATTTAAGGCCTTTATAAAAACTCCCAGCTTCATTAGATGTTAGCTCATGCCTGGACCCAGACCTGTGTGGACTGTCTAGGGAGAGTGAACCCCTGTGCGGTGAGGCAAAGCCTGTGTGGCTATTTGTTTGGACTTTTACTAAACCAGGGACTTAGGGACTAGGACAGCACCAGGCTGATCCCAGTTGTTAGTTTAGGAAACCTGCATGTTTAGTCAGAGGTCAAACTGACCAGGATTTATTTTGTTTATGTTTCTTTTTGGCTTTGCTGTGTTTTTGTCACTGTACATAGAGAAATAAACCGCACCTTTTGATTTTGAAAATCACACACACCCGCTACCGAGTTAACCCCCTCACAGTTGGTGGAGAACCAGTGGCAGTTTTTTTTAAGCCAGCATGGAGGAGATACTGAAACAGCTGGCTCTAGCAAATGCCAATCAACAGCAGACAAATGCAGGTTTGCAAAGGAGCCTTGCAGCCCAGCAGCAAGCTCATCAACAAGCCCAGCAGCAATCTGAGGCCCGCTTCATAGACCTGTTACAGAAGCAAGAGCAGAGACTACAACAAATGGAAGCAGTAATGCAGCAACGTCCGCAGACCAGTGAGGAAAGCCGTCCCACTAATACCGCGTCCTTTGGGGTGAGTCGTTTATTGACAAAAATGACTGGAGAGGATGATCCAGAGGTATTTTTGACCACATTTGAAAGGACTGCTGAAAGAGAAAAGTGGCCTGAGGAGCAGTGGGCTGGACTGGTGGCTCCTCTGTTAACTGGTGAATCGCAGAAGGCTTACTATGACCTAGAGCCTGACCAAGCAAAAGACTATGTGATGCTAAAAGCTGAAATATTGGCAAGGCTGGGTGTCACCCTGGCTGTCCGGGCTCAGCGTGTGCATAACTGGACTTTCCAGCTTGGAAAACCCCCCAGGTCTCAAATGTATGATCTCATTCACCTGAGCAGGAAGTGGCTACAGCCAGAGACTTTGTCCGCACCGGAGATTGTGGAACGTGTTGTGATGGATCGTTTCTTGAGAGCTCTTCCTACCGCCATTCAAAAGTGGGTAAGCCATGGAGACCCAGAAACGGCCGGTAAACTTGTGGATCGTGTAGAGAGATACTTGGCTACAGAGAACCTGACGGCCTCTTCCAGAGACTCTCGGACTTTCCACCCTAAGACCAGACCATCCCCAGGGGCGGATAAGAGGATTCCAAGGGGTGAGGGTGGAGAGAGTGAGAGGGTGGGAGCTCTACCCAAAGTTTGGCGAGAACAGCCTGGGAAGTCAGGGGCTCAAGAGGCAGCCAAATGGATTGTTTGCTACCGCTGCCGGCAAGCGGGACATATTGCAGCAAATTGCCCGGTTGTGGAGGAACCCATGCAATGTGACTTTCTGATGGACAGACGTCAGTCGCTGTGTGCGACAGTCGCATGCACTGCCATTCGGGGAACTGAGAAACATTTATGCAAAATGTGTATTAATGGTAGAAATGTTGTGGTATTACTGGATTCAGGTAGCCTTGTGACCCTGATAAAGGCTGAATTAGTTAAAACAGAGGTCTCTGGGAATAGCAAGGTAGCTGTTATTTGTGTGCATGGGGACACCCGAGAGTATCCAGTGACTACAATGTGTTTCGAGACCCCCAAAGGTACCCTCTCTCATCCAGTGGGGTTAGTATCTCAATTACCGCATGATGCCATTGTGGGAAGGGATTTTCCGAAGTTCTGGGAACTGTGGGATGATCCTGAGCCCCCCACTGGTGCCCCTATGTACCAGGAATGTGATAGCCAGAACTCCTCTGAGAGTGGTGAGGACTCTCCAGAATTTCCCTTGTCAGTATTGGCAGGGGAGACTCAAGAAACTGGAGAGGAGCCCACCTCCTCAGACGAAAACCTACCGTCTGTGGAGTTTTCTGATCTGGAGGTTCACAGGGAAAATTTTGCCACAGAACAGTTAAAAGACCCCGCCCTAATAAAGGCACGGGAAAACGTAGTGGAAATAGATGGCGAGTTAGTGAACCCAGATAATACCTGCACTTACCCATACTTCAGCGTAGAGAAGGACCTACTGTATCGGGTGGCAAAAAGGGCAGAAGAAACCGTTGAGCAGCTTGTGGTGCCCAAACCTTACAGGAAGTTGGTGTTGGAGTTGGCCCATGGGCACATTCTTGGAGGTCATCTGGGGACAGAGAAAACCCGAGAGAGGGTATTACAGAGATTCTATTGGCCTGGGGTGATGAAGGACATAGAAAATTATTGTTCCTCCTGCCCTGTGTGTCAGAGGTCGGCCCCGATGCCACATTTCCGTAGCCCGCTGGTCCCTCTACCCATCATTGAGGTCCCGTTTGAGAGAATCGCAATGGATTTGGTAGGTCCTATAATCAAGTCCGCTAGGGGGCACCAGTACATATTGGTTATAATGGACTATGCCACCCGTTATCCAGAAGCGATCCCTCTCAGAAATACCTCGGCCAAAACCATAGCCAAAGAGCTATCTCTTGTTTTTAGCCGGGTGGGTATTTGTAAAGAACTGCTTACGGACCAAGGTACACCCTTTATGTCCCGGGTTATGAAAGAGCTGTGTAAATTGTTCAAAGTGACGCAATTGCGTACATCTGTGTATCACCCCCAAACCGATGGGCTGGTTGAAAGATTCAACAAAACCCTAAAACAAATGTTGAAGAAAGTGGTGGATAGAGATGGAAAGGATTGGGACTGTCTACTTCCTTATTTGATGTTTGCTATTAGGGAGGTGCCCCAATCCTCTACGGGATTCTCCCCCTTTGAGTTACTGTATGGGAGACACCCAAGAGGGCTGTTGGATATTGCCAAGGAAACTTGGGAAAGTGAGAGTTCTCCCCACAGGAGTGTGATTGAGCATGTCGCCCTGATGCAAGATCGAATTGCACAGGTAATGCCCATCGTGAAGGAACATTTGGCCCAAGCGCAGTTGGCACAGCAGAGAGTGTACAACCGTGGAGCAAAGACCCGTACCTTTTCCCCGGGGGATAGGATATTGGTACTTGTCCCTACGGTTGAAAGTAAATTCCTTGCCAAATGGCAAGGCCCCTACGAGATAATGGAAAAAGTGAGCAAAGTGAATTACAAGGTCAGACAACCAGGAAGGCGAAAGCCCGAACAGATATATCACGTTAATCTGTTGAAAGCCTGGAGGGATAGAGAGTCCCTAGTCGCAGAAACTTGGTCACCAGCTCAAACTGGTTGCGTGATTCCGGAGGTTGGAATAGCAGCCACCTTGTCACAACCCCAACAACAGGAGGTTAAGGAGTTTGTGCTTCGCAACAAGGAGGTGTTCTCTGAGCTGCCGGGACAAACATCTGGGGTAGAGCATGATATTATTACCCCGCCCGGTGAAAGGGTGAAGTTAAAACCCTATCGGATCCCAGAGGCCCGACGGGAGGCAATACGGGAGGAAGTACAGAAAATGCTGAACTTAGGGGTGATAGAGGAGTCCCAAAGTGATTGGTCTAGTCCCATTGTGTTGGTGCCTAAACCGGATGGGAGCTGGCGATTTTGTAACGATTTTCGTCAGTTGAACAAAGTTACAAAATTTGACACCTACCCCATGCCACGTATAGATGAGTTGATCGACCGGCTGGGAACAGCCCGATACATGACGACTCTTGACCTCACAAAAGGGTATTGGCAAATTCCCCTGGCCAAGTCGGCCAAAGAGAAAACCGCATTTGTAACCCCAGACGGGGCGTTCCAATATAAGAGAATGCCGTTCGGGTTACAGAATGCGCCGGCCACATTCCAGCGGAAAATGGACCAGATACTGAGGCCCCATCGGAAGTATGCTGCGGCTTACCTGGATGACGTAATTGTCCATAGCACAGATTGGGCCTCACATCTGCCAAAAGTGCAAGCAGTCCTAGACTCTATCCGGGAAGCGGGGTTTACGGCTAACCCCAAGAAGTGTACCATTGGGCAGGAGGAGGCCAAATATCTTGGGTACACCATTGGCAGGGGAGTGATAAAACCCCAACTCAACAAAGTCGAGGCCATCCAGAGTTGGCCACGTCCCAACAGCAAGAAGCAGGTACGGGCCTTTCTGGGAATCGCGGGTTATTATCGGCGCTTCATTCCCCACTTTGCTTCTAAGGCTGTGCCCCTAACCAACCTGACGAAAGGGAAAGGGTCGGTCATGATTAAATGGACCCCCGAGGCTGAGGCAGCATTCCAATTCTTGAAACAAGCCTTATGTAGCCAGCCAGTGTTGTACTCACCCGACTTCTCTAAAGACTTTATCGTACAAAGTGATGCGTCAGATGTGGGGTTAGGAGCAGTATTGTCCCAGGTCTGGAACGGGGAAGAGCACCCAGTCATTTACCTCAGCAGGAAGTTGAAGTCCCATGAGGTAAATTACGCCACGGTTGAAAAGGAGTGTTTAGCGGTGAAGTGGGCTCTAGATTCCCTTCGGTACTATCTGCTAGGTAGGCACTTTGACATGGTTACGGATCACGCTCCGTTAAAGTGGATGGCTCAAAACAAGGAGACAAATAGAAGAGTGAATAGGTGGTTCCTGGCCCTACAGGAATTCAACTTCACAGTAAAGCATCGCCCTGGCGTTCAAATGGGGAATGTGGATGCTTTGTCTCGAGTACATGAATGCCTGATTGCTGGTGTTCCAACCCCAAGGTTAAAACAAGAGGGGGGGGTATGTGACAGCAGGAAGGTAAAGTCACCTGGTTGCATCCAGGGGGGTAGATATATTTCTCCCAGATTCAGGCTTTATGCCGACTTATACAACTAGGGAGTTGATGAAGCCCAGCTGAGGCTAGTGGGCTCATGAATGACTCATACCTCTAGGGAGAGTGCTGGGCGTCGTGCAGGCAGGGAGTTGATGAGACCAGCTGAAGCTTGTCAGCTCATTTAAGGCCTTTATAAAAACTCCCAGCTTCATTAGATGTTAGCTCATGCCTGGACCCAGACCTGTGTGGACTGTCTAGGGAGAGTGAACCCCTGTGCGGTGAGGCAAAGCCTGTGTGGCTATTTGTTTGGACTTTTACTAAACCAGGGACTTAGGGACTAGGACAGCACCAGGCTGATCCCAGTTGTTAGTTTAGGAAACCTGCATGTTTAGTCAGAGGTCAAACTGACCAGGATTTATTTTGTTTATGTTTCTTTTTGGCTTTGCTGTGTTTTTGTCACTGTACATAGAGAAATAAACCGCACCTTTTGATTTTGAAAATCACACACACCCGCTACCGAGTTAACCCCCTCACAATATATATATATATAAATATATATATATGTATATAGCAATACCCCCAGTTAAGAGGGCTGCTGATATACATTTTGGGCCTGTAACACACTGCTGTCAACCCCCAGTAACTGGCTCTAACCTCCCTTGGCACAGATAGCAGTAATATGGGATTGTGAAACCCGTTGGCTAAGGGGATCACAATACCGCAATAAACATATAACCACACAGCGTATTTGCTTAACCACAAGTAAGTTTTACTGAGTATAAAGCATGAAGTTAAACAGTAGTACATATGCCTCTGCAGAGCCCTGCAATATTAACTGTTAAAGCGGAGGTTCACCCGATTTTATTTTTTTAAAAGCCAGCAGCTACAAATATGGCAGCTGTTGACTTTTAAAAAATGGACACTTACCTGTCCAGCGCGCCCGCGATGTCAACAGACGAGGCTGAGCAATCGCTGGGTCCTCGGATGCTTCCGCCGCCATCCTCGGTGAGGGAATTAGGAAGTGAAGCCTTGCCCGGTACCCTACTGCGCATGCGCGAGTATCGCGGCGCGCCGTCACTGGTCCCCGCTCTCTCCTGGGAACAGTGTGTTTCCCAGAAGACAGTGGTGGGTGACGCGAAGGGGCGGGACTCCCGCGGGAGTCAGAACCCGGAAGTGGTGCAAATACCTGTTTTATACAGGTATCTGCACCCCCCCTCCCCCCTGAAAGGTGCCAAATGTGACACCGGAGGGGGGGAGGGTTCCAAAAAGCGGAGGTTCCCTTTTTGTGTGGACCTCCGCTTTAAGAATATAAACAAGCAATAAGTTCTAGTAGTATTTCACACACTCAATGTTAATCAACTACGCTCGCGAGCTTCCCCCTCGTGGGCAAAGATGGCGCCCAAACAGTGTCTAATTGCTTTAAAGTCAGACCTGACTATTGCAGATACGATGCTCCGTTGGGAGAGATCTTCGCTAGCAATGGTGGTGCACTTTAAAAGGGTATTTGTAATCCACAGGTATAAACAGTCATCTACTCGATATGCAATAAAGGATTATAATACAATAAAACTATTGCTGCACAACACACGGTCCCTCTTACGTGCAATGCAACACTCCGGTAACTGTGGTCCCTGAACGGGGGACACTGAGCCTAAAGACAAGTCAAATAATCCTTGAGCAAGTGCTCTCTCACCTGACCGGACCAGTCTGTATAACCGACTTCCGTAACTGGGCTCCTGTACACAGTCTCATGACTCCCGTAGTCTCCGATCCTCCCGACAGTCCTTGGATAGATGATGGACGAAATGACTCCTGGGTTCTCCTGTGAAGGCCGGAGGCTCTTTGGATCACAAGGCCCAACTCTCAGGCCCAGTCCAACGACAGACCCAGCGCAGACCTCACTTGCTAGGTGGGCGACGTCCAAAGAGACCCGCGTGTTGCTCCGCTCCTCCTTAAATAGGCCTTCCCCAGCAGACTTTGCGCCGGGCAATGCACTGTGGGTGTCCCGCTGTACTCTGGGTATAGTAGTCTTTTGAGCTCCTTAAAGTGACACCCCGCTACACATATATATATATATATATATATATATATATATATATATATATTGTGACAGCAGGAAGGTAAAGTCACCTGGTTGCATCCAGGGGGGTAGATATATTTCTCCCAGATTCAGGCTTTATGCTGACTTATACAACTAGGGTGGAGAGTTGTATGGGCCCAGCTGAGGCTAGTAGGCTCATGGATGACTCATACCTCTAGGGAGAGTGTGGGGCGTCGTACAGACAGGGAGTTGATGAGGCCAGCTGAAGCTTGTCAGCTCATTTAGGCCTCTATAAGAACTCCCAGATTCATTAGGTGTTAGCTCATGCCTGGAAGCAGACCTGTGTGGACTTCCTGGAGAGAGTGAACCCTTGTCCGGTGAGACAAAGCCTGTGTGGCTATTTGCTTGGACATTTAAAACCAGGGACCTAGGGACTAGGACAGCACTAGGCTGATCCCAGTTGTTAGTTAGGAAACCTGTATGTTTAGTCAGAGGTCAAGTTGACCAGGATTTAATTTGTTTATGTTTCTTTTGGCTTTGCTGTGTTTTGTCACTGTAAATAGAAAATAAACCGCACCTTTTTTTTTTTTGATTTTGAAAACCACAACCTCCGTTTGCTGGGCCTGTTTTTGTGTGGGGAGCCCATCCCGGGGGTCACACACACCCGCTGCCAAGCTAACCCCCTCACAGTTGGTGGAGAACCAGTGGCAGTTTTTTTTTAAGCCAGCATGGAGGAGATACTGAAGCAGCTGGCTCTAGCAAATGCCAATCAACAGCAGACAAATGCAGGTTTGCAAAAGAGCCTTGCAGCTCAACAACAGAACTTCGCAGCCCAGCAGCAAGCTCATCATCAACAGAGCCTTGCAGCTCAGCAACAAGCCCAGCAGCAATCTGAGGCCCGCTTCATAGACCTGTTACAGAAGCAAGAGCAGAGACTACAACAAATGGAAGCAGTAATGCAGCAACGTCCGCAGACCAGTGAGGAAAGCCGTCCCACTAATACCGCGTCCTTTGGGGTGAGTCGTTTATTGACAAAAATGACTGGAGAGGATGATCCAGAGGTATTTTTGACCACATTTGAAAGGACTGCTGAAAGAGAAAAGTGGCCTGAGGAGCAGTGGGCTGGACTGGTGGCTCCTCTGTTAACTGGTGAATCGCAGAAGGCTTACTATGACCTAGAGCCTGACCAAGCAAAAGACTATGTGATGCTAAAAGCTGAAATATTGGCAAGGCTGGGTGTCACCCAGGCTGTCCGGGCTCAGCGTGTGCATAACTGGACTTTCCAGCTTGGAAAACCCCCCAGGTCTCAAATGTATGATCTCATTCACCTAAGCAGAAAGTGGCTACAGCCAGAGACTTTGTCCGCACCAAAGATTGTGGAACGTGTTGTAATGGATCGGTTTTTGAGAGCTCTTCCTACTGCCATCCAAAAGTGGGTAAGCCATGGAGACCCAGAGACGGCCGATGGTCTTGTGGATCGTGTGGAGAAATACTTGGCTACAGAGAACCTGACGGCCTCTTCCAGAGACACTCGGACTTTCCACCCTAAGACCAGACCATCCCCAGGGGCGGATAAGAGGATTCCAAGGGGTGAGGGTGGAGAGAGTGAGAGAGTGGGAGCTCTACCCCAAGTTTGGCGAGAACAGCCTGGGAAATCAGCGGCTCAAGAGGCGGCAAGAAGGATCGTTTGCTACCGCTGCCGGCAAGCGGGACATATTGCAGCCAATTGCCCGGTTGTGGAGGAACCCATGCAGTGTGACTTTCTGATGGGCAGACGTCAGTCGCTGTGTGCGACAGTCGCATGCACTGCCATTCGAGGAACTGAGAAACATTTATGCAAAATGTGTGTTAATGGTAGAAATGTTGTGGTATTGCTGGATTCAGGTAGCCTTGTGACCCTGATAAAGGCTGAGTTAGTTAAAACAGAGGTCTCTGGGAATAGCAAGGTAGCTGTTATTTGTGTGCATGGGGACACCCGAGAGTATCCAGTGACTACAGTGTGTTTCGAGACCCCCAAAGGTACCCTCTCTCATCCAGTGGGCTTAGTATCTCAGTTACCGCATGACGCCATTGTGGGAAGGGATTTTCCGAAGTTCTGGGAACTGTGGGATGATCCTGAGCCCCCCACTGGTGCCCCTATGTACCAGGAATGGGATAGCCAGAACTCCCCTGAGAGTGGTGAGGACTCTCCGGAATTTCCCTTATCAGTATTGGCAGGGGAGACTCAAGAAACTGGAGAG
Source organism: Rana muscosa (assembly GCA_029206835.1). Classification (NCBI taxonomy): domain Eukaryota; kingdom Metazoa; phylum Chordata; class Amphibia; order Anura; family Ranidae; genus Rana; species Rana muscosa. The sequence goes on from CM055125.1 coordinate 6,599,801, forward strand.
GAGCCCACCTCCTCAGACGAAAACCTACCGTCTGTGGAGTTTTCTGATCTTGAGGTTCACAGGGAAAACTTTGCCACAGAACAGTTGAAAGACCCCGCCCTAATAAAGGCACGGGAAAACGTAGTGAAAATAGATGGCGAGTTAGTGAACCCAGATAATACCTGCATTTACCCATACTTCAGCGTAGAGAAGGACCTACTGTATCGGGTGGCAAAAAGGGCAGAAGAAACCGTTGAGCAGCTTGTGGTGCCCAAACCTTACAGGAAGTTGGTGTTGGAGTTGGCCCATGGGCACATTCTTGGAGGTCATCTGGGGACAGAGAAAACCCGAGAGAGGGTATTACAGAGATTCTATTGGCCGGGGGTGATAAAGGACATAGAAAATTATTGTTCCTCCTGCCCTGTGTGTCAGAGGTCGGCCCCGATGCCACATTTCCGTAGCCCGCTGGTCCCTCTACCCATCATTGAGGTCCCGTTTGAGAGGATCGCCATGGATTTGGTAGGTCCTATAATCAAGTCCGCTAGGGGGCACCAGTACATATTAGTTATAATGGACTATGCCACCCGTTATCCAGAAGCGATCCCTCTCCGAAATACCTTGGCCAAAACCATAGCCAAAGAGCTATCTCTTGTGTTTAGCCGGGTGGGTATTTGTAGAGAACTGCTTACGGACCAAGGTACACCCTTTATGTCCCGGGTTATGAAGGAGCTGTGTAAATTGTTCAAAGTGACGCAATTACGTACATCTGTGTATCACCCCCAAACCGATGGGCTGGTTGAAAGATTCAACAAAACCCTAAAGCAAATGTTGAAGAAAGTGGTGGATAGAGATGGAAAGGATTGGGACTGTCTACTTCCTTATCTGATGTTTGCTATTAGGGAGGTGCCCCAATCCTCTACGGGATTCTCCCCCTTTGAGTTACTGTATGGGAGACACCCAAGAGGGCTGTTGGATATTGCCAAGGAAACTTGGGAAAGTGAGAGTTCTCCCCACAGGAGTGTGATTGAGCATGTCGCCCTGATGCAAGACCGAATTGCACAGGTAATGCCCATCGTGAAGGAACATTTGGCCCAAGCGCAGTTAGCACAGCAGAGAGTGTACAACCGTGGAGCCAAGACCCGTACCTTTTCCCCGGGGGATAGGATACTGGTACTTGTCCCTACGGTTGAAAGTAAATTCCTTGCCAAATGGCAAGGCCCCTACGAGATAATGGAAAAAGTGAGCGAAGTGAATTACAAGGTCAGACAACCAGGAAGGCGAAAGCCCGAACAGATCTATCACGTTAATCTGTTGAAAGCCTGGAGGGATAGAGAGTCCCTAGTCGCAGACACTTGGTCACCAGCTCAAACTGGTTGCGTGATTCCTGAGGTTGGAATAGCAGCCACCTTGTCACAACCCCAACAACAGGAGGTTAAGGAGTTTGTGCTTCGCAACAAGGAGGTATTCTCTGAGCTGCCGGGACAAACATCTGGGGTAGAGCATGACATCATTACCCCGCCCGGTGAAAGGGTGAAGTTAAAACCCTATCGGATCCCAGAGGCCCGACGGGAGGCAATACGGGAGGAAGTACAGAAAATGCTGAACTTAGGGGTGATAGAGGAGTCCCAAAGTGATTGGTCTAGTCCCATTGTGTTGGTGCCTAAACCGGATGGGAGCTGGCGATTTTGTAACGATTTTCGTCAGTTGAACAAAGTTACAAAATTTGACACCTACCCCATGCCACGTATAGATGAGTTGATCGACCGGCTGGGAACAGCCCGATACATGACGACTCTTGACCTCACAAAAGGGTATTGGCAAATCCCCCTGGCCAAATTGGCCAAAGAGAAAACCGCATTTGTAACCCCAGACGGGCGTTCCAATATAAAAGAATGCCGTTCGGGTTACAGAATGCGCCGGCCACGTTCCAGCGGAAAATGGACCAGATGCTGAGGCCCCATCGGAAGTATGCTGCGGCTTACCTGGATGACGTAATTGTCCATAGCACAGATTGGGCCTCACATCTGCCAAAAGTGCAAGCAGTCCTGGACTCTGTTCGGGAAGCGGGGTTTACGGCTAACCCCAAGAAGTGTACCATTGGGCAGGAGGAGGCCAAATATCTTGGGTACACCATTGGGAGGGGAGTAATAAAACCCCAACTCAACAAAGTCGAGGCCATCCAGAGTTGGCCACGTCCCAACAGCAAGAAGCAGGTACGAGCCTTTCTGGGAATCGCTGGGTATTATCGGCGATTCATTCCCCACTTTGCCTCTAAGGCTGTGCCCCTAACCAACCTAACGAAGGGGAAAGGGTCGGTCATGATTAAATGGACCCCCGAGGCTGAGGCAGCATTCCAATTCTTGAAACAAGCCTTATGTAGCCAGCCAGTGTTGTACTCACCCGACTTCTCTAAAGACTTTGTCGTACAAAGTGATGCGTCAGATGTGGGGTTAGGAGCAGTATTGTCCCAGGTCTGGAACGGGGAAGAGCACCCAGTCATTTACCTCAGCAGGAAGTTGAAGTCCCATGAGGTAAATTACGCCACCGTTGAAAAGGAGTGTTTAGCGGTGAAGTGGGCTCTAGATTCCCTTCGGTACTACCTGCTAGGTAGGCACTTTGACATGGTTACGGATCACGCTCCGTTAAAGTGGATGGCTCAAAACAAGGAAACAAATAGAAGAGTGAATAGGTGGTTCCTGGCCCTCCAGGAATTCAACTTCACAGTAAAGCATCGCCCTGGCGTTCAAATGGGGAATGTGGATGCTTTGTCTCGAGTACATGAATGCCTGATTGCTGGTGTTCCAACCCCGAGGTTAAAACAAGAGGGGGGGGGGTATGTGACAGCAGGAAGGTAAAGTCACCTGGTTGCATCCAGGGGGGTAGATATATTTCTCCCAGATTCAGGCTTTATGCTGACTTATACAACTAGGGTGGAGAGTTGTATGGGCCCAGCTGAGGCTAGTAGGCTCATGGATGACTCATACCTCTAGGGAGAGTGTGGGGCGTCGTACAGACAGGGAGTTGATGAGGCCAGCTGAAGCTTGTCAGCTCATTTAGGCCTCTATAAGAACTCCCAGATTCATTAGGTGTTAGCTCATGCCTGGAAGCAGACCTGTGTGGACTTCCTGGAGAGAGTGAACCCTTGTCCGGTGAGACAAAGCCTGTGTGGCTATTTGCTTGGACATTTAAAACCAGGGACTTAGGGACTAGGACAGCACTAGGCTGATCCCAGTTGTTAGTTAGGAAACCTGTATGTTTAGTCAGAGGTCAAGTTGACCAGGATTTAATTTGTTTATGTTTCTTTTGGCTTTGCTGTGTTTTGTCACTGTAAATAGAAAATAAACCGCACCTTTTTTTTTTTTGATTTTGAAAACCACAACCTCCGTTTGCTGGGCCTGTTTTTGTGTGGGGAGCCCATCCCGGGGGTCACACACACCCGCTGCCAAGCTAACCCCCTCACAATATATATACCAGAAAATTTATTTTTATATTTACAATGATCGCTTACAAACCTTGGGAACATTAAGGGGTCTATTTATGAACTTTTCCCTGTACAAAGGTGAAATACATTTTCAACCGCAACAGGATATTGCAGTATTTTGAATATATTTCCTACGATCGTCAACGCCATCTAGTGGCCATAATGCAGTATATTCCTGATTGAGGTACAGTAGTTGACCATATTACACAAAACACAGAGATTTTCTTGTTTCAGCCGTGCAGAGGTTTGCCGCATATGCACAGCAATTTTTTTAAATTTTCGGTAAATAAACCGCAAATATATATATATATATGTGTATATATATATATATATATATATATATATATATATATATATATATATATATATATATATTTTGTGACGGGGTTAGCTTGGCAGCAGGTGTGTTTGACCCCCTGGATGGGTTCACCACACAAAATTAGGCACAGCAGACAGTGGCAGGAGAAAAAACAAAAGGGTGCGGTTTTTATTTGAACTATATGCAGACAAAAAAATATAACAGAAAACAAAAGAAACAGGAAAAGAAATCCTGGTCAACTTGACCACTCACTACACACGGTGGTGTCCATAACTAACAACTGGGTACAGCCTTGTGCTGCCCCAGTCCCTAGATCCCTGCTTTTAGAAGTACTTAGCAATAGCCACACAGGCTTTGTCTCACCGCACAGAAAGCGTGCGCACACGCGCGCACACACAAAGTCTATACACACAGATCTGGTTCCAGGTTGGAGCATCTCCCTTAGCATGCTGGGAGTTCTTGCAGAGGTCTTAATGAGCCCACTTACTTCAGCTGGCCTCATTAACTCTTCCCCTGCAAGACTCCCAGCACTCCCCCTAGTGGTATAAATTGGCATAAAGCCTGAATCTAGGACATATATATCTTCCATCCTGGATGCCACCCGGTGATTTTACCTGCCTGCTGTCACAATATAATATATATATATATATCTATCTATATCTATACACACACATATATATACCGTATATACTCGAGTATAAGCCGAGTTTTTCAGCACATTTTTTTGTGCTGAAAATGCCCCCTCGGCTTATACTCGAGTCACCTTTTTGCGCCTGATCTCCCGGATTTTTGGGGACCCGGTACTGGCCGTCCATAGGTCCCCTGGACCCCAAACTTGGCACACATGTAGCCTTACTCTTCCTTTACAATTGTGCAAATTTTGTTGTCCGGGGGACCTACGGCCGGGGAGCACCGATTTTTCAAAGCCGGGCACTCCTTCTATAGACTCCTATGTTAAACGGTCATTTCTCTGGTGATTTTGGGGACCCGGTACCGGCAGGTCTTGGGTCCCCTGGACCCCATATATGGCACACACGTAGCCCCATTTCTCCTCTATAAGGGTGAAAAGTTTTTTTGTCTGGGGGACTTACGGCCGTGGAGCACTGATTTTTCAAAGCCGGGCACTCCTTCCATAGACTCCCAAGTTAAACGTCAGTCTAGTCATGAACACAGTGAGGCATGGGCACAGTGAGGCATGCACATGGGCACAGTGAGGCACAGTGAGGCATGCAGATGGACACCCTAGGCTTATACTCGGGTCAATAAGTTTTCCCAGTTTTTTGTGGTAAAATTAGGTGCCTCGGCTTATATTCGGGTCGGCTTATACTCGAGTATATACGGTATATATATATGTAGCAGGGTGTTCCCCTTTAATGCAGAGAGACAAGAAGTTCCAGGTGAGAGGTGAGTCGGGAGGTAGTAAAGAGACATTATGGAAGTGAAAGCAGAGGAGAGAGAGACTACATCTCCCAGTACATCTTGCAGCACCCAGGGTGCATTGCTCCAGAACAGAGACTGCTGGGGCAGACTTTATAAAGGGGAGGCGGAGTTTTGGTCGGCCTCTTTGGACACCCCTCTCCTAGCAAGAGGATCTCTGTGCTGAACTGCTGTGTGCACAAGGCCTGAAGCCTGGGCCGTGTGCTCCTTTCCAAAGAGCCCTCTGCCAGCCTAGCAGAGCCTTAGAGACATCTAATCCTCCTTGCTGCAGTACACCAGAAGGATTGAAGACTTGGATGTCGGTGGATTCCTGTTCCTAGACGAATCGATGGAGGAAACGGACTTGGACTTGTCCAGGTGGTGAGAGCTGTTTAAAGACAGATACTTTATCTTTACTATTCGTTGGGATTACAAAGTTGTTCTTCAAGTGCACCACCGAAAAGATTGCTAGTGAATATTGTTTCACTGAACTTCCATTTAGATCAGTCAGGCCTGACTGCATAGGTAGACATTGCTGGGTGTTAGTCTACCCCTGAGGGGAAGTAGCTGTAAAAGGGCAGCGCTAGAGTTGCATAGCAATACTTTATTATTCTGATTACTCTGTTTATCTTTATTACTGTTTATTGCAGGGATCTGCAACTTGTTATACTGTTGTTTATTACTTGCCCATTAGCCTCAGTAAAATATCTGGGTAAAGTACATTTGGTGTCAGTTCCGCTTACTTTAATAGGAGTTTTAAAGTATATTCTGTGTATGTTTGTTATAGGACTGCGTCACCAACAGTTGCGGTCACGCGGTCCTATCCCTCTATCACCAGCTGTGCCACGGGAGGTTAGAGCCGATTGCCAGGGGTTGACAGCAGTGCACTACAGGGCCCAAATCAATATCAGCGGCTCTCTTAACTGGGGGTAGCGCTACACGTGGGGGCTCGAGTCCGGGATCCTTGTACGTTGCACGCTGCAATCAAGCCGGTCAGAAGTACCAGCATGGACCCGCTGGCAATGTCACAGTGGTGCGCAGCGATGGGCGCCGATCCAACCGCGGCGGTAGTCATTGTACTCCCGGGGGAAAGATGGAAGGAAGAGGAGATAAAACATCTCGTATTGTTACTGTCTCCGAGCCACAAAGCATGGGTGATGGATTTTAGGCCAGATCCAGTGATCTCGTTTACATACGCACTGGTAGAATGGAAAAACGAAATCCCAGAGCATTTTAAAAGTCAGAGTATACAAGCCATAGATAATCAGATCTATCACTTGATACATACGCTGCCAGTGAAGGAAGAATGGTTTCAGACACCAAAGCCATCACTCCCACAATTATCTCCACCACTATCCCCTAAAGCAGAAAAGCTTAAGGAACTATTAAGCCCGGGATCACCGCTGGCCGCTATAGGGCCTGAATTGTTGAATGCTCTAGGAGACCTTGTAATTAAGTGCCTGAAAAGCAGTACGGTGCATGTGGAGGCCGGTTACCAGAAGCTTAGCACCTTCTCAGGGAAGCTCCCCGTCCCTGCGGGGGAGGAAGATTTTGACACTTGGGTGGAACAGGCATTGCAGGCAGTAGAAGCATGGGAGGTGCCTGAGGCACAGAAGAGACAGCGAGTCTTAGAAAGTCTGAAAGGTGCCGCGGCAGAATCGGTGAAGAGCTTCCGGTTTGGAAATGAAAACTGTACAGCTCAAGATTGCCTGGCCATGCTGCAGGAAGAGTTTGGTCAGCTGGAGAAGGTGTCAGAGATGATTTATCAAATTGAACACACTCTCCAGCAGCCGAATGAGAAACTGTCAGAATATGTTAGAAGGCTGAACAGGCAGTTATGCAAGATTGTACTGAAGAAGGGAATGCTGCCCAAAGATGCAGATGAAGCACGCATGAAGCAGATCATGAGGGGAGCGCGGCGCTCAGACCCGGTCTGGCTGCACCTGAAAACCTCAGGAGGAGGAATGTCACTAACCTACTCTGATCTAATAAAAATTATTAGGGACGAAGAGGCGCTGGAGGAAGATCAGCAGGTGGCCAAGGCGAATGTCACACCTGTACCAGTGTTGGTACATTCGGTCAAGAGCCCAGAAAGAGAAGCGGAGGTTGACACTCTGAAATCGCAAATGGCCCAAGTGTTGGAGATGCTGACCTCTTTGATGGAGAAAGATCAGAGAAGACGAGAGAAACCAAGCCCAAGAAAGGAGTTGTTCCCGAACACCTCAGCACCGGCCTCCCTACAGGACCGAGAAGAGGTGATTTGCTATAACTGCGGAGGGAGTGGCCACTTTGCAAACGTATGCTCCAGCCCAAAGAAGAAGAGAACAGATAATTGCAAGCCGGCGGGAAACTCCAAAGGGCCCCGGTGAAGGAGTCAACCGGGTGCCCATCATCTTCAGTGCGCTCCAAACTAAAAAAAAAGGCCAAGAATGGAGGAGACAAAACTCCTAGGAGAAGGTATAGTACACCCCCACCAAGATGTACCCCAGAGGGAGGGGGCAAGACCCCTCAGTGGAAGTACAGCACCCCAAAGAAGGAACATCCACCTAAAAGGAACAATAACATCCCTCAGCGGGTTTGTGCCCCCATTGAGAGGGAGAAAGTCAATGCATGCCAGGCTCAGGAAAAATTTAAGTCCAAAAGGAGCAGGGCAAGGGTCGAAAGCCAAAAAAAAGAGGTGACCCCAGTCCGGCCATACCCAAAGGAACTGGTGGGCCCGTCTCCTACTGTGCCCATTCAAGTGGAAGGAGTCTATACTAAAGCTCTTTTGGACACCGGAGCACAGGTGACTTTACTATACCGGGACTTCTATGATAGGCACTTGAGTCATCTGCCTATCCAGAAGATAGAAGAGCTGGAGATATGGGGACTTGGAACCCAGAGTTTCCCTTATGATGGGTACCTGCCCATAAAGATGACTTTCGACCCATCCGTGGCTGGGAAGGCTGAAGTGTTTGACACCCTGGCAGTTGTGTGTCCCCGGCCGCCTGGAGCCAGCAAGATTTCCCTGATCATTGGGACAAACACGGATCTAGTCAGGAGACTCCTGACCCCTCTAGTGAAAGAGAGAAACCATTCAGCCACCAAAATCCATCCCATGCTAAAGACGGCCTACCAACGACTGGTCTTAGAGCAGAAGACCCCGGGAGAGGGGATAGGGAAGGTGTGGAGACTTGGCAGAGAAGGAGTAGTGCTACAGCCCGGAGAAGTAACCTGTCTTAGGGCCACTGTGAAGCTTTCGTGGGAACAACCTGGCCCCTTTGTCATGCTGGAATCAGACCCAAGGGAAGAGTCCTCAGGCCTGGAAGTGATACCAGAAGTGATTCCGTTCAAGGCCCTGAAGAAGGCCCATGGCAGAGTTCCGGTGAGTGTTAGGAACACTACGGGAGGACCCATGGAGATCCCTGCCAGAGTGTTGCTTGGTCAGGTGAGCCCTGCTGCCCCGGTCACTTGGTCCGAAGTCAAGGGGACGGGTGACGGAGGAGATGTTTGGGAGAAACTGTCCATGGAAAACCCGAACCTACCCAGGGCTTGGAAAGAAAGAGCCAAGGCCCAGCTGTCCAGGTGGGAGAAGATCTTTTCCGAAGATGAATTCGATGTGGGGTGTGCAAGAAGTGCCACCCATCGGATCCGCCTCCAAGAAGATAAGCCCTTCCGAGAGAGGGTCAGGCGGGTCCCCCTGGCAGATCTGGAGGATCTGAGGGAACAACTTGTAGAACTAAAGAAGACTGGTGTGATCCGGGAGTCTAGAAGTCCCTATGCCTCCCCAATCGTGGTGGTCAGAAAGAAGAATGGGTCGTTGAGGCTTTGTATCGATTACAGGACTCTCAACAGGAGAACCATCCCTGACCAATACACCACGCCAAGGATAGAAGATGCCCTACAAAGTTTGTCTGGAGCCAAATGGTTCAGTGTGATGGACCTCAAGAGTGGGTACTATCAAATCCCTATGCACCCAGAAGACAGGGAGAAGACAGCCTTCATAACCCCGGTGGGATTCTTCGAATTCAATAGGATGCCTCAGGGTCTGTCTGGAGCTCCTGCTACCTTTCAACGCCTTATGGAGAAGACTGTTGGAGACATGAATCTTATAGAAGTCCTTGTGTACTTGGACGATGTCATTGTCTTTGGAAGAACCTTGGAAGAACATGAAGCCAGGTTGGAGAAAGTATTGAGAAGACTCAGCGAAGAGGGACTTAAGCTTTCCCCCGAGAAGTGTCGGTTCTACCAGTCTTCTGTGAACTATCTGGGGCACATAGTGTCTGAAGAAGGGGTGGCCACAGATCCTGAGAAGTTGGAAGCAGTCACTTCCTGGCCACGACCCACCACAGTAACAGAGCTCAGATCCTTCCTGGGGTTCTGCTCCTATTATAGGAGGTTTGTGGAGGGGTTTGCTCGGATTGCCCGCCCGTTGAATGAATTGCTAAAGGCAGAAGGGGAAGAGGATGACTCAGGGCCCAGGAGGCCTGGTGAGTCAGTTCAAGATCAGTGGAACCCAAGGTGTGAAGAGGCCTTTCATGCTCTGAAGAGGAGCTTAACCACTGCCCCAGTCCTGGCCTACGCCGACCCTACCAGACCTTATGAATTACATGTGGATGCCAGCCATGAGGGTCTAGGTGGTGTACTCTACCAAGAACATGAAGGACAACTGCGACCAGTGGCCTATGTGAGCAGGAGCCTGACCCCCTCAGAAAAGAATTACCCCACTCATAAGCTGGAATTCCTGGCCCTCAAATGGGCGATAGTAGACAAGCTAAAAGACTACTTGTATGGGGCAGAGTTTACTGTGAAGACAGACAACAACCCCCTGACCTACCTCTTCACCACCGCGAAACTAGATGCCACCGGACACAGGTGGTTGGCCGCATTGTCTGGATTCAACTTCAGTCTGAAGTACAGACCAGGAGCCGGAAATAGGGATGCAGATGCCCTGTCCCGGGGGTCTCATGCCACGACAAATGACTGGGAAGATTGGACCCAAGTGGCACCGGACGGGGTGCGGGCCCTTTGTCAAGGGGCTGAATTCCAAGCCAGAGGAGGCTCCAGAGCAGAAGAAATAGGGGTTACCATGGTAGGAGTCCCCAAACACTATTGTGGGGTAACTCAACTGGAGGAAGACAACCTACCGAGACTGTCCAAGAAGGAGTTGAGGTGTGACCAATTGGAAGACCCCATGGGGAGATTGGTCCTCGAAGCCCTGGAGAATCAGGATCCCAACAAATTCCTACATCACCCCTCAAAGGAGGCTCGCCTGTTGAGGAAGGAATTGGACAGGCTGCAGGTACATCAGGGAGTGGTCTACCGAAGGGGCCCCTCTGATGACTCAGAAGATAAGTGGCAGTTATTTCTTCCAGAGAAGCACCGAGAGACTGTACTAATTGCCCTGCATGACCATCATGGTCACCTAGGGGCAGAAAGGACCTTCCAGCTTGTCAGAAATCGGTTCTATTGGCCCTGCATGAGGGCAGAAGTAGAGGAGTATTGCCATTCCTGTGCACGATGCATTCAGAGAAAGACCCTACCCCATCAAGCTGCCCCAATGGGCCATTTACAGAGTCAAGGCCCAATGGATCTGGTATGCATTGACTTTCTCTGCCTCGAACCCGACCTGAGTGGATTGGGGAATGTTCTGGTAATAACCGACCATTTCACCCGCTATGCTCAAGCTTTCCCAACCAAAGACCAGAAGGCATCCACCGTGGCCAAGATACTTATGGAGAAGTATTTTGTCCATTACGGACTACCACAGAGACTCCACTCAGATCAAGGAAGGGACTTTGAGAGTCGGTTGATCCGAAGACTTTTGGATTCATTAGGAATAAAGAAGACCAGAACCACGCCTTACCACCCACAAGGAGATGCTCAGCCGGAGAGATTTAACCGGACCCTGCTCAACATGTTGGGAACCTTAGAAACAGAGAAGAAGCAACACTGGAGTCAGCACATATCAGCCCTAGTACATGCCTATAACTGTACCACAAGTGACGCCACTGGCTACTCCCCTTATCGACTTATGTTTGGGAGAGAAGCAAGGCTACCTGTGGACCTGGCCTTTGGCACTTCTATAGACAATACCTCAGCTACATCCCACAAGGGATACGTGGACAGACTTAGACGTAGCTTGCAGGTGGCCTATGAACAAGCCCAGGCGGCTTCGGATCAAAGGGGGGCCCGCAACAAGAGAAATTTTGATCTGAAGGTTCGAGTGCAAGATCTGCAGCCCGGGGACCGAGTACTGCTACGCAATCTGGGGGTCCCTGGAAAACACAAGCTTGCCGACAGGTGGAGATCTGAGCCCTATGTTGTCTGTAGGAAGTTGCCCGGTTTGCCTGTCTACAAACTAAAGCCAGAAGGAAAGGTGGGTCCACTGAAGACGTGGCATCGGAACCACCTGCTCCCACTTGCTGAGGCAGTCAGAATACCTCCCGTGAGAGACTCCCCTGAACCGGCCTCTATCCTGGATATTCCTAGGCCGAACACTCGGTCCCAGACCTCTCGAGCCAAAGATGGGGAGGCCTCCCAATTGAGTACAGAAGAAGGTGGAGAACTGGACTGGCTGTGGCCTCCCTCGACTCTGGGAACGTCCGCCATAGATCTCCCAAATGGAGGGGATACCCCAGATGCAACGCTGAATCCGGAGGCTACTGAATTCATACCCTTCAGTCCCTCAGCTGATTACTGGGAAGATGTTCCTGACACTTGCGCAGAGGAGGACTCTAGAGATTCCATACGTCAGTTGACTTCTGAATCAGAGGTTCCAGAACCAGCAATGTTACCTGAACTTACTCCTGAAGAAGAGCCTGTGGTGCCAGAGTCAGAAGCACCAAGAGAGCAGAGGGCTCGCAGAGTCATCAGGCCTCCCAGGAAACTAACTTACCCCCAAATGGGGACGAGCTCAGAGGACTCTGTTGTAACGGCTAGGAGAAGTGTTGAACAACCTGATCCTTCCACCGTCCATTTGGTGGAGGGCAACCCCAGCTCACTCTCTGGCACAGTTAGGCAGGCCACTCATGGTACATAGTTACATAGTTACATAGTTAGTCAGGTTGAAAAAAGACACAAGTCCATCCAGTTCAACCGTAAAAAATAAAAATAAAAAAATAAAAATAAACATATATCGTACAATCCCATATACCCAATTCTATACCCACAGTTGATCCAGAGGAAGGCAAAAAACCCAGAAGAGCATTATCCAATTTGCTACAGCAGGGGAAAAAATTCCTTCCTGATCCCCCGAGAGGCAATCGGATATTCCCTGGATCAACTTTACCTATAAATGTCAGTACCCAGTTATATTATGTACATTTAAGAAAGAATCCAGGCCCTTCTTAAAGCAATCTACTGAGCTGGCCAGAACCACCTCTGCAGGGAGTCTATTCCACATTTTCACAGCTCTTACTGTGAAAAAACCTTTCCGTATTTGGAGGTGAAATCTCTTTTCCTCTAGACGCAAAGAGTGCCCCCTTGTCCTTTGTGTTGACCGTAAAGTGAATAACTGAACACCAAGTTCACTATATGGACCCCTTATATATTTGTACATGTTGATCATATCCCCCCTTAATCTCCTCTTCTCAAGAGAGAATAAATTCAGTTCCTCTAATCTCTCCTCATAGCTGAGCTCCTCCATGCCTCTTATCAGTTTGGTTGCCCTTCTCTGCACTTTCTCCAGTTCCCCAATATCCTTTTTGAGAACTGGGGCCCAAAACTGAACTGCATATTCCAGATGAGGTCTTACTAATGATTTGAACAGGGGCAAAATGATATCTCTCTCTCTGGAGACCATACCTCTCTTAATACAAGAAAGGACTTTGCTCGCTTTGGAAACCGCAGCTTGGCATTGCATGCCATTATTGAGCTTATGATCTACCAAAACCCCCAGATCCTTCTCCACTACGGATCCCCCCAGTTGTACTCCCCCTAGTATGTATGATGCATTCATATTATTAGCCCCCAAGTGCATAACTTTACATTTATCAACATTAAACCTCATCTGCCACATAGTCGCCCAATTAGACAGAGCATTGAGGTCGGCTTGTAAATTGGCGACATCCTGTAAGGACGTTATTCCACTGCATAGCTTGGTGTCATCTGCAAAGACAGAAATGTTACTTTTGATCTCAGACCCAATATCATTTATAAACATATTAAAAACAAATGGTAGTGTGACCTGTGGGCAAGAGAGTTCCATCCCAAAGTTTTGGTGGGAATTCCCTATGCCAACATCATGCTCGACATTGTCCAAAATGGTAAACAGTATTTGTTGAAGTTTATCTTTGGGGACCAAAGAGTTCAAGTGGGGGGAGTGTGTAGCGGGGTGTTCCCCTTTAATGCAGAGAGACAAGAAGTTCCAGGTGAGAGGTGAGTCAGGAGGAAGTAAAGAGACATTATGGAAGTGAAAGCAGAGGAGAGAGAGACTACATCTCCCAGTACATCTTGCAGCACCCAGGGTGCATTGCTCCAGAACAGAGACTGCTGGGGCAGACTTTATAAAGGGGAGGCAGAGTTTTGGTCGGCCTCTTTGGACACCCCTCTCCTAGCAAGAGGATCTCTGTGCTGAACTGCTGTGTGCACAAGGCCTGAAGCCTGGGCCGTGTGCTCCTTTCCAAAGAGCCCTCTGCCAGCCTAGCAGAGCCTTAGAGACATCTAATCCTCCTTGCTGCAGTACACCAGAAGGATTGAAGACTTGGATGTGGGTGGATTCCTGTTCCTAGACGAATCGATGGAGGAAACGGACTTGGACTTGTCCAGGTGGTGAGAGCTGTTTAAAGACAGATACTTTATCTTTACTATTCGTTGGGATTACAAAGTTGTTCTTCAAGTGCACCACCGAAAAGATTGCTAGTGAATATTGTTTCACTGAACTTCCATTTAGATCAGTCAGGCCTGACTGCATAGGTAGACATTGCTGGGTGTTAGTCTACCCATGAGGGGAAGTAGCTGTAAAAGGGCAGCGCTAGAGTTGCATAGCAATACTTTATTATTCTGATTACTCTGTTTATCTTTATTACTGTTTATTGCAGGGATCTGCAACTTGTTATACTGTTGTTTATTACTTGCCCATTAGCCTCAGTAAAATATCTGGGTAAAGTACATTTGGTGTCAGTTCCGCTTACTTTAATAGGAGTTTTAAAGTATATTCTGTGTATGTTTGTTATAGGACTGCGTCACCAACAGTTGCGGTCACGCGGTCCTATCCCTCTATCACCAGCTGTGCCACGGGAGGTTAGAGCCGATTGCCAGGGGTTGACAGCAGTGCACTACAGGGCCCAAATCAATATCAGCGGCTCTCTTAACTGGGGGTAGCGCTACACGTATATATATATATATATATATATATATATATATGTAAAACCTTGGATTTCAAGCATAATTCGTTCCAGAAACATGCTTGTAATCCAAAGCACATATAATTATATCAAAGAAAATTTCCCCATAAGAAATAATGGAAACTCCAGGTGATTCGTTCCACAATCATGTATTCATAGGTCTTTCAGTTTATAGTCCATATTTTTATTTTTATTTTATTTATTTCAGGTACTTATATAGCGCTGTCAATTTACGCAGCGCTTTACATATACATAGTACATTCACATCAGTCCCTACCCTCAAGGAGCTTACACTCTAAGGTCCCTAACTCACATTCATACATACACATACTAGGGACAATTTAGACAGGAGCCAATTAACCTACCAGCATGTCTTTGGAGTGTGGGAGGAAACCGGAGTACCAGGGAGGAATTATAGCAATGTGATAGGTTGTGTAACCATAAAATGTCCATCCACAAATGGAAGCCTCCACAAGGGGATTAGAAGCAAAATCCAGAAGGAGCTACAGAGTATAAAAGAGAAGAGAGGCGCCTCTAAGTGTAGCAATATGGTTACATTTAATGAAGGTGCAACATTGAGCAACTCACATAGTTGATTATTAAAACAGTCACATCTAAGTATGCAGACATCTGGGGTAAAGCTGTCCACATAGACCGTCCTCTGCATCGCCGGCTCTCACCGCTGTCAGTCTGTTATCGTGACTGGGAAGTCTACCCTGAAAGCGAGGCTTGAAGCGCTCGTGGAGCGCAGAGTGGAAGGGATGACATCGATGGCGATGCGGAGGACGGTTTATGTAGACAGATTTGACCCGGATGCCTGCATTCTTAGATGTGCCTGTTTTAATCATCAACCATGTGAGTTGCTAAATGTTGTACCTTCATTAAATGTGACCGTATTGCTCCACTTATCAGCTATGAGTAAACACTGAATAGAGTGTGAAACACATCAGCTGTCCTAGGTTCATGCTGTTATTTGTAGTGCCTGTTTCCTTTTAATAAAACTACGTTGGATTGGAGTGCGGCTGTCCTCATCAATTGTAGCGACCTCACCCCTCTCATCCCTTCTCATTCTCGGCTTGTCTGTCTTTGTCTAGGGGTGTCACTACCGGGGGGAAGGATGAGATACACCACGGCCCATGTCCTCCATAGTAAAGAGGTGAAGGCCAGAAAGATTGGGCTTTGTGTAGGTGTCCTAGAGTCAAATCCTTTCCTCGGATTCACTCCCCTTTGCTCCTAGTAACCAGAGTTCCACACAGTGAATAGGTCCAACACAGTTTTATTCTTCTCAGCGTATAAACATACAGCACAGTTAAGTTGGGACCTTTGCAACAGTTCAGTATTAAAGGGAGTAGGTCGAGGCACAATCCTTTAAAGTATCGCTAACCACTGTGGTGTCACCAATGGCGAATAGTCACTGCCACTGACTATATGAGGTAGAACATGAATTACCTTCGCTAGCACAGCCCCTGTCAGGGGAAGGATATCCGTCCAAGGGAGTCACCGGAGGCCTCTCTGTCACCAGCAAATGCTGCGCCGGACTCTCCAGAGAAGTTCCGCTCACCAGTCTCCTCGACCTCAGACACGGGCACCCAAGGAGTTAGGGCCCCCTCGGATTCCTCCACCCTCGCGGAACTCAGTCAAAGGTACTGAGCCCCAGGCATCCGCCATAGTACCTCACCCCAGGCTAAAGGTGCCTGAGATGGACTCCATCTCTCACTCAGGCCAGGTCAAGGGCACCTGGGCCCGGAACTCCGGAACGCCAGCACCCAAGCTGAAGGTGCCTGGGTGCGGCTGCGTCCTCCGACTCTGAACACCAAGGTCAGGGCGTCCGCCCCTTTTATCCCCTTGCCTTTTGCGTCACAGCAGGTTCCCCGCCCCGCTGTACCAGCGCCAGGAAAGGACAAAAAGGAAGCAGTCTTGCGGTGTGGGTTCAACTCCGGCCAGGGCGACAATGCCACCTGCAGGCCGCAGGGAACCTCACACCACCAGAGTCCTCCAAGAACCATAAGAAAGGGTCTCGGATTCCCTAGCAATCAGTGCATCTGGGTTACACTACCACCCAGATGCTTCCCTTAAATTCAAATACCCGCTACACTTATATATATATATATCTTTCCCATGATCGTCAATGCCATCTAGTGGCCATAATGCAGTATTTTATTTTTACCCTGATTGAGATAGTTCAGGGTTTTAAAACTCAATTCCATTGCAGCCCGCGTCAGCATTATGGTTGCCCTCAAAGGGTTGGTTATATCTGTAAGATTAGATGTCAAGCGCACACCACACCCCCTTACATCAGATGTCAGGAGCCCCCCCACCATCAGAAGTCAAGAGTTACCTACCCTCCCCATACCTCCCAACTTTTTGAGATGGGAATGAGGGACACCTATCAGCAAAAGTATGCAGGCATAGGACACACCCCTTATCACGCCCCCTTAAAGGAGAATCGTACAAAAACATGCTTTTTTTTACCACTACTATTCCTTTATATTGGCTTTTAGAATTTACAAATGCAGCAATTTAGAAATCAGATGAAAGGTTTAGTGCTGGAAAACATATTTTGATAGATAAAAAGTGCATTTTATATACAGCTATATAGATCAAACCAAAATGAGGGACAAATGAGGAGGAACGAGGGACAGAGGGACTTTGTTCCAAATTAAGGACGGTCCCTTGAAATCAGGGACAGTTGGGAGCTATGGGTATATACCTGGGTGTACGTACAGAGGTTGGCTCACTTAGGACACTAGGGGTGGCCAAGAGAAGGAGGGTGGTACAGCCTGCAATGGTGATAAGCTCTTCATTTGGACTGCAGATCATTGTGTCACATGAGCTGGTGTTTGGTATGGCCCACGATGGACTTGGAAAATGATGGCGGCAAAGAGAAGGAAGGTCATTCAGCCTGCAATAGTGATAAGCTCTTCATTTGGACTGCACACCTTATAGTCGGTGACCCTAGTGTCATTTGGGCTGGTGTTTCAGGGACACTCCCTCTAAATCAGGGACAGTTGGGAGCTATGCCTCCCTTACATCACAATGCACCCCTTTACCTTGTGCTGCTGCTAGGAAGAAGCTGTAGGTGGATCTGGGAAGAAGAAAGTGCAGGGTCTGGAGGAGGACCAGAGGGGGGCTTCCAGAATCTGATGAATGCTGCAACAAGGGGAGGCAGAGACAAGGCGGTGCGGCGGCTGAAGAGAGAGAGGTGCGGAACCTGTAGGAGGAGCTGCACAGAGAAGCACAGGATCTGGCAAAGAAGTTCTGTCCTCTCTGAGTATTGAGACAAGGTAGGGGCAGAGACAAGGGGGGTTCCGCAGCTGCAGGAGAAGTGCAAGGGCCACATGAAATGGCTTGGAGGGCCGCATTCGGCCCACGGGCCTTGTGTTTCCTAATTCGTGCAGCATTTTTATTTATTTTTTATAAATAGACCCCTAATATGTATATTGTGTGTGTATATGTATATATATATATACATTATATATGTACACATACACACACAATATACATATTAGGGGTCTATTTATATTTAAAAAAAAATGCTGCATGAATTCAAGCAGATATATGTATATATATACTGTATTAATATATATTTTTTATTTTTATACATTTTATAAATACAGCATTATATTGCACCTACAATTTTCACAGCACTTTTACAAATCATACCTCCACCTTTGGACTGCAGTTCCTAAAGCATTCTATTAAGCCCATTGAAATCCTGAGTACAGACCGCATCCTGTTTGTTTGAAATTGCATTATTTTGAATATATTTCCCATGATCGTCAGCGCCATCTAGTGACCATAATGCAGTATTTTCCTGATTGAGGTAGTTAAATTAAATTACACAAAATACAGAGACTTTTTGTTTCGGCTGTGCAGAGGTTTGCCACATTTATGCAGCAATGTTTTTTCTATAAATTGACCCCTAACACCTCCACCTTTGGACCAGAGTTCCTAAAGTAGCCTATTAAAGCCATTGAAATCCCGAGTACAGGCCACATCCTGTTTGTTTTACAGAAGGGCAGAGGTAGGACATGTATAGTATTTCTTCCCCGATGGAAAAACTTGTGTGCTCTTGGTTGGGTTCTTCTCTCGCAGTCACGGGGTGAGGTGTAGAAGATGCATAGGCAGCGGCACACCTTGTTTTACTGGCACTGCAACTTTCCCTGTGTGTCTGACCTTGGAATGTGTGACGACTGCCTTCAAACATTCTATAATGGAAACAGAGAGTTCCTTCACGCAATGCGGAAAGTTCTGTGGATATTCTGCACCTGGAATACATAATAACAGCGTGCTAAACCCCTTCCGAAATTTGTACCATTCCACAAACAGCACATTTGTTCTTTCAAGGGTACTGCATCTAAACACAAAAATAAGTCTTTTATTTGCCCCTTACAATGCTTTGGCTGCAAAAGTGTTCTTTTTTCAGGCTTTTTTCCTTGGCGATCCTGCCAGTAATGCTTTCCCTGTCCTAGGGTGACAACGCTCACTTACTCTGTGTCTGTGGAGGGGCAACGTTGCCTCTCCGTATTTGGACTACAAACAAAACATCCTCTCTTCATTACATGTGGGTAGGGCCACCATTAAGGGGGTAGCCCTGGCTCTCCTGTATGGGGTCTGGGCCTGGGCCCCATCAGATCAACCGGGAGGCCCAGGCAGCTTTATGGTGCAGGCAGACCCCCCTCCCCCCAGCTTTTCTTCCTCTCCCTCCCACTGTCTTTCAGCTGCTGCTCTATGAATAAGCACATTTGGGGTGAAACCCGTCAGCCATGGCTTAGGACGGGGACTATGCTGAAAGCTAACTATTTTTTATTAAACTTCATAGTGAGATTTTCTGGAAGTGCGGCTTTGTTCTTTGTTTTTACCATGTACACCGAGCGGGATGAGCTCCAAAGCCGCCAGCACCCAGTTCGGAGAGAGGGATTGGAGGAACTTGCTTGGGACTTGAAGCAGTGCAGTCTTTTCTTTGTATATTAAGTCAACGACATTGGATTTCACTCTGACTCAAGATAAAGGGTGACCATTCCACCCTTTATAACAGGGGTCTTCAAGCTTTCTAAACAAAGAGTCAGTTTACTGTCCTTCAGGCTTTAGGGGGGGGGGGGGGGGCGGACCGTGGCCAGTGGGAGTAGAAAATGTTGTAGTGTGGGCGCCAAAAAACTCATCATTGGTGTCAGTGGGAGGAAAAGTGGCCCATCGTTGGTGTCAGTGGGAGGAAAAGTGGCCCATCGTTGGTGTCAGTGGAAGGAAAAGTGGCCCATCGTTGGTGTCAGTGGGAGGAAAAGTGGCCCATCGTTGGTGTCAGTGGAAGGAATTATGCCCCATTGTTGGTGTCAGTGGCAGGAATTAGGCCTCATTGTTGGTATCAGTGGGAGGAGTATTTTTTTGTATTGTTGGTGTCAGTGGCAGGAATTATGCCCCATTGTTGGTATCAGTGGGAGGAGTATTTTTTATGTATCATTGGAGTCAATGACATTTATGACCAATTGTTGGTGTCAGTAGGAGGAATAGTTTCTTGTATAAGTGAGAGAAATAGTGCCACAAAGGCTGGATAAAGGCAAACAAAGGACCACATCTGGCCCCTGGACCGCAGTTTGGAG
Organism: Rana muscosa; assembly: GCA_029206835.1. Lineage (NCBI taxonomy): Eukaryota > Metazoa > Chordata > Amphibia > Anura > Ranidae > Rana > Rana muscosa. Next base: position 6,619,919 of record CM055125.1, read on the forward strand.
ACCTCTGCTTTATAAGAATTCATCCTATGGAAAACTCACCTTACATTTCAACTCAACGCATTTCACCACATTCCGTGGCTTCCTCAGGACATGTCTCAAAAAAACTTGCCAGGGGTTGTAACTGTTTCCTAATCCATCAAAAACGAAAAAAACAAGTTAGATACAGTATGCTTAAATTTGACATTTCAAGTATAAGTTTGCATAAATACATTCATGACGTCACCAAATACAGCAATATAATTTTTAAGAAAAGTTCCACTTTTTATTATTTCAACACCGTCCCTTTGCTTCATCTCTGTGTATCAACTGAGGCCAGTCACTTTATTGGGTATATGTGAGGGTTTACAAAAGTACCCTTACAGTGCCCCCTCCCCCCACTGCAAGGATTTAGTGCTTGTTATTCCTAGGGGGTAGAGGAACAGGCATTATTACTTTGCCTAGGCATATGATGTCACCAATCTGCTGCAGGCAAGAGGAAGCATTTCCTCGGTCTCCTCTCCCCCTTAACCTCTTGTCACCAACAGCATGCAAATGTTGCAATCTTGGCACCCAGCAGCCGCATATTTGCGTGCAAGGTTGCAAAAACAGCTGTGCCGAGAGCGTGCGCCGGGTGCGCTTCTAGTGCAGTACAGTGATTAACGCAAGCAGCGATCGGGAGCTTTCCAATCATGTGAACGCTGTGGCAGCCAATCATGGCGGTCACGTGATCGTAAACCCCGCTGCCCACTTGATGCTGGGCCGACTGACCGACAGGTGTGGGTGTGTGAGTGACCCAACCGACTGACCCACCGGGGGGGGGGGACCCAATCGACCAGGGGGGTTGTCTGTGGGTGCATTGTTTGCCGCCACTGGTGCAACCCTTTTACTGTCACCTTTACGTGCCCTCTCAGCTGCTACAGCAACCTGGGATATGTGTAAACCTTAACCCCCCCAATGCTTGCCCCCCCTCCATCCCTGCCATGTTTTCCCATATGGGCTCCCACCTGCAGACCCAGCATGGCAGATGCCATCAGGTAGAGGGGATAGAGACCAGCGAATGTTCATTCACTAATCTCCCCTATCCAGTGAGAACAGGAAGCAACATGTACTACCCCTAATGTCTCAATAAAGAGAACCTGTCACCTCTTGGGGGACTTTTGATCTCCTATGTGAAAAAAAGTTAAAGTTTAGAGAAAAAAAAGTGTAAAACAACAAAGCTACACCCAAGGACTTAACCCCCCCCCCCCCACATACACAAAGCTATTAATGTCTACACATGTCTACACACACGTGTCTGGGACACCTATGTATGAAAACTGTACTACACATGTTCATTGGCTTCCAATAGAAAAATAGAGTTTAATATCATTCAGATTTGTATATGAGTACAATGTCAGGGGGTGAAGAACACGTGGGGCAGAACAGGAGAAGGGTAAACTCACTAAAAACGAGTTTTCGAAGATTTTCTGTCTCAGACAGTACTGATTATCGCCAGCCGCTCGAGGCCGTTCCTTCTGCTGCAATGAAGCAGCTGCTGGGTAGTTTTTATGTACACAGTAACCTATGACCATATTTTCGGCAGCTATTTATATGCACATTCCCTCTGACCTTCCCTAAGGAACAAATACGCACAATGAAATAAAGAAGTCAGCGCTGGAGGCTTTGTACATCGTGTTTCGAGGATGTGCTTCCAGGCTGCTTCCCCCATTGCAGAGGTCAGCTCCGCTCCTCCAAGAAAAGGAAGACGCCATCCTCTTTGTGATGTTGTTTTTTCTTTTTAATTACATGCAAATGCTGAACAGATGACTAACGCGTTTTGGAGGCGATCAGCATTTAAAAAAAAAAAATTCAAGTGCCCTTAGGCTGTCCAGAGATGATGAAAATTGCTTTCCTTCAACCACGTGTTTGCTAGATTCCCCCATTAACACAATCAGTGTTGATGGGAGAATCCCTCCCACTGCGCTATTGTGTTCTGACAGAATCTAATGATCACTGCTGGCGGCTGTAGCCAAGAGAGAAAACCCAACAGGCTGGTTTTACTGAAGTTGAACGAGTACAATCAGCCTGCCCCATAGGCGTGCGCAGGGGGTGTGCCAGGTGTGCCTGGGCACACTCTAATCACTATGTGAGGTGCCGATTCTCCCTACTGGCCAAGCTTCCCCCCATGTTGGCCCAACAGTGCTGCTGACTTCCCTCGTGATACGAAAAACTAAAAACTCGCCACCACCCCATCTATAGCTGGCCATCGCAGTAAGCAGCATTGGAAGGCTGAAACAGATAACAACAAAGCCTGGGGAATGTCCAGGAAAAACCCAAGCCTACTTACCGACCAGCTCGCAGACAACCGAATAAACCTGTCTATGCGTTAAAAACAGGGGTTTAGTCCGCACGCATTTGCAAACGCATGCGTAAGCCACAGAGCCTTGCCACGGCACCCTGGTATCTGTGGTCCTAACGCTAAACTATGAGTGTCCCCACAATGGAAGCACGTGCATTCTGATGGATCGATGAGGACAGGTGGACTGAAGGGGAGCCCACTAAATTTCCTCCCCGCCAATTAAAAAGCGGGTCATGAGACCCGTTTCAGGATTGGCCTTAACGTCAGGCGATCCAATTGGACGCCTAGGAGGAGGAGAGAGGGAACGCAGGGCGAAAGCCGCTGTGCTGGAGATAAGGACACCGGAGCCTCTGCCCGCAGCCTGTCACCTAGATGGGGCAAATGCCGGCCGACCGGCAGACAGTGGGGTGGTGGGGGTCAGTGCCGCTGCTGGTCACCCGGGGGGGGGTTTGTTGTTTGCATATTTGCGCCCTCTCGGCACCAAGAGGTTAGGGATTTCTCTTATCCTCCTTTTTTATGATAATCAGTCACTCATAAGGTAATAAAGAGGGAGATACCATATAAAAACATTACAGTGTAGTATTTATTGTAAAGGGAGAGCATGACAAATAAATTAGGAATTAAACTCAATGATACAGTGCCTTTGGACCGGCACCAGTGTATACAGCTTTTTGTAGCAGTATCGCCGCGCTCCAACACTCTCCCTGTTCGGCGTGCGTTCCAAGCCACAGTTTCAGGCCTGATGTGATGTCATATGGGACCCGGAAGTAGAGGTCCATCCAGGTCCCATATGACATCACATCACAACACAGGGAGAGTGTTGTGGTGGGGCGATACTGTTACAACAAGATATAACTGGTGCCTACTGATCTCTACACACAGGACTTTCGGTCCATGTGTATGGCAGCCGGTCAAACAGACGGCTTCTGTCGAAGCGTCATGACCGAAAAAGGTCTGCTGATCAGAGGGGAGGGGGGCATCCCTCTGGTACCCCTGTCAGAACACAATAGCACAGCGGGGCAGATCAATGTACTAACTAGGCTTGTGCAATTCGTTTCGTAACGAATCGAAATTCGTCCGAATTTAGCAACTTTCGGACATTCGGAAGCATTCGAATTTCCGAACAAAGCAATTACGAATAAAACCGAATCCGAAATAAATTATACCGCAAAATAGCGAATGCCCGAATGTCTTCGGCATAATTCGTTATGAAAAAGTTACGAATGTACGAATCCATACGAAGCACAATAACACTCACTCTGCTCTGCTCTCTGCTTCTCCCACACCGTGCTGAACCCTCTCAAAATGGTGTACAGGGGCGGAGGCTATAGCCGCATGTAAAAAACGAAAGTAAAATACGAGATTTCTAATCCATTCGAAGCACAATAACACTCTGCTCTGCGCCTCTCCCTCACCGTGCTGAACCCTCTCAAAATGGTGTACAGGGGGCGGAGTCTATAGCCGCATGTAAAAAACGAAAGTAAAATACGAGATTTCGAATCGTTACAAATAACCGCTATGTATTTCGAAAAGTACAAATCCATTCGAAGCACATTAGGCATAATAGTCAGCGTCGTCGTGAGAGAGACACAGAAAATTACGAATCAACGAACCCAAAAAAAGTTACGAAAGTAGGAGTTGTGTCCAGAATCAACGAAAAACAACGTACTCTACCGAAAGTACGAATTATAAAGCAACAAAAAATTCAACGAAAAATGTCGCTTGCAAAAATACGAATGAGTCCGAACACGAAAAATCCCGTCTAGCAAAATTACGAATGATTACGAATCAACAGGACCGGAAAGAAACGAACCGAAACGGAACAAATTTTTCCGTTGTGCACAAGCCTAGTACTAACATTAGAATGTTAGTACATCAGCTCCGATCTGAGCTGTCAGTTTTTTTTTTTCCTTTTGACCTGCTGGGTTGAATGAAAAAAAAAATAGTAGTGTGTACCAGGCTTAACAGTGAAGAGTTGGATGTTCCCCCAGTGGGGTTTTTGGGCAGCTGGATTCAAAAATTGATAACAATGTATGTTTAAAAGGGATTGTTTATTAAAATTCAAAAAGAAAAGTCAACATAACATGTAATGAAAGTACTACACAATTGCAAACACTAAAAATTGTCATACAGATTGACACATTGTATATGGAAGCATGTAGCAATTTCTAACGCGTTTCGACCCTTTTCACGGGTCTTCTTCAGAGGTTTCGGTGTTGCGATAAAGAAGTATACATAGTAAATTTCAAAGGTTTCCACCTAAGTGGTACAGAAATTCAAAAAATTATATATACTGTACCACTTAGGTGGAAACCTTTGAAATTTACTATGTATACTTCTTTATAGCAACACCGAAACCTCTGAAGAAGACCCGTGAAAAGGGTCGAAACACGTTAGAATTGCTACATGCTTCCATATACAATGTGTAAAGCTGTATGACAATTACATGTTACCAGAGCTCATATCTTAAACCTGTATTGACTTTTCTTTTTGAATTTTAATAAACAATCCCTTTTAAACATACATTGTTATCAATTTTTGAATCCAGCTGCCCAAAAACCCCACTGGGGGAACATCCCATTCTTCTGACTACCGGGGTGAGCAGCAACATCCCTCTCCTACATGTGTCTTTTCCATTCTACATAAGAGTGAAGAGTTAATCACTTAAAGCCTCGTACACACGACCGGTTTTCTTGGCAAGAAAACTGATGGGAGAGCTTTTTGCTGAGAAAACCGTTCGTGTGTATGGTTTCTCGGAAGGAAAACTGCCGGGAATCTCGACGAGAAAAATAGAGAACCTGCTCTCCTATTTTTCTCGTCGAGATTCTCAGCAGAGTGTTTCCTGCCGAGAAACCCGGTCGTCTGTATGCTTACCTGTCCAGGGAAACCCGCGCATGCTCGATGAGACTTCGACGCATGCGCGGTAGCATACAAGGGTAGTGTAGGGTGTAGCAAGATGGCAGCGACTGCATGGAATGTGACGAGCGCCGGCTCGTCGTAGTAGATGACGTCACTGCGTTCTTGCCATTCAAAAGAACTGCGGTTCTTTTGAATGGCGCGTGTGGACACAGTGCTTGGCAGGACAAGCTTGCCAGGAAACCCGTCGAGAAAATCAACAATTTTTTTTTGACGGGATTCCCGCCCGTGTGTACGAGGCTTAAGGCTTTTTTTTATCACAGCATGGTGCTGGGAATTGCACGGAATTGGACTTTAGTATTGTTTTGATACACGCATTGTATCACATATTCTTTTATATTTATTTCTGCATTGTATACTGTAGTGTGTAAGTGCCATACCTTCACACCTTATTACAGGTGCATCCAGCCTTCCAGTTCCAGTGTGTTCCCTGTGCACTCCAGATGCATCCAGCCTTCCAGCTCCAATGTGTTCCCTGTGCACTCCAGCAGCATTCCATCTGTCCTTTCCAGTATGTCAATCAAAACCAAAGAAAATATCCCAGCTCAATTTACCAGCCAGCCTGACTGGTAAGTTGAGCTGGGATTTTTTCTTTGTTTTAGTTTGACATGCGTCACCCTGCCTTTCCATGCACTTCCTACCTTCATTACAGATGCATCCAGTCTTCCAGCTCCAGTGTGTTCCTTGTACATTCTAAACAGATCCAGTCTTTCAGCTTCAGTGTGTTCCTTGTGCACTACAAATGCATCCAGCCTTCCAGCTCCAGTGTTCACTGTGCACTCCAACCACATCCAGCCTTCCAGCTCCAGTGTTCCCTGTGCACTCCAACCACATCCAGCCTTCCAGCTCCAGTGTTCCCTGTGCACTCTAACCACATCCAGCCTTCCAGCTCCAGTGTTCCCTGTGAACTCCAACCACATCCAGCCTTCCAGCTCCAGTGTTCCTTGTGCACTCCAACCACATCCAGCCTTCCAGCTCCAGTGTTCCCTGTGCACTCCAACCACATCCAGCCTTCCAGCTCCAGTGTTCCCTGTGCACTCCAACCGCATCCAACTTTCCAGCTCCAGTGTGTTCCTTGTGCACCACAGATGCATCCATCCTTCCATCTCCCGTGTGTTCCCTGTGCACTCCAGCAGCATTCCATCTGCCCTTTGCAGTGTGTTAATCAAAAAGAAAGAAAATTTCCCAGCTCAACTTACCAGCCAGCCTGACTGGTAAGTGGAGCTGGGAATTTTTCTTTGTTTGACACGTGTCGCACTGCCCTCTTCCATGCACTTCCAGGTTGGCTGGTAAATTGAGCTGGGAATTTTTCTTTGACATGCGTCGCCCTGCCCTTCCATGCGCTTCCAGGCTGGCTGGTAAGTTGAGCTGGGAATTTTTCATGCATCACCCTTCCATGAGCCCCTTGTTATTAAGGCCAGTTATAAGTTGGGGCAGTTACCATTTGTTAGTACCTTTTCCAGTATGTCCCCAGTGCATTCCAACCACATTCAGCCTCCCATCACCTGTGTGTTCTGGTGTACTCCAGCCGCATCCAGTCTTCCAACCCCTGTGTGCCCCCTGAGCACTCCCTCCTTCCTTTCAGTAAGTCCAGTATCCCAGTGCTGCAAGATACTTTCTGTAAGGCCCCATGTACACTGCTGCTAAACGGACGTTTAGAGGCAGTTGGACACTTTTTTCAACTGCCCCTGAAATTCAATGTTATCTTATGTGTTCATGTACACAGGGTCGTTTATAGTAGTTTCTAGGCAGTTGAGTTTAGAGGCTTTTTTTGGAAAGCAAAAAAATGAGTTCAGACGCTGAGTTAAGAGGCATTTCAAGCGCCAAACGCTTCTAAACGCGGCTAAATGCAGTAACCCATGTTTAGCAGCGTTTCGTTTATAGGCATTTTTTGTTTTTGGCCATTTAAAAAAAAAGTTTTTTTTTTTTTTTTTTGTTAAAACGCTTCTAAACGCAAACGCAGCATGTAAACGCTGCAAAACTGACGTTTTAAGCGTTGGTTACTATCTGTCAAGTTAAATCGTTCAGAAGAGGTTGTAAAAACGTCCCGTGTACATGAAGCCTAAGGCTACTTTCACACTGAGGCGCTTTGCAGGTCGCTAGAACGCTAAAAATAGCGCCTGCAAAGCGCCCTGAAAGAGCCGCTCCTTTCAATCCAGTGTGAAAGCCCGGTGCGCTGGCAGGACGGTAAAAAAAGTCCTGCTAGCCAAATCTTTGAGGCGCTGTAGGAGTGGTGTATACACCGCTCCTAAATCACCCCTGCCCATTGAAATCAATGGGCAGCGCCGCCTAACCGCCGGCAAAGCACCACTACAGCGGCGCTTTGCCGGCGGTTTTAACCCTTTTTTGGCTGCTAGCGGGGAGGGGTTACCCTTCATCCTCAGCACGCAAGTTGGATCATGATGATCAGACTTGCAGTACGACTTCTATTCAAATCAATGGGCTCCCATAGGGAACCATTGATTTTGAATAGAGCCAGAGAAACGCGGCTGAAAGCTAGCGTCGCTAAACGTGCATTGACGACAATACAAAATGCTGATAAAATAGCGTTTTTAAAGCAGCGTTTTTCTGCCAGCAAACCGGCGTTCAAAACGTCCGCTTTTGAGCTCCAGTGTGCATGGAGCCTACTTCCTACACCTTGTGATACTTAATATCCTAATACTGCAGCCACTTTTGAGAGTCCAGCTGTGTTTTCCCAGACATGCGAGTCCCGTGCTTCTCTGATTCTATTCAGCTGTAGCCTACATTTGTTGTGCTTTGGGGCCACAACCTCGTAGCTGCCTGCCTCAGGCCGGGTTCACACTAGTGCGACACGACAGCCGTTCTACTTTGGATCTGACTTTGCCCTGCGACTTGAAGCCGACATATGTCCGACTTTCAATGAACTGGGATCCGACTTGGATCCCCGCCAACACCAGGCACTGTTTGGTATGAATCTTGAGGGGAACTCCACGCCAAATTTTAAATAAAAAACCGGCATGGGTTCCCCCAAAATCCATACCAAACCCTTATCCGAGCACGCAGCCCGGCCGGTCAGGAAAGGGGGTGGGAACGAGCGAGCGCCCCCCCTCCTGAACTGTACCAGGCCGCATTCCCTCAACATGGGGGGGTGGGTGCTTTGGGGCCACCCCAAAGCACCCTGTCCCCATGTTGATGAGGACAAGGGCCTCTTCCCGACAACCCTGGCCGTTGGTTGTCGGGGTCTGCGGGCGGGGGGCTTATCGGAATCTGGGAGCCCCCTTTAATAAGGGGGCCCCCAGATCCCAGCCCCCCACCCTATGTGAATGAGTATGGGGTACATCGTACCCCTACCCATTCACCTGGGGGAAAATATGTCAATAAAAAAACACACTAGACAGCTTCGGGGGTATAATAAAAGTAATTTATTAGGCAGCTTCGGGTGTCTTCTTCTGACTTCGTTTTTTTTTTTCCGACTTCGGGGGTCTCTTCCGACTCTCCGATGCCTTCTCCGCGCTCTCCGGTTCTTCTCCCGCTCTCCGGTGCTTTCTGCCTTCTGCCGGGCACCTCCGCTATCTTCTGTCAGCTCTTTTGCTAGCGGTGGCCCGGTCTTCCCCGTCGCCTTCTTCCCTCTTCTCTTCTTGAGATGTTGACACGACGAGGTCTCCCGCTGTAATGCCGTGTGCGCAATGATATAGGCATGGGGCGTGGTCACCGGGTGATGTCACTCGGTGACCCCACCCCCTATGGCGTCACAGCCCCGGGCCATTATGGGACTGTGACGTCATAAGGGGCGGGGTCACATCACCCGGTGACCACGCCCCATGCCTATATAGGTCATTGTGCACTGGGCACACAGCATTACAGCGGGAGACCTCGTTGTATCAACATCTCAAGAAGAGAAGAGGGAAGAAGGCGACGGGGAAGACCGGGCAACCGCTAGCAAAAGAGCTGGCAGAAGATAGCCGAGGTGCCTGGCAGAAGGCAGAAAGCACCGGAGAGCGGGAGAAGAACCGGAGAGAGCGGAGAAGGCACCGGAGAGTCGGAAGAGACCCCTGAAGTCGGAAGAAGACCCCCGAAGTCGGAAGAAGACCCCCGAAGTCGGTAGAAGACCCCCCGGAGCTGCATAATAAATTACTTTAAAAAGCTGTCTAGTGTGTTTTTTTTATTGACAATTTTCCCCCAGGTGAATGGGTAGGGGTACCCCATACTCATTCACATAGGGTGGGGGGCCGGGATCTGGGGCCCCCTTATTAAAGGGGGCTCCCGGATTCCGATAAGCCCCCCCCGCTCGCAGACCCCGACAACCAACGGCCAGGGTTGTCGGGAAGAGGCCCTTGTCCTCATCAACATGGGGACAGGATGTTTTGGGGTGGGGGGGCCGCAGGGCGCCCCCTGCCCCAAAGCACCCACCCCCATGTTGAGGGCATGCGGCCTGGTACGGTTCAGGAGGGGGAGGCGCTCGCTCGTCCCCACCCCCTTTCCTGACCGGCCGGGCTGCGTGCTCGGATAAGGGTCTGGTGTGGATTTTGGAGGAACCCCCACTCTGTTTTTTTGGCGTAGGGGTTCCCCTTAAAATTTATACCAGACCCAAGGGCCTGGTATGCTCTTGGAGGGGGAACCCATGCCGGTTTTTTATTTAAAATTTGGCGTAGAGTTCCCCCTCAAGATCAGCAGAGCACAAGTCGCATGCCAAAGTCGGGTCATGCAAGACGGCTTTCCGACTTTGATCCGACTTCAATGATAGTCAATGGGCTGAAGTAGGATCAAAGTCGGACCAAAGTAGTACAGGGAGCATTTTCAAAGTCGGGCCAACATGTGTCGGACCAGTTAAGACGGCTCCCATAGGGAAACATTGATTTTCACACGTCATGAGACATGAGCTCCCAATGTCGGAGCGTTTGTCGCACCAGTGTGAACCCGGCCTCAAAATCCATCTCCACCATCAGGAGTTCTGATGAATACCAGGTGTTCTTTAGATTCTGCTCCCTGAGCACCCTGATCATATTGTCTGATTCTGTAAAAAAAAAATCGACCAATCAGTTCTTTAGGTGTATGGTCACCATAAAACCTGAATTGAAAAAAATATTTGACAAAAAAAACAAAAAAACAGCTGCTTTAGTGTTGAGTTGATGTGTTTCTTCTAAAATTCTGAAACTTGAGCTGCGAGATATTTACACCTGTGATTGCAGGCCTCCTCACCTGCTGCGGCCTTGTACAGCCACAGGTTATAAAGCCTTGAAAGTAAAAGCACCTGCTACATGTTACACTGACAAGTTATATCTGAATGATAGTATTGCCTGCAGGTATCGTTAATGGCTACATGCTAAAATATGATTCATGCCTGCAAGTGATTGCACCTTGCTGTGAAGTTACACATTCCCTTTACCATGTGACCGAGCTTCATCGCTCACACACGTGAACACAATACGCCGACGGGGATGTGTCACTAATGTGTGAAGCTGAACTAATAGAGGAGCGGATGTCAAAAGGGCAGCTGTATTTGTATTCATACATTACCTGTACTGTTATTGCTGCCCCTCTCCTTCTGAAAGTGCAAGTTCCTCTGGTTTTAAAACATAATGACCTGCAACATGCATGCAGGCAGTGAAGTCACAAATCCCAAACAGAATAACAACACACATGCCAAGAATCCAGGATCGTGGCTCTCAGTCCCACCAATGCATGGCTCCCAACTGTCCCTGATTTGGAGCAATGTCCCTCTGTCCCTCTTTTCTCCTCATTTGTCCCTCATTTTGGTTTGATCTATATAGTTCTATATAAAATGCACTTTTTATTGTTCAAATAGTGTTTCCCAGTGATAAACCTTTCATCCAATTTTCTAAATTGCTACATTTGTAAACGTTAAAAGTCAATATAAAGAAATAGTAGTGTTAAAAAAAAAAAAAAAAAAAAGCACTTGTGGAATTGATTAAAGGATCAGTAAAGGAAAAAATAAAAAATAAAAAAAATAACAAACATGTTATACTTACCTCCACTGTGCAGCTCGTTTTGCACTGAGTGGCTCCGATCCTGGTCTTCTGGGGTCCCTCGGCGGCTGTCTCAGCTCCTCCCCACAAGGACTCCACACCTTCATGCGAGCGAGCTCGCATGGTGTGGAGTTATTGCGGGCGTGCTCCCGTGATACAGTGGCGGCCATAGCCGCCGACTGTATCACTCGGCCCCGCCCCCCGGAGCGCCGCGTCATTGGATGTGATTGACAGCAGCGCCAGACAATGGCTGCGCTGCTTTCAATCCATTCAGTGTAGCCCAGTGTTTCTCAACTCCAGTCCTCAAGGCGCACCAACAGGTCATGTTTTTGGGATTTCCATTGATTTGCACAGGTGATTTGAGCAGTTTCACTGCCTTAGTAATTACCACAGCCGTTTCATCTGCAGGAAATCCCAAAAACATGACCTGTTGGTGCGCCTTGAGGACTGGAGTTGAGAAACACTGGTGTAGCCAATCGATGGCCAGGCTGAGAACCGAGGAGGAGGACGGGGACGAGCGCGGGACATAGGATGCATTAAGGTGAGAAAACATTTACCTTTACAACCCCTTTAACCTTTTTTTGGTTAATTCTCCTTTAAGGGGGCGTGACAGGGGGCGTGTTCTATGTCTACATATGTTTGCTAGTAGGTGTCCCTCATTCTCATCTCAAAATGTTGGGAGGTATGCCAAGGCTGTGTCCTGGGATCACAGCATCTACCTTAAAGTGGTTGTAAAGGCACAAGGTTTTTTATCTTCATGCATTTCTATGCATGAAGATAAAAAACCTTCTGTGTACAGCAGCCCCCCCCCCCAATATACTTACCTGAGCCCCCTCTCGATCCAGCGATGACCACGAGAGCCTTGCTTCTCCTGGGACTCGCACTCCTGGTTGGCTTTTGACCAACGGCTCCCACTGCTGTCAATCACAGCCAGTAATCCAATCAGGGGACTGAGGGGGCAGAGTCGAGCTCCATGTGTGAATGGACATACAGAGCTGCAGCTCGGGAGTGCGCCTGCTTGGATGCCCCAAGGCATAAAGGAAGTTACCGCTCTGAAGTTTCTGAGTCCATGGAACACTCCCGCCCCACTTTGAACACACACAGATGCTGGCTCTGCACAATGTAGGCAAATGAAAGGAAGATCCTGGACTGCCGCACTCTGTGGAAGATGCTTCTTTATTCAAATAAAATCCATCACAGCAAATACACCCAAAGATTGAATACAGGAACAAGCTAACGCGTTTCACATCATAAGATGCTTACTCATAGCTTGCATGCTTGGATGCCCCCATAGCAATCTGTTAAAATATAAATGGAAGTTTGGGACTTTGAGTGAGACTGTAGACATGGTGTAGGTAAAAAAGGTACATGTTTATTCAAAATAAAACGCATGAACATCTTCAAACAGAAATCACATAGAAGGAAAAACATTCTGGTTGATGCGATTCCCTAGAGTTACACACACATAAATATGGGTATGCACAATATAAGCAACAAGGTACATCAGTGTGTGACCAGGTGCCACACAGTGATCCGTATGGATAATGGAATACATTTTGTGAATTACATATGTACAGATATCACATGGCAACAAGCGCTAAAAACATGAAAAAATTAGCATATAAAACCAGTAAGAGCATAAGTAAATGATTGTGTTGTCAACTGAGTTGATGCGTTTTCTGATTGCCCGACGCATTTCGTGTATAAGTTACACTCTTCAGGGGCTAATGCTCAGGACATCTAAAAAATATAATACAGTGTAAATAACTAAATCTGGTTGCTGGTCAAAAGAAATAGATGATGGAACACAAAAGCCCATCTTGGGTACTTACATGGAATTTGGTACAATGGGTGTGGTACATATGGAGCCCTGACCAAAGATAAGTCCGTCATGAGAGCTGAGGTGATATATAGCCGCACTTAGGCGGGGTGTACTATCGCAGCCCTCCCAAGAACACCGGAACATGCAGTGTTGATGTTAATAATAAAAATTGAACCAGAGGTGGCTGCCAAGGGCAATCTAAAAAAAAATAACACAAAAAATAAAAATGTCAAAACATGTTCATGCCCGGTGAGTCCCAAAAATGCAGGGACCGATCCATGAACCATGCAGTATGGCGTCTCAGGATAGTGGTGGAGGTGTATTTGGGGAAGGTTCATATAAGAGCACTCCACACAGGTGCAGGCTAATCATCACCAGCATTGTGTAGGCAATAGAGAACACCCCACACACACACAGGTGCAGGCTAATGTCACCAGCATCATGCAGGCAAAGCGTAAGCCAGGAGGAACCCCCGACGTGGGTGGGGGAATGCCCACGGAGGAGCTTATGTCTCCAAGCTGCGCCGGCTGAGATGGATGAACGCACGCTCAGTGTCAAGATGCCAACATGTGACGTCCCACACTGGGCAGGACGCATGACGTGGATGCGCTGTGTGCCTGGGCCCCACCATCACACAACCCACCGCCCGTATGGGCGGGGGAAGGGGGACAGCGAAGCGGACGCGCAGAGCGCATCGCAGCTCCCAAATGACAGACATAAAAAAGCCAGGGACATGCATAAGACCAAACCCCAATCCCAGAACCATGGTAAAACGCATGTATGCTGCTCATTCTCATGGACATGGATGAACCATGTCCTGAGAGAGCACAGCCTCAATAAGGCACATTACCTAATGGGGCTTAGCAACCTAACACCTGGGTGGCAGGGGAAAACTGCCTACCCTGTCTAACAGTCTCCATCCCTATTGAAAGAACGCAAGGGGGGGGGCGTTTGGGACTTTAAATGAGGCGCATATGTGGTGCACCTCCACCCCCATAGCTATCTGTTTGCTGTGGGGGCACCCGGCAGGAGGGAGGGGCCAGGAGTGCCGGCAGGGGACCCAAGAAGAGGAGGATCTGGGCTTCTCTGTGTAATGGTTTTGCAAGTTGGTTTTGGTAAGTATGACATGTTTGTTATTTTTTATTTATTTTTAAAAACAAGGCTTTAATATCGCTTTAAATTAGGTGCATGTGTGGTGAGACCAAAACATTACATGGAAGTAAGAACAAGTATGTGTTTATTACTAAACCAAAAAATGGCATAACACATTATAGTATAACATATGTAGCACTACCCCCGTAGGAGCTGCTGGTTATTTTTGGTCCTGCCGTTACCCCACACTTCACCGTATCAAACTTACCTGGCTCTAAATTGGGCAATGTGCCCACAGATGCATGCACCAGTCACTTAGTCTTTTTCCAATGCTTATTTATTCAACACAACTTGCAGCAGTAGAGGGATGGAGGGTTAGGGGAATTCAGATACCTTGTGTAGATCACTGAGGAACTTGAGATCCTGGAGAGGAGACAAATACACTTGCTGTCAGCGGATCTTTCTCACCCGGATAGGCCTCTCTCACCGGCCTAGCAGCCGGAATGATGCACTGACAAAAGTCTCTGCCACAGACTTGATGATAATAGTAAACGGTTGAACAATCCTCTGCCACAGGATTTAGTAATCGGTAATTGACAAAGCGGACACAACTACACAGTACCAAAGACCTTTAAGCCATCCGGCAGTACTGTGAGGTAGATTGGTTAGGATGCATCCTACAATTGAGTCACCAGGCTCTTTTTGAGATACCAGCCTTCTGCTCGGTCCTCTCCAAGAAGAGTTCTCCTCTGGATACTCCAATTGCGCTGCTTCTTCCCACAGGCAAGACAGCACAGGACCATCCCTGAACCAGTAGGCCCCAGACAGACTTACGGGCCTACTTGCAGTAACGTAGCCTCGGCCCAGCAGGGCCCCGAGGCAGAAGAGGAGTTGTCACATACCTTAGGCCAGGCGGGCCATGAGGTCAGAGAGCGAGAAAAATGGCGTCTGCCCTGTAAGTATCCTCTTCCAGAATGCACAGTGGTAAAACACTCCCACTGGGCTGTTTCTGGGAAAGGGACACCCAATACACTCCAGCCTGTTGTATTTCCAACACTGGCCGGTGGTGACAACGACACCTAATGGCGACAGTGGGAAATGCTCCCAACACAGCCAAAGCTGGAACAGAGGCTAATTTAGCCATAAACATTACATTCTGAACTATGTACAATTCAGATGACCCACTAAATTTACATAAGAGCGCCTGGTCAACAGGAGCAGGGCGCTACACATACATAGAGTAATCGTTTTTTATTCCAATGATAGGGATGGAGGTGTATTGTGCCTTTACACGCACATGAACTTTAATGTCATCCCAGTCTTATGGCCCATACACACGATCCGAATATCGTATGACTTTTTTCGCTTAATAGTCGCAAGTAGAAATTGAATAGGTTACTAAAGTCACGAAAATTCCCGTACGACAGAAAAAAAAATCGGATGTCATGTGTTGTAATGTATTTGTATTGTATTTTCGGACGACAACTGTACTGACTAAATGAAAATCGTACGATCTGATATCGTACGAGGAAAACTTTTGTGCTTGTCCGATCGAATAATATCGGATGAACTGTCGTGATCGGCTCTCAAAAGTAGTGTACACACGATCCGAAAATAGTACGATTCTTCCTCGGACGACCGTTTTCGTACGATTTTTGGATCGTGTGTACGGGCCTTTAGTCCGTAGGGTTCAATATTGAGTTGGCCCACCCTTTGCAGCTATAACAGCTTCAACTCTTCTGGGAAGGCTGTCCACAAGGTTTAGGAGTGTCTATGGGAATGTTTGACCATTCTTCCAGAAGTGCATTTGTGAGGTCAGGTACTGATGTTGGACGAGAAGGACTGGCTCACAGTCTCCACTCTAATTCATCTCAAAGGTGTTCTATCGGGTTGAGGTCAGGACTCGGTGCAGGCCAGTCAAGTTCCTCCACCCCAAACTCGCTCATCCATTTCTTTATGGACCTTGCTTTGTGCACTGGTCCAAATCATTTTGTGGAGGGGAGATTATGGTGTGGGGATGTTTTTCAGGGGTTGGGTTTGGCTCCTTAGTTCCAGTGAAGGGAACACTTAAGGCGTCTGCATACCAAGACTATTTGGACGATTTCATGCTCCCAACTTTGTGGGAACAGTTTGGGGATGGCCCCTTCCTGTTTCAACATGACTGCGCACCAGTGCAAAAAGCAAGGTCCATAAAGACATGGATGAGCGAGTTTGGGGTGGAGAAACTTGTCTGGCCTGCACAGAGTCCTGACCTCAACCCAATAGAACACCTTTGGGATGAATAAAAGTGGAGACTGAGAGCCAGGCCTTCTCATCCAACATCAGTGCCTGACCTCACAAATGCACTGGAAGAATGGTCAAACATTCCCATAGACACACTCCTAAACCTTGTGGACAGCCTTCCCAGAAGAGATGAAGCTGTTATAGCTACAAAGGGTGGGCCAACTCAATATTGAACATTACTGACTGATGCCCTGTACACACGGCCGAGAATCCCGTTAGGAAAAAAACGTTGGTTTTCCTGACGACCTTCTTGGCAAGCTTTTCTTGCCAAGCCGTGCACACAGATGGCCATTCAAAAGAACCGCCGTTCTTTTGAATGGCAAGAACGCGGTGACGCCATCGACTACGACGAGCATGCGCTCGTCACATTCGATGCCATCGCCGCCATCTAACTTCACCCTACACTACCCTTGTAAGCTACCGCGCATGCGTCGAAGTCTCATCTAGCATGCGTGGGCTTACCGGAGGACAGGTAAGCTTGTAGCTGTGTACACACACACGGTTTTATCGTCGGGAAACAGGCCGACGAGAATCTCGATGAGAAAATAGAGAGCAGGTTCTCTATTTTTCTCGTCGAGATTCCCGGCAGTTTTCTCGGCGAGAAACCATACACACGAACGGTTTTCTCGGCAAAAAGCTCTCCCAGCAGTTTTCTTGCTGTTTCTTGCCGAGAAAACTGGTCGTGTGTACGAGGTTTAAGACTGGGATGCCATTAAAGTGTAAAGTCAGGAATCTCAATACTTTTGACAATATAGTGTACATTCCCAGGGAGATGGTAAACGGGGGGGGGGGGGGGGACCATGTCAGGTCAACCCCCACATAGCCCCTCCTTTTCATAGAATTCCCACACTATCCATTTTAGTCAAGCACAGTATCGTCTCTAGCATTATTAATAGAGGAAGATTCAATCCAAATGTCCCAGATCTTGTGAATTTTTTGGGGTCAACTTCGGGAAAGATATGTAATTTTATACAATGGGACCACTAAATTAACCAATTTCTTCCAGCTCTCCAAAGTAGGGGGTCTATCCAATTTCCGTGCCAAAACAATACATTTTCTAGCATAGAACAGAAGAAGATCCAAAATCGTTTCTGGAGGCCCTAGAAAAGGCTAGATGGTTGACCAAACCCAATAGACAAACAGCCACCATTTGAGGAACGGAAATTGTGGTTACTGAGCAAATAAACTGTAAAGCCTCGTACACACGACCGAGTTTCTCGGCAAGAAAACTGCCGGTAGAGCTTTCTTGCCGAGAAAACCGTTTGTGTGTACGAGGCTTTTAGGTTTCTCGTCAAGAAAACTGGCCAGAATCTCGACGGGAAAAATAAAGAACCTGCTCTCTATTTTCTCTTTGAGATTCTCGTCAGCATGTTTCTCGACGAGAAAAGTGTGTGTGTGTACACTTACCTGTCGCCGTGGAAACCCGCGCATGCTTGAAATGACTTTGACGCATGCGCGGTAGCTTCCTAGGCATAGGTAGGGTGTAGCAAGATGGCGGCGACGGCATCGAATGTGACGAGCGCACGCTCGTCGTAGTCGATGACGTCACCGCGTTCCTTCCATTCAAAAGAACGTCGGTTCTGTGAATGGATCGTGTGTACACTCGGCCGGGACAAGTTTCTTGTCCAAGAATCTCGTCAGGAAAAACAACGTGTTTTTTCCTGACGAGATTCTCGGCCAAGTGTACGAGGCTTAAGTCATTGGCCCAAAATGTTTGTATGCGGTAACAGGACCAAAAAACATTAAAAAAAAAATCTGCAGGTGTGTTTGCGCACCACCAACAATTACAGTGCCGTGAAAAAGTATTCATACCTCTTTACATTTTCCACATTTCTGCATGTTACAACCAAAAACACACAGTTGTGCTCATAAGTTTACATACCCTGGCAGAATTTATGATTTCTTGCCCATTTTTCAGAGAATATGAATGATAACACAAAAACATTTCTTTCACTCCTGGTTAGTGTTTGGCTGAAGCCATTTATTATCAATCAACTGTGTTTACTCTTTTTAAATCATAATGACAACAGAAACTACCCAAATGACCCTGATCAAAAGTTTACATACCCTGGTGATTTTGGCCTGATAAAATGCACACAAGTTGACACAAAGGTGTTTGAATGGCTATTAAAGGTTATCATCCTCACCTGTGATCTGTTTGCTTGTAATTAGTGTGTATAAAAGGTCAATGCGTTTTCTGGACTCCTGACAGACCCTTGCATCTTTCATCCAGTGCTGCACTGACATTTCTGGATTCTGAGTGATGGGGAAAGCGAAAGAATTCTCAAAGGGTCTACGGGAAAAGGTAGCTGAACTGTATAAAACAGGAAAGGGATATAAAAAGATATGCAAGGAATTGAGAATGCCAATCAGCAATGTTCAAACTCTAATTAACCACTTCAATACCGGGCATTTTCACCCCTTCCTGCCCAGACCAATTTTTAGTTTTCAGCGCTGTCGCACTTTGAATGACAACTGCGCGGTCATGCAAAACTGTACCCAAATGAATTTTTACGTTTTTTTTCCCCCATAAATAGAGCTTTCTTTTGGTGGTATTTGATAACCTCTGTGGTTTTTTATTTTTTGCGCTATAAACAAAAGAAGAGCGGCAATTTTGAAAAAAAAAACACAACATTTTTTACTTTTTGGTATAATAAATATCACAATTTAAAAAAATAAAATAAAAATTTCCCCTAAGTTTAGGCCGATATGTATTCTTCTACATATTTTTGGTAAGAAAATTTGCAATAAGTGTATATTGATTGCTTTGCGCAAAAGTTATAGCGTCTACAAAATAGGGGATAGATTTATGGCATTTTTTATTTATTTTTATTTTTTTACTAGTAATAGCGGTGATCTGTGATTTTTATTGTGACTGCGACATTATGGCGGACACATCGGACACTTTTGACACATTTTTGGGACCATTCACATTTATACAGCGATCAGTGCTATTGAAAATGCATTGATTACAGTGTAAATATGACTGGCAGGGAAGGGGTTAACACTAGGGGGCGATGAAGGAGTTAAATGTGTATCCTAGGGAGTGATTCTAACTGTGGGGGGAGGCCTGAGTACGTCATATGATGGCCGCTCAGGATGGCAGAGCCACCTTGCGGCCGTCATTTTAATATACGCGGGATGGGAAGTGGTTAAGAAGTGGGTGCCTCCCTTGGGGGCGGGGGTAAGGGGGGAGGGGTTAGTTGAATATTTAAGGGGGGAATTGGAAAGGGGTGTTTGGATCTGGGGGTTTTGGTCTTGGGGTTTTTTTTTTTTTTTTTCCACACTTCATCCTCCGAATCTTCCGAGATGGAGGAAATAAGGATAACTATCATCAATGCCAAAGGACTTAATGTCCCAGAAAAAATGAGAATGCTCCTGAGCGAGTTAAAACGAACCCGCTCAGATGTAGCATTCGTGCAGGAGACACATTTTAAGACGGGCGGACTCCCATACCTACAAAATAGGTTTATCCATGTACATACCATGTAGTCAGATATCAAAGTCAAAAGGGGTGTCAATTCTAATTTCCAATAGAATACCCTGGTCTCTATTGGACAAACGAGTAGATGTAGAGGGCCGTTTTTTATTTTTAAAGGGACAGATTGGAAGCACAAAGGTGACACTGGCAACTGTCTACGTACCAAATACACATCATGTAACGCCGAGCGCTCCGGGTGTCCCATCCTTCCCGGAGCGCTCACGGCGTCGGTCCCCCTGCAGCGCTCTGGTCAGCCCCCCTGGCCGTGGGCGCAGCTCTGTTACCGGCGGGGATGCGATCCACGCGGCGGCACATCTCCGTCCGCGGATCGCATCCCATCCCACTCACCATCCTCCTCCTTCCCGGCGCGCACGGCCCCGCTGTGCTCTAGGGCGCGCGCGCGCCGGCCTTCTGAGATTTAAAGGGCCAGCGCACCATTGATTGGTGCCTGGCCCAATTACTGTGTGCACACCCAAATCTGATATAAACCCACTTCCCCTTCCTGTCCTTGCCGGATCTTGTTGTCTTAGTACCCTGTGGAAGCGTTTTGTGAGTTGCCTAGCCTGTGTATCTGACCTGCTGCCATTGTCTCAGACTACGAACCATTGCCGCCTGCCCTGACCCTCTGCTACGTCTGACCTAGCCTCTGCCTAGTCCTTTTGTACCGCGCCTATCTCAGCCGCCAAAGAGGTGGAGTCGCTACTGGAGGACACGACCTGGTTGCTACCGCCGCAGCAAGTCCATCCCGCTTTGCGGCGGGCTCTGGTGAAAACCGGTAGCTGCTTAGAACCGGTCCCTCAGTACGACCCGTGCCATCCCCTCTCTGGTACAGAGGATCCACCTCCTGTATCCCCACTAGCCGACAGTCCGGCCCATGACAGTAGATCCGGCCATGGATCCCGCTGACGTGCCGCTGCCTAGTCTCGCTGATCTCACTACCGTGGTTGCCCAGCAGTCGCAATTGATTGCCCAACAAGGACAGCAGCTGTCGCAGTTGACCGCCATGATCCAGCAGCGTCTGCCGCCACAAGCTCCAGCATCTTCCCCTCTCCGAGCTGCCGCTACTACCTCGAAGATCCGCTTGTCTCTTCCGGAGAAATTTGACGGGGATCCTAGGATGTGCCAGGGATTCTTGTCCCAATGTTCCCTGCATCTTGAGATGATGTCAGACCAGTTTTCCACAGAACGGTCTAAGGTGGCATTCGTGGTCTGTCTGTTGTCTGGGAAGGCCTTGGCCTGGGCCACGCCACTCTGGGACCGCAATGACCCTGCTACAGCCACCATTCAGTCCTTCCTTGCTGAGGTTCGTATCGTTTTTGAGGAACCAGCCCGAGCCTCATCTGCTGAAACCGCCCTGCTTAACCTTGTCCAAGGAAACTCCTCTGTGGGCGAATATGCCATACAGTTCCGCACACTGGCCTCAGAGCTAGCCTGGAATAATGAGGCTCTCTGCGCGACCTTCAAGAAAGGTTTATCCAGCCACATCAAGGATTGTCTGGCCGCACGAGAGATACCTTCCTCCCTGACGGAGCTCATCCACTTAGCTACCCGCATTGACATACGCTACGTTGAAAGACGCCAAGAGCTTCGCCAGGAGAAAGATCTTGTTCGCACCAGGCGTTATCCGCGACTGGCTCCTCTCTTCCTGAATCCAACGCATCCTGATACTATGCCTTCCGTCGAGGAGGCCATGCAGGTGGACCGATCTCGCCTGACCCTACAAGAGAGGACTCGCCGTAGGAATGAGAACTTATGCCTTTATTGTGCGAGCTCTGAACATTTCCTAAAGGACTGCCCTATTCGTCCTCTACGTCAGGGAAACGCCCGCACCTAGTGAACGTGGGAGAGGCGTTACTAGGTGTGAATTCTTCCTCTCCACGTCTGACTATTCCTGTGCAGATTTCCCCTTCTGCTGGCTCCCCCTTCTCTGCGGTGGCCTTCCTGGACTCTGGTTCTGCAGGAAACTTTATTGAAGCCTCTTTCATCAACAGGTTCAACGTTCCTGTTATCCGTCTCATCAAACCCTTCTTCATTTCCTCTGTAAATGGAGAGAATCTGGATTGTACCGTGCGTTACCGCACCGAACCCCTGCTCATGTCCGTTGGTGTTCTTCACCAAGAAAAAATTGAATTCTTTGTTTTGCCGAACTGTACTTCTGACATCCTTCTTGGCCTACCCTGGCTCCAGCGTCATTCTCCTACCCTCGACTGGACCACTGGGGACATCAAATCCTGGGGCTACTCCTGCCACAAGCATTGTCTTAAGTCTGTACCCACCAGTCAAGTTCCCATGGCTACTCCTTTGCCCGGCCTTCCCAAGGCCTATCAGGACTTTTCTGATGTCTTTTGCAAAAAACAGGCGGTCTTACCACCACATAGACCCTACGACTGCCCCATTGACTTGCTCCCAGGTACTACACCACCCCGTGGCAGAATTTACCCTCTCTTCTCTCCTGAAACCAAGGCCATGACTGAGTACATACAGGAGAACCTCAAGAGAGGTTTTATTAGGAAATCATCTTCTCCAGCCGAAGCAGGGTTCTTCTTCGTTGCCAAGAAGGACGGATCACTACGCCCTTGCATAGACTATCGTGGTCTCAATAAAATCACTATTAAAAACCGCTACCCTCTGCCTCTCATCTCGGAGCTCTTTGACCGTCTGCGCGGAGCAAAAGTTTTTTCGAAATTGGACCTCAGGGGCGCTTATAACCTCATCAGAATCCGTGAAGGAGATGAATGGAAAACCGCATTTAACACCAGAGATGGTCACTTTGAATATCTCGTCATGCCATTTGGACTTTGCAACGCTCCTGCAGTCTTTCAGGATTTTGTCAATGAAATCTTTCGGGACGTACTGTATACCTATGTGGTTGTCTATCTTGACGACATCCTAATCTTCTCTACCAACCTTGAGGAACATCGGCTCCATGTCCGTCAAGTGCTCCAGCGCCTCCGCGTAAATCATCTTTACGCTAAATTTGAAAAATGCCTTTTTGAGCGCAGCAGCCTTCCTTTCCTAGGTTATCTGGTCTCAGGACAAGGCCTTCAAATGGACCCTGACAAGCTCTCCGCAGTCTTGGATTGGCCACGCCCCTCTGGACTCCGTGCTATCCAACGCTTCCTTGGATTCGCCAAATACTATCGTCAGTTCATACCCCACTTCTCCACCATCGTTGCTCCTATAGGGGCACTGACTAAGAAAAACGCGAATCCAAGGTCCTGGCCGCCTCAAGCGGAAGAAGCCTTTACTCGCCTTAAGATCGCCTTCTCCTCTGCACCTGTCCTGTCTCGACCAGACTCCATAAAACCGTTCTTCCTTGAAGTTGACGCCTCCTCGGTAGGAGCCGGAGCTGTTCTTCTTCAACAAAACGCTAAAGGAGGAAACGTCACGTGTGGTTTTTTCTCTAAAACCTTCTCCCCTCCTGAAAAAAATTATTCCGTAGGTGACCGTGAACTGTTGGCCATCAAGCTGGCATTAGAAGAGTGGAGACATCTCCTGGAAGGATCCCTTCACCCTATCTCCATCTACACTGACCATAAAAATTTGTCCTACCTTCAGTCCGCTCAGCGCTTAAATCCTCGCCAGGCCAGGTGGTCATTGTTCTTTGCCCGGTTCAATTTCCAGATCCATTTTCGTCCCGCAGACAAGAATGTCAGGGCTGATGCCTTGTCCCGTACCTCCGATGCCTCTGAAACCGGGACTCCCCCTCAACACATCGTACCCCCTGAGTGTCTGATTTCCTCTGCTCCTGCTTCTCTGGTGCCAGTTCCTCCAGGAAAAACTTTCGTTCCTCCATGCCTTCGTCTCCAGATACTCAGGTGGGGCCATTCCTCCCATCTAGCCGGTCACGCTGGGATCAAAAAATCCATACAATTGATGGCCAGACACTATTGGTGGCCTACCCAGGAAAAAGATATGACTGACTTTGTACGGGCCTGCACTATCTGTGCACGTGACAAGACTCCACGCCAGAAGCCTACAGGTCTTCTCCTTCCTCTACCTGTGCCTGAACAACCATGGTCCCACATTGCCATGGATTTCATCACGGACCTTCCTTTGTCTCATAGTAACACTGTCATCTGGGTGGTCGTTGACCGCTTTTCGAAAATGGCTCATTTTGTCCCGCTTCCTGGTCTGCCTACTGCACCTCAGTTGGCGAAGCATTTTTTTCTTCAAATTTTCCGTCTCCATGGGCTACCCTCACATATCGTCTCTGATAGAGGCGTTCAATTCATCTCAAAATTTTGGAGAGCTCTCTGTACTCAACTAAAGATTAAGTTGAATTTTTCTTCCGCTTATCACCCGCAATCCAATGGACAGGTGGAGAGAGTTAACCAGGTCCTTGGTGACTACTTACGACATTTTGTCTCCGCCCGTCAAGACGATTGGGTCGACCTATTGCCCTGGGCAGAATTCTCATACAATTTCAAGAACTCTGAATCGTCCTCCAAATCACCTTTCTTTGTGGTCTACGGCCGCCACCCATTGCCCCCCCTCCCGATCCCCACTTCTTCTGGAGTTCCTGCCGTGGATGAATTAACTGAAGACTTCACCTCTATCTGGAAAGAGACTCAAAAGTCGCTATCACTGGCCTCTGCCCGCATGAAGAGACATGCAGATAAAAAAATAAGAATTCCTCCTGTCTATGTCCCTGGTGACAAAGTGTGGCTCTCCTCCAAATATGTTCGGTTTCGGGTACCTAGCTACAAGCTGGGCCCTCGTTACCTCGGACCTTTTAAAATCAAAAACCAAATCAATTCTGTCTCTTACAAACTCCATCTTCCTCCTTCTCTTCGTATCCCCAATTCTTTTCATGTGTCTCTTCTCAAAACCCTCATTCTTAACCGATTTTCCCCCAAGGTCACTGCTCCTGCTCCTGTCTCTGGTTCTTCCGATGTCTTCTCGGTGAAAGAAATCCTCGCCTCCAAGGTCATCCGAGGTAAAATATTATTTTTAATTGATTGGGAGAACTGTGGTCCTGAAGAGAGATCCTGGGAGCCTGAGACCAACATTTTAGACAAGGAGCTCATCCGTAGATTCTTGGGTTCCAAGAAAAGGGGGAGACCTAAGGGGGGGGTACTGTAACGCCGAGCGCTCCGGGTGTCCCATCCTTCCCGGAGCGCTCGCGGCGTCGGTCCCCCTGCAGCGCTCCGGTCAGCCCCCCTGGTTGTGGGCGCTGCTCTGTTACCGGCGGGGAAGCGATCCACGCGGCGGCACATCTCCGTCCGCGGATCGCATCCCATCCCACTCACCATCCTCCTCCTGCTCCTTCCCGGCGCGCGCGGGCCCGCTGCGCTCTAGGGCGCGCGCGCGCCGGCCTTCTGAGATTTAAAGGGCCAGCGCACCATTGATTGGTGCCTGGCCCAATTACTGTGTGCACACCCAAATCTGATATAAACCCACTTCCCCTTCCTGTCCTTGCCGGATCTTGTTGTCTTAGTACCCTGTGGAAGCGTTTTGTGAGTTGCGTAGCCTTTGTATCTAACCTGCTGCCATTGTCTCAGACTACGAACCATTGCCGCCTGCCCTGACCCTCTGCTACGTCTGACCTAGCCTCTGCCTAGTCCTTTTGTACCGCGCCTATCTCAGCCGCCAGAGAGGTGGAGTCGCTACTGGAGGACACGACCTGGTTGCTACCGCCGCAGCAAGTCCATCCCGCTTTGCGGCGGGCTCTGGTGAAAACCGGTAGCTGCTTAGAACCGGTCCCTCAGTATGACCCGTGCCATCCCCTCTCTGGTACAGAGGATCCACCTCCTGTATCCCCACTAGCCGACAGTCCGGCCCGTGACACATCAAGATGCCTTTTTGAGTAAAACCCTGAATAAGCTGGCGGGGTTTGCAGAAGGGAAGCTGATCTTAGGGGGAGACCCTAATACAACATTGGACCCTAAGGTTGATTCATCAACGGGGGTCTCCTCCATATCAGGGGGGACCAGGAGGAATATCTTGCAGAAGTTGCGGGATCTGCAGATGGTAGACGTGTGGAGATTACTACATATAGGGGAAAGAGATTATACATTCGTCTCCAACCCTCACCAACTGTACTCCCGTATAGACCTTTTCCTGGTGCCACACTATCTGTTGACGGCGGTGAAGTAAGTAAAAATTGGGAATATAACATGGTCAGACCACGCGCCAGTGACGCTACACATTGCGCTGTCCAATTCATCTACCGCTCCGGAGTGGCGTTGGCGTTTGAATGACAGTATATGTACCCCATAAGGGAGAAAACGGGCAGCTGATTTCACTCCCTAAAAATATTGCTCAGAGATTTAGAGAATACTACTCATCCCTTTATAATTTGACCCCAATCCAGATGCCCCAGGCCACGATGGAAGAATACCTTCTTTCAGCACATCTGCCTAGGATGTCTTCAGCGGACCATAACAAATTGGAGATACCTATTTCAGTGGGGGAACTAGAGACAGTGATAAAAACAGTTAAACGAGGGAAGGCACCGGGCCCGGATGGCTTCACTATCCAATACTACAAATATTTTCTCCCAATACTAGGGGTTTATATGACAAAGGCATTCAATGAGATCGGCCGGGCTCCCGCACTATCGCCGGATACCCTTATGGCATATATCTCGGTTATTCCGAAAGAAGGGAAGGACCCGGCGGAGTGCGGGAGCTACTGCCCGATCTCATTGTTAAACATAGATTTAAAACTTTTCACTAAACTACTTGCTTCCCATCTCCAGCCGTTTTTGAATCAAATGGTACATCAAGACCAGGCTGGCTTTATCCCAACCTGTGAGGCTAGGGATAATACCGTAAAGATCCTCAACCTGGTACACCATGCTAATATATCAAAAACGCCCAGTATTTTTTTGAGTACCGACGCGGAGAAAGCGTTTGACAGGGTCAGTTGGCGATTCATGTTTGAAGTATTGAGGCAAATGGGACTGGGAGAACATATGCGGAGTTGGATAGCGGGGGTGTATGCTACACCCCAGGCCTCGGTAAAAGTGAATGGAGTTTATTCGGAGACATTTAAAATCTCAAATGGAACGCGCCAAGGGTGCCCACTCTCTCCGATGCTGTTTTCCCTCTCCCTGGAACCCCTACTGAATAGGATCCGGCAAAATCCAGACATTCAAGGACTCCAAATAGGTGTTCAAGAATATAAAATCTCTGCTTATGCAGATGATTTGATGTTCTCCTTATCACGACCTCACGTTTCACTGCCAAATCTTATGAAGGAAATAGGAGGATATGGGAGATTAGCAAATTTAAAAATTAATTACGCGAAATCGGAAGCGATGGGGGTAGCCCTTCCCTCAGAAGTGCAGCAAAACATACAACCCAATTTCAACTTTAAATGGGTAGGGTCGTCATTAAAATACCTAGGGATAAATATACCATCAAGATTAGAGAAGGTTTTTGCTGTAAATTTTCCCTCACTATATAAAGCAGTTAGCTCCCTATTGGATAAATGGCAACATGGATTCCACTCATGGTTCGGCCGATGTAACGCCATCAAAATTAATATTCTGCCAAAATTTCTGTATTTATTTCAAGCTGTACCAATAGAAATTGATAGGGCCTACTTTCGGCAAGTAAATGCTCTCTTTACTAAGTTTATATGGGCCAACAGGCGACCAAGGATCAGTAGAAGTCAAATGACCCTCCCCAAATGCTATGGGGGCTTAGCAGTCCCAGACATGTCTAAATACCACCAAGCAGCCCATTTGGGAAGGGTCATAGACTGGTGCAGACATATAGAATTCAAATTATGCATAAGCTTGGAGCAAGAAATTAGTCAGGTACCACTGGGTAGAGCACCATGGTGCTATACAAAGTTACCGGACTCACTCAAAAAACACCCTCTGATAGGGCCAACACTGTCTATAGGTGCTAAAATATGTCTGAACCCTAAATATTCATCAAGATACTCTCCACTATACCCAGTACTGGGAAACCCAAGTTTCGAGCCGGGGATGGAAATAAGGGCATTTCGGAGACTTTGAGAGAAGGGCTATACCCAGATATCGCACTTTATGCAATCAGAAACATAGCCCACAATGGCGGATTTGACGTAATCGGGAGGCCAATTTGAAGTAGAACATTGGCAGGAAATACAACTCCGATGAGTAATTTTAAACGGGAACTAACTAGGTTTGAAACATGATGTGAGGAGAAGGAACCCATCAACCGAATAATATCAAAGATATACACGATGCTAATGACCCCACCAGAGAATTATGAGCTGCCAGCAATTAGAAAGTGGGAAAGGGACCTTAATAAGACTTTCACACCAGCTCAATATCAGAAGATAATATATCTTGTGCTAAATTCATCAATATGCACTAAAACGCAAGAATCAAATTATAAATTACTGACGAGGTGGTAGTATACGCCATCAAAATTAGGTAGGTTCTATCCTGATGCCTCAGATCAGTGCTGGCGATGCAATGGGGAGCGGGGAACTTTGTTCCATATATACTGGACATGCCCTCGGATCAGACAATACTGGCTAGAGGTACGAAGGATTGCTCAAAAAATTGAGCCCTACCCTGTGCCGGACGATCCGGGTTTTTTCTTATTGCACATAATGCAAAAACCCATACAGACTTATAAAAACTCAGTACTATGCCACCTGGTCAATGAGGCTAAGTCCTGCATTGCGAGATGCTGGAAAAGCTCCAGCCCTCCAACAATCGCAGAATGGCTTAACAGGGTCAGAAAAGTGGGGGCTATAGAGGATAGGCTTGTGCAATTCGTTTCGTAACGAATCGAAATTCGTCCGAATTTAGCAACTTTCGGACATTCGGAAGCATTCGAATTTCCGAACAAAGCAATTACGAATAAAACCGAATCCGAAATAAATTATACCGCAAAATAGCGAATGCCCGAATGTCTTCGGCATAATTCGTTATGAAAAAACTTACGAATGTACAAATCCATTGGAAACACAATAACACTCACTCTGCTCTGCTCTCTGCTTCTCCTTCACCGTGCTGAACTCCCTCTCAAAATGGTGTACAGGGGCGGAGGCTATAGCCGCATGTAAAAAACGAAAGTAAAATACGAGATTTCTAATCCATTCGAAGCACAATAACACTCTGCTCTGCTCTCTGCTTCTCCCTCACCGTGCTGAACCC
Organism: Rana muscosa; assembly: GCA_029206835.1. NCBI lineage: Eukaryota > Metazoa > Chordata > Amphibia > Anura > Ranidae > Rana > Rana muscosa. Next base: position 6,648,884 of record CM055125.1, read on the forward strand.
TCTCAAAATGGTGTACAGGGGCGGAGGCTATAGCCGCATGTAAAAAACGAAAGTAAAATACGAGATTTCGAATCGTTACAAAATAACCGCTATGTATTTAGAAAAGTACAAATCCATTCGAAGCACATTAGGCATAATAGTCAGCGTCGTCGTGAGAGAGACACAGAAAATTACGAATCAACGAACCCAAAAAAAGTTACGAAAGTAGGAGTTGTGTCCAGAATCAACGAAAAACAACGTACTCTACCGAAAGTACGAATTATAAAGCAACAAAAAATTCAACGAAAAATGTCGCTTGCAAAAATACGAATGAGTCCGAACACGAAAAATCCCGTCTAGCAAAATTACGAATGATTACGAATCAACAGGACCGGAAAGAAACGAACCGAAACGGAACGAATTTTTCCGTTGTGCACAAGCCTAATAGAGGAGTTGGTGTTTTCGGCCCAAGATAGAAAAGAGCAACATATCAAAATCTGGTCAACATGGAATAAATTTACGCAGACAGAAGAAGGGAAAAGATTAATGGGGAAGTGAGTCCGTCCGTCTGGCCAGAGAAGTATTCAGGAGGTTGTGGTTCACCTAACGGGGGAGGAGGATGGAGTGAGGAAGGGAGGGAGAAATGTATTTATTTTTCCCCCTTTTTTTTTTTTTTCCTCTGTTTAGGTTTACTTTGGGAGGGAGGTAGGGGGGGAACCGATAAAAATGTAAGGGAGAACAAAGTAAGGCCGTGAGAATCAAAGACATTTAATAGAGGAAAGGGACTTTATGTGTCTCTCCCTTTACGGAGAGACATATGAAGGACACAAGGGAAGGCAACCCATTGACATTGAGGTTTAGAGGTGAGATTGATGGTTAAATAAAAGGATCTAATTAATGGAATGGGAAGAGAAATATATTCTGAATAGAAATGTAATGGAAAATGTATAAACAATGTATTGGATGTATCCCTTTTTTTGAAATATAAATAAAGAATATTTAAAAAAATAAAAAAAAGAAGTGGAAAATGAGGGGTTCTGTTGAAACCACAGTCAGGTAGACCAATTAAAATTTCAGCCACAACTGCCAGGAAAATTGTTCGGGATGCAAAGAAAAACCCACAAATAACTTCAGGTGAAATACAGGACACATGTTTTCTGTGTCCCCCACATGGCTTCTCGCAAACTGCAAACGGGACTTTTTATGGCTTTCTTTCAACAATGTCTTTCTTCTTTCCACTCTTCCATAAAGAACAGATTTGTGGAGAAGCACGACTAATAGTTGTCCTGTGGACAGATTCTCCCACCTGAGCTGTGGATCTCTGCAGCTCCTCCAGAGTTATCATGGGCCTCTTGGCTTCTTCTCTGATTAATGCTCTCCTTGCCCGGCCTGTCAGTTTAGATGGACCGCCATGTCTTGGTAGGTCGGGGGGGCAAGGGACAGTGTGCAGCACGTCTCTCACAGCCAACACCGGGCTGTGCTCATGAGGGAAGGAAGAGGGAGCCGATCGGACACACGACTCTAAATTGTTGTCGCTCCTGTTCTCGGGGCTTCCCCCATCCTGTACTCCCGTTCTCAGCTCCTCCTCCTGCAAGCAGGCGGCTAGTGCGCCCCTGCTGAGCGAGTCACTAGAACCCAGTGCCGGAATTTATTCCGGCACTGGGCTCCATTCCGGGACTCAGACCTGATTTGCTGGGACTAGGGACATACATCAATTTCGGGGACAAGGAATCAGGGACTGTTGGGAGGTATGTGCTTCAGGTGCAAATGTGCAATACAATGGCAGGCCCTTCGGCCTGTATAGAAATTCCTCCAGTGGCATGGGTATAGTGACCATGGTGCCAAATAAACTCCCCCACCATGGGAATTTCCAGCTCTCCTGAACTGCTACTCCAGGGCAGTGTTGCCAACCTACCAGATTGAAATTTACTGACACAACACCCAAAATTTACTGGCACACTCAAGGTTTTACTGGCCTTTACAAAAGTTACAAAATTACAGTTTTAAGTGAAAATTTCAGTATTTATGTATTATACAGACAAGTACAATATGCAATTAGCAATGGGATTTAAGGTAAATATTAAGGTAAAAAAACATATTTTTCAGGGACAGAGAGTCAGACAGGAGGGCAAAAATTAGAATGGGCATTGGGCTTGCAGCAGGCACAGCACAGCAAACACATGAAATTGATTCTCAGTGACATGACAGACATGAGCAGCAGCTGCAGCAGCACAGATGAGACACGGGGGGGGGGGGTTTACTAAAATTGCAGCGTGCAAAATCTGGTGCAGCTCTGCCTAGAAACCAATCAGCTTCCAGGTTTTATTGTCAGTTTTATTGAACAAGCTAAAGTTAGAAGCTGATTGATTACCATGCACAGCTGCATCAGATTCTGAGTACTCCAGTTTTAGTAAATCTCTCCCACTGTCTGACTCCTGACCTCACCAACACAGTCACAAATGTCCCCTCCGGGCTCCTGCTCCTCCAGTAAAAGTCTCTGGTCTCTCTTCCAGTCTCTCCATTCGCCAGGTGGTCCCTCCAGACTAGTCCAGAGACTCCAGAACAGCAATGACAAGAGAACAGAGAGACAGTCCTACTTGCTCCACTCCCGCACATGAGGCCGCTCGGCACCTGGGTTTTTATAGCGGCTGGCATGGTGGTGGTGGGAAACTACATCATCCCTGTTCACGCTCAAGCACGGGAGGCTTCCGCCAGACCTGCCCACTTCCGGCACCACCTGAAGTAGTAGCACTGCACTCAGTCACACTCTCGGATCATCGAATGGTCTCGGCTGGCTCCGGAACTGCGCATGCACAGTTCTGAGACAAATGCATCACAGCAAAGAGAGTTTTTTATTTTTTACTGGCCCGAGGACACACACCCTCCATCCATGTGAAAGAAACACAGACAAAAGTGCAAAGTGACAAAACATGAGAGAAAAATAAATTAAATAAATAGTACTGATGCAAGTGCACTGGCTAGGCCTCACGACTTGGTAGCAAAAGTTGCCCCAGACTTTTATACTTGATTCACACTGCTGAGACATGAGATCCAACTTGTGAGACCCCAAGTCCCATGACATTTCAAATTCAATGTTTCCCTATGAGAGTCATCTTAACTGATACTACACAAGTCGCTTCGACTTTAGAAAAGGTTCCTGTACGACTTTGGTCTGATGGTGATATTTCAGCCCTTGTACAGGCTCCTAAAAAGCATCCAAGTCAGATAAAGTCAGAAGGAAGTCGTATGACTTTGCCATTGCAGCAGTGTGAACCAAACCTTAGCCAAAAGACCTAGCCCATGGAGGCGCAGTGTAGGAAAAAACGAGTGGTGACCTGACCTTGTGCCTTTTCACACAGTAGGTTTCCCAGGCCCATAGTGTTACTAAGAGCACCCCTGGGGTGACCATCTGCCAAGGGGCACAGACACAGTGGGTTCTCTGCCTTCCCAGCCCATGGCAAGACCAGGTAGCACCGCTCACACCAGGAAGCACTGGGCCCATCCACGCCAAGGGAGTACTCCTGACCCACACCTTATGTTTTGCATGCTCATTCGGTTTCCTTGCCTATCAGGAGGGTTCCTCGGGACCCTCATCACATCAGCAGAGGTGCTATTCCTGGCAAAAAGCCAGAATGATGGTGTAGCACCCCTACTGGACACTGAAAAGAACAGATACCACACTTGACCTTAGCCAAAAAGCTAGAACAGGAATAGAGGGGAAATCTTCCGATGGGGACACTAGTTCTATTGACAACCAGGGATTCCCTCACTTTGGAGGGATTTCCTCTCACTTCCTGGTTTGGCTATGGGAAAGGAAGTGAAGGGAAATCTCCCTAATGGGATGCAGAAGGCAAAATAAAACCTGACAGGCAGTGCCGGGACAAGGTCATCCACAGCCCAGAGCAAACATGTACAGCCCCCCCCCCCCAAGATGTATGAGCATTAGGTGTCAGCAAAAATCCCCCAACCCATCCAAAAAAAGAAAATCAAGCACTAATCTGCACCCCCTAAGCATAAATTCCCCCTCCACCCGGTACAAATCTGTCCCCTGCTGAAATCGCCCCTCCCAGAACAAATCTTTGTCCCCCACCCCCCCAGCTTAAATTCTCTCCCTGCCCCCATCACAAACCCCCTCAAAACAATTTCACCCTCTTAGCACAAATCCTCTCCCCCAACCCCCCATCCTAGCATGAAAAAAACATGTCTCCTCCTAGCACAAATGCCCCCCAATCATCCCTACCAGCACAATCCCCCCCCCACCACCCCAAAAAAAAAAAAATCCCATCCAAGAACAATTCTTACCCCCTGCCACTGCCTAAATCCCCCCTTCCAACACAAATCCCCTCCCCCCAATTTCCGCATGGTGCCCCCCCACCTCACATGATACCACAGTGCTCAGGGTAGCTGCCCCTCCTGCCCGGCCCTGCTGACAGGGGATATAACCCTGCCTTATGCTATCCAAAATGGAAAAACATTTATCCTTTAGTGCAGGGGTGCATTACCACAAATCGATGGTGTTTCATTAAAATAATAAATTGTGTATGGCGCATTTTTTGCGCAAAACGTGATCTTTAAAAAGCATAAAAACTCGCCCTAAATGAGCGCACAATGACCGAATGCGCTAACACCTGCCAGGCTGTGTTTTATCCTCTCAGAAGACGATACATGTTGGTCTTGGTCTGCACACACAGTCTCCCTCCAGGCACTGGGCTGTGTGTACTTGTACCCAGGTGACCTCTGCACACACAATAGGGGGGTTTGTGTCAGCTGACATAGGTCGGGTTCCTCTCATGAACACAGCCCCCTCCCCTCATGCAATGCCCCTCCAGCTTTATTAGGTCTGAATTTCACCGTCACATTTGTTTTCTATTTTTCAGCCCAAAAAGATAAACACAAATCTTCCCATATAAGGAAACCGGAAGCGCCGTCATCTTGCTACTCCCAGACGCTCCCTCAGCCTGCCTTGTGACTGACGCGCCGCCATCTTGCCACACCCTCTCTCCTGGGGTCACGTCAGGTCATTGTCCAACCAGGCTTTCCATCTTACTACACCCGGCGGCCGCCCCCTCTGACTGTTCTCCCGAACACCCCCTGCCTCTCCTTCGGCCTTCGCAGCCGCTGGTTCACCGTCCCCGGACTCTCCGTCCGCTTGGTGGCTGGAGGCAACGCCCCCTCCTCCTCCCGGGAGGCTGAGCCCCGTCTGGGGGTGTAGTAAGATGGCGGCTCTTCCGCTTCCGAAGTAATCTGGGGCCGAGGGGGGCGGTGGGAGAGTTGGTGGTTGCGGGCTGGCCGCGGGAGATCCCCGGAGAAGGGAGTCGGCGGTGTCTGCACGTTGTGAGGCCTGGCTGGGCAATGGCCTGACCCCTGGAGGGGAGCGGGGAGACCGGGACTCTGGACGGTGCGGCTGGAGGGACAGACGGGCCTGGCCGGGATGGGAGACAGCCGGGGTGAGTGTGAGCTTTGTTGTCATCGGGACTACAACACCCAGCATGGCGCCTCATTGTCCTGTGTGTGGTGGAGCCCCCTGTAGGTGGAAATATGGGGGTACACAGTGCCTATAGGTGGCTACATGGGGGTAAAGAGTGCCTGTAGGTGGATATCTGGGGGGTACATGGTGTCTATAGAAGGATTTGGGGGATACATGGTGCCTATAGGTGGATTTGGGGGATACATGGTGCCTTTTGGGGGGTACATGGTGCCTATAGGTGGATTTGGGGGATACATGGTGCCTTTTGGGGGGTACATACATGGTGCCTATAGGTGGATTTGGGGGATACATGGTGCCTTTTGGGGGGTACATACATGGTGCCTATAGGTGGATTTGGGGGATACATGGTGCCTTTGGGGGGTACATACATGGTGCCTATAGGTGGATTTGGGAGGGGGGGTGCATAGTGACTATAGGTGGATTAGGGAGGTACATGGTGACTATAGGTGGTTTTATTGAGGAATACGGAGCCTATAGATGGATTTGTTGGGGAACAATGGTGCCTATAGATGGATATGTGGGTAAGGAGTTCCCAGAGGTGGGTATTTGGGGGCAACCAGTGCCTATAGATGAATATTTAGGGGCACACGGTGCATATGGATTTGATTTCTGGGGGACACACAGTGCTTATAGGTGGATTTGGGGGGGTGCATGGTGCCTATAGGTGGATTTGGGGGTTTCATGGTGCCTTTGGGGGGTACATACGTGGTGACTATAGGTGGATTTGGGGGGGTACGTGGTGACTATAGGTGGATTTGGGGGGGTACGTGGTGACTATAGGTGGATTTGGGGGGGTACGTGGTGACTATAGGTGGATTTATTGAGGAATACGGAGCCTATAGATGGATATATGTGGGTAAGGAGTTCCCAGAGGTGAGTATTTGGGGGCAACCAGTGCCTATAGATGGATATTTAGGGGAACACGGTGCATGTGGATTTGATTTCTGGGGGGTACATGGTGCCTATAGGTGGATTTGGGGGGTACATGGTGCCTATAGGTGGATTTGGGGGGGTACATGGTGCCTATAGGTGGATTTGGGGGGGTACATGGTGGATTTGGGGGGGTACATGGTGCCTATAGGTGGATTTATTGAGGAACAATGGTGCCTATAGATGGATATGTGGGTAAGGAGTTCCCAGAGGTGAGTGTTTGGGGGCAACCAGTGCCTATAGATGGATATTTAGGGGATACGGTGCCTATAGATGGATTTGGGGGCAAGGAGTTCCCAGAGATGGATATCTGGGGGCACGTGTTGCCTATAGATCTCTCTGTACATACAGTATCTCACAAAATTGAGTACACCCCTCACACTTTTGTAAATATTTTAATATACCTTTTCATGTGACAACACTGAAGAAATGAATGTGTAGAGAAAGGAGAACTGTTGGACTTTGAGTGAGGCTACCACCATGTCAGATATTCAACAGAAACATAAAATTTACAGTACACAATTTATTGTTACATTGTAAAAAATATTGTATCAAATAAATAGGTAGTCGCATGACTTACACTAAATATGCTGCTATATAGCATGCAATACAAAAAGGAATTCAACATAATAACTGTACATAGTAAGGTAAATGGGTTAAAAAACATTTTAGGGACAGATAACTTGGGGCGTCTAGGGGCACTCAACGCGTTTCCTGGCATTACAGCCATTCATCAGGAGTGTTGTAGCATATTATATGCGCAGCTTCAAGGCCAAGCCCGGTGTCCACCAGGGAAGATGGGGGTGACCGGCATGATGTCTCCCCCGGGGTTGAGACGGGGGAACCCTCCAAGGACGAAGAACAGCGCCCAGAGCATGACACGGTGGTCACAGCCGGATCCAATAAGCTATGTATGCACAAAAAGTGCAGTGTTCCAAAAAAAGGATTGCTGAGCTCCCACCGAAGGTAAACTAAGTGTGGATTCAGTGTGTTCTGTCCTTGTGATTGAATCAAGCAAAAAACATTATGTTGAATTCCTTTTTGTATTGCATGCTATATAGCAGCATATTTAGTGTAAGTCATGCGACTACCTATTTATTTGATACAATATTTTTTACGATGTAACAATAAATTGTGTACTGTAAATTTTATGTTTCTGTTGAATATCTGACATGGTGGTAGCCTCACTCAAAGTCCCACAGTTCTCCTTTCTCTACAAATTAATACAGGGATGGAGGTCGCCATGTTGTGCTATAGTGTGTGTCAGGTCACATCCAATTCACTGCACTGAAGAAATGACACTTTGCTACAATATAAAGTAGTGAGTGTACAGCTTGGATAACAGTGTAAATTTGCTGTCCCCTCAAAATAACTCAACACACAGCCATTAATGTCTAAACTGCGGTGATATGTCCACTTTTTTTCTGATGTATTGTTTATTCCTTCAATAAAAACATTTTCAACTCTGTCTAAACCGCTGGCAACAAAAGTGAGTACACCCCTAAGTGAAAATGTCCAAATTGGGCCCAATTAGCAATTTTCCCTCCCCAATGTCATGTGATTCGTTAGTGTTACAAGGTCTCAGGTGTGAATGGGGAGCATGTGTGTTAAATTTGGTGTTATCGCTCTCACACTGGTCACTGGAAGTTCAACATGGCACCTCATGGCAAAGAACTCTGAGGATCTGGAAAAAATAATTGTTGCTATAAGAAGATTGCCAAGACCCTGAAACTGAGCTGCAGCATGGTGGCCAAGACCATACAGTATAACAGGACAGGTTCCACTCAGAACAGGCCTCGCTATGGTCAACCAAAGAAGTTAATTGCACATGCTCAGCGTCATATCCAGAGGTTGTCTTTGGGAAATAGACATATGAGTGCTGCCAGCATTGCTGCAGAGGTTGAAGGGGTGAGGGGGTCAGCCTGTCAGTGCTCAGACCATACGCCGCACACTGCATCAAATTGGTCTGCATGGCTGTCATCCCAGAAGGAAGCCTCTTCTAAAGATGATGCACAAGAAAGCCTGCATACAGTTTGCTGAAGACAAGCAGACTAAGGACATGGATTACTGGAACCATGTCCTTATTTGGTTCAGATGGTGTGAAGCCTGTGTGGCGGCAACCAGGTGAGGAGTACAAAGACAAGTGTGTCTTGCCTACAGTCAAGCATGGCGGTGGGAGTGTCATGGTCTGGGGCTGCATGAGTGCTGCCGGCACTGGGGAGCTACAGATCATTGAGGGAACCATGAATGCCAACATGTACTGTGACATACTGAAGCAGAGCATGATCCCCTCCCTTCAGAGACTGGGCCGCAGGGCAGTATTCCAACATAACGAACCCAAACAAACCTCCAAGATGACCACTGCCTTGCTAAAGAAGCTGAGGGTAAAGGTGATGGATTGGCCAGGCGTTTCTCCAGACCTAAACCCTATTGATCATCTGTGGGACATCCTCAAACGGAAGGTGGAGGAGCGCAAGGTCTCTAACATCCACCAGCTCCGTGATGTCATCATGGAGGAGGGGAAGAGGACTTCAGTGGCATCCTGTAAAGCTCTGGTGAACTCCATGCCCAAGAGGGTTAAGGCAGTGCTGGAAAATAATGGTGGCCACACAAAATATTGACACTTTGGGCCCAATTTGGACATTTTTCACTTAACTACAGTATCTCACAAAAGTGAGTACACCCCTATCTCTTATACTGAATCCTCCCCCGTAATTAATCGCACTAAAACAATATATCAAAATAAATGTGAATGTACATATATAAATCCCACACTAAGATTTATTTATGTATAGTTATGGATGACGTCTTCTATCATTCGATAATCCTGGGGGGATTAGCACTTCTACCAACAAATATATGGGGGTACGTGGTGCCTACAGATATATGGGGTATACAGTGCCACCTATACGGGGGTGCCTGTAGACACATGGGGGGTACACAGTGCCTATAGATCTGGCTGTCTATAGTTTTACACACACTGCCAATCCCTACCTTATTAATAGTTTTGGATGACGTCTTCTATCATCACCGGGTGATTCTGTGGGTTCTGCTCCTCCACCAACCAATCCATGCCCATAAAAGTATTCATGTACTCTGCTAGTTTTGGTGTATTTCCTAAGGGGTTGCGCATTAATGGCTTTTGTAATCCGTTCAGGGAAACTTTCCTGAGGTCAGCAATGGTGGTGGCTGCCATTGCTGACCCCCCCCTTCTGAAAGTGCTTGTTGCTTGGCTAATGCGCTGAGCCTTTGGATTTGATATTTGTTTTAAATCTTAAAGCAGTCAATAATACTTGCCTCCTTTCCAACGTCCAGAAGGGTCTTCTCTGGTTCTCTGGCACTGGCTTCTTCCAGGTTCTGGGTCTTCACTGTTTTGATCTGCCGGTGCGGGTTGGTACAACTTCTGCGCATGCTTAGGAGTTAAGGCAGCTGCACCTGATTGGGCGCTAATTTGGCAGTGACAGCTTCCTTCTGGCTTCAGTCCGAAGCGAAGTACGGACCAGACCTGTCCTCGGCCTAACAAGTAGGAGGTCCTTACTTGTTATGCGTATTGAAATCAGATGGTCAGCCTGGCGGGCAGATAACTAGTATTATCAGAAATGGGCCTCATGCACATAAGTCACATAATTCATACATCCAGATGTGTTTGGTGCTCATTTCTAAATGTCTCTGGAAGCATGTAAGGCTTTGCTATGCAGCTTTATGTTCTCAGCTAGTTGCATTCAGTCTAGCTGTTTTTACCCAAGCAAGAGTTTAGTGTTCCGGGACCATTTTGCCCGATCTTCTGCATCTAGACGGGTGGGCGGGGTAGAGTGTGTAAGCCAATTTCTCATTCAGACCGGGGGGAGGGGTTTAAGCTCATTCTGACCGGGGGGAGGGGTTTAAGCTCATTCTGACCGGGGGGAGGGGTTTAAGCTCATTCTGACCGGGGGGAGGGGTTTAAGCTCATTCTGACCGGGGGGAGGGGTTTAAGCTCATTCTGACCGGGGGGAGGGGTTTAAGCTCATTCTGACCGGGGGGAGGGGTTTAAGCTCATTCTGACCGGGGGGAGGGGTTTAAGCTCATTCTGACCGGGGGGAGGGGTTTAAGCTCATTCTGACCGGGGGGAGGGGTTTAAGCTCATTCTGACCGGGGGGAGGGGTTTAAGCTCATTCTGACCGGGGGGAGGGGTTTAAGCTCATTCTGACCGGGGGGAGGGGTTTAAGCTCATTTAGACTGGGGGGGGGGAGGTTAAGCTCATTTAGACTGGGGGGGGGGAGGTTAAGCTCATTTAGACTGGGGGGGGGGGGGGGTTAAGCTCATTTAGACTGGGGGGGGGGGGGGTTAAGCTCATTTAGACTGGGGGGGGGGGAGGTTAAGCTCATTTAGACTGGGGGGGGGGAGGTTAAGCTCATTTAGACTGGGGGGGGGGGAGGTTAAGCTCATTTAGACTGGGGGGGGGGGGAGGTTAAGCTCATTTAGACTGGGGGGGGGGGGAGGTTAAGCTCATTTAGACTGGGGGGGGGGGAGGTTAAGCTCATTTAGACTGGGGGGGGGGAGGTTAAGCTCATTTAGACTGGGGGGGGGAGGTTAAGCTCATTTAGACTGGGGGGGGGGGGGTTAAGCTCTGTGAAGCTGCTATGGGGTGGACAGGAAGAAGTTAAAGCACAGAGAATTGTTTTAATATCCATCCTTTTTGTTTTTTTTTAAAACTTTTTATATAAAGTATCCAATAAACCATTTCAGAAAAGCAGTAATGTCTCACAAATAATAAAGAAAATATTTGAAAATAAGGGCATAAATCACAGTATGCAAAAGTTCATAATGGAAAACGATTACATAATGCCGATTTAAAAAAAAGTTTTACTTTGTAGAAGTCCAACCAGTGCAAGTAGTACCAACAGAGGGCAATGCGAGGTGTGGAAATGAGGGCACCTCATGGATTAGTAATGAGAAGTGTCCACATACTACATTACTTCCTGGTATCCGCCATGTCCTGGGCGCAGTCAGATACCCATCTTTTAGTTAATAAGAAGAAAGAGCAAGGAGGAATATAAAGAGTGCAGAGAACTTTTTTCTTTCTTAAGAAAAAGGGGAAAAATAAAAAAATTATCTTCATACTCCCCTAGATGACTGAAACATCAATCTGAACCTCTGCCCCTCCAGCGCAGTAGGCTTAGTGGCCGACTCAGCCTCTCAGTGGCACACTGAGAGGCTGAGCCAGCTGCAGGAATCCCTGCGGAGCCTGGACTGCACTGTCCTGTCACCTGACAGGCTAAAAATGGGTCACAAGAGTGCAGACCTAAGAACACTTCGGTGACCCGCAGGACAAGTATGACCAGAAAAGCTTTGACCATACTCCTCCTTTAAAACTCAGCAGCTGTAAATACAGTGCACGGCACAGGTTAACTGCTTGTTTTGGTCTACTTGCCTAATCCGGCGATCCTCCTGGCACAAGACTGGTCTGGCACCCCCCCACCGCAGGGGGTGCCAGATGTTCCTGATGTTAGCCGAGAACATGCTCCATAGACAATGGTGTAGTGGTGCTCCAAAAAGATTCACGCGACGCCAAACTTGTGCCCCCCCGTGTGAATTTGCTCACCTCAGGGCATGTAAGTTTGGTCTAATCACGCAAACTAACCACCTCCTGGGTTTTGTGAAGATAGAACTGTGGGATCCTGAGCTGTCCAGTAGCGTTGTTTCCACACATATAAAAGATAAGGTCTAAATACAAACACTTCCAGGGTACTCACATGGTACGGGCGCTTGAGCGCACCGCTCTATAACAAGCAGAAAAATCACTGAGATCGTATGTCCCTCTGCTGTAAAACAGACCAGCTGCCTCCTACACCGCCCTGTCCCCAGCGTGTGTCGACACAGGTATATGACGTGTCTTCCTCAGGGGGACTCTGACACAGTGACACTTTTTGGGGACCAGTGACACCAATACAATGATCAGTACAAAAAAAAATACACGGTCACTGTATAAATGACACTGGCAGGGAAGAAGTTAACATCGGGGCGATCAAAAGAGTTAAGTGTGTTCCTAGGGGGTGCTTTCTAACTGTGTGGCGGATGGACAGACTGGAGGAAGAGATCTGTGTTCCTGATTATAACAAGTACACAATACCTCTGTCTTCCTCTCTGACAGAATAATGGTCTGCCTTGTTTACAGAGACAGACCGCCGTTCTGCCTCTCCTGTCAACGATCGCGGGTGGTCGGCGGCTGCTGGATCCACTGATTGACTTCCGCTGTGTCCATTCACAGCGTAAGCGTGGCTCCGGCGGCGTGCGCCCCAGAGCCGAGGTGAGGAATCGCGTACAGGTCTGTGATTTTGCGCTTAGAGGCCGCCCTGCCGCTGTATATGTATGTGGGCGTTCCTTAAATGGTTAAAGATGGTCGGCTCTAGGGCCGACACAACTAATCGATTATGAAATCGATTACTATTTTCATAATCGATTAATTGGCCAGTAACATAATGGGGTTAAAAAAAAACTAAAATTAGCCCTTTATAGTACATAAAGAGCAAATCGCTACTGTAAATATTAGGCCTCATGCCCACGGACGTTTTTACAGCCGCGTTTTTGAGCGTTTTTTACAGCTTAAAAACGCCTGTCCATGTTAGTCTATAGCTTCGTGCCCACCTAGACGTTTTTGAGCTGCAAATAGCATAGACGTCTTTAAGCTGTTAAAAAAACCCAGGACCAGTGCGTTCCTCAGCGTCAGAATTAGGCAGAAAAAAACGCGAGCGGCAAATAACGCGCAAAAACGCGCACTAACGCGCGGTCGCGTTTTTAGCTCCGAGTTTTTTTGTTTTTTTAAAAAAAAAAAAAAAATTTACAATAACATGGACAGGCGTTTTTAAGCTGCAAAAAACGCAGCTGTAAAAACGCCAGTGGGCATGAGGCCTTACTTTCACTGTTTCACAGTAAAAAATGAACCCCTTACAGTAGCGATTATTTGCTCTTTTTGTACTAATTTTAGTTTTTTTAACCCCATTATGTTAGTAAACATCTCAGGCCCGGGTCACACCTCTGGTTTTTTTAGTGCTTTTTGCAGAAACACACTACAGGTCATTTACATGGTTTCCTATGGGACACGTTCACATCCATGATTTTTTCAACTGCTGCGTATTTGGAAAGGGCAAAAACTTTGTTTTTTTGGTTAAATATACTTCAATGGAGAAGCTGCAGAAAAGCATGTAATGATGCGTTTTTCCGGCAATTTGTGTTTTTTAATCTGCCCAACAACAAATTGGCCACCAAAAAATGCAAATCGCAGCAAAATTGCCTTTTTTAAATTTTTTATTTTTTTTAAGGTTATTAATCGAAACAATAATCGGCCAACTAATCGATTAGGAAAATAATCGTTAGTTGCAGCTCTAGTCGGCTCTCTTGTAATAGCAATTGGAGGGGCTCACCAGCTGCTCGATTTGCTGTTACAAGCAGTGGGAGGAGACCTGAGCGACCAGCTGACGCATCTGCAGGCTGGCTGGACAGCTAGATAAAGCAGGGATTGGCTGTTCCCAAAAAGAAACCGGAAGCACTGAAATGACCTCACTTCCGGTTTACTTGGAACCCATCCGCACCATTTTTTTAAAAATAGAAAGCATTCAGAAAAGTCGATCTTGGGGTTTTGAATGCTTTTAAGTGCAGAGGAGGGATTTTGGGGTCTTATAGACCTCAGATCTCTCCATAAAGTGTACCTGTCACAAGGGATTTTTACATTCCTTGTGACAGCAATAAAAGTGATAAGTATTTATTTTTTATTAAAGCAACAGTGTAAAAAAAATAAATAAAAATGTGCCTCCCGCGCTTGCGTGCAAGGGCGAACACACGCTTTGGTCCCGCATGCACGAAAACAGCGATCGTTCCACACATAAGATGTATTTCCGCAAACGTTAGATCATGGGCAGTAATTCTAGCATCTAAAGTGGTAACCCGTAAAGGCTTTTCATTAGTGGTGATTAAATTCCACCAAAAGAAAGCTCTGTCTGTCTCCAAAAAAATGGGTACAGTGTTGCATTACCGCGCAATTGTCATTCAAGTTGTGACTGCGCTGAAAGCTAAATTGTGGCCTGGGTAGGTAGGGGGGGTGAAAGTGCCCGATAGGCAAGTGGTTAATTCCTGTATATGTCTGTGCTTGAGGTCCTAAAATACCCCCCGTGGTAAACATTGGTCAAACGTTTATATTCCCCATGGATGCCGAACTTTCTAATAAATTGTCAGATTGGCATTGCAGATTGAGATTTCTGGTTTGCAGAGTGGGTGGCCGCTTTTTGTTGTGAGCAATATAATTGGGGCATTCAACCACCTGTGTCGTATTCCATATAACTTGGGGGACAATAGGGGAAGTGCTGGCATGAATACAGGAGAGAGCTCAGGGAGTCGTACGTGTGACGGATTCCACAAGCCAGGTAACCATTGTGCCTCCGGAAACGATGCCTCGTGCCTAATAATGGGGTTGGCATGGAAAATATGAACATTAGTTGCTTGTGTACTTTTGATCTGGTCTGTAATGAGCCATTAGGTAGCCAGGCAACGCGTCTCCATAGAGGAGAACCGAGGACATGCAGGAGAAAAATGAAAAGAAATGTTCTTGTTGATGGTATTGTACATATAGAACATTACAGGGCTGCGGGGGGGCGGGGGGAGGGGAGTACAATTTCTTAGATGGATTCCCTGCCGAGCTGGATCTGATTCTGAATGGAAACGGATTAATCCCGATGGGTATCTGAAGGTAAAGGGATGTGCGTCCATTTAAATCCGTTCCATTCAGGTCTGCAAAATCCGACCTTGCCACACAATTTCTATGCTTGGTCTGATGAACCTGAGCGGACCTGGATTGCCACAAATAGGGATAAATTGCAGTCAGTTTTTTTGATCCCTCTAAGACCCCTTTCACACCAGTGTTAATTTAGTCGACTAAAATGACTAAAACATTTTAGTCGACTAAATGAATACTATTTGAGTCAACTAAAATGTACTGGAGATTCAGTCGACTTAATACAACTAAAACAATTGCAGAAGACTAAAATGGAACTAAAACTAAAATGCCATTTTAGTCCTAAGACTACGACTAAAACTAAATCGAAATTTGCTGCCAAAATTAACACTGTTTCACACTGAGGCATTTTTTCAGGCGCTAAAAATAGCCTCCACTGCCACCCCATTGTGGCAGGACGTGAAAAAAAATTCCTGCAAGCAGCATCTTTGGGGCGGTGGAGGAGCAATGTATACACCACTCCTCCACCGCCCCTGCCTATTGACATGAATGGGCACCACTGCCAAATAAAGCTGGGGAAAAAAATCGATTTGAATCGAGTTGAGGTCAAATCGATTAAAATTTTCAGCAAATCGATTTTTTTTTTCTCACCAGGACTGGCGCTGACACCGCGCCGGTCCTAAGGAGCTGCGGGCATGAGTTTTTAGGCAAAGCCGTGGACTCGCCTAACAACTCCGGCCCGCAGCTCTTCAGGACCGGCGCGGTGTCCATCAAAAAAAAAAACTTGAATCGTGAAGTTTTTTTTTTTTAAATCGCAGATTATTTTATTTTTTTGAGAAAATCGCCCAGCTCTACTGCCAAAGCGCTTCGGCAGCAGTGATACACGGGCACTATTGACCCTTTCCTCGGCTGCTAGCGGTGGTTAAAAGTGCCCCTTTGCGGCTGAAAAACTCTGCTAAAGCACCGATAAAACTAGCGGCAATGTACCGCTAACGCGACCCGCACCTCAATGTGAAAGGGCTCTAAAGCTGTCCATACACAATACCAGCTTTTATCAACCAGGGTGCTATCTGAGGTCATCAGGGGTGCCACGGCATCCTGGTTGAGAGGGGCTTTGGATCAAACTCCTGCTGTGCGGATGGTCTCGGCGCTGAGACCAGCAGAACTCCGAACAGTACATTGGCACAGCGGGCGCTCGATCTGGGGAGCAGTAATAGACAGAGAAGTGGAACGGGGAGGCGTCTTCCTGAGTCCTGACCTGTGCAACCTCCCACTATAATGCAGTACACACAGTTCACCTGGCAGTGTAGGTGCAGGTATAGTTCAGCATCTTTTTTTAAAAGGGTGTGTGTGTGTGTGTGTGTGTGTGTGTGTGTGTGTGTGTGTGTGTACGTTATTTTAATCTTCACCCCTTAAAGCGATGCTAACTTTTTTATTTTTAACCACTTCAATACCAGGCACTTATACACCTTCCTGCCCAAGCTAATTTTGAGCTTTCAGCGCTGTCGCAATTTGAATGACAATTGCGCGGTCATGCTACACTGTACCCAAACAAATTTTTTATCATTTTGTTCCCACAAATAGAGCTTTCTTTCGGTGGTATTTGATCGCCTCTGCGATTTTTTTTTTAATTTTTTGCACAACAAATAAAAAAAGAGCGAAAATTTTGAAAAAAACTGTTTTTCTTTTGTTTCTGTTAATTTTTTTTTGTAAATAAGTACCTTTTTCTACTTCAATGACTGGCACCGATGGGCACTCATAGGCGGCACTGATAGGTGGCACGGACGGGCACTGATAGGTGGGCACTTATGGGCATGGATTGGCACTGATAGGTGGCACTGATGACACTGATGCCCAGCAATGCCAGCCACCACACATTGTGGTCGTGCCATGATGGTGCTAGTCAGTGCCCATTTGTGGGCACTGATTGGCATATGTTGTGTGTTTTTGTACATGTGGATGGCCATGGGGGACTTACCTGGCCATCCACATGCTTGGGGCTTCCCTGGTGGTCCTGGGCGGCATCCTGGTGGTCTAGTGTGGGTATCGGGGGGGGGGGGGCTGCGCTGATAAACAATCAGCGTAAACCCCCCCTGTCAGGAGAGCCGCCAATCGGCTCTCCTCTACTTGCGTCTGTCAGACGCGAGTGAGGAAGAGCCGATCAACGGCTCTTCCTGTTTACATCGTGATCAGCCGTGATTGGACATGGCTGATCACGTGGTAAAAAGCCTCCGCCGGAGGCTCTTTACCGAGATCGGTGTAGCGGTGGGTCAGACTGACACACCGCTCCACCGATCACCGCGATGCGCGCCCCCCGGGATAACAGAGCCACTTCCCGGACGTCAATCTCCTATTGACTGGGCGGGAAGTGGTTAAAGGCAAAAAAACATATTATACTTACTTCCTCGGTCCAGTTGGTTTTAAACAGAGCAGCCCAGATCCTCCCCCTCTCGGGTCCTCCTTCGGTGCTCCTGGTCCCTCCCTCCTGCGAAGTTCCCCCACAGCAAGCAGCTTGCTATGGGGGCACCAGAGCCTAGCCACAGCTCTGTGTCCATTCAGACAAGGAGCAGTGGTTTGACCCCACCCCCTCTCTTTTCTGATTGGCAAACTGACTTTGACAGCAGTACGAGCCAATAGCGCCGCTGCTGTGTCTCAGGAGGGAGGGTCCTGGATGGCTGAGGAACTCGTGAACATCGCTGGATTGAGATGGGGCTCAGGTAAGTGTTAGGGGGGGCTGCTGCCCACCGAAGGTTTTTTCTTCATGCATAGAATGCATTAAAGTGGAACTATAGGCAAAACTTTTTTTTTCATTTTGGATAGAGTTATCCCCTAGAGGGTTATTACCCCTGTCAGATTTTTTTTTCCCGCCATCTGTGTCAGATTGTATAGATTTCCTTTCACTTCCGGTCTCATGGCCAAACAGGAAGCGAGAGGAAATCCCTGCAAGTTAAGGGAATTCCTTGGGGACCCCCAGATTACCAGAACTGGTGTCCCCCCCCCCCCCCCCCATTACTTTTTTGGGAATTTCTTTTGCTTTCACTTTTAATAATGGTAAACGGGACAAATAGGGTCAATCTCCCTAACACAGACCGCAATAAAAACTGACAGGGGTTCTAATCCCTCTCCACTCCATCCAACACTTAAAACAAAGTTTTTTGCCTTCAGTTATACTTTAAGATAAAAACACCTTCTGCCTTTACAACCACTTTAACCTGTACGGTCAGAACTGCTTTTTTTAAGGGCTTGTACACAATAGTTGCAAGGACTGCTGCTCCTCTGAAAAAGCAATCTGTGCTCGAATCACTTTACAGTTACTTTGTGAATCCTCTATTGGGATTTTACAGGCAACCAATAAATTCAATTTATGCCTTTTGTATAAAAGCATTTTACATCTTTAATTTCAAACGGGACATCCGATGTGGTTTGAACTTTTTGAACCAATTTCTTTCTCGGGGATGTATAATGCCACCCTGCAAAGCAGAAACATCCCAGAATAATATACAATTCATGATAATGAGAGATATAGTCCAAATAACTCTTAGGCCCCTTTCACATTGGGGCGGTTTGGAGAGGCTATTGCCCTAAAAATAGCGCCTTCAAACCGTCCCTAAACAGCGGCTGCTGTTTCTCCAGTGTGAAAGCCCCGAGGGATCTCACACTGAAGCGGTGCGCTAGCAGGACCGCTCCAAAAGTCCTGCTAGCCGGATCTTTGGAGCGGTGTGTTTACCGCTCCTCCCCATTGAAATCAATGGGGCAGCGCGGCTATACTGCCGGCAATGCGCTCTGCAGAAGCGCTTTGCGATGGGTTTTAACCCTTTTTCGGCCGCTAGCGGGGGTTAAAACCGCTAGCGTCCGAATACCGCCGCAATTCCGACGGTAAGCCGCCGCTAAAAATATCAGTGCTTTACCATCACCGCACCTCCCGCCCCAGTGTGAAAGGGGCCTTTAAAGTGATTTGTAAAGGCAGAAGTTTCATCTTAATGCATTTTATGCTTTATGATGATCAGCCTTCTGTGTGCAGCAGCTCCCCTAATACTTACCTGAGCCCCATCTCTATCCAACGATGTCCACGAGACCCTAGGCTGTTTGGGACTCTCCCTCCTGATTGGCTGAGACACAGCAGCGCCGCCGTTGGCTCCCACTGCTGTAAATCAGTCAGTTGGCCAATCAGGGGGTAGAGAGAGCGGCTGGGGCCGAACCGCAGCTCCTTGTCTGAAGGGACACACTGAGCTGCAGCTCGGCTCCGGTGCCCTCATAGCAAGCTCCTTACTGTGGAGGCACACGACAGGAAGGAGGGACCCGAGAAGAGGAGGATCCAGGCTACCCTCTGCAAAGCCATTGCACAGAGCAGGCAAGTATAACATGTTATTTAAAAAGAAACAACTTACAACAGTAGCATAAGACCCATTGCTCTCCAGTGTATTAGCACCCCAACCTGCCTCCCACATGGCAGACCGCTCGCTTGCAAGAAATGCATATTCCCCCTAAGAATGAAAGATGTTGTAACGATAACCCTAATCCAACAACGGATTTACATCCTATAACTCCAAATATGAACCGTATACATGTGTACTTAGAGGAGACCCCACCTTTTTTGTTCTCTTGTTGGATTAGGGTTATGGTTCCAACATCTTCCATCCGTTCTTATGGGGATATGCAGTCCTTACAAGTAGGGCTGGGAAAAAATCGATTTTAATCTTGAATCGAGTTTTGAGTTCAAATCGATTCAGATTTGAAGAAAATCGATTTTTTTTTTTTTTAGATTTTTTTTCTTTATTTTTTTTCTTTCAGAGTTTCCGTAGCAGGGCTGCAGGGGGCGTGTCCGGAATGGCACAGAGCGGCGTTACCCCAATTACATCTACTCGCTGCAGCCGCCACCAGTAGATGTAATGTAACACTAACCGCAAGCCGCCGTCTGCCTACCTGATCAGCGTGTCATGCAGACAGACGGCGGCCATTGCAGTGTTCAAAAGCCGCGCCTCCAGAGTCCTCGACGTCTGTGATAGGCGGAACACTCAATTTCACAGCAGGCAGTGTTCAGCCTATCACGGACATCCTCTCATCCTCGTCTGTGTTATGAGGATGAGCGGATGTCCGTGATAGGCGGAACACTGAATGCTGGGAAATTGAGTGTTCCGCCTATCACAGACGAGGAGGAGGCGTGGCTTTTGAATACTGGAATGGCCGCCGGTGTAGCAGTAAACTCTGTATCCCATGAAATTATGCATCAGGTACGGGCACAGTGATTGAAGCACGGACACCGTGAGGCACGGGCACAGTGAGACACGGGCACAGTTCAATTCAACTTAGAGTAACCTCAGGATTTTCTGTTGTTTTATTAGCTAAATCCAAATACAGAATTAATAATTTGGATGTTGAACAATCTTTGTTGCACACGGACTTTGCAGTTAGAGAAAGGGTTTGCCTTTGCAATTTTGTTTGTTGATGCACTCGTAAATCTATTTTTTTATAAAAAAATCACCGATTTTTTTTGGGGGGGAAATCGCCCAGCCCTACTTACAAGTGAGTGGTCTGCCATGTGGGAGGCATATTGCGGTTCTAATGCACTGGAGAACAATGGGGCTTATGCTATTGTAAGTAAGGTGCAATAGTTCTATTGAAGGGAACTCTTAAGGTGTCAGCATACCAAGACATTTTAAACAATTTCATTCTCCCAACTTTGTGGGAACAGTTTGAGGATGACCCCCTTACTGTTCCAAAATGATTGCGCACCAGTGCACAAAGCAATGTCCATAAAGACATGGATGAGCAAGTTTGGGGTGGAGGAACATGACTGGCCTGCACAGAGTCCTGACCTCAACCCAATAGAACACCTTTTGGGATGAATTAGAGTGGAGACTGCCAGCCAGGCCTTCTCTTCCAACATCAGTGCCTGACCTTCTGGAAGAATGGTCAAACATTCCCATAGACACACTCCTAAACCTTGTGAACAGCCTTCCCAGAAGAGTTGAAGCTGTTATTGCTGCAAAGGGTGGGACAACTCAATATTGAACCCTATGGACTGGGATGTTATTAGTTAATTTGCGTGTGAAGGCAGGCGTCCCAATACTTTTGGTAATATAGTGTAGACTGTACTGGTTTGTGTCATCTCCTGGCCTCTGGATACATTGAACACCATTTGCTAATGGATGGGTCAGCCAGGGTCTCTCATTGCTTCATTGGAGAGTGATAATGTTAGAAGGTTCACCGAGAAGTCTAATTTTTTTTTTGTGTAGAAGTTGAATTTGCAGGACTTGGGCTGTGATGGGGGAAAAAAAGCTGAGCAGTATTACCAAATGCCGGTGCCCCCAACTGCTTGGCTGCACCGATATAGCCGTAGTTGTGCATGGATTCTGAGCAGAACAGCCCGGCCAATCAGCAGCGGATATGCAAGGGGTGGTGTGTGTGCTGGATCTCCACTTTCTCCAACATTCCTATTTTTGTGACGAAACCTTGGAACGTTCGGTTCAATTAATTGGCGCCAAATTTATTATGTGCTCTACAGGGAGGCTGGATGATAATACTGCTTGTGTCCATTGAAGCACCCAAATAGAATTGAAGTTCAGCTGCTGAAACTCTCAAACTTTTTTTTTTTTTTTAAGAGAATCTTCAGTCCCTCCTCCAAAAAATTCTCATACACATACTGTAGCTTCTGACTTTTAACCACTTGCCTACCGGGCACTTTTACCCCCTTCCTGCCCAGGCCAATTTTCAGCTTTCAGTGCTGTCACACTTTGACAATTGCGCGGTCATGCAACACTGTACATATATGAAATGTTATTATTTTGTTCACACAAATAGAACTTTCTTTTGGTGGTATTTAATTACTACTGTTTTTTTTAATTTATTTTAGCTAAATGAACTAAAAAAAAGACTGAAAAGTTTGGGGGAAAAAATGCGTTTTCTTTGTTTCTGTTATAACGTTTTGCAAATAAATGAATGAAGAAAGATCATTTAGCCCAAAATGTATTCTGCTACATTTCTTTGGTAAAAATTACCCAAATCAGTGTATATTATTTAGACCCCTTTCACACTGGGGTGCAGGCCGCGTTACCGGTAAATCGCTGCTAGTTTTAGTGGTGTTTTTACCCCAGCCTTTTTGGCTGCCAGCGGGGTGTTTCGTCACATTTGACGACCTGTCAGAATTGTTAATGGAAGTGATGTTCTGTCGCCGCCATCTTGCTACACCCCGCACTCCTCCATAGTAAGGGTACACTGAGAAGGGGGAAAGCGGACATCTTCTTTAGTTAATTGGGGAGGGTGGAAGGTCCCCTTTACCAGCAATAAATAAGTCTTATTCCTGTGTGTGTCTCTCTCCATTCAGAGCACCCCCTTTATGCCGACCCTTTTGATACAACAGTAAATTGGAGATCGTCTTTAAAACCGACCATGCAATTTGATAGAGTGATCGAAATTCTTTTTTGGTCAAAATCACAAAACCATCAGTGACATAAAATGACTGTTTTTGATCCATTGCAGGGAGATCGGATCAAAATGACTCTGAACAAATGCAGCGGAAAAAATTGCTATCATGTTTTTTGGTGTCGTTTCCATTTCAATTTACTGTATATATTCGAGTATAGGCCGACCCGAATATAAGCCGAGGCATCTAATTTTACCACAAAAAAATGGGAAAAATTATTGACTCGAGTATAAGCCTAGGGTGTCCATCTGCATGCCTCTCTTTGTCCATGTGCCCATGCCTCACTGTGCTCATGCCTCGACTGACGTTTAACATGGGAGTCTATAGAAGGGGTGCCTGGGTTTGAAAAATCGGTGCTCCCCCGGTCGTAGGTCCCCTAGACAACAAACTTTGCACACTTGTAGAGGAGAAATGGGGCTACATGTGTGCCAAGTTTCGGGTCCAGGGGGCCTATGGCCGGCCGGTACTGAGTCCTCAAAGTCCAGGAGATCGGGCGCAAAAAGATGACTCGAGTATAAGCCGAGCGGGGCATTTTCAACAAAAAAATGTGCTGAAAAACTCGGCTTATACTCGAGTATATACGGTAATCTTTCAGTAAACTACATGTAAGCACTACTGGCCTTACTGAGCACAGGAGGTTGCTTGTTTGGCACCAACACCCTTCAGTGAACACTTGAACACTTTGCATTTAAAGTGCCACTGACCACAAATAATTGGGGGGAGGAGGGGGGCACTTTATTGCAGCTAATCATAATGTTTCAGGAGCATTTATTGTAACATAGCTGTACCCACTTTATATTTTTAATACAATATATTTGGAATGAAAAGTTAATTCATATGCTAAAAAAAAAAAAAAAAATGTGGTTATTAACCACTTGACCTCCAGATGCCCCTTTTGTGGCCAGGGCATTTTGACATTCAGCACCGTGCTAGTTTACCTGGGAATTGCACGGTCATGCAACCATAACTTTTATACAAACCAATCGATATGCACTATTTTGTTTACCAAGGACATGTAGCAGAATACATTTGGCCTAATTTTATGAAGAAATTCGATTTTATTGTATAGGTTTTATAACAGAAAAGTCTTCAGTCTTTGTGTGTGTGTATACACACACACACACATACACACACACACACATACACACACACATACACACACACATACACACACACATACACACACACATACACACACACATACACACACACATACACACACACATACACACACACATACACACACACATACACACACACACCGCAAAAAGACTGAAAATGAAACAACCCCCCCCCCCCTGATGTTTTCTGTTATAAAACCTATACAATAAAATCGAATTTCTCTTCCGTTCATGGATGGACACAGCAGCATCTTCACATATGGGTATTATCCTCCTGTTAGGAGATTGACTAGGCAGAAAACAGAATGTTAAGTGTTAAAACACATCACACAGTACAGCACCGCCCAGGGGGCGGTCCCCCCGGGTACATCCCCTCTTCCTGCATCATGCAGCTCAGTTTTTTTCTGCCTAGCATAGGAGAATGACATGGCTCCCTGTGGGCCCATGTGGCCTGGGGATTTTTTTACATTTATTTTTTGATCCTGAGATCTACTATCAACTGCCGACTGGGTGACAGGCTGGATCCTCTATCCTTGTAGTCTCCCCAGTTTGGCCATTGAGCGTGTGCCGGCCTTTTAGCTACGCGCTTGCCCATCCACGACATGCCCCGTTGCTCCAGGGGTGGCCAGTGAGCTATATGCTCCGGGGCACACATATGACCGGGCTATCTGTCCGTGTCACAGTGTGCCGGGCTGACAGCCATGCAGTAACCGCGCAGACGTTGGGTCTGTCAGGAATGCCTTCAGCTACAGGACGGGTAAGTAGCAGTCCCTCTGCTCCGGCAGGGTGGTACGGCTGGGCATTCCCGGGGAGGTCGATGGAGGGTCCCAACCTTCCTTTCCTCTCTCCCTTCCTCCCTAGGCTCTGGGTGGCTAGGATGGCTGTTTAAAGGGGGTCCACCTGGGGGGGGCTGCACAGTGGGTCCGCTTTCTTGGGGGTGCTGTTAACTTGTGTGGGGGGCCTTCTTTAGGGGGCCCCGGGTGTTCGCTGCCTACTGTGTGCGTGTTTTGTGCACTACATGCGGCCGGCGCCATTTTGGCGGCGTCTGGTGCTGTTTATATCTGCGCTCGGCAGCCATTTTCTTGTAGTCCGCGCGCTCTGTTTACAGGGCGGCGGGTCGGCGGCCATTTTTGAAGAGGTTTTTACCTCTAGTGATCATTCGAACGGCGCAAACAGCTCCAGCACACTTCTCTCAGACAGTGACACAGGGAGAGCGACTTCGGAGGGATAGCGCTGACGGCAGCTGTGCGGTACCTGGTCCGGGTGGTGAGTCCTCTGCGGCAGCTAGAAGGATGTTCCGTGTACTTTGTCTTGCATCCCCAGGGGTGTCAGGTGAGTGGGTTAGCATGGCGTTGGCAGCGGACACCTCTTCCCCAGATATACCCCGAGTTGGCAATTGGTGCACCTGCTATATCTGTGGACGCTTTGTCGGTGGCCCTGGAGGCTTTTGTGGCTAGGGTGGCAGCGGCGTGTGGAAAGTAGGGGGGTAAAAAAAACGCCCCCGCCATCTTTAGGGGACAACTCTGACACAGAACCGGGCCCAGCAACTGCTCCCGGCCCTAGTTCTGATGTGTCTGAGGGTGCAGACCTCGACCGTTCAGACAGTGAGGATGACTCTGGGTCAGCGCATGATAGGGTGCTTGTAGGAGCACTTATCACCGCGGTGCGGGATACTCTACAAATGGAGGATACGGCGGAGACCACAGAGATGTCGGTCCCTTTTGGATTCTGTACGCCGACCCGCACTGCTAAGGTGTTTCCTTGTGTACCTTACCTGGATAAGCTCTTTATACAAGGAATGGGATCGGCCGCAAAAGGTCTTTTCAGTCCCAAAATGTTTAGCGGTCCGTTACCCCTTTTGAGGAGAATTTCCTGAAAAATTTGACTTCTCCCCCGACAGGGGACCCCCCGTCCCCCGTCCCCTGGGTCCAGACTAAACAAAGTGACCACGATTCTGGTGGTAGGGGCTCCTGCCTTCAAGGACCCCACAGACGGGAGGCCTGAGGCCATAGCTCGCTCCCTGTTCACAGTGGTGGGGTCAGCAGTACGTTGTGTCGTGGCCGGGGCCCTAGTGTCTCAGACGCTTAATGAATGAGCAAAATTGTGGCACCAGGGGTTGAAAGAACATCATGTTTCCCCGTAATGGGTGGAACTGGTGGACCAGTTGGTACAGGGCCTTAAATTTGTCTGCGAGTCAGCCTTGGATACGATTCCCTTGCTCTCCAGAGCCTTGGTCTATGCGGTGGTGTGCGCCGCCTGGTCTGGCTAAAGTGTTGGTCCGCGGACCAATCTTCTAAGAAGGCCCTGGTGGATTTACCTTTTAAAGGTAAAAGGCTTTTCGGAGCCTCTCTGGATGACATTATCAAAGATGCCACGGGAGGTAAGACCACTCTGCTCCCGCAATCCAGTAAGGAGCCACACCGTAGGCAGGGGCCCTCCTTCACCGCTCACAAGCGGTTTTTTTCCGTCCACCCGGTGCTGCAGGTAAACGCTCCCAGGCCGTTAAGGTGCCTCCAAAGGACAATAGCGTCCCTGGTTTCGCAAGCCCAACAAACCTGTGGACAAATCTGCGTCCGCATGAAGGTCTGCCCTCGCCCGATGCTCGGGTGGGGGGCCGTCTTTGCAAATTCGCGGCTCGGTGGACGTCTCTACTCTCCGACCGGTGGGTTTGCAAAGTAGTTTCCCCAGGGTACAAGATAGTTTCTCTCTTGCCCACCGAACAGATTTTTTTTTTCCTCCGACCTCCAGCTTCCTCCGAGTCATCGGGAGGCCCTGTTTGGGGCAGTTCAGGATCTGCTGGTGTGTGGGGTGATCGTACCTGTACCATTGCAGGAACGGTTTCAGGGGTTTTACTTTAATTAGTTTGTAGTCCCAAAGAAGGACGGGGTCCGTCCAATCCTGGATCTCAGGGCCCTCAATTGCTTTGTGAAAGTGCAAAGGTTCAGGATGGAATCAGTTCGCTCTGTTGTTGCTGATCTCCATCCGGGGGACTTTCTGGTGTCCTTGGACATCAAGAACGCATACTTGCATGTCCCCATATGCTCCAGGCATCAGAGATTTCTGCGCTTGGCGGTTGGGGAAGACCGATATCAATTTTTGGCTCTCCCCTTTGGTCTGGCATCGGCGCCGAGGGTGTTCACCAAGGTGCTCGCCCCGATTCTGGCCTTGCTGAGACAGCGTGGAATCGCTATTGGGGGCTACCTGGACGATCTTCTTCTGAGAGCCTCTTCAAGCTCAGAATTAGAGGAGGATGTGTCTATAACCTGTCAGACCCTCCGAGAATTTGGCTGGGTTCTGAACATTCAGAAGTCGGTGTTGGTGCCGTCCCAATGCCTAGAATACCTCGGGTTGGTCCTGGACTCCTCAGAGCTTTGAAAAATCGGTGCTCCCCAGCCGTAGGTCCCCCGGACAATAAGCTTTGCACACTTGTAGCCTTACGCTTCCTCTACATGTGTGCCAAGTTTGGGGTCCAGGGGACTTACGGCTGGCCAGGAACAGGTGCACAAAGTTGAAGATGGACACAGGTTTGAGTATAAGCTGAGGGGGCATTTTCAGCACAAAAAAAGTGCTGAAAAACTTGGCCTGGACTTGAGTATATACGGTATTCTGTTAGATGTCTTTGCTAGAAAAAAATAAATCCCAATGTGTGTTTATTGGTTGGTGCAAAAGTTTTAGCGTCTACAAGCTGGGATATATAGTGGAATTTACACAGCTATAGACGCTATACTGTAATGGCGGTGATCAGTGACTTATAGTCGGACTGTGATAGGGTGGCGGGCAATCAGGCTGGGGGATAACTTACTGACACATCGCTAGTGACTAATACACTGATCAGTGATAAATACTGTACATTGTACTAATGACCCTGTCTGGGAAGGGGTTAACATCTAGGGGCAATCAATGGGTTAATATGTGACTAACAATGTGTAATGTGTGCTGCTTTCACTTTCTGATCTGGCTGCTATTTCTCCCTGCTTTTCTGGGAGAAGAAACAGCCAGATCGTTGTTCTCTGTACACAGAGTTCTGTGCGTTTGTAAACACACAGAATGCTGTGCTGTGATTGGACACAGCCGATCAACTGATTTCAGCCAAAATCATCGGCTGAAATAAACTGCCAAACTCATGCTCTGTCCAAGCACAGCCTGGGCCAGGCGGGGGGGGGGGGGGGATGCATGCCCCAAACCCGGAAGAAAGGCCTGCTGTACTGGTACGTGGTTGTGCCTGTACCTTCCACCTGCTCAGTGTATTTACTGTGAGCAGGTGGTTAAATATCCACAAAAGCACGCTGTCTGAAAATGGTGTAAAATGCATTTGGGTACAGTGTTACATGCCAGGGTAATTGTCTGTCAAACTATCACAGCACTAAAATATGTCCTGGTAATGAAGGGGGTGTAAAAATTCTGGTGTTTGAAGTGGGTTGTATTCCTGTATGGATCCATTAAGCCCAGTGTACAGTGATCAGTCGTGTGGTGGAAATGGCCACCCTATAGGTGTGTGTGTGTGTGTGTGTGTGTTTATGTCCCCATTCACTCCGCAATCTTTAATTACTGCTTGTCATCGTAATATAATCTTCTCATAGATGTCTATTTATATTTTGGTCACATGAATGTCTTGTGTGAATTGCATGTGTTTTAATTGCTGTCAATGTTTTCTTGTTTGCAGTTTGCCAAAGCCCAGACACCTCATCTCTCAGCCCACCCCTCGGACGTTCCCTCAACGACACCCCGCCTCCTCTCAGTGCTCCTCTCCACCCTTCCATGATCGGATCCGCCATGACTTCCTCTGTGAACTCTCCGCTCGGTAGCTTGGGCTCCCCGTATCCTGTCATCAACCCCTCAATGTCCCCTGGAATTCCAGGCACACCTTCTATAGGATATGGACCCGTCAGCAGCCCTCAGGTAAGTCATTTCAGAGGTGGATTTCGCCTTATCTGCACATAAAGAAGATTACATTAATCAGTCAGTCCACCCAAAACCTGAGATTTTAGTTCTAAATTACCCAATGCTTTGAGGCATGAAGAAAAAAAAATATATAAATATATACTTTGGGGAAAATATTTGATTCCCCTGCAGTTTTTGTAAGTTTTCCCTCTTACAAATAAATGGAGGGTCTATAATTTTTATCATAGGTGTATGATAATATCAACCAAAAATAGTAGAGACTATCAATCAAAAATCCAGAAAAAAACACATGATACAAATGTTATAAATTGAGTTGCAGTTCAGTGAGTAAAATAAGTATTTGATCCCCTACCAACAACAATTTTGGCTCCTACAGACTGGCTACAGTAGGTGCTCATGTGGTACACAGATTGGTCCTGTCAATGTAAGAAGATGCTCCTAACGACAACTCTGACACCTGTCCACAGAATCTTTCTTCTTTTCAAACCTCGCCATCATGGGCAAGACCAAAGGGCTGTCAAAGGACGTTGGGGACAAGATTGTAGACCTACACCCGGCTGGAATGGGCTACAAGACCATCAGCAAGAAGCTTGGTGAGAAGGAGACAACTGTTGGAGCGATTTGCAAATGAAAGAAATACAAAATCACCATCAATCGGCCTTGGTCTGGACCTCAATACAAGTTTTCGCCTTGTGAGGGTGAGGATGATTATCAGAAAAGTGAGGGATCAGACCAGAACTACACAGGAGGAGCTTGTAAATGATCTCATTGGCAGTTGGGACCACAGTCACCAAAACAAATAATTGGTAACACCATACACCACCATGGATTGAAATCCTGCAGCACCCGCAAGGTCCCCCTCCTCAAGAAAGCACATGTACAGGCCCATATGAAGTTTGCCAATGAACATCTAATTGATTCAGAGGAGGATTGGGAGAAAGTGCTGTGGTCAGATGAGACCAAAAATTTTGCTGTTTTGGCATTAACTCGCTGTGTTTAGAGGAAGAATAAT
Organism: Rana muscosa; assembly: GCA_029206835.1. Classification (NCBI taxonomy): domain Eukaryota; kingdom Metazoa; phylum Chordata; class Amphibia; order Anura; family Ranidae; genus Rana; species Rana muscosa. The sequence goes on from CM055125.1 coordinate 6,678,443, forward strand.
TCTGGCTATGACTCTAAGAGCACCACCCTTACAGTCAAGCGCAGAGGTGGAAACCTTGTGCTTTGGGTCCCCTGAAGAAGTCATGTGGGCGAGACGAAATGCGTAGGGTTTGAGCAGAGGTATTCCGGAAATTACGTCTGTAAGAATACGAGTTTGGCACTTGTGAATTTTTGCAGTTTTTCAGCTTTTTAAATGTGAGTTGTAGCTGCTTTATTTTTAATTAAACTCGTTTTAAATATTATTACACTATGTGAGTATCTCTTTATACACCTTAACCTGGAGAACACAGGAAAGGACCCTTTGGGAATACCATAGAATCCACACTTCCATCACAGAGATCAGAGAACTGGGAGAGTGCGTAGAGGAGCCCCAGGGGCGACCCAACAGCATGACGGCACCATCTGAGAGATATCATTAAATGCTGCATACAAAGCATATCTCGGGTGAGAGGCTAGAATTCATTGTCATGATATACCGTTGTTATTGCACTTATAGAGTTGACATAATTTTTTTGGACACCGCAGCACTATTTACCATTTATCATATGCTTTGGGGCCGTTTCTCTGCTAAACCTAAAGACAGACTTTCCCGTATTGAGGGGCTAATGGACAGCACCATGTATTGTAAAATCTTAGATGAGAACCTTCTTCCCTCAGCCAGAACACTGAAGATGGGTCTTCTAGCATGACAATGACCCAAAATATACCGCCAAGGCAATAAAGGAGTGGCTCAAGAAGAAGCACATTAAGGTCATTGAGTGGCCCTAGCCAGTCTCCAGAACTTATCCTATAGAAAATATATGGAGGAAGCTTTAACTTCTAATTGCCAAGAAAATTTAAGGTTTTAGAGAAGATCTGTAAAGAAGAGTGGACCCAAATCCCTCCTGAGATGCGTGCAAACCTGGTCACCAACTACAAGAAATGTCTGACCTCTGTGATTGCCAACAAGGGTTTCTCCACCAAGTACCAAGTCATGTTTTGCTTGGGGATCAAATACTTTTCTTTATCGTACACCATGGGACACAGAGCCAGTCATTACATAATGGGTTAAGGGTCACCAGCGGTGATTGGACACTGGCACAACCAATTAAATGCAGTTCCCCTCCATATAACCCCTCCCATCAGGGGAGTTCCTCAGTTTTTTCACCAGTGTCTAAAGGTGTTGGACACGATAGGATGTGCTAAAGGAAAGCTCTGCCAAGGAGACCCTCTGGGGGTAAAAGAGCTATGCTTTTGGACCCATCCAAGACGCCTAAAGTAAGCCAAAACTGGATGGGATCCGGGCCTCACGAGTGAGGCATCGCCTGTAATGTCTCTCTTCGGAGGACTGGGCTCTAAGATCCAGCACTTTCGCTACTTCGCTAAAAGTCCTGGTAAGAGTCTTTTACAAGGCCCAGGGGAGAGGCATCCTTTAAATAGGAACCCATATCCCTGAAGGTTGGCACACACAGTCCGCCGTGATGGGTGAAGATTGGTATCTGTCTGATTTTCAGCAGAAAAAAGCCTGCGGCGAGGATAAAGGTAAGAGGTTAGAGTCCTAAACTAAGTTTTTAAGGATAAGTGGATGTCTTCTCTTATGCCGCCACTGGGGGGAGTAAAGAGCTGAGTGTTACTCACCTCGCTCTGTTCAGTGTCTGTTTCCTGCGACAAGCACACTGTGAGTTTCCTCTGCTGCAGAGTCTTGCTTGGCCACCTCCCTCCTCCTCTCGAATGGCTGACCAGACACCTGCAGAAGCAGGTAAGGATGGCAGGGTGCTAGATAAGGGAGCTTCCTTTGCACCGTAGTCGCCGACATTGAGCTCTAGGAGCCGCGCGCGCTCACGGGGGCACGCTTTATCGGCGGCAGGAGGGACGGGAGGTCGCGGGCACGTGAGCGCGCGCAGGCACGTGAAAACGGCTCCTGTTTACAAAGGCATAAAGGTCTGCAGTGACCAGCAAGCTTACTCCTTTTGGGATACAGCAGCATTACAGGGACGTAAGGCTCCATGTGGACAGGCTGGGTACTACCGAGGCAGACACCCACTTTTGTGCATAAAACTGTGTGTTTAAAGTTGCATACTTTATGTAGATTGCTAAACTTAGCACAGTAGTATATGCATTTTTGGTACCTTGGTTTTTTCTTAGCAGTATGCCTTCCAGGGGAAGAAATTCTGACAAAAGAGATAAAGCACCGCCGCCTGAGACAGGAGGCTCTAGCTGTGCTGACTCGGTACCTTTCTGTCCTGTATTATCTGACGCAGCTGTACAGGATGAGCCATTACCACTATCAGGTATGGCATCTTCCCCAGTGAAGCCTGGGCCTGCGTATGTCTGAGGACACTTTGTCAGCAGCCCTAAATAACCTAGAAGAGAGAATCGCCACATTAATCGCTAAGCCTTCTAAAAAGGACAGAAAGCGAAGCAGTTCTCCTTCGGTGGTTGACCTCCTTTCAGAAAAATCTGAGAATGAAGAGGATGCTACACCAGCAGAGGATGAGGAGTCGGACAGATCAGGGATATCAGATGAGCCTTTCTCTGCATCCCAGATTCTGAAGTCGCAGGTGCAATGTTATGCTGGAACAGTGTGTTCTGCATTTAAGTTACCCTCTTTGGAGGTAACTGAATCACCTGTCTCCTCCCTGGGTTCATTAAGATCCCTGCAGGGTGCATGCTCTTTCCCGGTTCATCCATTACTAGAGGATCTGATTTACGCAGACTGGCAACACCCAGATAAGCGTTTCTCGCCTCCAAAAAAGTTTGACATTCTTTATCCTATGGAGGAGAAGTTTTCAAAGAAATGGAGCCTGCCTTCTGTAGACGCAGCTATTTCTTGTGTAAATAAGAACCTGACGTGTCCGGTGGACAATGTACAAGTGTTTTAAAGATCCTTCTGAGAAAAAGTTGGAATCTTTACTTAAATCTTCCTTTTCTTTTAGCCGGCTCAGTTACCCAGCCTGCTGCAGCAGCAGTGGGGATGTGTCAGGTCATCAGACAGCAGGTAAAACAGGGGCTGAAGGATCTGCCTCAGGAACAGGCCAAATTATGGGAGAATTTGCCTAAACCCTTATGTTTTACAGTGGATGCCATGAGAGATTCTATTCTACAAGCATCACGCCTTACATTCCAGCTGGTGCATATGCGCAGAGTTCTTTGGTTAAAGCATTGGTCAGCAGAAGCTCCATGCAAGAGACTCTTGGCCAGTTTCCCCAAAAGATATCAAGCGGTAAAACCACTCTTTTACCTGAGAGAAAGGAAAAACAAGAGGCCTTGTTTTAAACGTTCTCTTTCCCCGGCTCCAGGGAAACCTGCCTCCAGCCAGTGGTGGCGGCATTTTCAGCCAGCCACAAAAGCCAAGGGAAATCAGGCTCAAAAGAACAAGAAGCCGCGGGGCTCAAGAGCCAACAAGCAAGTCCCCAAAGCCTCTCTGTGAAGGGGCGCCCCCGTTCGGCCGAGTGGGGGGAAGGCTTTGTCAGTTTTCAGCGGCATGGCAGACGGAAATCCAAGACAAGTGGGTAGTATCTACAATACAATATCCTCAGGGTACAAACTGGAATTTCGAGAGATCCCATCTTCTCAGTTCCGAAGTTCAAGACTCTCCAAAGATCCACAAAAAAGAGGATCCTTCTTCAAAAGTTTTTGATCACTTACTGTCTCAAGGGGTGGTTACAGAAGTACCCCTAAAGGAGCAAGGTTCAGGTTTTTATTCAAACCTCTTTGTGATTCCAAAACCAAATGGACACGTCAGACCCATCTTGGATCTAAGATCTCTAGATCGGTTTCTGAACATACACCATTTTCGAATGGAAACGGTTGGATCCGTGGTCGCCTCCCTACAAGGCGGACAATGCATGGCGCCCATAGACATCAAGGACGCATATTTACATATACCGATACATCCCGCTCACCAAAAATTCTTAAGGTTTGCGGTAGAACATCGCCACTTCCAATTTGTGGCCCTGCCCTTTGGTGTGGCTACTGTGCCCAGAGTATTTACAAAGGTCCTAGCTTCTCTGTTGGCATATCTGAGGACACAGGGCATAGCGGTAACAGCCTATCTAGACGATCTACTTGTAATAGATCAGTCGGTGGCAGGATTAAATTGCGCTTTGCTCACTACAGTAAAGTATCTGGAGCATTTAGGATGGATTGTAAACCTACAAAAATCCGCTCTGCAAGCCCAAAGAAGGGTAGAGTATTTGGGCCTGATCATAGACACAGCCCAAAGAAGAGTATTCCTATCAGAGCCAAAGATACAGTCTCTGATAGACCTGATCCACAAGATCAAGGCAAAAAAGGGGCCATCAATTCGCCTTTGCATGAGGCTACTAGGGAAGATGGTGGCCTTGTTCGAGGCTGTCCCTTACGCCCAGTTTCATTCGAGACTACTGCAAAGCAGTATCTTAACTACCTGGAAAAAAAAAGATTCAAGCTCTGGATGTTCCCATGCGCCTGTCTCCACAAGTGCGCCAAAGTTTCAACTGGTGGCTAGAGACAAAGAACCTACCTGGAAGGTGGCGTCTACGGATGCCAGCCTATTGGGCTGGGGAGCAGTGTTCAAAGAAGCTTCAGCCCAGGGAACCTGGGCCAAGACACAAAAGAGCCTGCCCATCAACGTACTGGAGATCCGGACAGTATATCTATTCCTCAAATCCTGGACACACAGGTTACAGGACCACCCGGTTTGGATTCAATCCGACAATGCTACTGCAGTAGCTTACATCAATCACCAAGGAGGCACCCGCAGTCGGGGTGCTCAGAAGGAGGTGAAGCGAATTTTAGCATGGGCAGAAGATCATGTTCCTTGTCTATCTGCAATCTTCATCCCAGGGATAGAAAACTGGCAAGCGGACTATCTAAGTCGCCAGCAGCTATCACCAGGAGAGTGGTCTCTCCACCCAGATATCTTTCAGTCCATATGCCAGAGATTGGGAACCCTGGATGTAGACTTGCTAGCTTCCAAGTTCAACAAGAAGTTGGACAACTTTGTGTCCAGGACAAGAGATCCTCTAGCCTACGGAACAGATGCTCTAATAATTCCCTGGAATCAGTTCTCACTGATCTATGCATTCCCCCCGATCCCTCTCTTACAAAGACTAATTTGCAAGATCGAAAAGGAGGGAATACCAGTAATCCTAGGGGCCCCAAATTGGCCCAGGAGGCCTTGGTACGCCGAAATCGTAAAGATGATGGTAGGAAGACCCTGGGAGCTTCCGCTGCGACACGACCTGCTGTCGCAGGGTCCAGTATTCCATCCTTCCTTACAAAAGCTAAATTTGAGGGTCTGGCTGCTGAGACGCACATTTTGAAGAAACAAGGGGTCTCTGGTCCAGTTCTTTCTACGCTCATTAATACTAGAAAGCCAGCCTCCAGACTTATCTACTATAGAGTCTGGAAAGCATACGTTTCCTGGTGTGAATCCAGAAGATGGAATCCTCAGAAATATGAAATAAGCAGGATTCTTGCCTTTTGCCAGTTAGGAGTGGATATGAAATAAGCCCTGAGTACCATCAATGGTCAAATATCGGCTCTATCCGCCTTCTTTCAGAGACCATTGGCATCGCATTCCCTAGTTCGGGCATTCATTCAGGGGGTACTGAGGATAAATCCGCCAGTCAGGTCTCCCTTGTACCCATGGGATTTGAATTTGGTATTGTCAGTGTTGCAAAAGCAACCTTTTGAACCTATTCGCCATATTCCTTTAATTATATTAAGTAGGAAATTGGCCTTTTTGATTGCTATTGCTTCTGCTAGGAGAGTATCAGAACTAGCAGCTCTTTCTTGTAAAGAGCCTTATCTAATTTGTCACAAAGACAAAATTGTACTACGACCCCATCCTGCCTTTTTACCTAAGGTGGTGTCGGCTTTTCATTTGAATCAAGACGTTGTTCTGCCTTCTTTTTTTCCAAACCCGCGGACGGCGGGGGAAAAATTATTACACTCTCTAGATCTAGTGAGAGCGGTAAAGGTGTATCTGCAGGCAACTGTTCAGATACGTAAAACAGATGTTTTGTTTATTTTGCCAGATGGTCCCAAGAAGGGCCAAGCGGCATCAAAATCCACCATTTCCAGGTGGATTCGACAAGTAATTGTTCAAGCTTATGGTTTAAAAAACAGGACTTCTTTTTCTGTTAAGGCGCACTCTACCAGAACGATAAGTGCTTCATGGGCTGTGCACCACCAGGCTTCGATGGCTCAGATCTGTAAAGCTGCAACTTGGTCTTCAGTCCACACATTTTTCAAATTCTATCAGATAGATGTGAAAGGACATGAGGATTCCGCCTTCGGGCGAAGTGTGCTGCAGGCAGCAGTATAGGGCTTCTGGTCCGCAAGCGGCCTGCTTGATCTGTGTCTCCCCCCCTTCATATTGAGCATTGCTCTGGGACGTCCCATTATGTAATGACTGGCTCTGTGTCCCATGATGTACGATAAAGAAAACAGGATTTTTATAACAGCTTACCTGTAAAATCCTTTTCTTGGAGTACACCACGGGACACAGAGGTCCCCCCCCCTTCTTATGGAAAACCTTACTGCTTTGCTACAAAAACTGAGGAACTCCCCTGATGGGAGGGGTTATATGGAGGGGAACTGCATTCAATTGGTTGTGCCAGTGTCCAATCACTGCTGGTGACCCTTAACCCATTATGTAATGACCTGTCTCTGTGTCCCGTGATGTACTCCAAGAAAAGGATTTTAAAGGTAAGCTGTAATAAAAATCCTGTTATTTTACTCAACTGCAACTCAATTTATAACATTTGTTTTTATGTGTTTTTTTCCAGATTTGTGGTTGATATTCTGTCTCCTATCATTTAAAATACACCTATGATAAAAATAATAGATCCTTCATTGCTTTGTAAGTGGGCAAACTTACAAAATCTGCAGGGGATCAAACCAATGATTTTCCCCACTGTATAGAAACGATTAGATTGCTTTAGCTGTCATGTGGATGTGGCAGATGCTGCAGACTATTCAATTATGTGGTGTTTTTTGGGGGGGGGGGGGTTTCTCAATCATTAAATTTATTTTTTTCTCTGATTATAGCAAACGGTGCTACAGTTGTTTGGACATATCAGGCGGTTTAGGGACAGCCAATATTAAAGTGAAATTCCTGACAACTGTGCTGGCTAACTTGTATAGAAAAGCGTATACTTACCATTTCAGCCTGCTAGGGTCCAGGCACGTGAACTGGCTCCTCTGTGTCAGCCAATGACAGCTGCAGGGGAGAAGATGAAGTAGGGAGCATCAACAATGGATGGGGACATAGGAGCCTTTAGGTGACGTCATCGCTCCAGGCTTTACCAGCCGTTGAGAGCTCTCTCCCCTCCCGCTTGGTAACACACGTGAACTGTTAATATGTAGGCAAATAAATACATTTACATAAACTTTTTTTTTTTTTTTCTCTCACACGTTAGTCAATATAGGTGGGTGGAGGGGACATTCTTAAAACTATTTAGGTTTAAACTGGATTCCGCTTTAAGGCCCCATTTAAAGCAAATAAGGTTGAGCTCAGGCGTATTCGCAAGTCCACGTGCCCGCCAGGAAGTTGACACTCCGCAGCGCTAATCGCAGGCAGTGACACATTTTCCAATCTGCAGCTACACAGATCCCGGAAATGTCCTGCTTCCTGTGATTAGCGATGCGGAGTGTCAGCTTCCTGGCGGGTGCCGGCACGTGGACTTGTGAACATGCCTGAGCTTATCCTTAAAAGCGAACTTTAAGCCCCATTCACACCTGAGCGTTTCGTTGCACGATTTGCAAAGACACATTAGCAAACGCAACTTACAAAATTACTCCTAATTGTAAAAGAGAAAACTGTGTTGATTTAATAAATGTTGCGCTTTGTGTGATGAGGTCTTGAGGCTTGTTTGCATGGGTTCTGTGGCCTGTACAGTGTGAATCAGTGTTTATGTGACTGGAGCCATTTGGAGTGTGCAGGCAGCCTGTTATGGTATGGGGACGCAGCAGCTATAAGAATACAGCCTCAGGTCTTAATTTGGCAGGCAAGTGGGTGCATGGGTTTGGCCCCTGAACACAGACCGTGTACATTCAGGGCCACTTGTCTACACCTCATCTTCATACCTGTCAAATTAGGACCTGTGGCTGTGTTAGTACAGTTTGTGTCTCCCTAGAGCAGTGACGGCAAACCTTGGCACCCCAGATGTTTTGGAACTACATTTCCCATACATCAACTACACTGCAGAGTGCATGAGCATCATGGGAAATGTAGTTCCAAAACATCTGGGGTGCCAAGGTTTGCCATCACTGCTCTAGCGTAACAGGTGGCTCCAGCCACACAAACTGTTCATGCAGTATATAAACACGTTAGTGAGCCCTTAATTTTTTTTATTTATTTATTATTTAGAGGTATTTGAGATGTTGGGGGTCTAAACTGACCCTTGATTTCTCACTTTTGGGACAGAGAAAGGAACTAAGGTCTTGGATCCCCAAACCTTACTCTGCAGTCTCCGCTGCACTGCAGATGATTGAATTGAAGGTGCTCTATATAGAGTCTCTTGTTCGTTCATAACCTGAAGCTTAATAAACATGGTTTACTATGCTTCAGTTATAAATGAACACAGTGAGTGGTCGGTACTGATCGCTCACTGTGTTCATCTAGGAAATTTAAGGGGCTGGAAAATATTCTATATTTACCACCCCCCAACCCCGGTCGTCATCCTGAACATACCCCTGTGTGCCCGCGGGAGGGAGAGGAGGGAAGCCGGAAGCGTTGCAGGGGGAAGGGGTGCACATCATGGGACACACAACAAGGGGGGCCTAGGCAGCAGTGGTAAGAGGATGGAGATTGTGCTCAGTGTGGTGTATGGAGGAAATTAATGGACCTGATCTCCCCCCCCCCCCCCCCCTGCAGTAGTTGAAAGCTGACTTCTCTTCCTTTCCTTCCCACTGGCTCCCAGAGGATCAGTTCCAGTAACTTCCACCACACGCCTCACTGTACATACTCTCTGCCTACATCCTCTCCCCCCTGCTGCCTGGGCACAGTACAGGAGCACCAGTGGTACCCCCTTATCGGTGGCCTTGGCTAAACCCGATGTGCAATGTGCATTTTCCCTGGTAACCAGAAATTCAGTTTACTGAACTCAGATTGGCCGATGAATTGTTCGTTGTCAATATGGGTTTTAATTGGGACTGCTGAGGCAGCCAATCGATTTCTCGGTTTTACACAACCAGGACTTGTGTTTTTTTCCCCAGACGTAGTGGGGATTTAGCGTGACCATCAGATCCTGGAGTTTGGTGCTGGGTATGTCTTTGGCTGCTCTTGATTGATTTTGCAGAGATTGGGACGTGGGGGGGGAGGCAGGCAGGCAGGCAGGCAGACAGATAGATCTAAAGGTCGGTCCAGTTAAATTTAGTCTTGGCTTCTTTCCGCTTTCCCATCATGCACAGAAGTGGAGTTACTTTATTATAAAGGATTTATATAGCACCTACAATTTGTACAGCGCTTTACAATATTAGGGGAGACAGTACAGTTACAATAAAGTTCAATACAGAGGGCCCTGCTCATGGAAGTTAGAATATAAACGGGAGGGGAAGCTGGTGCAAAAGTTAATGGCTACAGGGGATGAGCTGATGGAGGTGATTGACATGCAGTTTTCAGGAGGAGGCAAAGTAAGCTTCTCTGAATACACAAGTTACCATGGATCGCCTAAAGTTGGGCTGGGTATGCTGATGACATAACTTTTACCTTTCGGACTCTGGCCCCTCCCTCCAGACGCCCCTGCAAATTATTGAGAACTTTGGCAGGTTCTAAGGACTGAAAATGAATTGGGACAAGTCCCAGATCCTTCCCATTGATGTGTTTCCCCTGTCAAAACAGGCTGACCTACCCCTAGTTAGAGTAAGTACCCTTAAACACTTGGGAATACAAATTTCCCGGTCCTTGGCTGACTTTATCCCGCTGAATGTAGAGCCACTAATCCCGCTTATTAAATCCAAAATTCAAACATGGGAAAGATTACCAGTAGGAGTGATGGGACGTATAGGCCTGATCAAAATGATACTGTTGCCTAAAATCCTTTACGTGTTATGGCAGTCTCCCACGTACATTCCATTCAAGTACTTTAAAATCATGGATACGCTCCTGGAATCCTTTTTATATGGGGACCGGGTAGACACAAGCTCTCATGGAAGGCCCTACAGTCTCCAGTCACATTGGGGGGTCTGGCAGTCCCAGACTTTGGGTCCTACTTCCTGGCGGTGCAGCTCTCCCATCTCTTTCACATCGATAAGTCAGACAAGCACAGATATCTGGCCCTAGTGGTAGGTTCAGTGAGCTCACAGTTCCCACACCCATTCTGTGATGTGCTCGGGGGCCTGAAGGGCTCGTAGATTTATTCAAACCGCTCTAGTCTCTTGTTCCAACATAAGAGATCTTGTGATGTCTAAGCTGGATTACTCCGCGTTTCATGACAAATCCCCCCTGTGGTACAATAAACTTCTTCCAGAACATCCTTCAGGTACCTGACTCCACCATCTGGATATCTCAAGGTATATACTTATTATCACACGTTATTAGTAATCGCGAACTTAAGACGTTTGCTCAACTGAAAACAGAATTCAAGCTCCCCAATTGCATGCTTTTCTGCTTTTTCCAGGTGCGCCATGCTCTGCACACTCAATTTATGGGCACATATCCCACTCTTATCATCCCTCAACGTACTAGATGTGCTATATAGGGAAGGATCCTGGCAACTCATAACTGTTTTCTATAATATGCTTACCACTCCAGCTGCAACTAACCTTGCATACTCTATTAAACAGCGTTGGCTGGGTGGCTTGGAGGATGAGGATTGGGGTGAAGTGTTGGACACCCCCAGACTGGTGTCCCCGAAAATGTCTGATAGACTTGGGCAAACCTATATTACACACAGAGCATACCTGACCCCGCAGCCCCTGGCTAAATTCTGCCACTCACGCAGCTCTATGTGCCCCAGGTGCCTGATTTCTGTTGGCACCTTTGACCATCTCCTATGGCAGTGTCCCCGGATTCACGGTTACTGGTCGCAGGTTGTTCAGTTCTTACACGAACTATGGGCTCACCTGTATCGCTGGACCCCAAGCAATGTCTTCTGGGCCTCTTTCCAGACGCCGGAATAGATAAATACATGCTCCAATTTCTCTAGTTTCTCCATTATTTTTAGCGAGAAAGCTCATAGCTCGAAACTGGATATTAGCAGCTGCTCCTACCTTTGCTGCCTGGCTCGCTGAGGTTAATAACTCCTTACCTTTACAAAAAGGTGATTTACATAACTAGAAATTGTCCGGGCAAGTATAATAAAATTTGGGATAGATGGTTGCCATCCTCTTCAACCTGTACCTCCCTAGATCTGATCTGCACCTTACATATTAGCATGGTTTTACTCTTATCTCTCATACTGCCTGTATAATTACACAAACATTATGTGGTTACCGATTCCCTTGGCAAAAATGGACACCAGACTTACTTTGTTCTTTTGAAATGTTTTATTTTTTTGGGGGGTTTGAGGAAGGTTGTTGCCTTTCTTTTTCTTTGCTAGTTCTCATGTTTTTGTTTATTGGGATGAAAGACTCTTCCTACTACTTACGTTGTCTTGTATAACTCTTTTGTACAAAACTCAAACTTTTGTTTCAAATTAAAAAAAATAAAAAAAATAAAAGTTGGACAGGGTACATGATACCTGGACAGATTGGGTAGGGAGTTCCAGAGGATGGGAGAGGTTCTATGGAAGTCCTGGAGGTCATCATAAGAGGAGGTGATGAGGGTGCTAGAGAGCAGGAGGTCCTGGGAGGAGAGGGCACTATGTGGAGATGAGGTTGGAGATGGTTGTGGATGGCTTATTGATAGGGCTGTATGTCAGATGGAAGATCCATGTGTTGGAAAATTATGTTTGCGCAGTCAAATGAGACAAATCGTTTAGTGCCGCCAATATTCATGAATCATTAGAATTCTCAAGGCTAAGCAAATAGTTCACCCGCTGGCGGCTCGTGTTAAGAGTTCTGTTAATTGTTTGTGGGTTTTATTAGCAAAAGTAGCTGAGGCCAAATACAAAAGCCGCATTCATACCAATCCCGTCCTGCTAGGGACTCTGCGCTCAGATCATTGTGTTTTCTATGTGAAAGCAAATGATCTCTTTTGCTTGCGAGACTCTCAAATTGCAGGCTTTGTATTGCGTGGTGGGTGGTCAGAGAAGCTCTGTAAAGTGTAGCTCCGGGCAAATATATAAAGAAAAGCACTTTACTGCAGTTTTTATGGATTCAAAAAGTCATGTGACATGTACAGCAGAAACGCCTAAATGTGTTTTTTTTTTTGTATTGGCTTCCTGTAATCGCCTGCTTGGGGACACTTACATTGGAGAAAGGAGGAGCAGTTTCTGCACAGGGAAGACCTCATCAATCTGTCATTGTCCAATACAGGCAGTCCCTGAGTTACGAACAACTCCTGCTTACGAACGACCTTAAAGCCGGCCGTTTGTGCTTCACGCTGGTCCTGGATACCTCTGAGCAGCTATCTTGCAGCGCCGGGCACGTCCAACACTGCAGTACTACATTTACTGCATGGCCAAAAGAGCCCCAGATAACAAATTCATGCCCTGAAGCACCCGGAACATCTCACATCCACGCACAGGCGGAAGTTACACTTACAAATGCACTGTTCCGACTTGCACACAAATTCCACTTGAGAAAAAACCTACAGTCCTCATTGTGTTCGTAACTCGGGGACTGACTGTACTGGGGATGGATGGAAGATTAAAGCGGAGTTCCACCCAAAAGGTGGACCTCCGCTTAATTGACAGCCCCCCCCCCCGCTGCCACATTTGGCACCTTCCATGGGGGTGGGTTAACGGGTACTTGTTTGACAGGTACCTGTCCCTACTTCCAGGAGACAGCGCCGCGGCGCCATCCCTCGGAAGTTCGGCCTCCTTCCTCCGCCGCCAGCCCAATTGGAAAGCGCAACGCGTTTCGCGCATGCAAGGTAGGGAACCGTCTGTAAAGCCGGAAGGCTTCACTGCCGTGTTCCCTTACTATGAACAGTGGCGGCAGCACCTGATCTGGGGAAAAAAAAAAAGGAAAGGGGCGCCTCTGAGGAAAATATCAATATAACTTTTATTAAATAGCAATATTCACTCACATGTAGGAATGAAGTAGTTGTGTACATCTGGGTAGAGGAGTGAAGGAAGGGACTGCAGGTCACAGCAAGTCCATGAAGGCTGGCACCACAAAGAATCCTGTAGGGGAAGAGTGGGATGACGAGCACAGCAAGAAAAGTTCCTTCTCAGACCCAGTCAGTTTATACCTCATTCAGAGTAGGAGGGTCCATCTGGCATTAGGTATGGGTTCCAGGGCAGTAGCTGGGGCGGGACATCAGGGCTGGATGGCTGGCTGTGCTGCGCTGCGGCCGTGGGGACTCGCCTGGCTTCCTGGATAGATGAAGAGACACGGCCGTGTATTCGGTGGTCAGAGCGAGGCTTGGACAGCACACCAGAGCACAGCGCCGAGCTGTGACGTCATCAACATGCAACGCGTTTCTGAGCGGGCTTGCTATTGGTGGTGGAACAGCGGCACTCCTTTATCAAGCATGAAGATCAGCTGGGCTGCCGACCATCACGGGTACCCTGGAAAGGCAAGTGTCCTAGTAAAAGTCAGCAGCCACAGTATTTGTAGCTGCTGACTTTTACATTTTTTCGCGGGGGCCCCGGAACTACTCTTTAAGGAAGCAACATTAAAAAAATTCTGTTTGGTTACAGGGCACATACTTTGCTATAATTTTAGAGATTTATTTTATGCCTAGACTTAGACCCCATACACACTATTAGATTTTCTGTAGATTTTTGTCTTCACCAAAACCATATAATATGAGGTCAAACCTTAAGAGTTTTTTAATTTGTATGCAATCAGGCAGGCCCTTGCACTACACGGTTTAGGTAAAACTAAAGACCAAAATCTGCAGAAAATCTAATATTGTGTATGGGGCCTAAGTTTAACTCCACGTTTAATGTCCCTTTTAAATAGTTTATTTGGGCCAAGCTGGCTCAAACAAATTTGGTAGTGTGTGTCATAGTCAAACAGCCGCTCACCCGATCCTGGTATCCGTATGTATATGAGGCAACCTCAAGCTTAAACCACCCTGACGCACTTCGCTCCAATGGGTGGGGTGGTTTGTGGACTGGTGTAGGCTGATGCCACCTCCTACACGTACTGATACAGTTCGGGTCAGGAGAGTGGCCTTTTTTGTGACCCTTCATGCCGGTACCCCTACTCCTGAGCCCCAGCGAGATGCATACTTCTCTAGCTTAGAGTGGTACTACAAGTCACATATGGGCCAAACTGCACTAACAGGTGTGTTTGCTGGGGGTTTTATATTAACGGTATGTAGTATGAACTTTTATACAGTATACAGCGCTCTGTTCCGACAGTGGGACGGGGACTTCACATACCATTCCCGGAAGCAAATAATCAGGCTGAACACTGCTCAGCCATTCATGGGAAGCTTTGTATTGTAGATAATAACATTTTTCAAACGCAATTTTTTGGGGGGAAAAATACAGTTTAAAGAATTTTAATGCAAAAAAAAAACCCCCACAATATATAACACAATTTTTTTGTAAAATATAAAAGCTGATGTTAAGCTGAGTACATAGATGCCTAACATGTCATGCTTTAAAATTGCGCACACTTGTGGAATGGCTCCAAACTTCAGTACTTAAAGGATCACTAAAGAAATAAATTAAAAAATAACAAACATGTTATACTTGCCTCCACTGTGCAGCTCATTTTGCACAGAGTGGCCTCGATCCCTGTCTTCTGGGGTCCCTCGGCTGTCTTGGCGCCCCCCCCCCCCCCCGCAATCACTCACCACCTATATGGGAGCTCGCATGGTGGTGAGTGATTGCGGGCACGCTCCAGTGATACTGCCAGCGGTTATTGCCGCTCACTGTATCACTCGGCCCCAGCACGCCGCGTCATTGGATGTGATTGACAGCAGCGCGAGCCAATGGCTGCGCTGCTTTCAATCCATCCCCTGTAACCAATCAACAGCCAGGCTGAGCGGCGAAGAGGATGTCAGGGGCGAGCGCGGGACTTTCGAGGGGTCCTTTTAAGCTAAACTGGGGGCCAGGAGGAGCCGGTATTGTCGGATGTTTTTTCACCTTAATGCATAGAATGCATTGAGGTGAAATTTTTTTTGCCTTTAGAACCCCTTTAAAAGGGTTGCAAAGCCTTAACATTTTTTTACCTTCATGCATTCCTTGCTCCTGAGCCCTCATTTGATCCGACGCCGTGCACGTCTGCAGCTTTTCTCTCCCCTCACTTCTTGCTGGGTTTGCTGGGGCGCCAGGAGACATTGGCTCCCAGTGCTTTCAATCAAAGCCAGTGACGAGGGAGCAGGGGAAGGGGCCGAGTCCCGCTGTTTGTGTCAATAGACGCAGCAGTGGGGCTCTGGTGCAAGCATGCATGAGTGCCCCCATGGGAAGCTGCTTCCCGTGGAGCACTGGACAGAGAGGAGGGGCCAGGAGCGTAGAGGGGACGCTTTAAAAAAAAAAACTTTTTTTTTTTTTTACACTGTCCCCCTTTTTTATTTTTATCACTTTTTTTCCTATTACAAGAAATGTAAACATCCATTGTAATAGGAAAAAGGGGTGACAGGTCTCCTTTATGTAGACATCTGGGGCCAGTAAGACCCCAGATATCTCCTCTACCCTGGAAAGCATGCGATCTAAAAAAAAAATTAAACATTGATCTCTGCTTTCCAGGAAAAAAAAAGGGCAGTGTTTACATCTGCCAGAGCCGGAAGTGACGCCATGATGTCGCTTCCGGCTTCCCAGGGTCATAGAGCTGGCCAGCTTTGTGGTAATCTGCCGCTGGATTGAACCTCTGGCTTCCCGATCACACTATAGAGACATCGGTGGTGGGAATGTCCCCTCCTGCTAACTGTAAAAGCAATCCAGCGGCTAAACAGCTGCTAGAATGGCTTTTACGTTGTAGGGAATCGCTGGCTGATAACAAAGATATATCTAAATGATGCCTGCAATGGCACCCATCATCCAGATATCACCACTTCAACCTAAGGACGTCATATTACATCGTACGGGCGGGAAGTGGTTAATGCTCAATTTACTTCTTCTTAAAGAGGAGCTCCAGCATCCTTCGGGATAAAAAAACGTCAGCAGCTACAAATACTGTAGTTGCTGACTTTTATTCTTGGGACACTTACCTGTCCAGGGATCCTGCGATGTCGGCACCCCAGCCAGTGGAGGGCTGGCGGCCTTAGGCCTGGGGGGCAAGTCCAGTCAAGTGGCCCATTGAACCGCCGAATCAGCTCACCATCCATGGCCCACCTGGTTTTTCAATGCAGCCTCACCAGTGAACATCATTGCAGCCTGAGCACTGGGGGGGGGGAGATGGGGGGTCAGCTAGGGGTGTCCGGGTCTCTCACCTCAGCAGGTCCTTGCACGCCACGGTTTCCTGGGGGGGTAACGCTCCTGATCCTGGGGTCAAGTTGCAGCCAGCGCCCAGCTCTGCGTCCCCACTCCCTGGCATGCCCTGCCTCTGCCTGCTTCCAAGAATCCGGGCCCAGGGAGTTGTAGTTTCCTCTGCGCTGCTGTGTTTTCCACCCACCAGAAGCTTGAGTGCGGACTACAACTCCCGGAATGCAACAGCTAGTGGTCGGCCGCCATGGCCATGCCCCCGGCCCGACTTCCTAGACCAGACTAAAAAAGAAAATGATAGCAGGCAGCGGCTGCCGGTGATTTTGAACATAAGTTAGGGTGGCCTGGGAGGAAATTGCCACCCTGCCCCCTGGCTCAGCCCTCCCCTGACCCCAGCTGATTTTTCCATTGGCTCTCGGGTGCTTCCGCCGCCATTGCTTGTAAGAGAAACTGTCAGGGAAGTCTTGCGGCTGAACTTGACTAAAACGGGTATCTGCTCCCCCACCCCTCCCCGAAAGGTGCGAAATGTGGCACCAGAGGGGGGAGAAGGCCGATCAGCGGAGCTTCCACTTTTGGATGGAGCTCTGCTTTAAAGCGGTTGTAAACCCAGACGAAAATATTTTTTTTTTCAAATCACCTGCAAGAAAAAGCCATAATGAGCTAGTATGACTAGCATACTAGCTCATTATGAATCACTTACCTTAGATCGGGACCCCCGAAGCCATCCTCGTCCCCCGCTCCGACCGCAGCCATCGCTCCTCAGATACCCGGAACGTTACTTCCGGGTATCGCCGCTCCAGCCAATCACAGCGCCGCTCCGGCGCTGTGATTGGCCGGAGCAGCGAAGACGTCACTCCGCGCATGCGCGCTGGAGCTTTCTATTCCGGCAGCGCCGGAATTCTGAATGGGATTAACCCTGTGAATGCACCGTTGTCTATGGCGCGCATGCACCGTAGACATCGGTGCATGTCTTTTTTTGCAGATATCTCCTAAACCGTGTAGGTTTAGGAGATATTTCTTTTACCTACAGGTAAGCCTTAGTATAGGCTTACCTGTAGGTAAAAGTAAAAAAAAAGACTATACAACCGCTTTAAGACCATGTTCTGTAAATACCTGAACGGCCACACATTCACCTAAACGTCAGCACAAGTAATATTTTTTTTTTTTAGGTTGTTAAGACCTTTCAATTAAAGCTAATCAATGCGTTAAAGTCCAACTTTCCCATCTTTTTACTTCTGCATGGAGTGTGGAAGATAGAACCTCTGTTAGGCTTTTATTGCTGCCATTGGAGGGATTTTCCCCTCACTTCTTGTCTGACCGATCAGGAAGTGTGAGGAAATCTTAGGACAGACGACGACTATTACAAAACCAAACCACAGTGTCACAAGACCTCTTTGATAAGTCTAGGTTCCTCTCCGCCCGGAGGATCTGCAGTCCTATCCTATGTCTGATCATCTCTTCATTCAGGTACCCCACATAATGTTACATTTGAGGGTGGGAGCACCCCAACATCCTTGCTCTGTGATGCATTTCTTTGTTACTGGATCATAGGGCTTTGGGAGGTTCTCGTGATCTGCTTAATTCACTGATGGGGGATATACAGCCGCCTCTGTCACAATATTGTATTTCTATTTGTTTTTTTTTTTACTGGCAGAAAAGCTGACGCAGTTGGCTGCACTTTGCATGTTGAGGGTTTGTTTTGGTACAGCGACATCTAGTGGCCTCCCTGGTATGCTGCTTGGTTTTAAAGGCCCAATTCACTTTTAAGGCCTCATGCCCACTGGCGTTTTTACAGCTGCGTTTTTGAGCGTTTTTTACAGCTTAAAAACGCCTGTCCATGTTATTGTAAATATTTTTTTTTTTTTTTTTTTTTTTTTTTAAAAAACAAAACGTCGGAGCTAAAAACGCGACCGCGCGTTAGTGCGCGTTTTTTGCGCGTTAGTGCGCGTTTTTTGACGCTCGCGTTTTTTCCTGCCTAGTTCTGACGCTGAGGAACGCACTGGCCCTGGGTTTTTTTTACAGCTTACAAACGCCTATGCTCTTTACAGCTCAAAAACGCCTAGGTGGGCATGAAGCTATAGACTAACATGGACAGGCGTTTTTAAGCTGTAAAAAACGCTCAAAAACGCGGCTGAAAAAACGCCCGTGGGCATGAGGCCTAAAGATAAATAAATGCACATGTTTTTGTTGATAAAAAAATAAATAAACAAAAAACACATTTGTGTGTGTGTTTTTTTTTTTTGTAAGGAGCCAGCAGGGCATTGCACTCGTGATCAGCAGATCATGGGTGCAATCTCAGGCTTTTGCAGACTTTCAGGATAGCGGTCTGCCCATACCTCGTACAGACAGGCAATTGCATGAGAGCAGGAAGATCAGTGAACTACGAGAGTGCCTACCAGCGCCCTCACAGCTCATTGAGAAAAATAAGCCGTCGGCTGCAATGGCTGACAGTGCTTGTAGTCTATTTATACACAGGAAACTGTGAATGAATGACATGTTTGTGTGGGCGGAGCCCGCACGGCTGCGCTTTTTTCATTTTGTGACGGGGTGTGGGGAGAGGATCCCCTGCCCGTTGTTACAGGGAGAGGGCATCGGGGGAGGGGAGGCTGCAGACACTGGAACATGTTACACCCTAAATACCGGTGAAAAATGTAACATGTTCCAAAGTTGAACTTATCCTTTAACACCTTCACGCCCGGCCTACAGCAGAATGACAGCCGGGTGGGGGCTTCATTGTAATGACTTCCTTCAGAGCGGGCCGCTCGTGCGTGCCTCCCGGGGCATGCAGCGTGGCGATTTGTGGTGTGTCCCTCAGACGCACAGCGTTACCAATCTCGATAAAGAGCCTATGACGTAGGCTTTTTACCATGTGATCATGTGTCCAATCACAGCGTAAATAGGAAATGGCGGTTATTGGCTTTTCTCTCCTCACACTGATAGCGTGTGAGGAGAGACGATAAGCGGCTTTCCTCACAGGGGAGATCTTCCCCAACCAGAAAAGCCTGTCAGTTCCTCCTAATTAGTATTGCCCATCATTGCTACATGTCAGTGCCGCCTCATCAGTGCCCATTAGCAAAGGAGAACAATTATGTATTTACTATCTTATAACAGAAACTAATAAACTTTTTTTTTTTTTGTCTTAATTAATTTTCAGTCTTTTTACATTTAGCAAAAAGAAAATCCCAGTGGTGATAAACCACCAAAATAAAGTTCTATCTGTCTCAAAAAAAGATGGAATTTTTGTTTAGATGCAGCGTTGTATAACGGGGCAAATTGTCACTTCAAAGTGTGACAGCGCTGAAAATTGGCCTGGGCAGCAAGGGGGTGAAAGTGCCCGATAGGCAAGTTGTTAAAGGGACATTGACTCTCCGTAGCATTTCAAGACTGTCTGGTGTTTTCTATAACCTCTGCAATCTGTGTTTGTCTCTACAGATAAATTCTACCGTTCTGTCCAGCCTGCACCCAGTCAGCTCCTCTGAAGATGTGAAGCCCCCGCTAGGGATGAGAGTCATGCAAGGACATCCCAACGGAGGAGGAGCCAGCGGGAAAAGGCTGTGCGCCATCTGCGGAGACCGCTCCTCTGGTAAGTCATCAGATAGGTGTTCATCATCTACAGATGTTTAAGAACTGTATACAGCGGAGGTGAGCAACCTATAGATCGCGGTCTGGGCTTGCTGACCCCCATCCTAGAGCATCAGACAGAGTGCAATGCAGAGGGCTACTTGTGAAGGTGGAGCTGTAGTAGGGAACAAGAGCTGCATAAGCTGATGCCACCGCCTGTCCCATGAGGAGTGATGCCAAATGCACTCCACCTCTTATCCTGGCTAGCAGTCAAGAGTGGTGCCAGCAGCAGGAAAGAGGAGATCTCCAGGTCAGTGTGGAGCAATACACTGAGTATAATAGTATAGGGCTGCTTTCACACTGATGTGCTGCGGTTTACCCACTTTGTGGGTGCAGTGCTGTGTACCTACAGCTTTCCTGCGGGTTTGCTGTGCTTTGCCATAGACTTCTAGTATATTCTGCAGGTTAGGTGCACTTTCTGAAAGTGCATTAAAAATACTGAATGCAGGAGTTGTGATGCGCTTTCAGAAAGTGCACCACACCCGTAGGATATAATAGAAGTCTGTGGCAAAGTGAAGCTAACCCAGGAAAGTTGCAGATGCGCAGTGCTGCACCCGCAGTGCAGGTAAACTGCAGCACATTGGTGTGAAAGCAGCCTTATAGGGGCTCAGAACAATAAGGGTTCATTTGCAGTTAGGGGGGTGGTAAAACCCCATATTTTAAGCTGTTTTTATCACCCCCGCCCTAACCACCCTCCCTTTTAGTTGCAGTGTCTAGTAGTGGTGTACACATGTCGCAGCCACAGCAGGAGTTATACGCCTTGTCATGGTTGGTGGGTGTAGCACCTTCCAAGCATGACCCATTCAAGTGAATGTAACCGCTCTGCAAGTGTCCCGCAACCTTGTGCAGTACAGCAAACCAGGGGTTAAAGCAGGCAGCGTTGTTGCTTTCTCACCACCTGGACCCCACAGAAGCATGCAGGTGTGGGGCCCTTGCAGTGTGACCCCGTTTACTTGAATAGGTAGCAATTGGCAGGCGGTAGCACCCACCAAAAGCAACAGTGGGTTTAGTTCCTGCTGCGGCATGTGTACACTGTTGGCTGCTGCCTCGCAGCTAAATAGGGTAGGGATTGGGGGCGGTAAAACCATGTCACAACTGCAGGGGTTTCCCCCACCCCCAACTTTGTGTGCGCGAGCTCTAGAGAAGCAACAAAGGGTTGCAACTAAGGCTTTTCTGAAAAGCGATCCCAGTGTGTTTGACATATGTTACCTCCTCACCACCTGATTTAAACACATGATAGCCGGGCTATGCACGGGATTGCAACACGGTAGTTTGGTGATTGGAGGTTGAAATCAGGTGTGAGGAGACGACACTGTGGCCGGTGATCTTTGACTTCTCCCATGTTTGTTCAGGTAGATCTCCACCTCTTTAAGGTTGCCTACCTCTGGTGTACTATTTTAATAGGAACGGTTTAGGAATTGCCTGAGCACAAAGAGCAATCTAATAGTTTTGCCACAGAATGCAATCTCTCTTTAGGGCTGCCATAAATCTAGAAGATCCCTCTGTTTTGGGGGGGGAATAGATTAGATCTGGCAGTTGCGTGCAAACGATTAGAATTAGAGACCAACCTATTGACATCTTCCCGGAGAGCTGTTGCTGAATGCCAGAAAGCGAAAACTTGCTGCTGCATATTGTAATATTTTATATAGACAACAATGATATAAAACTTCTAAAGTGTGTAGACTCTCAAATCTAGCTTTGTGTTTAGTGTTGATTTCCTCTTTGGTTTACCATAAATGCAGTAGTAAAGTTTTGATAGGAACATAAAAGAAATGCTCCCCCCCAGCAGATATAAGTCATAATGTACTATTCTGCACCGCAGATTGGTTCATTATGACAGACTTGCCTACAAACAGAACCCTCCAGCGATGTGCTGTCGGGGCTTTCTCCGGTCCCTGGTGCTTCCATCTTCACCCGGTCATCCTTCCGCGTTTCGCATCTTCAGCAGCTTGATTGGCTGGGCCAGTTTGACGTCACTTCTGCACATGCATGTGGGACAAAGAGAGAGCTGTAAATGTGGTCTGAGCTGCGCATATGAGGCTCAGATCACATTACCCGCCGACAGGCGGAGGGGATATGTATGATAGAAGAGACCTCTAGGCTCTCTAATGTTATAAAAAGCCTGCCTGTCAGTGGATTTGTACATTGCTGACTTTACTACCACTTCAGAATTATTATTACAGGCACTTATATAGCACTGTCGGTTTACGCAGCACTTTACATATATACATATTATACATTCACATCAGTCCCTGCACTCAAGTTGCTTACAATCTAAGGTCCCCAACTCACATTCATTCATACACATACTCGGGCCAATCTAGACAGGAGCCAATTACCCTACCAGTTTGTCTTTGGAGGAAAGGAAAAATGTACCGCTCAAAAGCTTGAGAATTCACCAAATAGCTGCTTCCGCCCGGTCACTCACACAGGTGCTGGCTCTGCACTGATGCATGGGAGAAAAAGAAACCCTGGACTGCCGCACTCTGTATAGACAGTTATTTATTCCAAAATTTCAGGTAAAAAATCCAAATTCAAAATAAATCCATAAATCCAAAACAACAAATGCAGATGGTGTGCATGCAGGGAAGGGTGGCTAACGCGTTTCACGTCACGAATTGACGCTTACTCATAGCTTTGTCTTTGGAGTGTGGGAGGAACCAGCACAGGGAGAATGTGCAAAATGAAGCGCCATCCATACCTGTAATGTTTTGGAAACAGTGAGTTAGGGTTACAGCCTCTTAAAGCAGAAATCTAGGATTCCCTCCACCTCCCCCACCCCTGGAAGATCTATTCCCTGTTATTTTTTAAACCCTTATATTTACACTATATTGTCAAAAGTATTGGGACGTCTGCCTTTACACGCACATAAACTTTTAATGGCATCCCAGTCTTGAGCCTCGTACTCACGGTACAATTGTATTTTTGTCAAAAGGGCGTGTGCCAGGATCTTGTCTTGCATACTAACATTACACATTTTTTGTGCCACGAACGCGGTGACGTACTACAAGGAATTTCAGCTCTTGTGCGCCATTCTTTGAGCCCCTTCTGCTAGTTTCGTGCTGCAGCGATGGGGATCTGTCGTTGAGCTGGGAAACATAATTTCGGTGGCAGGTTGCCATGATTGATGAAGATCCATTGTCAGTTACAACTGCCGGGCGCCCGGCACTGTTTCTGTTTGTGCCGGGCGCGCGGCTCTGTTTGTGCCGGGCGCGCGGCTCTGTTTGTGCCGGGCGCGCGGCTCTGTTTGTGCCGGGCGCGCGGCTCTGTTTGTGCCGGGCGCGCGGCTCTGTTTGTGCCGGGCGCGCGGCTCTGTTTGTGCCGGGCGCGCGGCTCTGTTTGTGCCGGGCGCGCGGCTCTGTTTGTGCCGGGCGCGCGGCTCTGTTTGTGCCGGGCGCGCGGCTCTGTTTGTGCCGGGCGCGCGGCTCTGTTTGTGCCGGGCGCGCGGCTCTGTTTGTGCCGGGCGCGCGGCTCTGTTTTTTTTTTTTTGGATACCGCTTCCCCAGCTCACGTCCTGTGTAAGCTATCGGCTCAGGCAAATTTTCTGTTGGTGTTGTATTAAGCGATTATTTAAAAATCCAGTTGATTAATCAACTATATTGAACAATCGATTGGATATTAACTGTATGTGTATGGCCAGACTAAAGTGTTTTTTCTGAAGGGACTAATTGGCTGATCAGTTGTTAATACTTTCCTGGTTTGTGTCCCCCCAGGAAAGCACTATGGGGTGTACAGCTGTGAGGGGTGTAAAGGCTTCTTCAAACGCACAATCCGTAAAGACCTGACCTACACCTGCCGGGACAACAAGGACTGTATTGTGGACAAGAGACAGAGGAACCGCTGCCAATACTGCCGATATCAAAAGTGTTTGGCCACCGGCATGAAGAGAGAAGGTAAGTGCTCTTTTGTTTTATATTTGTGGAGTGCAATTTTTTAGTTATTAGTGTGTGGATTATTAAAGGGATTGTAAAGTCTTCAGGTTTTTCACTTTATTGCATTCTACGCATTAAGGTGAAAAACCTTCTGTGCTGCAGCAGCCCCCCTTTTTCTTGCCTGAGCCCATTCATTCCAGCGATGTGCATGAGCCCAGCAGTTCCAGCCGATGTCTCCACCCTCATTGGATAGATTGATAGCAGCAGGAGCCATTGGCTCCCCCTGCTGTCAATCCAAGCCAGTGACACGGGAGCAGGGCTTTGTCCCGCTGTCTGTGTCAATAGACGCAGCAGCGGGACTCGAAGCATGCCCGCACGGGTGCCCCCAGGGAAAGCGTCTCTCCGTGGGAGCACCCGATGAAGGGGAGTAGTAGGGCTGCTCTGAGCAAAATCCTTGCACAGAGCAGTTAAGTAAAACTTGTTAGTTTTAAAAAAACAAAAACAAATCGAACCTTTACAATCACTTTAAGTCATATGGTATCTCCAATTCCAGAATAAACTGCAATATAATCATGATGTAGCATGCACCGCCATTCTTTAGAATGTTTGTTTCTTTCAGGTCAACTGTATATATTTTAATGATCTACAGCTACAGGAAAGTTGCAGGGGCCACGTGAAATGGCCTAGTGGGCTGTTTCGGCCTAGTGTTTTTACACATAGTCTAGGATTTCCCTCAGCTCTGTAATTACTGCTGGAATCTGTGGTCTTAGAGGTGGCGGGAGGACCGGTCGGGGGTGTCTACAGAGCTGTCCCTATAGCTGGTGTCTGACAAGGCAGGGCGGGTAGAGGCCTAGAGCAGCCTGTTCACTTCTATGGACTCCCTTAGGTGCGGCAAGCTTCCCAAAGTTGCTCCAGAACCTTTTCTGTTGTGGCGCGTCGGGCATTTCCGTGTGTGTTTTTGTCCCGTCTGCTACCCGCACTTGGGGTCCCAACAACAAACCCGCAATTGAAGCCCGTTTCCAAAACGCACGTTTCTGTATGTTTTGTTGCATGTTTAGGAAATGCGCAGGTGTGAGTGCTGCCTAAATGATCAGCCATGGTATTTGTGCTCTCATAACCATTGCAGTTATGGCTTTGACCACGAGAGTGTGCTGTTTAACCTGTGCGGTGTAGTTCCTTGACTACTACATATTGGGATTCTGTATGTGACTCTGAGGCATACAATCATGGCCAAAAATATTTGCACCCTGCATTTCTGTAAAATAATGCACCGCTTCGCCCAGAATATTGTTGCAATTACAAATTTTTAGGCATTCTCATGTTTATTTCTTTTGTTTGTATTCGTATGACACAAAAAGTGGAGAAACGAAAAGCCAAATCCGACACATTCCATGCAAGACTCCAAAAAGGAACTGGACAAAATTATTGGTACCTTCAATTTAGTATTTGGTAGTGCACCCCATGGGAAAAAAAACAAAATGGTTTGCTTTCTGTAAACATCAATGAGTTTCTTGCACCTCTCTACTGGAATTTTGGACCACTCTTTTTGTCAACTGCTCCAGGTCTCTCAGATTGTTGGTGTAAATGTGAAAAATACCGCGCTGTCACTTTAAACACAAAAACAGCAGCCAGCACAGCAAATGACAATCGCAAGTGACAATAACAATGTGCAGCGCTAGTGGAAACGGTCACTGTAAAGTAAAACCATGTGATGATGCAAGTTATAAGATATGCGTTAATGTATACTTATAAGTATATAATGCTATACTTATAGATAAAAAATATGCTGAATAAAAGTCCACAACATGAAAAGTGAAAACACAGTCCACAGATGAAAACTGGGATATTGGTGTTAATCCAGGTAAGTGGATGACCTCCTTAGGACATCAATAGGAGGACAAGTGTGAAGAGTATATATTGGAAGATAATCACAGCCAACATTGAGAAGGCTTACCGGAACTATCGGACTCAAAAGGGCATATGCCTGATGAGGAGTCAAGGCTTGTGGTGAAGACACACCGGTACGTCGAAACATCCACGTCTAACCACTGGCATGAGAAATAAATGAAGACTCTGTCCCTCAGATGGTTCACAGAAGAGTTAGGATGTCAAGGGGAGGTCGACTGAATTTTTTCCCATAGGCTCACAAGATGCAACCAAAAATGAAACCATGTACCACATAGTGTAAATCCATATAACAAAGAGTATTTATTAAAAATTGGGAACACTCACATTTGAGCAGATATGAAAGCGCTTGTAAAAATGACTGAAGGGTAACGCAATGGCATCAGTTAGGCTCGTCCCGACGCGTTTTTCGTCTAAGGAGACAATATCTGGGGTATGGGCCTGCCGCGGTCATTGTGTTTTATATAAATGTTAGTTCAATGTTGTAACTACCCTGAGATTCAGTGAGGGAATGATCTTGATTTAAAAAAATGTCAAACCGCCTCATTCCCCTAACTGGTGGGGTATACAGGGAAGCGACATCAGCCGTAGCCATGATGTAGTCTCCCTGTATATTCGCACCCTCCAACAATCTGTTGGTGTCCTCAAGGTATGAAGGTGTTTGTCACACCCAAGACTAAAGAAAAAAATAGATATAACGACCAATACGTGAATTGACGGAATCCATGCCATTCACTATTGGGCATCCAGGAGGGTGTGTTGAATCCTTGTGGATTTTCGGCAAAGAATACATTGTCGGAATTCTGGGTGCTATAGGAACTAAAAAATGCTCATTCTTTTTTTGTTGAAAATTTTTATTAAACCCCTTAGTGATGAGACAGACTTACTGGTTATTTTTTATAAATAGAAGTAGGTTGTTTTGTAATTTGTAAGTATCCTGATCACTCAGTATCCTGTACATCTTTCTCGTAATCAGCCTTGTCCAACACGACAATACCACCCCCTTTGTCGGCCGGGCGGATGACCAGGTCTCACATAAGGACTTGAGAACCGCATTGGGCAAGGAAAGATTTATAAACACAATTGAGGGGTAACTTGGCAAGATCTTTAAGGACTAAATCCTTAAAGATATTGAGAACTGGAGCCATCTGGGTTGGTGGGTTGAAGAGAGATGGATTAGATAATCCAGAATGCACTGTCCCAGAAGTGGCTGCTCTGGGTGGATTCCTAGGGATTTGAAATCGGGTACCGTTGAATGTAAATTTTTTCGAATATACTTATGTATATCTATGAATGTGTTTAAATTTATCCAATTTTTTTGGAGGGGCGAATTTAAGGCCTTTGTTCAAAATCATTTGTTCCTCTGTATTTAACTCTTTTTGTTACTAAGGTTGAACACACCCTGGCCAATTACGTTCTCCTTCTTTTCTCCCCCCCCTCGGGTGCCTCTCTTGGATCTGGACCTCTTTTTCTCCCTTGGGAATCCTCGTAAAAAAAAAAACTGATTCCCTTGAGAATTAGGATTGAGTTGATTATACCTATAAGGGGAGGGGATCATAATCTCCTTCCATATATGATTGTTGGTCATCATTATAGGAATCACGGAGTGGGGAGTATCTATTGTAAGTGGTCAACGGGGGACGGTTGTGATAGTAAGAAGTGTGATAGGCTGGATGATCATTATACTGTACAGGTGAATCCCTCTGATATTGACCTCCTTGCTCCTGATGGTAATGGGTCCTAGAATTGTATTGACTACATCTAAAGTGACCCCTTCTGTTGGAATTGTGACCTCTATATGAATTGGTTGGAGTGCGCAATACTCTGTTATATGGATTTACACACTATGTAGAACTTTGTTTCATTTTTGGTTGCATCTTGTTGGCCTATGGGAAAAAAATTCAGCTGACCTCCCCTTGAGATTCTAACGCTACTATGAACTATCTGAGGGACAGAGTCTTCATTTATTTCTCGTGCCAGTGTTTACAGACGTGGATGTTTCCATCTACCAGTGTGTCTTCACCACAAGCCTTGACGACTCATCAGGCATATTCCCTTTTGAGTCCGATGGTTCCGGTAAGCCTTCTCAATGTTGGTGGTGGCCATCTTCCAATATGTATTCTCCACACTTGTCCTCTTATTGATGTCCTAAGGAGGTCATCCACTTACCTGGATAAACACCAATATCCCAGTTTTCATCTATGGACTTTGTGTTTTCACTTTTCATGTTGTGGACTTATTCAGCATATTTTTTCATTTGTGTTTTCACATGTGCCATTAGTATACATTAATTCATATCTTATAACTTCCATCACACGGTCTTTACAGTGACAGTTTCCACTAGCGCTGCACATTTATTTTGTTCTTAGATTGGAAGGGTTCCTTTTCCCAACTGCTGTTTTTTGAGATCTCTCCACAGGTGCTCTATATGAGGCCAATAGTGTCCCCATCAGTGAGGCCAGTCAGTGCTGCCTTTCAGTTTGGCATATTACTGCCTCCTCATCAGTGCCCATCAGTGAAGGAGAAAAATTGCATATTTACAAATGATTAAAAATTCATGTGGGTACAGTGTTGCATGATCGCACAATTGTCATTCAAAGTGTGACAGCGCTGAATGCTGAAATATGGCCTGGGCAGGAAGGGGGTAAAAGTGCCCTGTAGGCAAGTGGTTAAATGCTTCTTTTTCTGAAAACAGTAGAATGATGGGCTTTACCTAAAAGGCTGTAATTTTGTTTCGTCTGTCCACAGCACATTCTCCCAAAAGGAATTTGGCTTCCTCAGGTACGTTTTGGTCCAATCTGGCTTTTTTATGTTTTTGTGTCAGCAGTGGGGTCCTCTTGGGTCTCCTACCATAGTGTCCCCTTTTTAGTCAGATGGTGACGTATAGTGTGTGCCAACACAATTGTACCCTGTGCCTGAAGGTCAGCTTGAATTTGTCTGGTTCTCGAGGTTCTTTATTGCAATCCTATTGCAAAATCATTTTGTTGCAATCTTTGATCGTTTTTTTTTTTTTTTTTTCCCCTTTCATCCACATCCAGGGAGATTAGCTACAGTGCCAGTGGACACAGGAACATTAACCCCTTCACACTGATGTAATGCATAACTTTCTGCTTCAAGTGGTTGTACTGGGATGATATGCAGCTGAAGGCATCACCCCGGTACCGTTTTATAGAGCCGACGGTCGGCTTTCTTGTAATAACAACCGATGCAACGAATCAGCCGCTCGGCTGTTATTACAAGCAGTGGGAGGGGACAATTATCGGCTTTGATCGGATCTAGTAACCCGGAAAGCGATGCCAGGACATCCCTTTTGGTTTACTTGAGCCTTAAAGGCGCCAGATTTAAAAAATAAATCATTATTCAAAAAAGCCAAACTTGGCGTTTTGCTTTTTAAGTGCAAAGGAGGGGATTGGGGTCTTATAGACCCCAGATTCCTTCAAATACCTGACATGTGACTATTACTGTCATAAGGGATGTTTACGTTCCTCGTGACAGCAATAAAAGTGATCCAAAATAAAATGCGCAGAAGCAAATGCATACGCAAGTTATGCCCTCAAACGTAAATTGTGTTCAAACCACACGTGATGAGAGTAATAATTCTAGCACAAGACCTCCTCTGTAATGCTAAACTGGTAACCGTTATTTTTTTTTAAAGCGTCTCCTATGGAGATTTTTAAGTACCTTAGTTTGTCGCCGTTCCACGAGAGTGTGCAATCTTAAAGCATGACATGTTAGGTATCTATTTACTCAGCGTAACATCATCTTTCACTTTATACAAAAAATTTGGGCTAACTTTTCTGTTTTTTTCTTTTTTTTTTTTTATTCATTAAAATTAATTTTTTCCCAAAAAATTGTTTTTGAGACCGCTGCGCAAATACAGTGTGACATAAAATATTACAATGACTGCCATTTTATTCTCTAGGGCCTCTGCTAAAAAATATATTCAATGTTTAAGGGTTCTAAGTAATTTTCTAGGAAAAAATACTGATTTCAACTTGTAAGCAACAAGTGTCAGAAAAAGGCTTAGGCTTTAAGGGGTTAAAGTGCTTGTAAACCCACTTGGACAACTTGCACCTACAGTTAAGCCTAGATTAAGGTTACCTGTAGGTGCAAGAAATATCTCCTTAACCTACACGGTTAAGGGGATATTTGCAGATAACTTTGCACCAATGTCTACGGTGCATGCGCGCCGTAGACAACGGCGCAGACGCACTGAGCGTCACGGCATAATAAATGGGATCAAGCCGGGATTATGCCGGTCCCGCGCGCATGCGCGGGAGTGATGACATCGCCGCTCCGGACAATCACAGCCCTGGAGCGGCGATACCAGGAAGAAGCTCCGAGCGGACATGGCGGTGGAGGGGAACGATGAGGACTTCAGGGGCTTCGATTTCAGGTAAGTGCCACATAATGAGCTAGTATGCTATGCATACTAGCTCATTATGCCTTTTCTCTTGCAGGGGTTGCTTTTATCTAATTTTTTCCGGGGGGGTTTACTTCCTCTTTAAAGTGTTTGCAAATCACTACGTGACTTTACATGTATCCCCTCCGGAGTATGCTGCCATTAACGATAGTGTAGTTGTTTTTTTTTTTTTTTTTTTTCACAAAAAGGCTAAATACCTTTTTCTCACACCGCAGCTGTGCGGTCATGTGATTTCCCTGCTCTCGCCTCCTCCCATCTATGGAGAGAAGTGGGAGGGGCCGAGATTCCCATGTGACATCAGCTGGCCAGCACAAAGGGATCACATGACCGCACAGCGGCAGTGTGGGAAAAGGTATTTAGCCTTTTCATTAAAAGAAAAAAATAAAAACATTTACACTATTGTTAATGGCTGCACACTCCAGAGGGGATGCAAGTATATTTGCTGCATATTGCAGTTGAATAGTGGCTGAAGGGGAGGGAGGGGGAGAGATGAAAGACTGTCACAGCAGAGCAGTGAGATTGAGGAGGCATGTAAACTGACCACATGAATCATGGCTCAGCAGCCATGATTACCATGGTCAGCACAGATGGGGGGGGCAGAGGATCAGGCAGGATCAACCAGGTATATTACACAATAGGAAGGGAAAAATTACACTGCACTGTGCTATATATCGTGCCTTAAAGAAAAATGGTCTTAGTTTTTTTTTTTTGATCTCTGGAGATGGACTTGTAACTTTGAGATTATCCAGGCTTTTCCACAATTTTTGTTCTCAAATCCTCAGACAATTTTTTGCTGCTCTTTTTCTTCTTCATTCTCCTTGTGGCACACAGACACACAACAGAAAGGTTAAGTCAATTTTTCACCTATTAAACCACTACATCTCCGGAAAGGTTTACCCCCCCCTTAATGACCAGGCCATTTTTTGTGATACAGCACTATGTTACCCTAACTGACAATTGCGCGGCGGTGCGACGCTGTACCCAAATAAAATTGATGTCCTTCCCCCCCCCCCCCCCCCCCCATAAACCAAGCTTTCTTTTGGTGGTATTTGGTCACCTCCTGTTTTTTTGTTTTTTTTTGCGCTATAAAAAAGGACTGACAATTTTGAAGGGGGAAAAAAACGAATTTCTTACTTTCACCAATAAAACTTTACTTAAAAAAAAAATAGAATTTATTCATCAATTTAGGCCAGTATGTATTCTGGGGGAAAAAGTTGGGGGGAAAAAAATCCCAATAAGCGTATATTCATTGGTTTGCGCAAAAGTTATAGCATCTACAAAGTATGGGCTGTATATTTTAAATTTTTTTTTTTTTTTTTTTTTTTTTTTTTAACTAGTAGTGGTGGCGATCAGCGACTTGTAGCGGGACTGGGATATTACCACAGACAAATCAGACTTTAAGTGACACTTGACACTTTGGGGGGCCAGTGACACTTATACAGCTAAAAATATGCACTGTATTAGCGACACTGGCTGGGAAGGGGTTACCATCATAAGTGATCAAAGGGTTACATGTGTTCCTAGGGAGTGCTTGTACTGTGGGAAGGCAGAGATCAGTGTTCCTGCTTTGCAGAAACGCAAGGTCACTGCCTTCCCTTCTCACAGAATAGCAATCTGCCTTGTTTACATCGGCAGACCGCTGCTCTCCTCTCGGGAATGATCAGCGGGTCCCCGCCGACATCGATTCCGCCGGACCTGCTGATTGGCTTCTGCTGTGTCCAATCAGCGGGAGTGGATCGCCAGCGGTGCACGTGTGCACCCAAGTCCCGGAAGTGTAAAACCACGTAGGTACGTAATTTTGCACAGGAGAGCCGCTGTGTGTGTGTGTGTGTGTGTGTGTGTGTATACACACACTCACTCTACGGTTAACTGGTTGCCGGTGTGATTTCTATATTGTCAGCACCTGTTAATTGATGCAGGTGAGTTTAATTACCAATTAGAGGAACATCACAAACTTGAATGCAATTATTTCTTACAATTTTGAGAAGGTGCCGATAATTTTGTCCAGTCCATTTTTGGAGTTTTGCATGTAATGTGTCAGATTTGGCTTTTTGTGTCATACCAATAAAAACAAAAGAAACAGACATAAGAATGCCTAAACATTTGTAATTGTAACAATTTTCTGGGTTGAAGTGGTGCATTATCTGACAAATGCAGGGTGACAATATTTTTGGCCATGACTGTATATTGTGATCATATCCTGTAGATATACTCTGCGAATAAGTGTTTGTTTAAAATAGTACTAACGTTTTTTTGTCCTGATTGCGCTGGTATAAAGAATTTGAACAAAAAAGTCAGTACTACTACCCATACATCACATAAAAAGCAAGGCTCCCTGGTGCTCGATCCAGTCACTGGCTGAGTAGAGTAATGAGGAAAAGATGATCCGCACTCCGGTCGTTGCTCTTAAAAATTTGTAGTATTTAAGCCACAGTGGACAAACGCAAATAGGAATGGTTGACGCGTATCAGCCTATAAGGCCTTAGTCATAACCACCATTATGACTAAGGCCTTATAGGCTGAAACGCGTCAACCATTCCTATTTGCGTTTGTCCACTGTGGCTTGTTAATAAATACTACAAATTTCTAAGAGCAATGACCGGAGTGCGGATCATCTTTTCCTCCTAAAGATTTTGAGTAGCAGACAGATAAAGCCAGAAACGCTGTCAAATTTGTACGTTTCACCACAGCAGCCCCTGGGTGCCAGTTACCCGCACTTTCGGGGGGAGCACCCGGAAGTGCGGGTAACTGGTACCCAGAGGCTGCTGTGGTGAAACGTACAAATTTGACAGCGTTTCTGGCTTTATCTGTCTGCTACTCAAATTCTTGATTGGGAGCCAATCATGTGATCCTGGACTCAGGACTGCATGTCACTTCATTCATCTTGCTGCTGCGCATGCGTGTCCTGCTGACTCTTGTGTGGACTTGGCCTGTGCAGACATGCACTGGCATCTTGAAAGGACAACTAAAACAAGACAAGCTTATGCCTTCTGCTCAATGATAGCACTGCTTCAGGAGCCGCTATCAATCCCTTCCATTGGAGGAGGAGCCGAGGCCTGTCTTTAGTTTGGTGTCCTTTCAGGTTGCCTATTGATGTAGGTGCAGACAGTCCTGACATAGGGGTGTAGGCCTCTTCTTAGAAGGGTGGCTCCAGGCCTTTAGTTTGGCGTCCTTTCAGGTTGCCTGTTCATGTAGTCCCGGACAGTCCTAACATAGGGATGTAGGCCTCTTCTTAGAAGGGTGGCCCCAGAAGGACCCTGCAAGCAGTACCAGGACAGGGTCCTCCAGGGCAAGGATCCAAAATTGCACCCCCTCCCCCACTGTTAATACATGCTTTATAATGGGTGTTCCACCCTGTGTCTTTGCCCCCTTGCTTGTCTGCGCCCAGGGCAGCTTCCCCTCCTACCCCACCCTGTGTTCCGGCCCTGCCTGCAAGCCAGGAGCCACCTTCAGAGCCTACGATCTGAGAACCAGATAAAAGCCAGAATAGACCAGCAGAAACATCAGAACACAAGGCAAGTCTAAACATCAGCATCCTAAATGGTGTATTAAATAGGGTTTACTATCACTTTAAGGAAATTGAATGGCTGCGATCCACATTTGGAATGGAATGTACCAGTAGTAAGTATTAGTATACAGAGCAAGCTTGATGTTGATATCAAGCCTTTGAGAAGCTTTTATTGCCAATAAAGTCAGGTCGCACCATTGAATCAGGTAATGATTAAAAGTTTCCAAAGCAATGTTGGCCTAAAGCTGAACCCAACCAAGTTTGAGTCTGAGGAGGAAGATTACTAGACGATTTCAGAAAAATTGATAATTTTACCCAAACTGAAGAGTGCAAAATCTGGTGACGCTGTGTATGTTGGCCAATCCGCTCCTAACTTCAGCTTGTTCAATTACCGCATATACTCGAGTATAAGCCGACCCGAATATAAGCCGAGGCATCTAATTTTACTACAAAAAAACTGGGAAAACGTATTGACTCGAGTATAAGCCTAGGGTGTCCATCTGCATGCCTCACTGTGGCCATGCCTAGACTGACGTTTAACATAGGAGTCTATGGAAGGGATGCCCGGCTTTGAAAAATCGGTGCTCCCCGACCCCAAACTTTGCACACTTATAGAAGAGAAATGGGACTACATGTGTGCCAAGTTTCGGGTCATGGGGACCTACGACCGGCCGGTACTGGGTCCCCAAAATCACCAGAGAAATTACCGTTTAACATGGGAGTCTATGGAAGGGGTGCCCGGCTTTGAAAAATAGTCACTCCCCTGCCGTAGGTCCCCCCGGACAACAAACTTTATACACTTGTAGAGGAAGAGTGGGGCTACATTTGTGCCAAGCTTGGGGTCCAGGAGACCTACGGCTGGCCGGTACCGGGTCCCCAAATTCCAGGAGATCCGGAGCAAAAAGGTGACTCGAGTATAAGCCGAGGGGGGCATTTTCAGCACAAAAGTGCTGAAAAACTCGGCTTATACTCGAGTATATACGGTAACCACTTAAGGACCGCCCCATAGCACATTTACTGCTACAGGGCTGCCTTCCTGCAGAGAATTACGTGTATGTATACGTGATTCTACACTTCCGCCTAGACCATGTTCGCACGCTACCTGCTGGCCCTCTTCTGCTGTGATTAACAAGGCAGATTCTGACAGGGGAAAGGGATGCAATTCATGTCCCTGCAAAGCAGGAAATAAAAGCCATCACTTCCCTGAGTAAAAGCAGCACACATAGTACAGTAAAACCCTGGCTGGGTACACATTTAACCCTTTGATTGCCCTTGATGTTTAACTCCTTCCCAGCCAGTGTCATTAGTACAGTGACAGTGTGTATTTTTTAGCACTGATCACTGTATTGCTGTCGCGTATCATTTAGTGTCTGACACAATATCGCCGTCCTGCTATAAGTTTCTGATTGCCGCCATTACTAGTATAAAAATAAATATTACAGTGTATACATAGCATAGTTTGTAGACGCTATAACTTTTGCGCAAACCAATCAATATACACTTATTGGGATTATTACACGGCCTAAATCTGACTCTTTTTTTGTATGTTTTATAGCACAAAGTAATTTTATTTTTTTTAATTGTCGGTTTTGTTTTGTTTTATAGCGGAAAAAATAAAAACCAGCGCAGATTTGATCAAATGCCACCAAAAGAAAACTCGATTTGTGTGAAAGACAGATTTTATTAAAATAACGCAGTGCCTTATTGTAAAATATGACCTGGTCATGAAGGGGGGTAAATCTTCCGGAGGTCAAGTGGTTAAACTTTGACAATAAAACCTGGAAGCTGATTGGCTACCATGCACACCAGATTTTCACCAGATTTTGCACTCTCCAGTTTTAGTAAATCAGCCCCATTGTGTCCACTGTATAAAGTGCTCATTTCATTTTCATTATATGATGAGCTGTATGGGTTCTTTACAAACTCATTGTATAAAATTAAAATGTATTTATTGAACATATTGCTGCTATTGTGTAGAATTTGTTTCTTTTTTTCTTTAAAAAACCTTTAAAGAATTATCTGATTTAAAAAAAAAAATTTATTTTTTACAACTTTAACCTCACTCCCTGTTTTGTATGACTCCTGTCACCTGGACAGGAAGTGGGGGGGAAATGCCCCAAAATAGGGACAAAGACAGCAGGACTTGTGTACACTGGATGTTGTTAACACTGGTCTTAGGGGCATCTGTCCTTTTCCCTTTTTTGCCTCTAAACGCCCCTCAATGCTAGCTTATGTCCTCATGCACACACATGATTTTGAGGCGTTTTAGACCTCTTCCACAGTGGAGCGTATTGCAGGCGCTTTAGCGTTAAAAATAGCGCCTGCAAAACGCTGCTAAAACTGCTGCCTCATTCCTTCCAGTGTGAAAGCCCGAGGGCTTTCACACTGGAGCGTTGCGCTAGCAGGACGTTAGAAAAAGTCCTGCTAGCCGCATCTTTGCCATGGTGAAGGAGCGGTGTGTTTACCGCTCCTCCACCGCTGCTGCCTATTGAAATGAATGGGACAACGCGGCTATACCGCTCGCAATGCGCATTGCGGGCGGTTTTAACCCTTCCTTTAACCCTGCTAGCGGCCGAAATGTGCCACAAATCCGCCCATAGTGTCGGCGGTAAAAATAGCGGTGTTTTACCGCCGACGCTATGGGCGCTCCAGTGTGAAAGGGCTCTAAAACTGCTGTTACATTCACTCCAGTGTGAAAGCCCGAGAGCTTTCACACTGGAACATTGCGCTAGCAGGACGTTAAAAAAAAAAAAAGTCCTGCTAGCCGCGCATCTTTGGAGCGGTGAAGGAGCAGTGTGTTTACCGCTCTTCCACCGCTGCTGCCCATTGAAATCAATAGGACAGCGTGGCTATACCGTCCACAATGCACTGCTTCATTGCGGGCGGTTTTAACCCTTTCTCGGCCACTAGCGGGGGGTAAAACCGCCCCACTAGTGTCCGAAATGCGCGCGCAAATCCGCCCATAGCGTCGGCGGTAAAAATAGCGGCGTTTTACCACCGAAGCTATGGGCTCCTCAGTGTGAAAGGGGTCTTAGGGCAAAAAAATTCCCCACTGTCAGAGCATCCATTAGCCTTTTGCAGCATTTTGGCAGAAACAATGCTTTTGATGCATCTTAGTGCATTTAGCACATGAGCATTAATTTCAGTGGCCAGAATAAATTATTCTGGGCAATTAAATAAATTAACACCCAAACACTTGATGTGCCTAAACGGGTTACCTGCGTTTTACAAGCACCCATCCTTTTTTTTTTTTTCCCCAAAATGCCACTTCCAGGAGGAAAGGCGCTTGGGAGAAATGGCCAAGTGTCCAGTGTGCATGAAGCCTAACCTGTTCCATTATATCAGAAATGAGAAAGAAACCCCTATTGGCTAGAGTTGGATATTAATTGTGAGTATTGTCTCCTTCAGCTGTACAGGAGGAGCGCCAGCGAGGACGAGAGCGGGAGGGAGAGGTTGAGTATGGTGGTACCATAAACGAAGACATGCCGGTGGAGAAGATTCTGGAAGCTGAACTGGCCGTAGAACAGAAGAGTGATCAAAGCCTCGAAGGCGGTGGATCTGTGAGTACCGCGCTGTACTAATCCAGTGCTAACCTATAACTACCAACATATCATCCTGCTCTGTTATCACACGCACTTGTGTCTATTAAAGTGATATTAAAAGGGCTGTAAACACTCAGGGTTTTTCACCTGAACGTATTCTATGCATTTAGGTGAAAAACCTTTTTTGTGCTGCAGTCCCCCCTTTTTCTTAAGCCCAATCGTTCCAGCGATGGGGATGAGCACAGCAGCTCCAGCCGCTGTTTCCGGTCCTCATTGGATAGATTGATAGCATCAGGAGCCATTGGCTCCCACTGGTGTCAATCAAATCCAGTGAGCTGGTGGCGGGGCCAAGTCCTGCTGTCTGTGTCAATAGACGCAGCAGCGGGATTCGGGAGCGTGTCCCCATGGAAAGCGGCTCTCCGTGGGGGCACTCGAGAAAAGGAGGAGCCAGGACCATTGCGACGGGACCCAGAAAAGGAGGATCGGGGGCCACGCTGTGCAAAAGCCTTGCACAGAGGAGGCAAGCATAACTTGTTTGTAACGGTTCGTTTTAAAAAAAAAATAACAATCACTTTAAAGTCTTGTTTCTTTCTCGTACATCACGGGACACAGAGCGACATAGTCATTACTATGTGGGTTATATAGATACCTTCAGGTGCTGGCACTGGCAACTTCCAAAACGGGAAGTACCCTCCCCTATATAAGCCCCTCCCATCCGGGAGTACCTCAGTTTTTTGCCAGTGTCTAAGGTGTTGGCCAAGAAGTAACATGTGTTTTTCACTGAGCTTGCGTACAGGTTCTTTTGGGCCTCAGTAAGCTATTCCGGATCCGACCAAAAAAGCTTCATAGCTAAACGGTCGGTACCCGGCCCTTGCAGAGAAGAGCAAGGTTTTGCCTGTAATGCTTCTCTTAGGAGGGCTGGACCCTGGGATCCAGAGCTCTGGTCATACCCACGACCAAGATGTTTTCTGTGCAGGGTGCTGTACAGGTCCAGGGGAGTGGAATCCTTGGGAACCCGGTCCCTGAAGTTTTAATTACAATGCCTGCCGTGATAGGTGAAGTTTGGGCTTCTGTGAACCAAACAGAGTCCTGCGGCGGGGAAAAGGTAAGTGGGGGCCCCTCAGGAACTTGGTTCTATTGAGGGGACCCCCAAGCCTAATATGTCTTTCTGCCTGTTACCTAACGGTATTCCCGCTAAATATTTATGCATGCCTGTAACTACTAAAAAATGTAATAATTTTAATAGTGGTCAAGAAAAAAAAAAAAAAAAATATATAGACTGCGGTACCCGTGTTAATCCACTAGAGGCCGCTGTGGAACGTTTTCTTGTCATGTGGACTAGTTTCTTTTCATCAGAGCAAGTCCAGGCAGATGTTGAGTTCTCTTGTGGGAAACTGCTTCCTCTGCCATGTTGCAATGCTCGTCCATCCCCCGGCCTGCGGCAAAAGGGGCCCTAGCTCTTGTCCCTAGTTTCCCTTTTCAAAAAAGAGCGCCGAAGGCGCACGTGGCCGCGCGCGTGCACGCGCCTCTATATATAGAGGTGAGCTGGGAAAGGGGGCGGCGCTTGGGGGTGACGCTCTGTGCGCGCTGCAGCGCTTCTGCGCATGTGCGGGCGTCCCAGCATGTTAAAAAACACAATTATGTGTTGTGAGCTGGCTATGGAGTGCAGAGACAGAGCTGGCAACATTTAAAAAAGGCATACAGCAAGCGGTTGATGCAGGCATCCCCATAGAAAGGCACATTAGTAGACACCAACTGTTTTTATAGCAGCAATTGTGCTAGACTATTGTCAGTAAGTGGTGTATTTCGGCTGGAATACCTCAGCTTTGGGCTTAGGAATATGCCGTCTAAAAACTCCGGGACTAAAAATCCCAGGAAGCATAGGGGGTCTCCATCGGGCTCTGAGGATCTTGGGCATGCTTCGGCTGCACCAATCTCCCCTGAAGAATCAGAGGTTAGTGACCGTAGAGCACCCTCAGGAGTACCTGGTACTGTGGCTGTCAGTTCACCTGCTCCTGTGTATGTAACAGAGGAGGTTTTTTCCTCAGCTCTGGGAGGGCTGGAAGAGAGATTGTCAGCATTGATCGCTGCTTCCCTGTCACAGACAGGGAAAAAGCGCTCGATCTCCGTCTCCTCCCTCAGAGTGCCTGTTAGCGGAGCAACAGTCCCATACAGGGATCGACCTACCTGAGGGGGATCAGGATGAGGTTGATTCTGTTGTAGAGGAATCAACAGTGGAAGAGCCATTTTCAGCATCACATGCTGAAAGATTATGGGTTCAGTCCCTGACTAACATGGTCCGATCAGCATTTAAAATGCCCCTTGCGGAGCCATCATCCACTTCTGTCTCCTCGTTGGGGTCGCTAAAAGCTCCCCAGACTGTTTGTTCCTTTCCGATCCATCCTTTACTGGAAGGGCTCATTTACCAGGATTGGGAGCATCCTGATAAAATATTTACTCCTCCCAAGAGATTTCAGGTGGTCTATCCCATGGAGGATAAGTTCGTCAAAAAATGGAGGGTCCCTACAGTGGACGCAGCCATCTCTTGTGTGAATAAATCACTGACATGTCCAGTGGATAATGTCCAAATGTTCAAGGACCCAATAGATAAAAAATTGGAGTCCTTATTGAAATCTGCTTTTGCTACAGCAGGCTTGGTGACACAACCAGCAGTGGCAGCTATTGGGGTCTGCCAAGCAGTGAAGGATCAGTTGAAACACGTCTTAAGGCAATATGTCAGCGGTGGGGAACACCGGATGTAGATCTGCTAGCATCCAGATTCAACGCAAAAGTGGACAGGTTTGTCTCTTGGACAAGGGATCCCCTAGCTTGCGGCTCGGATGCCCTAGTGTTCCCTTGGGATCAGTTCAAGCTGATATATGCATTTCCACCGCCACAATTGTTACCTCGATTACTCCGCAGAATCAGGGTAGAAAAGAAACCAGTGATTCTGGTGGCTCCAGCGTGGCCCTGAAGAGCATGGTACGCGGAGATTGTAAAATGTCAGTGGGGAGTCCTTGGACTCTCCCACATCGTCCGGACCTGCTTTCGCAAGGACCGATATACCACCCTTCCTTACCAGCCCTAGGTTTGACGGCCTGGCTATTGAAGCCCACATTCTAAAAAAGAGAGGTCTCTCTAATCCTGTGGTATCTACCATGATCAATGCCAGGAAGCCGGTATCCAGGCAGATCTACTATAGAATCTGGAAGGCGTACATCGCCTGGTGTGAGGCCAAGAAATGGCATCCACGTAAGTACGTAATAGGTAGGATTCTGGACTTCCTACAGTGGGCTGTAGATAGGAAGCTTGCCTTGAGTACTATCAAGGGTCAGATTTCGGCCTTGTCAATATTTTTTCAAAGGCCCTTGGCTTTGCATTCACTAGTCAAAGCTTTTATACAAGGAGTGATGCGTATTAGCCCTCCGGTTAATATTCCCATATGTCCATGGGACTTAAACCTGGTTCTGTCGGTTCTACAGAAGCAACCATTTGAACCATTACAGCACATTTCCTTGGTTCTTCTCACCAGGAAATTAATTTTTCTAGTAGCCATTTGTTCGGCTAAAAGTGTCGGAATTAGCCGCTATGTCCTGTAAAGAGCCATATCTGGTTATCCATAAGGACAGAGTAGTGTTACGTCCTCATCCAGCCTTTCTTCCTAAGGTGGTATCGAGGTTTCATTTGAACCAAGATGTGGTTCTTCCTTCTTTTTTCCCCAAACCTAGTTCGGTAGAGGAAAAGTTATTGCATTCTTTGGATGTAGTAAGAGCAGTTAAAGCTTATCTAAAAGCCACTGCTCAGATTCGTAGAACGGATACTTTGTTTATTCTGCCGGAAGGCCCCAGAAGGGGTCAGGCAGCGTCAAAATCTACTTTAGCCAAGTGGATTCGACAGGTCATAATGCAAGCCCTATGGCTTGAGATGGAGACCGCCTCCGTTCAAAGTTAGGGCGCACTCCACGAGAGCAGTTGGAACTTCATGGGCAGTGCATCACCAGGCCTCCCTGGCTCAAATCTGTAAGGCCGCAACATGGTCTTCAGTACACACGTTTACTAGGTTCTACCAGGTGGACGTTAGAAGTCAGGAGGATGTCGCCTTTGGGCGCAGTGTGTTGCAGGCCGCCAAAGATCCTCATGTCTGATAGCGCTCAGCTTATGTATGGTGTATCCCCCCCCCCTCATTGGGCATTGCTTTAGGACATCCCACATAGTAATGACTATGCCGCTCTGTGTCCCGTGATGTACGAGAAAGAAAATAGGATTTTTATAACAGCTTACCTGTAAAATCCTTTTCTTGGAGTACATCACGGGACATAGAGCTCCCACCCCTCTTTTGGGGACACTTATTGCTTTGCTACAAAACTGAGGTACTCCCGGATGGGAGGGTACTTCCGGTTTTGGAAGTTGCCAGTGCCAGCACCTGAAGGTATCTATATAACCCACATAGTAATGACTATGTCGCTCTGTGTCCCGTGATGTACTCCAAGAAAAGGATTTTACAGGTAAGCTGTTATAAAAATCCTATTTTTTTATTGTTTAAAAATAACATGTTCTACTTACCTGCTCTGTGTAATGGTTTTGCACAGAGCAGCCGGGTCCTCCTCAGGTCCCTCGCCGGCGCTCCTGCCGATTGCCCCCCACAGAAAGCAGCTTGTTATGGGGGCAGCCGAGCCGTTGCTCTGTGTGTCCATTTAGACACAGAGCCGTGGCTTGGCCCCCTCCTCATTGGCTCACCTGCTTTGACAGCAGCGGGAGCCAGCGGCGCTTGCTGTGTGTCTCAGCCAATGGGTAGCGAGAGTCCCAGACAGCCGAGTCTCTCGTGTACCATCGCTGGATCAAGATGGGGCTTAGGTAAGTATTAGGGGGGCTGAGGGGAACTGCTGCTCACAGAAGGTTTGTTTATCTTAATGCATAGAATGCATTCGGTGTGCCTGGTGATTGTTAGATTTTTGCTTTACTGAATAATCTTTTCTGAACTTAGAAGTAAAGAATTCTGCAATGTTTGAGCTCTCCTGTCTGTCTTTCTCCAGCCAAGTGACCCAGTTACTAACATCTGTCAAGCTGCTGATAAACAACTTTTCACTCTTGTCGAATGGGCCAAGAGGATACCCCATTTCTCTGAGCTGGCGCTGGACGATCAGGTCATTCTGCTTAGAGCTGGTAAGAGACTCGGTGCTGGCGGGACGTGACTTGCTGCACTTTGTGGCCAAAAAGTATGTGTACCCCTCTCCAAACGGTTGAATTCAGGTGCTTCTAGTAAAAGGTTTTCTTTATCCCTTTACACGCCAGTAACACATATGTACAGCTGCAAAATGGTGGGCTTTAATGCGCACATTCAACACAGATGCAACGTATTTGTGCTGGGAGTGCACAAAGACCAAGCTGGCAAAACAGCTGTGTCGACTAATCATCGGCAGCTGCTGGGGCTGGCATCCGATAATGTGACCACTGTGACAGCCAATTGCAGGGGTCACGTGATCGCTGATCCATCCCCCCCCCCCA
This sequence comes from Rana muscosa, assembly GCA_029206835.1. Lineage (NCBI taxonomy): Eukaryota > Metazoa > Chordata > Amphibia > Anura > Ranidae > Rana > Rana muscosa. Next base: position 6,721,214 of record CM055125.1, read on the forward strand.
AAAGTGTTAGGAACTTTTAAAGGGGATGCCAGGGTGGGTAAGAAGGGATTTGAGGCTACAAGAACATTGTGTACCTGTGCTCCTGTGCACAATGCTATCTTCACTACTACTAAAGCTGGTGCAGTTGTGCATGGTAGCTAATCAGCTTCTAACCTCAGCTTGTTCAATTAAGGTTTGGCAATAAAACCCGGAAGCTGATTGGTTTCTATGCAGAAGTGGGCCTGATTTTGTACTCCCCAGCTTTAGTAAATAAGCCCCATGGTTTGATAAGGAGGAACTGGCCTGCACAGAGCTCCTGACCTCAACTCTACTGGACACTTGTAGTTCATTCATTGTCAGAACTCTGTGAATGAATGACGCAACCGTCTGGGCGGAGCACTGCATTGTCGCACTACTTTTAAATTGTGACAGTGGGTGCAGGGAGAAGATCCCCCCACCTGCTGTCACACAGAGGGGTTGCTTGGGGGGAGAAGGACATGTTGCAAGTTCCATCCTAAAAACAGAACATATTCCAAAAGTGAACTAAGGGGGGAGCACCTCCACACTATTTCTAGGCAAACGTTTTTTCGGCGGGGGGGGGGGGGGGAATTGGAAAAGGTTCGATGCTCTGTCCGTTTTTTATTGTCTATGTTCCTACTGGGAAGGAAGAAGAAATTTACCCCTCTATCTGTCCTGGTGACCATTATCACAGACCAAGAAATCGAAGGGAACTACAGAATTTTACAGTTGTCCCCAGAACAAGAGGTAGGGGAAATCTTGCATTAGGGACACATGTATCTGGAATAACTGTCTAGGGCCACTTTCACACACACATGTTCACTTTGACGGACTCCGTTTGCTCAGCAGGGGATCGCTCTGTTGATCCCTGCTGAGCCAGCGGATGACGGGTCCGTCTCCGCTCACTGTGGAGAGACAGACCTGTCAGATCTCCGCTCTCCTCTATGGGGGATCGGATGAAAACTGATCCGCCTGTCTGTTTTCATCCAATTCGCCAGACGGATGGAAAATAGGGTTTCCATCCCTCTGATTGGGATAGAAAGTGGAAATATATTTCCTCGGTGGTACTGAGACAGCAAAAAAAATATACGGACAGGATTTTAACCCTTCCATATACCACCCAAATGGCTCCCACAGTTAAAGCAGCTTATCGGGGAACATTCCAGATTCACAGCTGTCATTCCCTGGCTACTCTTGCCAAGAATGCAGCTAATCAAGCATGGTCTGTGCTTGATTAAATTCAGTGGAGGACATGGGAGACATTGGGGGTCTAATACACCCTCAGTGTCTTCATAAATAGGACCTGTGACCTGCCACATAGGGGGGAGTGTTAGTCCTTTTGTGATAGCAATACATTTAAATAAAGGGAAAGAAAATTAAAAAAAGTATACATTGAATAAAAAAACATTAAAAATGATGAGAATAATTTTAAAGTACTCCCATTCACACATCCCAATTCAAACCCACTGCATAGAGTGAGCGTGTGTATGTAAACATAAAATGCACCACACTTGTGAGGTAATACTGTGAACTCCGGAATGAGCAATAATTATAAGGTCATAATTCATGGTTAACGCTAAACGGCTTTTGAAAAAAGCCTTTGAATCGTCACCTGTGGGGCATTTTGGATACTGTAGTTTTTGGGGATTTCACGGGCACACAAAATTTTAAGGCCTGAAATGTTGGGTATCTATTTACTCACTGCAACCCTATCTTTTATATTTTACCAAAAAAATGGGTATAATCGTTTTTTTGCACTTAAAGGGGTTGTAATGGTACATGTTTTTTCACCTTAATGCATATTCTATGCATTAAGGTGAAAAAACATCTGAGCATTAGCACCCCCCCCCCCCCAGCCCCCGTTTACTTGTCTGACCCCTCGAAAGTCCCGCGCCGTGAACGTGCTGGCTTCTTGGCCGGGCTTCTGGCTCATTCATTGGTTGATTGAAAGCAGCGCAGCCATTAGCTTGCGCTGCTGTCAATCACATCCAATGACGTGGCGCGCCGGGGGGCGGGGCCGAGTGATAGTGAGCGGCTATGGCCGCCGGCTGTATCACGGGAGCGCGCCCGCAAGAACTTTCCACAATGCAAGAGAGCTAGCATGAACATAAAAAGTTCTTGCGGGGGGAGCCGAGACAGCCGCCAAGGGACCCCAGAAGACCAGGATCGGGCCACTCTGTGCAAAACAAGCTGCACATTGGAGGTAAGTAATAACATGTTTGTTATTTTACAAAAAAAATTTTTTTCCTTTTAGTGTTCCTTTAACCACTTAAGGACCTTGCCTGTTTTTCAGATTTGGCGTTTACAAGTTTAAAACATTTTTTTTTTGCTAGAAAATTACTTAGAACCCCCAAACATTATATATTGTTTTTTTTCTAACATACTAGAGAATATATTAGCGGTCATTGCAATACTTTTTGTCACATCGTATTTGCGCAGCCGTCTTACAAGCGCACTTTGTTTGGAAAAAAATCACTTTTTTAAATTAAAAAATAAGACAACCGTAAAATTAGCCCAATTTTTTTTATATTGTGAAAGATAATGTTACGCCGAGTAAATTGATACCCAACATGTCACACTTCAAAACTGCGCCCGCTCGTGGAATGGCGTCAAACTTTTACCCTTAATCTCCATAGGCGACGTTTAAAAAATTCTACAGGTTGCATCTTTTGAGTTACAGAGGAGGTCTAGGGCTAGAATTATTGCTCTCGCTCTAACGATTGTGGGGATACCTCACGTGTGGTTTGAACACCGTTTTCATATGCGGGCGCTACTCACGTATGCGTACGCTTCTGCGCGCGAGCTCGTCGGGATGGGGCGCTTTAAAAAACATTTTTTTTTGGTTTCTTATTTATTTTACTGGATTCTATTTATTTTTACACTGTTTTAAAAAAAAATTATAAAATGGATCACTTTTATTCCTATTACAAGGAATGTAAACATCCCTTGTAATAGAAAAAAGCATGACAGGTCCTCTTAAATGTGAGATCTGGGGTCAAAAAGACCTCAGATCTCATATTTACACTAAAATGCAATAATAAAATAAAAAAAATGTCATTTGAAAAAATTACAACAAAAAAAAAGTCCCTTTAAGACGTATGGGCGGAGCTGACGTTTTGACGTCAGCTCCGCCCTGCTATGGTATGGAGACGGGTGGGGGCCATCTTGCCCTCACTCTTATCCATACCACAGAGGGAGAAGGACCCGATCGCCTCCGGTAAGCGGCGGAGGGCGTGGGAGAGCGGCGGGAGGGGGGGACCGCCGCTAACGGTGATCTCGCGGCGGAGACCACCATTATCATAAACACGACCGCTCACTGAAGAGATGGATATCTCAGTTGTGGCAGCAGCTGCTGCCGTTACCGAGATATCCCTCTTCAAAAAAATGACGTATATATACAGTGAGCGGTCGTCAAGTGGTTAAAGGATAAGTTCACCTTTTGGAACATGTTACATGTTCCACCTGTATTTTTTCAGCTCCTGCCGGCTCTCCCTTCTCCCCCATCCCCCCTCCCTGTGACAGTGGACAGGGGATCCTCTCCCTGCACAATTTAAAAACAGTGCAGCCGCAGCATTCATTCAGAGTTCTGCAAATGAATGAACCACTACCACCGTCTGTCACTGTGGCTGACGGTAGTTGTCAATGAGTTGTGAGGGTGTTGGTGAGCGCTCCTGTAGTTCATTGATCTTCTTGCAATTTAGTAACTGCTTGCCCATCTGGGAGGTATGAGAAAAATAAATGCACATTTTTTTTTACCTGCAAAAAGATGCAGATTTTTTTATTTTATTTATTAAGATGACCTTATCCTTTAATTTTAGTTTTTATTTTTTCCTGAAAATATGCTGAATGATATGCATTTGATAAATGGCTTAAAAATATATTGTGCAACATGAAAATACTACTATTTTATTCTCCAGGGTTCCTGCTTTCTAATATGTAATTGTTTGGGGGGAGAGGCGAGAGTAATTTCTAGCAAAAAATGCAGATTTTAACATGTGCAATAGTAGACAAATGGTGAATGCCCGTAGGTTTTGAAATGGGATGTCCAACAAGCTTGTTGAGGTGTAATGACCCAGTGTCCACAGACTTTTAGCCATATAGTGTATGTTATTTTTTTTTGTTTTTTTTTCTATAGTATATTAAATCCTCTGTACCTTCTCTTTCCTCCAGGATGGAATGAGCTCCTCATCGCCTCGTTCTCCCACCGTTCCATTTCTGTGAAAGACGGCATCCTGCTGGCTACTGGACTCCACGTACACCGCAATAGTGCACACAGTGCTGGGGTGGGGGCCATATTCGACAGGTAATTGCTGCCTTTCTGTGTTCAGTTTTTGCTCATGTGGTATAAAACTGTTTTTTATTTTTTAAGTTGGCTTCTGCTTTTGTCGGCTTCTGTAGTGTGTTGTGTATTTTCAGAGTGCTTACCGAACTTGTGTCTAAGATGAGAGACATGCGCATGGATAAGACTGAACTCGGCTGTCTGCGAGCGATCATTTTGTTTAATCCAGGTAGGTACCACTGACTGACTGACATTGTTAAAGCTGAAAGTAGAACTATAGGCAAATTTTCTTTTTTTTTTCATTGTGTAAGGGAGGGTTATACCCCTGTCAGATTTTTTTTTTTTCACCATCTGTGTCCCATTACGGAGATTTCCCTTTACTTCCTGTCTCATAGCCAAACAGGAAGTGAGATGAAATCTCTGCAAATTAATGGAATTCCTCAGGGACCCCCAGATCACCAGAACTAGTGTCCCCATTGGAAGATTTCCCAGTCATTACTTTTTTGGGGACAACCCAATTTTGGATTTTCTTTTACTTTAACTTTTAGGCTCGGTTCACACCTATGCGAATTGAATGCGGGTTTCCCCGCATCCAATTCGCATAGCAGGAGAATGTGACTGGCTCTCTATGGAGCCGGGTCACATATCTCTGCAGCGGGGTACGGTGTGCCGGAAAAACGCGTGCTTTTTTGGTGCGTTTCAGGTTCGATTTCAGCCCAAAATTCGGGCTGAAATCAGACCTGAAACTGTGAACCAGCACGCACCGGACCCCTGCTGTGAGCCACATGCGGCGACGGTGTGAATGGAGCCTCAATGATAATGGTAAACAGGACAAATGGAGAGGGAGCATCTCCCTAACGGGGACACAGACAGCAATAAAAACTGACCGGTGTTTTAATCCTTCTCCACTCTATCCAAAACTAAAAAACCTTTTTCCCTTTAGTTATACTTAGTTTTTAATGTGCTTATATTTTTACTTCTCTGGTTCCTCTGTCCTCCTCCATCAACATGGAAATTTTAAGCAAAACCTTTTAATTTTTATTGCATTACTTCTTTTTTTTTTTTTTTCACCCAGTAATGTCATTATTGGGTCTCCTGTGCTTCTTTATGCAATGCAAGTAGATCATAGCTTCCTGAAAACAGCAGACGGTTCAATGGCTGAATGAACTGTAATCCACCTAATGAAAGCTGTGGGCTTGGAAGGAAAGTGCTAAATGATACTAGGGGATTGGTTTACTAAAACTCTAAGGCCTCGTACACACGACCGATTTTCTCGGCAAGAACCAGCAAGAAACTTGCTGGCAGAGATGTCTTGCCGAGTAAATCGGTCGTGTGTACGCGGCTATCGGGTTTCTCGTCGAGAAAACCGACAAGTAACCTCGACGAGAAAATAGAGAACCTGCTCTCTATTTTCTCGTCGAGATTCTCGTCAGCCTGTTTCTCAACGAGAAAAGTGAGTGTGTGTACACTTACCTGTCCGCCGGGAAGCCCGCGCATGTTCGAAATGAATTCGACGCATGCGCGGTAGCTTCCTAGGCATACGTAGGGTATACCAAGATGGCGGCATCGAATGTGACGAGCGCATGCTCGTCGTAGTCGATGACGTCACCGCGTACGCTCCATTCAAAGAACCGCGGGTTCTTTGAAACGAGCGTGTGTACACTCGGCCGGGACAATTTTCTTGTCCAAAAATCTCGTCGAAAAAAACGACATGTTTTTTTCGACGAGAATCTCGGCCGTGTGTACGAGGCCTGAGAGTGCAAAATCTGGTGCAGTTCTGCCTGGTAGCCAATCAGCTTCTAAGTTCATCTTGTTCAGTTAAAATTTGACAAGAAAACCTGTAAGCTGATTGGTTTCTATGCAGAGCTGCCCAGATTTTGCACTCTCCAGTTTGAGTAAATCAATCCAATGTCCATAAAGCCAGGAAATGAGAGGCTCTGTCTGATTTGCTGTAGTTTCCAATGCACAATCGGAGAAGCTCACAGTGCAGTGAAATCAGAGTAAGCCATTTCAGTAAAGGATAGGAGACTATACAAAAGTAGATGACTGAAGGTAAGGTTAAAGTTCAGCTTTAGGACCCATTCACACCATACGTGTTGGGCTTGGCCTGGGCAGCCTTGTCAATCACAAGGCAATTTACCTTGAGTCCTGTTTGTTCATTGTACTGAAAAAAACATGCTACATTTTGGTCAGTTGTGACACAATACATCGCATCACAACACGCCGCAGCGCATAAAGATGATTGAATTGTCTTTTTGTGACCTTTCATTGAAGTAAATGTAAACTGTGTGATGGGTCTTTGCAATCCATCAGCACTGTTTTCTCCTTGGCGCACACCAGCAACTGTGGTATGCTGAAGCCACTGGTGTTGGAGAACCTGAAGTAAACCTAAGGGATCTGCAGTCATGCAATTCAGGTTACTGAAACCAGCCATGTACCTACAGTAGGTTTATCAGTGGGAAGGTCAGCAATGATGCCTTTTGTATACTCAGTATATGCAGATTGCTTTATTTTGAAAGATTTTATATTTCAGCATGCGCATTCATCCAGAGTGCTTTTTTAATATTATTTGCACCCTCCTTCACTGTGAACTCATGACACGGTTACTCTGAATTCTGCTGATTCAATGCTGCCCATTTAAAGTGTTTGTGAAGTCAATAAAAAAAAAGTGTGTTTTACTTGCTTGCTCTGTGCAGTGGTTTTGCACAGAGCATTCCCCGATCCCCCTCTTCTCAGTCCCCCGCCGGTACTCCTGGCTACTTTTCTTCTCGGTATGCCACCGCAGGAAGCCTCTTCCTACTGTGGCACACCTGTGGGCTCCATCCCAAGCCGCGCTGCCTGCATCCATAGAGACACAGCGAGGTTCAGCCCTGTCCCCACTCCCTCATCATAGAGTTTGACTGACAGCAGCCAATGGCTCACACTGCTCTTGGCAAAACCTGTTGGAGCGGCGGAGGAAGAGGCGAGAGTGACTACAGACTTGTACAGCACTGGATCGAAATTGGACTCGGGTAAGTAAAAAAGGGGGCTGAGGAGGAGATGCACATACTGAGAAATTTTACACCTTAAAGTGGAGCTCCACCCAAAAGGGGAAGCTCTGCTTGTCTGCCTCCAACTCCCCCCTGCTGCCACATCTGGCACCTTTTTTTGGGGGGTGGTGGTGGTTACCTGGGTTTGAAAGGTACCGTTTCCCACTTCTGGTTCAGTTCACGCCCTCCTCCTCCCTGCTCGGCAGCTGCCCCTTTCACAAAGTGCAGAGTAGTAAGAAACCTTAGTCAAGATGGCCGCGCCATCACCCAATAGCCATTTGAAAAATTGGCTCGGATGAGGACACCGCTGGATTTCTGGACAGGCAAGTGCCCTGATATTAAAAGTCAGCTGCTACAGTATTTGTAGCTGCTTTAATTTTTTCTGAAGGAGCCTGGACGTAAAAATAGTTAGGGTTTACAACCACTTTAGCCCTGGTTCACACTGATGCGATGCGGGAAACACATTGCGCTACATAGCAATTACATTGTGTTTATGCGATCTGCTGCGGGTGTCAATAAAAGTTCACACCCCCCCAAACGCAGGTCGTAGAACTCAATGCGTTGGCCTGAATCGGATTTCAGGGGTCCTGCACCATCTTGGTGTGGATACGGTGCAATTTAAGCCCATACACAGTGAATTGCTCAAATCGCACCGCACAGACATTGCATGTGATTTGCACAGGAATGCAGCGCAAATCACATGGTATGTACCGCAATGCAGTAGTGTGAACCTAGGCTAAGGCTTTTGTTCAGCTAAAGCCATTTGTTCAGTAGAGTTCAGGTCGGGGCTCTGTAAAGGAAACTTGGAGTTCCTCCACTCCAAACTTGGTCAAACCATGTCTTTATGGAGCTGACTTTTTGCACAGGGGCACAGTCCGGCTGGAATAGAAGAGGACCTTCCCCAAACTGTTTACACTGGTTGGAAGTGCACGATTATCTAAAATGGCTTTATATATTGTAACATTAACAGAATCCTTCTATGGAAACACTTGAACATACTTTTGGCCATGTGCAGTTAGTGAGCTGTCAAGATAAATACAAAAGCTGCGGCTTCATCTTGTTGAAAATTCCAAAGCTAATGCTAGCTTGACTACTTGGGTAGACAATGACCCCCCTCCCAGTACAGTCAAGATAAGGTTTCCTGATGCATCATTGGCCAGTTATTTGTTCTTGCTCTGTAACTCAACAGCTTACACTTGTATAGGAATTCAATCTTTTTTTTTTGTCCTGCTTTCCAGATGCCAAAGGACTGTCTAATCCAGGTGATGTGGAGGTCCTGAGGGAGAAGGTCTATGCATCATTGGAATCTTACTGCAAGCAGAAATACCCTGACCAGCAAGGAAGGTGAGGGATGGGCATTCCTTATTATAAGGAGAAGTAAGGGAATGTAAAAAAAAAAAAAAACAATCGTACTCTCCTAAGTGGAAGCAGCATCATCAGCCACCAGCTCTCTGCTCTGCCCCTCCAGTACTCACTGCAGCACCGGGCTGTGAAGGGGACGGGAGCAGCTGACTCGGGCTCTCAGCGGTGTGCTGAGACAGCTGCCGGTCACGCATCTGGGAGGATCCCAACCTTAAAGACTTTAGCGCGCTGTCAGCTCCAGAGTGCAGAACTGAGTGCACTCTTGTGATCCATAGGAGAAGTAGGACCAAAAGAGCTTTAACTATACGTCTTTAAAGTGGAAGAAAAGCTCAACTACAACTATTCCTGGAAATGTTCCGCCTTCTACCTATTCTGCCTAACCTTTATAAAAAAAAATGTGTACTTGCCTATTTTCACTCTGCTCTGGTCAGGGCACGTGATCCTGCAGCTCTGTGTAAGGGAGCACACGACAACAGTTATGAAATCCGGGAGCTGTGATGTCACTCAGAGGCTCCCATGGCCTAGCCATTGTCAGTGCTTCCCTCATATCCGCTGCTGCAGCTGCTCAGTGACATTAAAATAGGAAAGTACAGATCTTTTCATACAAGTTGGTTAGGAGGTGAGAACATTTCTTTCTCGTACATCACGGGACACAGAGCGACATAGTCATTACTAATGGGTTATATAGATACCGTCAGGTGCTGGCACTGGCAACTTCCAAAACCGGAAGTACCCTCCCCTATATAAGCCCCTCCCATCCGGGAGCACCTCAGTTTTTTGCCAGTGTCTTTTGTTGGCCAAGAAGAAACATGTGTTTTTCACTGAGCTTGCGTACAGGTTCTTTTGGGCCTCAGTAAGCTATTCCGGATCCGACCAAAAAAGCTTCATAGCTAAACGGTCGGTACCCGGGCCTTGCAGAGAAGAGCAAGGTTTTGCCTGTAATGCTTCTCTTAGGAGAGCTGGACCCTGGGATCCAGAGCTTTGGTCATACCCACGACCAAGATGTTTTCTGTGCAGGGTGCTATACAGGTCCAGGGGAGTGGAATCCTTGGGAACCCGGTCCCTGAAGGTTTGATTACAATGCCTGCCGTGATAGGTGAAGTTTGGGCTTTTGTGGACCAAACAAAGTCCTGCGGCGGGGAACAGGTAAGTGGGGGCCCCCAGGAACTTGGTTCTATTGGGGGACCCCCAAGCCTAATTTGTCTTTCTGTCTGTTACCTAATGGTATTCCCGCAAAATTCTGTGCATGCCTGTAACTACTAAAAAAATGTAATAATTTTTAATGGTGGTCAAGAAAAAAAAAAAAAAAAATTTTTTTATATATTTAATATATTAGACTGCGGTACCTGTGTTTGTCCACTAGAGGCCGCTGTGGAATGTTTTCTTGTCATGTGGACTAGCTTCTTCTCAGCAGAGCAAAGTCCAGGCAGATGGTGAGTTCTCTTATAGGAAACTGCTTCCTCTGCCATGTTGCAGTGCTCGTCCATCCCCCGGCCTGCGGCAAAGAGGGGCCCTGGCTCCTGTCCCTTGTTACCCTATTTGAAATTAGCGCCGAAGGCGCACGTGCCCGCGCGCGTGCCTCTATATATAGAGGTGAGTCGGAAAAGGGGGCGGAGCCTGGGGGATGACGCTCTGTGCGCGCCGCAGCGCTTCTGCGCATGTGCGGGCGTCCCAGCAGTTTAAAAAAACCACAATATTGTAGTGAGCTGGCTATGAAGTACAGAGACAGAGCTGGCAACATTTAAAGGCATACAGCAAGCGGTTGATACAGGCATCCCCTAGAAAGGCACATTAGTAGACACCAACTGTGATATAGCAGCAATTGTGCTAGACTATTCTCAGTAAAAGTGGTGTATTACGGCTGGAATACCTCAGCTTTAGGCTTAGGAATATGCCGTCCAGAAGCTCCGGAACTGAATCTTCCAGGAAGCGAAGGGGGTCTCATCGGGCTCGGAGGATCTTGGGCATACTCCTGCTGCACCAGTCTCCCCTGAAGTTCAGAGGTAAGTGACCGTAGAGACCCCGCAGGGGTACTTGGTACTGTGGCTGTCCTCAGTCACCTGCTCCTGTGTATGTAACAGAGGAGGTTTTTTCCTCAGCTCTGGGAGGATTAGAGAGAGATTGTCAACATTTATCGCTGCCTCCCTGTCAGGGAAAGCACGCCCGATCTCCGTCTCCTCCTTCAGAATGCCTGTTAGCAGAGCAACAGTCCCATACAGGGATCGACCTGCCTGAAGGGGATCAGGATAAGGTTGATTCTGTTATAGAGGAATCAACAGTGGGGGAACCTTTTCTCAGCATCTCAAGCTGAAAGATTATGGGTTCAGTCTCTGACTAACATGGTCCGATCAGCATTTAAAAATGCACCTTGCGGAACCATCAACCACTACTGTATCCTCGTTGGGGTCGCTAGAAGCCCCCAGACTGTTTGTTCTTTTCCACTTCACCCTTTACTGAAAGGGCTCATTTACCAGGATTGGGAACGTCCTGAGAAAATATTTATTCCCCCAAGAGATTTCCGGTGGTCTATCCCATGGAGGATAAGTTCATCAAAAAAAAAAAAAAAATGGAAGGTCCCTACAATGGACGCAGCCATCTCTTGTATGTATAAATCACTGACATGTCCAGTGGATAATGTCCAAATGTTCAAGAACCCAATAGATAAAAGATTGGAGTCCTTATGAAAATCTGCTTGGTGATACAACCAGCAGTAGCAGCTATTGGGGTCTGCTAAGCAGTGAAGGATCAGTTGAAACAGGTCTTGAGGGACTTGACAGATCAGCAGGCTTTGCCCTAGCTGATCTACCTAGAGCCTTAGGCTTTGCGGTTGACGCCATAGAGGATTCAGTCCATCAGGCCTCCCGCCTTACGCTGTCTATAGTACATATGCGTAGGCTCCTATGGCTCAAAAACTGGTCTGCTGAAGCTCCCTGTAAAGAATGGCTGGTTAGCGTCCCATTTCATGGTGAACGCTTATTCAGGGAAAACCTGGACAAATATATCCAGAAAATTTCCAGCGGTAAAAATACGCTCTTGCCGGTTGAAAGCAGAGTTAGAGGTCCCTCTTTAAGAGGCCTGCTTCTCCAGTCCCTGGGGCATCGGCTGTGTAACAGTTCCGACGGCCTCCTCGGTCAAATCCCGGGGGTAAAAAACAGGGACAGTAGCAGGGTAATGAGAAACCCTGGGTCAGGGGAGGTACAAAACCTCCCCCAAAGTTAAATTCATGAAGCCCCCACTCAGTCGGGTGGGGGGAGGACTCCAGTTGTTCGCAAGAGACCTGGCGGGACACGATCAAGACAGATAGGTGCTCTCCGCAGTAGGTTTGGGATACAGTTTGGAGTTAAAAGACTCTCCTCCTTCCCATTTTTGAGGTCAAACGTGCCAAGGGATCCCCGGAAGAGAGAGTCCCTCCTGTTGGCACTAGAACAACTATTGCTCCAAGGAGTAATTATGGAGGTTCCCCTGGAAGAATGAGGGTTCGGGTTTTACTCAAACCTCTTTACAGTCCCGAAGCAAACGCGGTCGGGAGGCCCATATTAATTCTAAAAGGGCTATACAAATTCCTGTATATCAGGACTTTCCGATGGAGTCGATCCGATCGGTGGCCACTGCCCTACAAGGGGAGGATTGGTTAGCCACGATCGACATCAAAGATGCTTATTTGCACATTCCCATCTTTCCAGTCCACCAAAAATTTCTACGCTTTGCAGTAGAAGGGCGCCATTTTCAGTTCAGGGCCTTACCCTTCGGTTTGGCCACAGCACCACGAGTGTTTACAAAAATTCTGGCCCTTTATTGGCCAATCCAAGAACACAAGGTGTAATCATAATGGCATATCTGGATGACTTGTTGCTGATAGACCACTCAGTGAAAAAACTAGACGTGGTCGTTCACAAGACGATCAAGTATCTGGAATCTCACGGTTGGATTATCAACCGAGACAAGTCAGCCCTAAAAACCAGTCAAAAGTCTGGAATACTTGGGGCTAAGGTTGGATTTAGGCCAGAGAAAAATATTCTTGCCTCGAGGAAAGGTGTTGTCTTTGAAAGATTTGATCCACTTAGTGGGTACAAAAAAGACAGCCGTCCATATGCCTGTATATGAGGCTGCTGGGAAAAATGGTGGCATCATTCGAAGCAGTACCCTACGGTCAATTCCATTCAAGGAATTTGCAAGGGGCCATACTGTCAGCCTGGAACAAAAAAGTTCAGGCCCTAGACTTACAATGTCCTTGTCCCCTTCCGTTCGCAAGAGCCTCCGTTGGTGGTTGGTTCCCCAGAATCTGGAAAAAAGGAAATCCTTCAGTCCGATTTCTTGGAAGGTGGTCACTACAGATGCCAGCCTTATAGGCTGGGGAGCAGTACTGGAGCAATAGTCTCTCCAGGGCAGATGGTCGGATGCAGAAAAGGCCCTGCCCATCAATCTCTTAGAGATACGAGCAGCCCGGTATGCCCTAGTAGCATGGACATCCAAACTCCAAGGGTCCCCTGTCAGAATGCAATCAGACAATGCCACAGCAGTAGCATATATCAATCATCAGGGGGGCACCAGGAGTCGTGCAGCCCAGAGGGAAGTAAATTACATCCTGAAATGGGCAGAAAAATATGTCCAGCCATATCTGCGGTATTCATTCCAGGAGTGGAGAATTGGAAGGCGGACTTTCTAAGTCGCCAGCAATTAGGCCCAGAGGAAGGGTCCCTTCACCCCGAGGTTTTCTGGACAATATGTCAGCGGTGGGGAACATCGGATGTAGATCTTCTAGCATCCAGATTCAACGCAAAGGGGGACAGGTTTGTCTCTCGGACAAGGGATCCCCTAGCTTGCGGCTCGGATGCCCTAGTGTTCCCTTGGGATCAGTTCAAGCTGATATATGCATTCACACCGCCACAATGGTTACCTCGATTACTCCGCAGAATCAGGGTAGAAAAGAAACCGGTGATTCCGGTGGCTCCAGCGTGGCCCCGAAGAGCGTGGTACGCGGAGATTGTAAAATTTCAGTGGGGAGTCCTTGGACTCTCCCACGTCGTCCGGCTTTCGCAAGGACCGATATACCACCCTTCCTTACCAGCCCTAGGTTTGACGGCCTGGCTATTGAAGCCCACATTCTAAAAAAGAGAGGGCTCTCTAATGCTGTGGTATCTACCATGATCAATGCCAGGAAGCCGGTATCCAGGCAGATCTACTATAGAATCTGGAAGGCGTACATCGCGTGGTGTGAGGCCAAGAAATGGCATCCACATAAGTACGTAATAGGTAGGATTCTGGACTTCCTACAGTGGGCTGTAGATAGGAAGCTTGCCTTGAGTACTATCAAGGGTCAGATTTCGGCCTTGTCAATATTTTTTCAAAGGCCCTTGGCTTCGCATTCACTAGTCAAAGCCTTTATACAAGGAGTGATGCGTATTAGTCCTCCGGTTAATATTCCCATATGTCCATGGGATCTAAACTTGGTTCTGTCGGTTCTACAGAAACAACCATTTGAACCATTACAGCATATTTCCTTGGTGCTTCTCACCAGGAAATTGTTTTTTCTAGTAGCCATTTGTTCGGCTAAAAGAGTATCGGAATTAGCAGCTATGTCCTGTAAGGAGCCATATCTGGTTATCCATAAGGACAGAGTAGTGTTACGTCCTCATCCAGCCTTTCTTCCTAAGGTGGTATCGAGGTTTCATTTGAACCAAGATGTGGTTCTTCCTTCTTTTTTCCCCAAACCTACTTCGGTAGAGGAAAAGTTATTGCATTCTTTGGATGTAGTAAGAGCAGTTAAAGCTTATCTAGAAGCCACTGCTCAGATTCGCAGAACGGATACTTTGTTTATTCTGCCGGAAGGCCCCAGAAAGGGTCAGGCAGCGTCAAAATCTACTTTAGCCAAGTGGATTCGACAGGTCATTATGCAAGCTTATGGCTTGAGAAGGAGACCGCCTCCGTTCAAAGTTAGAGCGCACTCCACGAGAGCAGTTGGAACTTCATGGGCAGTGCATCACCAGGCCTCCCTGGCTCAAATCTGTAAGGCCGCAACGTGGTCTTCAGTTCACACGTTTACTAGGTTCTACCAGGTGGACGTTAGAAGTCAGGAGGATGTCGCCTTTGGGCGCAGTGTGTTGCAGGCCGCAAAAGATCTTCATGTCTGATAGCGCTCAGCTTATATATGGTGTATCCCACCCCTCATTGGGCATTGCTTTAGGACATCCCATTAGTAATGACTATGTCGCTCTGTGTCCCGTGATGTACGAGAAAGAAAATAGGATTTTTATAACAGCTTACCTGTAAAATCCTTTTCTTGGGAGTACATCACGGGACACAGAGCTCCCGCCCCTCTTTGGGGACACTTATTGCTTTGCTACAAAACTGAGGTGCTCCCGGATGGGAGGGGCTTATATAGGGGAGGGTACTTCCGGTTTTGGAAGTTGCCAGTGCCAGCACCTGACGGTATCTATATAACCCATTAGTAATGACTATGTCGCTCTGTGTCCCGTGATGTACTCCCAAGAAAAGGATTTTACAGGTAAGCTGTTATAAAAATCCTATTTTTTAGGAATAGTTAGGCTTTTGTTCCACTTTAAGGGCACTTTCCCACTGGGGCAGGGGGGGGGGGGGGGGCGGTGGCGGCGTTAAAGCACCGCTATTTTTAGCGGCGCGTTACCGTCTCAGTGTTGCTTTTCGGCCGCTAGCGGGACACTTTTAACCCCCGCTAGCGGCCGATGAAGGCGCTATTTTTAGTGTTAAAACACCTGTAAAGCGCCTCAGTGTGAAAGTAGCCTAAGAGTGCAGATGGTGAGAATACTATATAAGGGAATATAATTAAGACTTCTATATGAACATTAAAGAAAATCTCTTGTAGCAACCATTCAGATTCAGCAAAGATGGAAATGTATCGTAATTGTTCCATTGCACCAGGGGGCGCTCAACCCGTGGCCACCTGAGTCTTCTAATGTGGCCTACGACCTCAAACCAGGAAAAAGCATGTGGGATCAATGAGTTGCCTACCCACCATCACAGAGCATCAGAGTGCATGTAGGCCACAGGGGGAGCAGGAGCCACATAAGCAGATGCTTCCTCTGTAGCGCCAGCTCCAGTCCCAGGCGGCGTGATGCACTTCACCTGGGACCTTTTTATAGCAGCCTGGAGAACGATGTGAGCAGAAGCTGGAAGAGAAAAAGGTGAGTGTATAAACATCATATACACTGCACTTTTGCAATGGTCGTATTAAGTCTTTTGAAAAAGGGCTATTAAGCTGCTTGCACAATAATCTGCAGGTGCAGTGCACCTGTGACTTTCCTGCGGGTTAGCTGTACTGAGCCATAGACTTCTGTTATATCTTGTGGGTATGGTGAGTTTTCTGAAAGTGCACCAAAACCGCTGAATGCAGTAAGTGCACAATACCTGCAGGATATAATAAGTCTATGGCTCAGTACAGCTAACTTGCAGGTAAGCCGTGAGTACACTGTCCTACACCTGTGCATCAGTGTGAAGGCAGTCTTATAGCGTCTTGTTTGCATTTGCAGTTTAGTTCATTGTGGCCCACGACCGGTTACCAGATCACTTAAAGTAGTTTTAAAGCCTAAACGTTTTTTACCTTCATGCATTCCTTGCATTAACGTAAATGTTTAGGCATTGATTTTGTCCCCCCCCCCCCTTTCCCCCATACTTACCTGAGCCCTCATTCGAGCCCTCTTGTGAGCACGTCTGCATCTCCTCTCCTCTCAATTCCTGGTCTCGCCATTGGCTCCCAGTGCTTTCAATCAAAGCCTGTAAGGAGGGAGCGAGGGCGGGGCCGAGTCCCGCTGTATATGGAAGCAGCAGCGGGGCCGGGGAGCAAGCACTTGCCATGGGGCCATTGGACGGAGACAGCAGCACCAGTGGGGGACCCGAGACAGTGGCCGCTCTATGCAATTCTATTGCACAGAGCAGGTAAGTATAGAGATGTTTGTTTAAAAAAAAAAAAAAACCTTTACAACCACTTTAGGTTGAGCACCCCTGCATTATATCTTGCCAAAATTGACCAACCAAATCTCCTTTCTTTTTCGTACATCACGGGACACAGAGCGACTTAGTCATTACTAATGGGTTATATAGATTACCTTCAGGTGTTGGCACTGGCCAATTCCAAACCGGAAGTACCCTCCCCTATATAAGCCCCTCCCATCCGGGAGCACCTCAGTTTTTTGCCAGTGTCTAAGGTGTTGGCCAAAGAGTAACATGTGTTTTCACTGGGCTTGCGTACAGGTTCTTTTGGGCCTTAGTAAGCTGTTCCGGATCCCACCAAAAAAAAAAAGCTTCATAGCTAAACGGTCGTTACCCGGGCCTTGCAGCAGAAGAGCAAGGTTTTGCCTGTAATGCCTCTCTTAGGAGGGCTGGACCCTGGGATCCAGAGCTCTGGTCATACCCACGACCAAGATGTTTTCTGTGCAGGGTGCTATACAGGTCCAGGGGAGTGGAATCCTTGGGAACCCGGTCCCTGAAGGTTTAATTACAATGCCTGCCGTGATAGGTGAAGTTTGGACTTCTGTGGACCAAACAAAGTCCTGCGGCGGGGATCAGGTAAGTGGGGGCCCCCAGGAACTTGGTTCTATTGGGGGACCCCCAAGCCTAATTTGTCTTTCTGTCTGTTACCTAACGGTATTCCCGCTAATATCTGTGTATGCCTGTAACTACTGAAAATGTAAAATTTTAATAGTAGTCAAGAAAAAAAAAAAAGGGGACCGCGGTACCTGTGTTAAACCACTAGAGGCCGCTGTAGTCCATTTTTCTTGTCATGTGGATCTTTGGTTTTCTCAAGTCAAAAGATCCAGGCAGTTGGTAAGTTTCTCTGTGGGAATCCACTTCCTCTGCCCTGTTGCTGCGCTCATCCACCGCACAGGCCCTCCGGCAAAAAGGGCCCTGGCTCCTAGTCCCTGTTTGATTTCGAAAAGGGCGCCAATGGCGCACGGGCGCGTGCACGCGCCTCCTATGAAAAAAAGGGGCGGGGCGGGTGGATGACGCTCGATGCGCGCCGCGGCGCTTCTGCGCATGTGCAGGCGTCCCAGCATGGTTAAAAGACACAGTACAAGTGTCAGCTGGATGCAAACAGAGCTAGCAACAAACAGTGGCACACAGAGGCGGTTGATGCAGGCATCCCCATAGAAAGGCACTTTAGTGGACACCAGCTGGTATATAGCAGCAACTGTGTTAGACTATTACCAGCAAAAATTGGTGTATGACGACGGGAATACCTCAGCTTTGTGCTTAAAGGATATGTCGTCCAGACGCTCCGGAAATAGATCTTCCAGGAAGCCAAAGGGGTCTCCATCGGGCTCTGAGGATATTGGGCATGCTTGTACTGCACCAATCTCCCCTGAGAATTCAGAGGTCAGTAGCCGTAGAAACCCCGCAGGAATGCCTGGTGCTGCGGCTGTCCCCAGTCCACCTGCTCCTGTATATATAACAGAGGAGGTTTTATCCTCAACTCTGGGAGGATTGGAAGAGAGATTAACAGCATTGATCGCTGCTTCCCTGTCTCAGGAAAAGCGCGTCCGATCTCCGTCTCCTCCTTCAGAGTGCCTGTTAGTGGAGGAACAGCCCCACACAGAGATCGACCTACCTGAAGGGGATCAGGATGAGGTTGATTCAGTTATGGAGGAATCAACAGTGGAAGAACCTTTCTCAGCATCTCAGGCTGAAAGATTATGGGTTCAGTCTCTGACTAACATGGTCCGATCAGCATTTAAAATGCCTCTGGCGGAACCACCATCCACTACGGTTTCCTCGCTGGGGTCGCTAAAAGCTCCCCAGGCTGTCTGTTCCTTCCCAATCCACCCTTTATTAGAAGGGCTTATTTACCAGGATTGGGAGCATCCTGATAAAATATTTGCTCCCCCCAAGAGATTTCCGGTGATCTATCCCATGGAGGATAAGTTCATAAAAAAATGGAGGGTCCCTACAGTGGACGCAGCCATCTCTTCTGTTAACAAATCACTGACATGTCCAGTAGATAATGTTCCAATGTTCAAAGACCCAATAGATAAAAAATTGGAGTCTTTACTAAAATCTGCTTTCTCTACAGCAAGCATGGTGACACAACCTGCGGTAGCAGCGATTGGAGTCTGCCAAGCAGTGAAAGATCAGTTGAAACAAGTCTTAAGGGACTTACCAGATCAGCAGGCTCTTGCCCTAGCTGACCTGCCTAGAGCCTTGTGTTTTGCGGTGGACGCCATAAAGGATACAATCCAACAGGCCTCCCGCTTTACGCTGTCTATAGTACATATGCGTAGGCTTCTGTGGCTCAAAAACTGGTCTGCTGAAGCTCCCTGTAAAAAACTCCTGGTTAGCTTCCCATTTCATGGAGAACGCTTATTTGGAGAAGATCTGGACAAATATATCCAGAAAATTTCTGCCGGTAAAAGTTCACTCTTACCGGTTAAGAACAAGAGTAGAAGTCCTTCTTTTAAGAGGCCTACTTCTCCAGTCCCGGGCACATCGGCTGTGAAGCAGTTCCGACGGCCTCCGCGGTCAAATTCAGGGGGCAGAAATCAGGGACAATCACAGGGTAACAAGAAGCCCTGGATCAAGAGAGGTACAAAACCTCCCCCCAAGGCATGAAGCGTTGCCCCCACTCAATCGGGTGGGGGGAAGACTTCAGTTGTTCACAGAGACCTGGCGGGACACCATCAGAGACAGATGGGTGCTCTCCGCAGTAAGTCTGGGATACAAGCTGGAGTTAAAAGGCACTCCTCCTGCCCAATTTATGAGGTCAAACGTGCCAAGAGATCCCCAGAAGAGAGGATCCCTCCTTCTGGCACTAGAACAACTATTGCTCCAAGGTGTAATCATGAAGGTTCCCCTGGAAGAAAGCGGATTCGGGTTTTACTCGAACCTTTTCACAGTCCCCAAACCAAATGGGGACGTGAGGCCCATATTAAATCTAAAAGGGCTAAACAAGTTCCTAAATATCAGGACTTTTCGGATGGAGTCGATCCGAGCGGTGGCCACCGCCCTACAAGGGCAGGAATGGTTAGCCTTGATCGACATAAAGGATGCTTATCTGCATATTCCCATCTTTCCGGCCCACCAGAAATTTCTACGCTTTGCAGTAGAAGGGCGCCATTTTCAGTTCAGAGCCTTACCTTTCGGTCTGGCCACAGCACCACGAGTGTTCACAAAAATTCTGGCCCCATTATTGGCCAATCTAAGAACACAGGGTGTAACGATAATGGCATATCTAGACGACCTGCTACTAATAGACCACTCAGTGGAAAATCTGGAAGTAGCTATTCACAAGACAATCAAGTATCTGGAATATCACGGTTGGATTATCAACCGGGACAAGTCAGCTCTAAGACCAGTCAAAAGTCTGGAATACTTAGGGCTAAGGCTGGATTCAAATCAGAGAAAGATTTTCTTACCTCCAGAGAAGGTGTCGTCTTTAAAAGATTTGACCCACTTAGTGGGTACAAAAAGAAAACCATCCATACGCCTCTGCATGAGGCTGCTGGGAAAAATGGTGGCTTCATTCGAAGCGGTACCCTACGGTCAATTCCATTCAAGGAATTTGCAAAGGGCCATACTGTCAGCCTGGAACAAAAAAGTTCAGGTTTAGACTTACCAATGTCCCTGTCCCCTTCCGTTCGCAAGAGCCTCCATTGGTGGTTGGTGCCCCAGAATCTGGAAAAAGGGAAACCCTTCAGTCCGGTTTCTTGGAAGGTAGTCACTACAGATGCCAGCCTCATAGGCTGGGGGGCAGTACTGGAGCAATGGTCTCTCCAGGGCAAGTGGTCAGAAGCAGAAAAGGCCCTGCCCATCAATCTCTTAGAGATACGAGCAGCCCGGTATGCCCTAGTAGCATGGACATCCAAACTCCAAGGGTCCCCTGTCAGAATTCAATCAGACAATGCCACAGCAGTGGCATATATCAATCACCAGGGTGGCACCAGGAGTCGTGCAGCCCAGAGGGAAGCAAATTGCATCCTGGAGTGGGCAGAAAAATATGTCCCAGCCATATCCGCGGTTTTCATCCCAGGAGTGGAAAATTGGAGAGCGGACTTTTTAAGTCGCCAACAATTATGCCCGGGGGAATGGTCTCTTCACCCCGAGGTTTTCCAGGCAATATGCCAGCGGTGGGGAACACCGGATGTAGATCTGCTAGCATCCAGATTCAACGCAAAGGTGGACAGATTTGTGTCTCGCACAAGGGATCCTCTAGCTTGCGGCTCGGATGCCCTAGTGTTCCCTTGGGATCAGTTCAAGCTGATATATGCATTCCCACCGCCACAATTGTTACCGCGATTACTCCGCAGAATCAGGGTAGAAAAGAAACCAGTGATTCTGGTGGCTCCAGCGTGGCCCCGAAGGGCATGGTACGCGGAGATTGTAAAGATGTCAGTGAGGAGTCCTTGGACCCTCCCACATCGTCCGGACCTGCTGTCGCAGGGACCGATATACCACTCTTCCTTACCAGCCCTAGGTTTGACGGCCTGGCTATTGAAGCCCACATTCTGAAAAAGAGAGGGCTCTCTAATTCTGTGGTATCTACCATGATC
Source organism: Rana muscosa (assembly GCA_029206835.1). NCBI lineage: Eukaryota > Metazoa > Chordata > Amphibia > Anura > Ranidae > Rana > Rana muscosa. The sequence goes on from CM055125.1 coordinate 6,742,396, forward strand.
AATGCCAGGAAGCCGGTATCCAGGCAGATCTATTATAGGATCTGGAAAGCGTACATTACGTGGTGTGAGGCCAAGAAATGGCAGCCACGTAAATACGTGATAGGGAGGATTTTGGACTTCCTACAGTGGGCTGTAGATAGGAAGCTGGCCTTGAGTACTATCAAGGGTCAGATTTCGGCCTTGTCAATATTTTTTCAAAGGCCCTTGGCTTCGCATTCACTAGTCAAAGCTTTCATACAAGGAGTGATGCGTATTAGCCCTCCGGTTAGTATTCCCATATGTCCTTGGGACTTAAACCTGGTTCTGTCAGTTCTACAGAAACAACCGTTTGAACCATTGCAACACATTTCCTTGGTTCTTCTCACCAGGAAATTGATTTTCTTAGTAGCCGTTTGTTCGGCTAAAAGAGTATCGGAATTAGCCGCCTTGTCCTGTAAGGAGCCATATCTGGTTGTCCATAAGGACAGAGTAGTATTACGTCCTCATCCAGCCTTTCTTCCTAAGGTGGTATCGAGGTTTCATTTGAACCAAGATGTGGTTCTTCCTTCTTTTTTCCCCAAACCTAGCTCGGTAGAGGAAAAGTTATTACATTCCTTGGATGTAGTAAGAGCAGTTAAAGCTTATCTAAAAGCCACTGCTCAGATTCGCAGAACGGATACTTTGTTTGTTCTGCCGGAAGGCCCTAAAAAGGGTCAGGCAGCATCAAAATCCACTTTAGCCAAGTGGATTCGACAGGTCATAATACAAGCCTATGGCTTGAGAAGGAGACCGCCTCCGTTCAAAGTTAGGGCGCACTCCACAAGAGCAGTTGGAACTTCATGGGCAGTGCATCACCAGGCCTCCCTGGCTCAAGTATGTAAGGCCGCAACATGGTCTTCGGTACACACGTTTACTAGATTCTACCAGGTAGACGTTAGAAGTCAGGAGGATGTCGCCTTTGGGCGCAGTGTGTTGCAGGCCGCAAAAGATCCTCATGCCTGATGGCGCCCAGCTTATGTATCCCTCCCCTCATTTGGCATTGCTTTGGGACGTCCCATTAGTAATGACTATGTCGCTCTGTGTCCCGTGATGTACGAAAAAGAAAAAGGGATTTTTATAACAGCTTACCTGTAAAATCCTTTTCTTGGAGTACATCACGGGACACAGAGCTCCCACCCCTCTTTTTGGGACACTTATTGCTTGGCTACAAAACTGAGGCGCTCCCGGATGGGAGGGGCTTATATAGGGGAGGGTACTTCCGGTTTGGAATTGGCCAGTGCCAACACCTGAAGGTAATCTATATAACCCATTAGTAATGACTAAGTCGCTCTGTGTCCCGTGATGTACTCCAAGAAAAGGATTTTACAGGTAAGCTGTTATAAAAATCCCTTTTTTGTTTTCTCCTTTTTTTAAGGTTTGCAAAGCTACTTCTCCGCCTTCCTGCCCTGCGATCCATTGGTCTGAAATGTCTGGAGCACCTCTTCTTCTTCAAGCTTATCGGAGACACTCCCATAGACACCTTCCTGATGGAGATGTTGGAAGCCCCCCATCAGCTGTCTTGAGGGGACTGTTCTAAACAAGTCTGGCATTGCTGCTCCATCCCTAAGAGTCAGCTGTAGTAAACACATACTCTAATAGACCTTTTTCCAATCAGTGGTGGTATAGGCACCACACAAGCTTATCCGAGAGACTGCTTCAACTTGGCCATTCACTGCTCAACATCTCCCCTTACCCATTGACAGTCCATGGTCCACTTCTCTAAAGACAGCTTCCACATCGGGATTTAGGTGGAACATGCCTAAAAGATAAAAAAAAAAAGTCCTAAATAGGCTTCTTCTTTAACATGGTAGATGTGCACCCTCAAGAGTTTGTAATCTGCAGAAAGAGATATCGTAAACAAAAACTGCTGCAAAAAGAAGAGGCATCCACTGGTGACGAGGAAGCACCTGAGCGCATGCCAGCGATGAATCTTTGATTGAGACACTCCTATGCAATATCTTTGATCCAAAAGTTGTAACTATGCTAAAAAAAACAGATGTCTCAAGAGTGCGTCACCCACCCTGGTGCGTTGTCCAGCTTTTTCCACCCCCCCCCCCCTTACATGTGTGAGGCTGGTTTTAGCTGAGCAGGTGTTGCTCTTCTGAGAGGTGTGTGAACTCTATGACGGAGAGAGGTGGCCACTGGCAGACGTTATTCCTCACTAACTCGGAATGAAGAGACTGCGGAACGGCACGCCAGGAATAGACTGTGCTGAAATTTTGTGGTGTATACGGGGAGTTGATGGGATCGGTTTCTGGGTTTGGATAATAACGTAACAAATTCATTTTAATCAGTGGAGATTTCTGTTGGGGGGGAGGGGGGGGGGATATAATGGACCCTGTTAACCTTCTCTCGATCTGTCTCACTGTTGGTCCCCCCCCCCTTTATTTGAGGTGCCCTTTTTTTGATTACTGCACTTGTTTGGGTGTAGGGGAAAGTACCAGGGGGGTGAAGAGGACCTCGAATTATTGTAACCTTGATTTGTTCTTGTAACTGTTTTGGGGGTATTCATGACTGCTTTGTATTTTTGGATGCCTTGAGGACCTCTACACCTGACATTTTCTTCTCTGGGGTGGAAACACATCGAATGTCATATGTTTTTTTTTTTTTGTTCAGCCGTTCTCTTAAAATCGTTGTTGGTTTTGGAAGGATGATTATATTGCACAGGATCTTAGGACTTTCTTAAATAAGAGTTTGGGGGGGATATGAAGACCTGTTCCTGAATTATTTTAGGGTTTTGGAACTTGCAAAAGGCGGGTTTATAAAGGACACTTGTTGTGGGGTGGTGAGCTGGAGGGGCTGTTGTTGGTAATGGCCCCTTTCACATGGGGCGGAGGCCGCCTGCTAAGTGGGGAAATCTGTCCGCTGAGCAGGTGGATGACTTGTCCGTGTCCGCTCCACTTATGCAGAGCAGACACAGCCCGCTCTCCTCTATGGGTGGTTGGATGAAAACGTACTGCCTGTCCGTTTACACCCGATCTGCTGGGTCAGGTTTGTCAATCTCGCGGCCCTCCAGCTGTTGGATAACAAGTCCCATCATGCCTCTACATGTGGGAGTCTTGCTTGTAACCGTGTCACCCTTACAATGCCTCATGGAACTTTTAGTTCCGCAACAGCTGGAGGGCTGCTAGTTTGACGCCTGCGCGCTAGATGGATGAGGATCTGATCCCCATCTGTCTGGTTTTAGCAGAACGTCCCAATCGGAAGATCCATTGCCTTCTTTCGAATGGTCGCCTGCCCAAATCCGAGCCGATGACTGGATGACGGCGGGCCACCGCTCGATAGAAGGCAATGGATTTTTCGATAAGGTCTGCCTAAAAAACAGACAGGTGGACCCGACCAATCCACCCGTGGGGAAGGGGCCTAAATCTGAACTCCGGGCAAATATTTTTTTTTTTCCCCATGCAGTGGGGCTGTGTCTACACTGTACTGTACAGATGAACTCATTTTTGTCTAGGGGAGAGGAGAGCAGAGAGATGCTTTCCTAATCCTCCGATCCCCCCTCGCACTCCAGCGGTCTTGAATAGTGGACTGTTCATGACGTCATCACGCCCAGAGCAGACTGAATAAACCAGGAACAGTCCACCACTGGAAGTGGGGGAGCGCAATTTTCTGAAGGATCGGGTGACTATAAGCTTTGTACTAACCCATGCAGTGCAAGCACAGCCCCACTGCATGGGGGGAAATAATTTGCCCGGGGATGGGCTTTAAAGTTAAGCTCCAGGCAAATACACAGAAAAAAATGCATATAAAGGAACTGTTTAACCTGCCAAATGATATGCATTTGTCTATCCTGCCCTGAGATTTAGCTCTGCCATCTAGCAGATCCGTGGAAGGGCATGAAGCCTGTTTTTTTTTCTTTCTCCTGTGGTAAGGCACCACTGTAGGTCTCGTTATTTACCCCCCCCCCCCCCAGCTGTGACTGGACAATGAAAATGGCAGACTGCCCGCTGCTCTTTTCTATCGGCATGCTCCTTATTGGCACATGAACATTGCAGCAAAACTGATTTGGCTCCTTATGCTGCTTTTCCCTTTTCCAGTCTGATCTCTGTTGTGTAGAGCCTCCAAGAGGCTTATACTGTACAAGGAAAATTCAGGTACTTGCACTACTTGTACTAAAAAAAAAAACAGAGCTGCATTGTGTCCTTTTTATATTTGCCTGGATTTCAGCTTTAACGTCTCCAAAGAAAGTTCGTTGCCTGGCTGTCTTTGACTTCAGTACGTTCATGGACTTGGAACAAGCATGCATGCTGGAAATTCTGAGCTCCTTGTCTGCATACTTGTCCAAGTTCTAGAGCGAAGGGATCAGCATGACAGCCAGGTAACAAGCATTTTCAACACTGGCAGCTTGCATTTTTTTGCCAGTACAGACAGGTTTCCTTAATGTCCCACCTCCTGATAACTTTGTTTGTTCTTAATTTTTTTATGCCCCACAAAAAAATGTTTTGTTTGGGGGGAGGGAGTTCTTGGGGGTGCTTGACTTTAATGTTTTGCTATTCTTCCAGATTTTTTCTGCTGCTAGTCCCTGCTCCTCTTTGTTTGTTCCCTGTCTTTTTTTTTTTTTTACTATCCTTGTTTATTTTCCTTCTGTATTTTTCCTGTTGTCTCTTTTAAGCCTCGCTTTCTATGAATGGCGTTTCCAGGTTTTAAAGCTGTTCTGTCTCCTCGTACCTGCGAAGGGGGAGAAGGTTTGCACACAGTTCTGACCCACACCTAGCTAAATACACTCTCTAGGAGGCAGATCCTCATAGGAGGGTCTTGAACAGACTCCTCCCACCTTTTAGCCCCACACTTTACTCTGCGCTCGTTCATTATTCCTGTTGCTTGGAATGAATATTAAAGAGAATTTAGCTCTAAATTCTGCATTGTTTTTTTTGTTTTGTTTTTTTATATATGCAGTGCATCCGGAAAGTATTCACAGCACTTCATCCACATTTTGTTATGTTCCAAAACTGATTATATTAACTATTTTCCTCAAAATTCTACAAACACATCCCCATAATGACAACGTGAAAGAAGTTTGTTTGAAATCTTTGCAAATTTAAAAAAAATAAAAAGCAAAGAAATCCCATGTACATAAGTATTCACAGCCTTTACCAAGACACTCAAAATTTAGCTCAGGTGCATCCTGTTTACTTTGAGATGTTTCTACAACTTAATTGGAGTCCACCTGTGGTAAGTTCAGCTGATTTGACATGATTTGGAAAGGCACACACCTGTCTATATAAGGTCCCACAGTTAACAGTGCATGTCAGAGCACAAACCAAGCCATATAAAGTCAAACGATTTGTCTGTAGACCTCCGAGACAGGATTGTATCCAGGCACAGAAAAATTTCTGCAGCATTGAAGGTCACATTGAGCACAGTGGCCTCCATCATCTGTATATGGAAGAAGTTTGGAACCACCAGGACTCTTTCTAGAGCTGGCCGTCTGGCCAACCTGAACGATCAGGGCAGAAAGGCCTTAGTCAGAGAGTCCAGCATTTCTCTGTGGATGGAGGAGAACCTTCCAGAAGAAAAACCATTGCTGCAGCACTCCACCAATCAGGCCTGTATGGTAGAGCGGCCAGACAGAAGCCATACCTCAGTAAAAGGCACATGACAGCCGGCTTGGAGTTTGCCAAAAGGCACCTGAAGGACTCTCAGACCATGAGAAACAAAATTCTCTGGTCTGAGAAAAGAAAGATTGAGCTCTTGGGCCTGAATGGCAAGCGTCATGTCATGTCTGGAGGAAACCAGGCACCGCTCAGCACCTGGCCAATATCATCCCTACAGTGAAGCATGGTGGTGGCAGCATCATGCTGTGGGGATGTTTTTTAGCAGCAGGAACTGGGAGCCTAGTCAGGATCGAGGGAAAGATTATTGCAGCAATGTACAGAGACATCCTTGATGAAAACCTGCTCCAGAGCGCTCTGGGGCAAAGGTTCATCTTCCAACAGGACAACGACCCTAAGCATACAGCCAAGATAACAAAGGAGTGGCTACGGGACAACGCTGAATGTTCTTGAGTGGTCCAGCCAGAACCCAGACTTGAACCTGATTGAACATTTCTGGAGAGATCTGAAAGTAGCTGTGCACCGACGCTCCCCATCCAACCCGATGGAGCTTGAGAGGTCCTGTAAAGAAGAATGGGAGAAACTGCCCAAAAATAGGTGTGCCAAGCTTGTAGCATCATACTCAGAGAGACTGGAAGCTGTAATTGGTGCCAAAGGTGCTTCAACAAAGTATTGAGCAAAGGCTGTGAATAATGTACATAGGATTTTTTGTTTTTTTATTTTTAATACATTTGCAAAGATTTCAAACACTTCTTTGTTGCTGTAGGTGGCAGTTTATAACTGTGACACCATTGTTTCATAGCAGGCTGAGATGATGGCATTCTTGTTGAAGTTGCTAATTTCCTGGCTCTTCCATCTTTTGGCGTGACTATTTAGTAAGATGGGTATTCCCCCCCCCCCCCTCCTTTTTTTTTTTTTTTATATATTTTTTTTTTTAAAGAAAAAATTCCATTATACATAGGACAGTCATTTCATTTGATCTAATACCCCTAGTCATCAACACAACAAAATTTTATCTCAGTTCAAATATATCGCATCAGTCCAAATTCATAAACTTATATATACTATCATACAGAACGAACCAATATGCCCATATCAAAACATAAACTTTAAATAGATCCGTCTAGACTCAGTCCCTTACTGTCCTAAATATAAAATTATCCACTTTACTTTAAACACTTTCACCATCAAGAAAAGAAAAGAAAAGCTAGCAAAAAAAAACCCAGCCGACCCCGCCAGTAGGAAAGGGGGAGGTTTAGTAAATCACCAATATTAAGTCGAGCCCGCTGCAAATAGGGTTTTTCCTTCCACCTAAAATTTAAAGATATTCCAAGAAACCCAGGTTTGTAAATAAATCTCATATCGATTTTGTCCCAATAATACCATCTCTTCCATCTTATTTACCTCTTCAATTCTTATAAGCCATGCGGATATTGTAGGAGGTCTCACGTCTCTCCATTGCCGTGCAATACACGACCTAGCAGCATTAAGAAAATGCCGCAAGATTGATTTATTATATTCTTTCCCCGGTATGCTAGAAACGTGTAACAAAAAAAAAGCTGGATCTTCAGGTAGGGTGTAATCTGTAAATTTCTGTGAAATTCGGTATACCTCCCTCCAGAAGTGTTCCAGCTTCGAGCATGCCCAAAAAATATGAAGTAAAGTCCCCCTCTCTATTTGGCATCTCCAGCATTTATCCGAGATCAAGGGCGAGTATTTATGTAATAACGAGGGTGTACGATACCATCTCGTCATAATTTTAAAATTTGTTTCCTGTGCCCGGGTACATATTGATGATTTTAAAACATTATGTATAATCTGCCTTTGCTGTAAAATAGAAAAAGACCTTTCTAATACTGTTTCCCATTTCTTTAGAAAAGGGGGGACATACTCGTCTGAGGGTGCCACTAGTAATGCATAGATTTGTGAGAGTGTATGAGAACATGGACCCGTCTCCTCGCATAATTTTTCAAAAGTAGTCATTGGTCTTTGAAATCTATCCGGGGGTGGTAATGTTTTAAAAAAGTGTCGTAGTTGTACTCCACTCCAGAAGTCCAGACCAAAACGGTCATTTACTGAAGTCAGGGTAGCGAGTGAAGGCCACATCGCAGATTGTGCAAAATGCGATGCCTGGTAGCATTGTGACTCTAACAGTCTCCTAAAAGGTCCTTCTTGTAATCCCGGTAGAAAGCGAGGGTTCCCCAATATAGGGTAAAGAGAGGAATATGCGGATGATAATCGAGTAGTCGTACATATCCGAAAGCATATCCGCAAGGTAGGCCCCAAGTTTGGATGCTTTTTGAGAGCCCCATCAAGATCTCCAAAACACCAACCTGCCCGTTTCAGTGGAACCCTACATTGTGATTGCTCAATCTTGGGCCATAATTTGAGCTCTGTGTGCCTGCACCAATCTATTACTCTCCCCATATGGGCCGCCTGGTAATATTTCTGCATATCCGGGACTGCTAAACCACCGTATTGCTTAGGCATGATCATTAATCTTCGTTGTAGTCTCGATTTCTTATAATTCCATATAAATTTAGTTATCAGCGCATTAATCTGTTTGAAAAATTTTGGGGGAATATAAATCGATAATGTTTGAAATAGATAGGTAAATTTGGGCAGGATTGACATTTTAATTATGTTACATCTCCCAAACCATGAAAAAGGACTATTGCCATTTATCTAGTAAGCTCTTTACTCTACTAAGTAAAGGTGGAAAGTTCCTCTCATACACTTGATTTAATTTAGGGGGGATATAGGTACCCAGATATTTAAGGGCCGTGGAGGCCCATCTAAAATTAAAGTTTATTTTTAAAGTATTTATCTGCCTAACTGACATAGCTACCCCCATTGCCTCTGATTTAGCCATATTTATTTTAAAATAGGATAGTTCACTATATTGATGTAATTCTTTTAGGAGGTTTGGTAGAGATATGGACGGTTTAGTTAGTGAAAATAAAAGATCATCTGCATACGCAGATACCTTATAATCTTCACCCCCGGTTTGTATCCCCATTATGTCTGAGTTCTTCCTTATTCTACACAGAAATGGCTCTAATGAAAGGGCAAAGAGGAGAAGTGATAGGGGGCACCCTTGACGGGTTCCATTGGATATCGAGAAGGGCTCTGATAAGAGCCCATTTGCTTTGATTTGTGCCGTAGGTCTCAGGTATATACTCGAAATCCAACCCATCATCTTCTCCACAAATCCTACATGTCTTAGGACCGAGAACATAAAGGGCCAATTGACCCTATCAAATGCCTTTTCAGCATCCGTACCCAAAAACACAGACGGTGTATTAGAAGAGTCAGCCATATGAATAAGATTCAATACTTTAATCGTATTATCTCGTGCTTCTCGGGTTGGTATAAAACCAACCTGGTCGAGATGTATTAATGCTGTCAGGTGTGATTGGATCCGTGTAGCTAAAATTTTTGTAAATAGCTTAAGATCCACGTTTAATAGAGAAATTGGCCGATAACTACCACAGGCTGACGGGTCCTTATCCTCCTTAGGTATAAGGGTAACATATGCCTTCAATGTCTCCGGAGGGAAAACTGTATCATGTCCTAAAGCATTAAATGTTTGGCTCATCTGCTTACCAAGTTGAGGGAGGAACACCTGATAATATTTGTGTGTAAAACCATCCGGGCCTGGTGATTTTCCAGGTTTGAGTGCCCTTACTGCCTTTTGCAACTCCTCAAGAGTAATTGCAGCTTCCAGATCCCCTCGTATCTGGTCTGGCAACTGAGGGATACCTGAAGATAATATGTATTCCTCCATCTTATTTTGTAGCGGGGATCTATTGGATAAGTTATACAGAGATTGATAAAACTCACGAAAAGTCGCTGCAATTTTATTGGGGGTATGCACCTTTCTTCCCCCTTCGTCCACTACATAAGGTATATAAGATTGGGCTCTCTGTTCCTGTAAGGCTCTGGCTAGTTGACGCCCGCACTTGTCTCCCACCTCGTAGTAATATTTCCGGCATGACTGTAATGCTGCCTTCGCTCTATAATGAAGGAGAGATGTTACCTGTCTCCGTAGATTGGAGAGTTCCACCTCCACTGGAGCTCCAGGATTCTGTTTATGCTGGGTCTCCAGTGTGTGTATATCAGTCAGTAACTTAGTCAATTCAGCTTCCCTTACCTTTTTAATTCTAGATCCATGTTTAATAAGTACCCCCCTTATTACCGCTTTATGCGCCTCCCATACTATCCCTGGATCTACTTCTGGAGTATTGTTATCTTGAAAATAAAATTGTATTTCTTTAGTAATCTCTTCCACTACTAACTTGTCCTCCAACAGACTCTCATTAAGACGCCATTGTCTAGTTTTGGAAGATATATGTTCATTCATAGACAATGTTAATGTCACTGGGGCGTGGTCCGACCACGTGATATTCCCTATATCTATTGCTTTAACCATCATTAACATATAATGAGGGATAATAAACAAGTCAATACGGGAATACACCTTATGTGGAGATGAATAAAAGGTGTAGTCCCTTTCATCAGGATGGTACAATCTCCACACGTCGGTGAGTTGGTTGTTATGAAGAGTATGTAAAACTCGTTTACGAAGATTGGTTGCCACTGATGAACTTCCAGCCGATGTATCTACCCTTGGATCCAGGGGGAGATTGAAATCTCCCCCTAGCAAAAGTTTTCCCTCTGCAAATTTCATAAGCTTATTTACCGTGGAGCAAATAAATTGATCTTGATTACAGTTAGGTACATATACCGTTGCTAACGTTACTTTAGTGGCGCCAACCATACCCTTAAGAAACAGGAACCTGCCCTCCGTGTCCTTTCTGGAGTCTATCAGTCTCCAGGGGACTCGCCTAGACATCAAGATGGATACCCCTCTTGATTTAGATACCCTATTAAATGCATGGTATGTAAACGGGTATAAGTTACTCTTCAGAATTGGTATCTTACCCTCTTTAAAATGGGTTTCTTGGATATACGCCACGTCAATATGAGAACGTTTTAACTCTTGGATAAGCATCCTCCGCTTTTCCGGTACATTCAGGCTCTTTGCGTTTAAAGAAGTTACCGTTAACACCTCCATCTCTCCTATTCTGGTGGGGTAATAAAAAAAAAAAAGGAAAAAAAAAAAAAAAAGGGGGGGGGGGGGGGAAACAAAAGGGTTCTACTAACCCAAATGTATTAGCGATGGACCCACTGGTCCTTCGCTTCTCCCTCTCACAGGTGAAGAGGGATTAAGAAATCCTTTTTAAGTGCTACACCTTTTGCTGTTGATATAGGTGCTTGCCATTGGATGTTATTATCCAGCTGAAGTTGGGCTAATGCAGCACTGTGGGTGGGCCAGGAAGCATGTTCCATAGCATAGTGCTCTCTGCTTAAAGCGGACCTCCAGACTCCGTTAGAAAAATTACTGTAGCTGCTGACTTTTAATAAAAGGACACTTGCCGGTCCAGGAATCTTGTGAGGTCCTCACCTGAGCCAATTCTTCAATCGGCTCCGGGTGCAGATGCTGGCATCTGTAGTAGGGGAAACTGGAAATTAAGCCTTGCAGCCTGTTTCCTATGGCGCATGCATGAGTCGTGCTACACCTTGTGATTGATCCTGTAGTCCAGTGGTCCCCAACCATTTTGGCACTGGGGACCAGGCTAAGTGGAAGAAAATTGTGCCAAGGCCCGGCGAGAGGGGGGGGGGGGATGTCCGCACATGCGGAGGGGTAAGCGATTTATCGGGGCAATAACTGGTGTTCTGCTGTTGGTGCTTCAATCATCACAGCACCATGGTTGTTATGGTGTCAGAATGATTGAAACGCATTATTTCTATCATTACATTGTAATATAAAATGAAATAGTTCAACTCACCATAATGCAGAATCAGTGGGAGCCCTGAGTGTGTTACTTGCAACACTGCCTGCCACCAGATGAGCAATGCCACACTGCCTGCCCCCAGATGAGTAATTCCACTTGCCACGCTGCCTGCCCCCAGATGAGGAATGCCACTTGCCACGCTGCCTGCCACCAGATGAGAAGTGCCACTTGCCACGCTGCCTGCCACCAGATGAGAAGTGCCACTTGCCACGCTGCCTGCCACCAGATGAGAAATGCCACCTGCCACCAGATGAGAAATGCCACGCTGCCTGCCACCAGATCAGGAATGCCACTTGCAACGATACCTGCCAGTGCCACCAGATGTGGATTGTCACTGCATTGGTGGCACTGGTTCTGTGGTCGTTCTTCAGTGAGGGAAGGAGATGCGGGCGGGCGGTAAGATGTCATCTCTCTGCACCTCCGACATTCCGCACGCTGTGAGGGCGGAAGAGCGGTGTGCTAGGCGGGTGAAGAGAGATTATCATCTCTCTACTCCCCGCCGCCCCTCCGACATTCCGCACGCTGTGAGGGCGGAAGAGTGGTGATGTTAGGCGGGTGGAGAGAGATGATGTCTCTAAATCCCCGCCCGCCTCTCTGATCCACCAGGCTATCGCTCTCACCCGCCCGCCTTAAATGTCATGCCACCCGCCACGGCCTGGCTGTAGAGATGCTACAGCCCGGTAGTGGGCCGCAGCCTGGGGGTTGACGACCCCTGCTGTAGTCCTCCTGGGACCTGTGATTTGTGCCAGAAGACAGCAGGGGAAGAAAGAAGGGGCAGAACTCCCAGCTTCGTTTGCCGCAGCAATCTCAGCTGGAGGTGTGAGTGAGTACTTGTCAAAACCAGATACCCGCTCCCCCCAAAAAGTGCCAAACGTGGCAATGGGGGGGGGGGGATGGGAGGGTGTAAACAAGCATAACCTTTTGGGTGGAGCTCTGTTTTAAACAAGGGATGGGGGGGGGGGTGGGCGGCGTCATAGGGCAGCTGGGGGTCTCCCATGCAATGGTTGCGCTGTTCTGAACTAGAAGGGGGTGGGTATCAGACCAGTCACTCAGCACTAATTTAAATAGCAGCAAAGACTGGTCTCCTTCTTGGAAAGCAGCAGTAGAGCTTAAAGGCTAACCTTTAAAGCTAAATTCCAGCCCCCTCCCCTATAGTCTTTCCTGTGTTGAATCAGGTTACTGTCTATTTCCTGCAAACTTGCATCTCTACAATATGACCCTTGGATGCTACAAAAGCTTCCTTGAGCCCACCTTCATTTTCTGTCTGTATGAATTCAACACATGTGTGCGGTTTCCTGCCTCCCACAGCTATTAGCTTTCTCTGCTTTCAGTCACTTTGTTACCTAGCTTTATATGGAAGAATACATTCCCAACATCCCTTCAAACATGCAAGCTCCCTTAGTGCTGCTAACTTTAGCTGTGCAATCTACTGATTAGGGATGAGCTTCATGTTCGACTCGAACATCGGCTGTTCGATTGTTTCGACGAAGATCGAACATTATGGGCCGTTCGCGCCAAATTCGAGTGGCGCGTCACGGCCCATAATTCACTGTGGCATCGCAGTGCATTGCTGGCTGATTGGCCAAGCATGCACTATGACCCGCATGCTTTGGCCAATCACAGCGCAGAAAAAACAGCCGTAATTGGCCAAAGCCATGGTGGCTTTGGCTAATTATGGCTCAGGGGGCTTAGTACACGCCCCACACTATATATAAGATCGCTGGCTCGGGGGCCTTGTGTAGTGTGTTGGAGTTGTGAAACGAGAGAGTTTAGAGACACAGTGTCATTTATATTGAGTTAGAGCAGGCAGGCGAGTCAATTAGCTGCAGTTAGTGTGTAGAGGATATATATGCAACCTAGGTGTTGTATATATATTTATACACTGTATTCAGTTTAGCTAGATCCGTTCCTGGTTTTCTCTATACTGTCTCTATACTGTGACAGGCAGGCAGGTGATTGTGCTAGCTGCAGACAGTCAGTGTTTCACTTAGTGTACTGTGTGCTTTGCATAGCGTTCACCTAAAGCTTACCTGAATACAGTTAGTGAGTGACTAATAGTGGTGTTCTCATAATTAAACCACAGGCAGAGAGCTGCAAGTATTTTCAGTGTACTGTGTCCCTCTCTACACAGTTTTCACCTAAAACTAACTGCTGCTGCTGCTTTTCCCATACTAATACCACAGCAGGCAGTTGATATTAATATGTCTGGAAGGCAAACAAGGAGAGGCAGACAGTCACGAGGCAATAAAAGAGGGCAAGCAGGCTCTGTGTCTAGAGGCAACAGTGCTGCTGGTCGTGGACACAGTGCATCCTCATCAGCACGTGGCCATGGGACATGCTTGTCCTTCTTTTCGTCAGCTGGCCAGGTTGAGCCGCAACATGCCCAAGACTTGGTAGAGTGGATGACCAAGCCATCCTCCTCCTCGTCCTCTCTCACCCAGGCTCAGGGTACTTTGTCTGGCAAAGTAGCTGCCAAAGCGGCCTCTTCCCTCGGCTCAATTATTATTATTCCTTCCTTAGCCCCTTAATGTCCTCCTGAGGAGCCCCCCGAAATGTTTGACCACAGTGTTGGGTACGTGCTCCAGGAGGCTGCCCAGCGTTTTGAAGTCTCCGATGATGGAACCCACCTAAAAGATCCACACCAAAGAACAAAGCGGACCTCTCCTTGCTCCTCATCAGCTGGGATCTCCAACCCCACTATACCTTCAGTCCTCTCTGAAACCTGCACTGAGAGGAATGAAGGTGTAGAATTCGGTGTGTCACAGCCAAGTACTTGCGGACAATCTGCTATCGGTACACCGACGTCCGTTTGTACCAGGCAAATTTCCCTGCCCCAGCTGCTGCACCGCCGAAAGAAGTTTGCTCCCAGCCATCCACATGCCCAGCGGTTGAATGCTAGCTTGGCTAAATTGCTAGCACTTCAACTGCTGCCTTTTCAGTTGGTAGACTCTGCCCCCTTCCGTGAGTTTGTTGAATGTGCGGTTCCTCAGTGGCAGGTTCCCAAACGCCACTTTTTCCTCACGGAAGGCGATTCCGGCTCTCTACCGGCATGTGGAAGGCAATGTCTTGGCCTTGCTATACAGGGCGGTCAGCGGTAAGGTGCATATTACTGCTGACTCATGGTCCAGCAGGCATGGACAGGGACGTTGCCTATCTTTCACGGCCCATTGGGTGACTCTGCTGGCAGCTGGGAAGGATGCAGGACAAGGTGCAGTAGTGTTGGAGGTTGTTCCGCCACCATGCCTCCAAAATGTTTCTACTGGTGATTCTGACACACCTCTCTCCTCCACCCCCTCTTCTTCCTCCATGGCCTCTACCTGTGCTTTGTCCTTGGAACCAGCGGTGCTCCGTAGGCGTTCAAGGGCCTACGCAAGTACGCAGGCAAAAAGATGCCATGCGGTGCTTGAGCTGGTGTGCTTGGGGGGGACAGGAGCCACACAGGGGCAGAGATTCTGTCAGCTCTGCAGGGGCAGGCTCAGAGGTGGTTGATGCCACGCCAGCTTACGCCAGGAAAGGTGGTTTCCGACAATGGCACCAACCTCCTCTCCGCCATCTGACAGGGACAACTGACCCATGTGCCCTGTTTGGCTCACGTCCTTAACTTGGTGGTGCAGCGGTTCTTGGGCAGGTACCCGGGCTTACAGGAGGTCCTGAAGCAGGCCAGGAAACTCTGTGGGCATTTCTGCCCATCATATAATGCCAGTGCTCGGCTGGCTGACCTGCAAAAGGATTACAACCTGCCCAAAAACTGCCTAATCTGTGATATGCCCACTAGGTGGAACTCCACGTTGGCCGTGCTGCAGCGGCTGCACACGCAGCTGAGGGCCATCAATGAGTATCTGTTGCAATATGGCACCAGGACAGTGTCAGGGGAGCTTGGATTTTTTCCCCCACGCCAGTGGGCCATGATCAGGGATGCATGCACTGTCCTGGCACCATTTGAGGAGGCCACGAGGATGGTGAGCAGTGACACTGTCCCTCTTGTCCACCTGTTGGAGCACACACTGCATGGAATAATAGACAGGGCACTTGAGGCAGAACAGAGGCAGGAAGAGGACGAATTCCTTACCTCTCAAGGCCCCCTTTATCCAGACAGTGTTCCTGCTGGCCTGGCTATCACACAGGAAGAGGACGAGGAGGGGGATTATTGTGTCAGCATGGAGGTGGAGCCTAGCACTCAGCATCAGCAGCAGTCTTCAAGGGATCAATTACAGTCCCAAGACACCCATGGACTTGTATGTGGCTGGGAGGAGGTGGCTGCGGATCATGTCGTCCTCAGTGACCCAGAGGACTCTGCACCGAATGCCTCAGCAAACCTGCGCTGCATGGCCTCCCTGATCCTGCAAAGCCTGCGCAAGGATCCTTGTATTCGTGCGATCAAGGAGAGGGATCATTACTGGCTGGAAACCCTCCTTGATCCACGTTACAAGGGTAAGGTTGCGGACCTTATCTTGACGTGGCAGAGATAGCAGAGGATGAAGCATCTCCGGGAGGCCTTGCAGAAAGGTCTGTGCAACGCGTTCCCAGAGACTGGGAGGTTACAAATTCCTGGTCCTGGACAACGTGTTGCTGAGGCTCCGGTCAGTCAAAGAGGTATGATCGGTTCCAGCAACCATCGCCAGCGTCTGATTTACATGGTACAGGAATACCTAGGGGCAAGATCAGACTTGGACACCTTTCCCACCGAAAATCCTCTGGGTTACTGGGTCTTGAGGATGGATCACTGGCCAGAGCTTGCACAGTATGCAATTGAGATACTGGCCTGTCCTGCATCCAGCGTTCTTTCTGAACGCACATTCAGTGCTGCTGGAGGCTTTGTAACTGATCACCGGGTGCGCCTGTCCACCGACTCGGTCGATCGACTGACCTTCATAAAAATGAATCAGTCTTGGATCACCACCAGCTACCAAGCACCTGATGCTGATGTAACCGAATAATTTTTTTGGAAATGTCAGATCCCTTCAAGACTGCCTATGCTGATGCTGAGTGACTATCCTGTTCTGCTGAGTGACTATCCTCTGCCTCCTCAATAATCATGCTGATAGCTTGAAAGAACATTTTTGGTTCTGGGCACCGCCACCAGTGGCTAAGGCCCAATTTTTCAGCCGTTTATTTACAATTTTTGATGCAATGCTTTGCAGCAGAGCTCATTGCTGTGTTCCAACTACAGTATCTATGAGGGGTTGCATCTACCCCTAGAAAGGGAAATTCTCTCCTGTAAGCGTTAATATGGGAAAGAAGTGTCTCCTCTCCACTGATGCTTTATCACCAATCCTTGTTTCAATAAAAACCCCAAATTTTCAAAAAACATTTGTCATTGGGACGGAAAGTGAGCTGAAATGTTCTGAACAGGGCTGGTAGTGGGCTGGGGGGTGGGGTGGTACCCATGCCATTTTTCTCAATGATTTTCATCCATATTGCCGGGACCAGACATTACATTAATGCCGCAAGCAGTTTTAAATTACTTTTTTTTGCTTTAGAAGAAAGAAACACAGGAAACACGTGCCACTTCACAGGCATACTTTAGACACCCCCCAGGTACGATATTTAAAGGAATATTTCACTTTTTTTTTTTTTTCACTTTATGCATCATTAAAATCACTGCTCCCGAAAAAACGTCCGTTTTTAAAACTTCTTTTTGCATTGATGCCTGTCCCCTGGGGCAGGACCCGGGTCCCCAAACCCTTTTTAGGACAATAACTTGCATATTAGCCGTTATAGTTAGCACTTTTGATTTCAAACGTTTGCGTCTATTGTATTTAATAGGGTTCTAAAGTTTGCGCAAACTTTCGGTCCGTTCGCAGGTTCTGGTGCAAACCGAACGGCGGGGTGTTCGGCTCATCCCTACTGCTGATCAGTTGCTTGATTCCAAATCAAGCAACTCCGCATATTGCACTGCTAAAGTCTGCAGTATCCAGTGCCCAGCAGCAAGGAGGATGCTAGAAATGTGGTCTTTCATATAAAGCTTTGGCTGTTGACAGCAGGGTTCTGTGACATTTACAGGAGCTTGCGCAGCCCTCCCACCAAATTAAGAGCAAAGACCAATAGAAAGACTCTGAAGTTATACCTGAAGTGATCCCTGAAGTAGATGTGTTGAAAACAGAAAAATGTAAGGATTTGCGTGACTTTGACAAGGAACAAATGTAATGTATAAACGACCAGGTTAGAGCAATTCCCAAACTGCAGCGCTTGTGGGATGTTCCTGCTCTGCAGTGGTCAGGACTGACCAAAAGTGGGCCAGGGAAAGGGAAAACTGGTGACAGGGTCATGGGTGGCCATGGCTCATTGATGCATATGGGGAGGGAAGGCTGACCTGTGTAGTCCAGTCCAATAGAAGAGCCATTGTAGCTCACATTGCCGGAAAAGTTCATGCTGGTTTTGATAGAAGGGTGTCAGAACACACAGAGAATGTCAGTTTGGTATTTATGGGGCTGCGTAGCTACAGACCGGTCAGGGTGTCAATGCTGACGTGTCCACAGCCAGAAGCTCGTACAATGGGCATGTGAGCATCGGAACTGGACCACAATAAAAGAAGATGGCCGGGTGTGTTTGCGTCACTTACCTGGGGAAGTGATTGGTACCAGGATGCAGTATGGGAAGAAGGCAAGCCGGTGGAAGTAGTGTGATGCTTTGTCTAGTGCAGTCCATGCCTCCATGGGTCAGGGCTGTTTTGGCAGCGAAAGGGGGACCTACTCAATATTAGGTTGGTTGTCGTAAGGTTATGGCGGATTGTGGTATTTTCAAATGTACATACCATTCAGGATTTCATTAGGTGACCATGAGTGACAGTTCGTGGTCAGTTACTGACCATTGGGCGGAGGTAGGGTGGGTTCCTGATGACTTCAGCACTGTGCAGCCAATCACAGTGCCACATTACTGGGAGCCCTGCCTACTGGCCTCTGGTTTGCGGTCCATTTAAAGTGTAAGCTCCTACTGGTGTGAAGAGGCTGAGGAATACCTCTAAAGCCTCATACACACGATCAGATTTTCTGAAAAGCGTCAGACTTTTGTCCGAAGGGCGTGTGCCTGGATTTTGTTTTGCATACAAACGGCACACAATTGTGGGGCAACAAACACGAACATACTAGATGTACTCTGTAGTTTTTCAGCTCTTGAGCGCCACCCTTTGGGCACCTTCTGCTAATGTTGTGTTTGGTAGGCATTGAATCCAAGCATGGATGTTTGTACTTTGGACTTTTGTCTGACGGACTTGTGTACGATCGGAAAATCTGACAACAGACCATTGTCTGGAAAGTTTTAAAGCCTGCTCGTCGGAAAATCTGATCGTGTGTACGAGGCTTTAGTTTAAGTTCACACAAACGCTGGGGTATGTTGCAATCGGAGGCCCATTACAAATGAGTAAGCTGGCAACGCACTGCAACAGCACAGAATCTGGACCTGCCCTCTTTCTGGCAGCCAAACAAAAACAATTTGCCACGCTAAACATAGATAATGATTAAACAAGTGTCCATAAAATGTGAACAACTGGTGCTGTTCTGAACAATGCAGGTGAATTCCTTGATAAACATCCAGTAACAGTGAGTATAATTGATGTGCGTTTTGATCACCCAAGTGCACCTCCACTGATATTGATATAAAATGCCTCCTTATTAGAGGTCTAGACTCCAAATTATACGATTCTAGACAGGCGTGATATAGAAGATCCAATCGGCTTCCTCTATTATATTGCATGTGGTGGTACTGTCATGGCTGATGGTAAAGTTTACTCCATAGTAGGCCCCATGAAGGAAAGATAAAACATTTACAGTTTAAACTGCTTGACAGTTTATTAAAAATAAATCTTTGCTAAACACTTACAGAAATCCAGTGTACAGCGAGCATTAATAGATCCAAGACATCCTAGAAGTTGATCAACCAGTATACAGGGTTGGCGTGCGTGGTACTTCACGGACATGGACTCCACCCAACGCGTTTCGTTGGAATGACATATGGGGCACCTTTTCTGGCAGTGCAACGCATGTCTGTTGGAAAAGTGGGTTGGGGCATCAAAATGAATGGCATCACATTGCACCAACACAAAAGAGATGGGAGTGCATTAATTGAAGTGTCTGTGCGATTTTAAAAAACTTGTTGAGACGATATCACGCTATTGGAGCACTTTTTTTTATTTCACATGTGGAGAGATTTTGATTTGAAACACGGTTGAACATTGGATGATCGTTTTAACCCATTGGGAGGTTTAAAAAGCATCTGAGCCAAACACAAGAGTGGGGGGCAATTTTAACTGGTGAGTGCGGTTTCAGAGGGAGAGGTGTCACAATCACGTTGGTGTGGTGGAAGTTACAAGTTATAAGAAGATTCATCATTAAGATTTTTTATTTATTTCAGCACTTGATTTAATTTTATGGACCATTTTTTTTGTCACTTGTCACTGGGTGATATTTTCATATCCACGCTATATATCAATATTATTATCACTGATAGTTATTGTTATATTGCATTATCACTGTTTAGCACTACTATTTTTCCTGTTCACATTATTTGGTTAATAGGTTTAATTTCAGATATTCAATATTTTTCATTAAGCAGCGGCTTTTGATTCACTTTATTTCATTATTTTTATCACATTGGTGCAGTGGTGGTATAGGGTATCAGGAGCGGTTGTTAATCTTTTACCAACAGTACAGAGTCAGTTTAATCTTTTCCATTTTCAGCCATGGACACAATCAATTATCTGACTAATAGACAGATGAACCCTGAATGCGTCTTTTCCACCAATCAAGTAATGACTGATTGTGAGGAAGATGTTTTAGGAACTTTGAAAACTTTAGAAAATCTTTTAGAGAAACAGGTCAAAACATGGTAGGATATTTTCACATTTGAACATTATGAGAAAGAAAATCTTATTTTTAGGAGCCTAAGATGGGACGTCTCCCCCCAGGATGGTCTTAACGACCAGAAATATATGGATGAATGGCTTGAATTCTTTAATAGAATGGGCCGAGAGCTTCAAGCTTTGGTTTTAAGAAGGAAACATATTAAATTAGGAATCGTTAACCAGAAAATCAATGCAATACAAGCCATATTGGAACCTGTAAAGGATTCTAATCAGGTGAAGGAACTTAATGTTAATATGAAGAAAAAACTGGAGAAAATAGATTGCGAAACACAAAAGAAAATGGTCAAGAAATATATTAGGGATTCTAATGATTTCCAGACAAATAACATTTGCTTATGGCAGGGATTGAATATGGGCAAAGGTGAGATGCCGAAAGAAGGGGTTGAGCAGACCACCAACAATGCTCAACCGAAGAATGATTCAATTAATAAAAAAACAGCTGGAAAGATATGCCTAATAAGAGTGAGCAGATTGCTGGTTGATCTGCACGGAATGCAGGATCGCAATTGAATAGGGCTGGTCAAACAACCCAACATCAACAGCCAGCGAGTTCCAACTTACAGGAAAGGGGGGGATATCAACATCAACAGTACCCATCTCCTCGCTCCTTCAGGGGCAATAATCCATATCATTATCAATCACCCAGATCAGGTAGGGGCAACACCCCATATTATCATTATCCTCAACAGGATCACCAGCAGTGGTATCATTATCCTCCCCCAAATCATTATCCAGATCCAAGGAATGAAATACCTTTGCATAACAGATATCAGCCGTTAGTGGATGATGAACTTTATGGTAATTTTTCCAATAATTACCCTTCTTCCTCTTTTTGTAGAACGGGGGGGGGGGGGGGGAGGAACGCAGAAGAAGAACCCTCAAGGTGCCAAACACAAGGGGAGAGAGAGAAATGTACCTCCATTTTACCCCTACCGGACCCTGTCAAAGAGAAGAAGGGGGTGTAGATCAGGCCGACGCAAACAATCCAAAAAAGAGAATGAGGGACACTTAAATGCTGGGATATATAATCTAAGCAAGACGGAACTGAATCAAAATGAATTAAACATAATAAATTTGGGGTTGAAACGCGCACCAAGAAAAAGTTTGAATAATTTTGAAGTTTACATCGATACGCATAAATTCATTAGAACCCTCAACATGAAGAAATATTTTTTGAGTCAATCAGGTGAGACTCTGCCAAAAGTTTCCTATGTAACAGGGAAAGTTGACAGTGGCTTGAAAAATAAGTAAATTTTTAACCCCCAAAATCCAAGCAACCACTTTATTGAGGTTTTCAAGAGCATAGTATTGAAAGACATTGAGGAATTAATCCCAAGAAAAATAATTAACCCCGAATACATCAGGGAAGGCATAAAGTCACTGGAAGTTATTGTGCGCCCTGCTGATAAGGGGGGGTTGTAGTGAAGGAAAAATCCTTTTATAATAATCAACTGAGTGAACTGTTGGGAGATCAGAGCACCTACAGAAAACTCACGTCTGATCCCACAGAATCATATAGATCCCAATTGAACTCATTGGTGGAATGGGGCCATGGCATTAATGCCCTGAACTTGAAAGAGAAAGGAGAAACGCTATTTGGTACCCAGTGCGTGTAGGAATCCAATCATCAAATTGAGCATTATGGTCGAATCTCATCTGGTAACAGCTGACGTATGCTCCTTGTACACTATCATCCAGCATGAGGATGCAGCATTGGCTTTGAATTGGGCACTCAGTAGAAGGGAGGACATTCCACATATGCAGAAGTGCTTTTTGGGACATGCACTGGACTACTGCATGTCTTATAACTACTTTTGGTGGAATGGTGAATTTTTCTCGCAACAGATTGGCGTGGCTTTGGGAGCCAAATATGCTCCCAGCCTAGCCAACCTGTTTATGGCAGAATGGGAGGATAGGCACATTTTTAACAAAAGATTCCCCCAGTTGAAGTTCTATCGAAGATTTATAGATGACCTCCTGTTTATTTGGGAGGGATCACATGAATCAGCTGTGGAATTTCTAGAAGACCTGAACAAAAATACCAACAACATCAAGCTGGACGATCAGATTAGTGATAAAAGCATGAACTTGGATGTAGTTATTGAAAAGGAGAATAACCAACTAAACACTAAAGTATACTTCAAGCCAATGGACCGCAATAGCTACTTATCAATCAGAAGCGGGCATCATCCAGCTTGGATAAGAAATATCCATAAGGGACAAATGCTGCGGGTCCGACGAAACTGCACTAAAGTGGATGATTTCCATCAACAAGTACATCTACTTAAGAAGAAATTCCTGCAGAAGGGGTATACAGAGGACTCTCTAAATAGAATTATCCATGAAGTATCTGAGATTCCGAGGGAACAATGCTTAAAGAAGAAATCTGAAGTACAAACACCAAATAGCCAACATCAAGTGGGTTTTATATCCAAGTTCCATTGCCAGTACAAAGAAATTGAAAGCATTTTTCAGAAGCACTGGCATATATTGAGTAGGCTAGAAAAAGAAAGAAAAAAGGAGGGCTTACCGACCTAGTGCATTACCACTTCATTAAAATATGAATAAAAAGCAATAGTCCTACTCAGACAGAGCTTAAGTACAAGCTTATCGGACAAAAAAGGCTGTAATTCTTGGCATCCACTGACTGGACTTGACAACAGAGAGGGTTGGACGATACCCCAAAACATCCAGATGGCTGATGCGTTTCTGGGGCGCACCCCTTTCATCAGAGCCCAAAAGGTCCATGATAGCTCTCACACTGCCCTGCGTTATATATGTGTGTGCCCATGTGAGGAAGGCCCCAGCTCAGGTGGCCGGCAATTACCAAAACCCACCCCCTAGTGCTAGCTAGTTGCATATAGGTGGCCAGGAGGCAGCTCTAGCCTGTGTCGATAAATGTAGTCCTAGCTGGCCAGGCCTTAGGGCCCCACATAGGAGATGTTGTTAGGATTTTCTTCCACTGGTATTTGGTATTGATTGTTTGCTTTGTTCTAAAAAAGATGGGCGGATGCTCTTCTAACAATACAATATACTTGACTGTATCACTATTTGGCTAATGGTGAGAAGTGAGCTCTCTACAGACCCATGAGATTTTGGGCCTTGATTGTTCGATTGATTTTAATTTACCATCTCCAGCCCTATAAGGCCATTGAGAGGTGAGTCTTTAGTAGATCACTTAGGACACATATATATTTTTTGTTGTTCTGGATGTGAGTCCAAGTAGGACAATATCTCGTGGGTCTGGCACACAGTGGGTCGGTGGGTATTGTAATATTCGTACACGTATGTGTACAATACCATGCATGCGTGTGCATGTATGCTTTCTGGGTGCACATGTACACATACAGGTCCTTCTCAAAAAATTAGCATATTGTGATAAAGTTCATTATTTTCTGTAATGTACTGATAAACATTAGACTTTCATATATTTTAGATTCATTACACACAACTGAAGTAGTTCAAGCCTTTTCTTGTTTTAATATTGATGATTTTGGCATACAGCTCATGAAAACCCAAAAATCCTATCTCAAAAAATTAGCATATTTCATCCGACCAATAAAAGAAAAGTGTTTTTAATACAAAAAAAGTCAACCTTCAAATAATTATGTTCAGTTATGCACTCAATACTTGGTCGGGAATCCTTTTGCAGAAATGACTGCTTCAATGCGGCGTGGCATGGAGGCAACCAGCCTGTGGCACTGCTGAGGTGTTATGGAGGCCCAGGATGCTTCGATAGCGGCCTTAAGCTCATCCAGAGTGTTGGGTCTTGCGTCTCTCAACTTTCTCTTCCCAATATCCCACAGATTCTCTATGGGGTTCAGGTCAGGAGAGTTGGCAGGCCAATTGAGCACAGTAATACCATGGTCAGTAAACCATTTACCAGTGGTTTTGGCACTGAGCAGGTGCCAGGTCGTGCTGAAAAATGAAATCTTTATCTCCATAAAGCTTTTCAGCAGACGGAAGCATGAAGTGCTCCAAAATCTCCTGATAGCTAGCTGCATTGACCCTGCCCTTGATAAAACACAGTGGACCAACACCAGCAGCTGACATGGCACCCCAGACCATCACTGACTGTGGGTACTTGACACTGGACTTCAGGCATTTTGGCATTTCCCTCTCCCCAGTCTTCCTCCAGACTCTGGCACCTTGATTTCCGAATGTACTTTGGACCACTGAGCAACAGTCCAGTGCTGCTTCTCTGTAGCCCAGGTCAGGCGCTTCTGCCGCTGTTTCTGGTTCAAAAGTGGCTTGACCTGGGGAATGCGGCACCTGTAGCCCATTTCCTGCACACGCCTGTTCAGTGGCTCTGGATGTTTCTACTCCAGACTCAGTCCACTGCTTCCGCAGGTCCTCCAAGGTCTGGAATCGGTCCTTCTCCACAATCTTCTTCAGGGTCCGGTCACCTGTTCTCGTTGTGCAGCGTTTTCTGCCACACTTTTTCCTTCCCACAGACTTCCCACTGAGGTGCCTTGATACAGCACTCTGGGAACAGCCTATTCGTTCAGAAATTTCTTTCTGTGTCTTACCCTCTTGCTTGAGGGTGTCAATGATGGCCTTCTGGACAGCAGTCAGGTCGGCAGTCTTACCCATGATTGCGGTTTTGAGTAATGAACCAGGCTGGGAGTTTTTAAAAGCCTCAGGTATCTTTTGCAGGTGTTTAAAGTTAATTAGTTGATTCAGATGATTAGGTTAATAGCCCGTTTAGAGAACCTTTTCATGATATGCTAATTTTTTGAGATAAGAATTTTGGGTTGTCATGAGCTGTATGCCAAAATCATCAATATTAAAACAAGAAAAGGCTTGAACTACTTCAAGTTGTGTTTAATGAATCTAAAATATATGAAAGTCTAATGTTTATCAGTACATTACAGAAAATAATGAACTTTATCACAATATGCTAATTTTTTGAGAAGGACCTGTATATGTATATTCACTAGGAATAATAATGTTGTTGGTCTTTTTTAGGTATATATCTAATACTTTTATGACTTTTTATATTGTCTTTTATATCCATAAAAATATGTATTGTATTGTACAATTGTATTTATATATTTTATTTTTACCTATTTATGGGAAATTTTATGCCTAGCATTGCCTTAGCAAGTGTGCCTTTTTGGCCCACCTGGGGTCTTTTCAGCAATAGGTATTGCTGATCCCCAATGTTTGGGCTAATATTATCTACCTATTTTTATGTATTGTGAGGGGGGTTAGCTCGGCAGCGGGTGTGTGTGACCCCCGAGATGGGCTCCCCACACAAAAACAGGCCCAGCAAACGGAGGTTGTGGTTTTCAAAATCAAAAAGGTGCGGTTTATTTTCTATTTACAGTGACAAAACACAGCAAAGCAAAAGAAACATAAACAAAATAAATCCTGGTCAACTTGACCTCTGACTAAACATACAGGTTTCCTAACTAACAACTGGGATCAGCCTAGTGCTGTCCTAGTCCCTAAGTCCCTGGTTTTAAATGTCCAAGCAAATAGCCACACAGGCTTTGTCTCACCGCACAGGGGTTCACTCTCCCTAGACAGTCCACACAGGTCTGGGTCCAGGCATGAGCTAACATCTAATGAAGCTGGGAGTTCTTATAGAGGCCTAAATGAGCTGACAAGCTTCAGCTGGTCTCATCAACTCCCTGTCTGCACGACGCCCCACACTCTCCCTAGAGGTATGAGTCATCCATGAGCCCACTAGACTCAGCTGGGCTTATACAACTCTCCACCTAGTTGTATAAGTCGGCGTAAAGCCTGAATCTGGGCGAAATATATCTACCCCCCTGGATGCAACCAGGTGACTTTACCTTCCTGCTGTCACATACCCCCCCCCTCTTGTTTTAACCTCGGGGTTGGAACACCAGCAATCAGGCATTCATGTACTCGAGACAAAGCATCCACATTCCCCATTTGAACGCCAGGGCGATGCTTTACTGTGAAGTTGAATTCCTGGAGGGCCAGGAACCACCTATTCACTCTTCTATTTGTTTCCTTGTTTTGAGCCATCCACTTTAATGGAGCGTGATCCGTAACCATATCAAAGTGCCTACCTAGCAGGTAGTACCGAAGGGAATCTAGAGCCCACTTCACCGCTAAACACTCCTTTTCAACGGTGGCGTAATTTACCTCATGGGACTTCAACTTCCTGCTGAGGTAAATGACTGGGTGCTCTTCCCCGTTCCAGACCTGGGACAATACTGCTCCTAACCCCACATCTGACGCATCACTTTGTACGACAAAGTCTTTAGAGAAGTCGGGTGAGTACAACACTGGCTGGCTACATAAGGCTTGTTTCAAGAATTGGAATGCTGCCTCAGCCTCGGGGGTCCATTTAATCATGACCGACCCTTTCCCCTTCGTCAGGTTGGTTAGGGGCACAGCCTTAGAAGCAAAGTGGGGAATGAATCGCCGATAATACCCAGCGATTCCCAGAAAGGCTCGTACTTGCTTCTTGCTGTTGGGACGTGGCCAACTCTGGATGGCCTCGACTTTGTTGAGTTGGGGTTTTATTACTCCCCTCCCAATGGTGTACCCAAGATATTTGGCCTCCTCCTGCCCAATGGTACACTTCTTGGGGTTAGCCGTAAACCCCGCTTCCCGAACAGAGTCCAGGACTGCTTGCACTTTTGGCAGATGTGAGGCCCAATCTGTGCTATGGACAATTACGTCATCCAGGTAAGCCGCAGCATACTTCCGATGGGGCCTCAGCATCTGGTCCATTTTCCGCTGGAATGTGGCCGGCGCATTCTGTAACCCGAACGGCATTCTTTTATATTGGAACGCCCCGTCTGGGGTTACAAATGCGGTTTTCTCTTTGGCCGACTTGGCCAGGGGGATTTGCCAATACCCTTTTGTGAGGTCAAGAGTCGTCATGTATCGGGCTGTTCCCAGCCGGTCGATCAACTCATCTATACGTGGCATGGGGTAGGTGTCAAATTTTGTAACTTTGTTCAACTGTCGAAAATCGTTACAAAATCGCCAGCTCCCATCCGGTTTAGGCACTAACACAATGGGACTAGACCAATCACTTTGGGACTCCTCTATCACCCCTAAGTTCAGCATTTTCTGTACTTCCACCCGTATTGCCTCCCGTCGGGCCTCTGGGATCCGATAGGGTTTTAACTTCACCCTTTCACCGGGCGGGGTAATGATGTCATGCTCTACCCCAGATGTTTGTCCCGGCAGCTCAGAGAATACCTCCTTGTTGCGAAGCACAAACTCCTTAACCTCCTGTTGTTGGGGTTGTGACAAGGTGGCTGCTATTCCAACCTCAGGAATCACGCAACCAGTTTGAGCTGGTGACCAAGTGTCTGCGACTAGGGACTCTCTATCCCTCCAGGCTTTCAACAGATTAACGTGATAGATCTGTTCGGGCTTTCGCCTTCCTGGTTGTCTGACCTTGTAATTCACTTCGCTCACTTTTTCCATTATCTCGTAGGGGCCTTGCCATTTGGCAAGGAATTTACTTTCAACCGTAGGGACAAGTACCAGTATCCTATCCCCCGGGGAAAAGGTACGGGTCTTGGCTCCACGGTTGTACACTCTCTGCTGTGCTAACTGCGCTTGGGCCAAATGTTCCTTCACGATGGGCATTACCTGTGCAATTCGGTCTTGCATCAGGGCGACATGCTCAATCACACTCCTGTGGGGAGAACTCTCACTTTCCCAAGTTTCCTTGGCAATATCCAACAGCCCTCTTGGGTGTCTCCCATACAGTAACTCAAAGGGGGAGAATCCCGTAGAGGATTGGGGCACCTCCCTAATAGCAAACATCAGATAAGGAAGTAGACAGTCCCAATCCTTTCCATCTCTATCCACCACTTTCTTCAACATTTGTTTTAGGGTTTTGTTGAATCTTTCAACCAGCCCATCGGTTTGGGGGTGATACACAGATGTACGTAATTGCGTCACTTTGAACAATTTACACAGCTCCTTCATAACCCGGGACATAAAGGGTGTACCTTGGTCCGTAAGCAGTTCTTTACAAATACCCACCCGGCTAAACACAAGAGATAGCTCTTTGGCTATGGTTTTGGCCGAGGTATTTCGGAGAGGGATCGCTTCTGGATAACTGGTGGCATAGTCCATTATAACTAATATGTACTGGTGCCCCCTAGCAGACTTGATTATAGGACCTACCAAATCCATGGCGATCCTCTCAAACGGGACCTCAATGATGGGTAGAGGGACCAGCGGGCTACGGAAATGTGGCATCGGGGCCGACCTCTGACACACAGGGCAGGAGGAACAATAATTTTCTATGTCCTTCATCACCCCCGGCCAATAGAATCTCTGTAATACCCTCTCTCGGGTTTTCTCTGTCCCCAGATGACCTCCAAGAATGTGCCCATGGGCCAACTCCAACACCAACTTCCTGTAAGGTTTGGGCACCACAAGCTGCTCAACGGTTTCTTCTGCCCTTTTTGCCACCCGATACAGTAGGTCCTTCTCTACGCTGAAGTATGGGTAAGTGCAGGTATTATCTGGGTTCACTAACTCGCCATCTATTTTCACTACGTTTTCCCGTGCCTTTATTAGGGCGGGGTCTTTCAACTGTTCTGTGGCAAAGTTTTCCCTGTGAACCTCAAGATCAGAAAACTCCACAGACGGTAGGTTTTCGTCTGAGGAGGTGGGCTCCTCTCCAGTTTCTTGAGTCTCCCCTGCCAATACTGATAAGGGAAATTCCAGAGAGTCCTCACCACTCTCAGGGGAGTTCTGGCTATCACATTCCTGGTACATAGGGGCACCAGTGGGGGGCTCAGGATCATCCCACAGTTCCCAGAACTTCGGAAAATCCCTTCCCACAATGGCGTCATGCGGTAACTGAGATACTAAGCCCACTGGGTGAGAGAGGGTACCTTTGGGGGTCTCGAAACACACTGTAGTCACTGGATACTCTCGGGTGTCCCCATGCACACAAATAACAGCTACCTTGCTATTCCCAGAGACCTCTGTTTTAACTAACTCAGCCTTTATCAGGGTCACAAGGCTACCTGAATCCAGCAATACCACAACATTTCTACCATTAACACACATTTTGCATAAATGTTTCTCAGTTCCTCGAATGGCAGTGCATGCGACTGTCGCACACAGCGACTGACGTCTGCCCGTCAGAAAGTCACACTGCATGGGTTCCTCCACAACCGGGCAATTGGCTGAAATATGTCCCGCTTGCCGGCAGCGGTAGCAAACGATCCTTCTTGCGGCCTCTTGAGCCGCTGATTTCCCAGGCTGTTCTCGCCAAACTTGGGGTAGAGCTCCCACTCTCTCACTCTCTCCACCCTCACCCCTTGGAATCCTCTTATCCGCCCCTGGGGATGGTCTGGTCTTAGGGTGGAAAGTCCGAGTGTCTCTGGAAGAGGCCGTCAGGTTCTCTATAGCCAAGTATTTCTCCACACGATCCACAAGACCATCGGCCGTCTCTGGGTCTCCATGGCTTACCCACTTTTGGATGGCAGTAGGAAGAGCTCTCAAAAACCGATCCATTACAACACGTTCCACAATCTTTGGTGCGGACAAAGTCTCTGGCTGTAGCCACTTTCTGCTCAGGTGAATGAGATCATACATTTGAGACCTGGGGGGTTTTCCAAGCTGGAAAGTCCAGTTATGCACACGCTGAGCCCGGACAGCCTGGGTGACACCCAGCCTTGCCAATATTTCAGCTTTTAGCATCACATAGTCTTTTGCTTGGTTAGGCTCTAGGTCATAGTAAGCTTTCTGCGATTCACCAGTTAACAGAGGAGCCACCAGTCCAGCCCACTGCTCCTCAGGCCACTTTTCTCTTTCAGCGGTCCTTTCAAATGTGGTCAAAAATACCTCTGGATCATCCTCTCCAGTCATTTTTGTCAATAAACGACTCACCCCAAAGGACGCGGTATTAGTGGGACGGCTTTCCTCACTGGTCTGCGGACGTTGCTGCATTACTGCTTCCATCTGTTGTTGTAGTCTCTGCTCTTGCTTCTGCAACAGGTCTATGAAGCGGGCCTCAGATTGCTGCTGGGCTTGTTGCTGAGCCTCCAGACTCTGTTGCAAAGTTACGTTTGTCTGCTGCTGGGCTGCAAGGCTCTGTTGATGAGCTTGCTGCTGGGCTGCGAAGTTCTGTTGTTGAGCTGCAAGGCTCTTTTGCAAACCTGCATTTGTCTGCTATTGATTGGCATTTGCTAGAGCCAGCTGCTTCAGTATCTCCTCCATGCTGGCTTAAAAAAAAACTGCCACTGGTTCTCCACCAACTGTGAGGGGGGTTAGCTCGGCAGCGGGTGTGTGTGACCCCCGAGATGGGCTCCCCACACAAAAACAGGCCCAGCAAACGGAGGTTGTGGTTTTCAAAATCAAAAAGGTGCGGTTTATTTTCTATTTACAGTGACAAAACACAGCAAAGCAAAAGAAACATAAACAAAATAAATCCTGGTCAACTTGACCTCTGACTAAACATACAGGTTTCCTAACTAACAACTGGGATCAGCCTAGTGCTGTCCTAGTCCCTAAGTCCCTGGTTTTAAATGTCCAAGCAAATAGCCACACAGGCTTTGTCTCACCGCACAGGGGTTCACTCTCCCTAGACAGTCCACACAGGTCTGGGTCCAGGCATGAGCTAACATCTAATGAAGCTGGGAGTTCTTATAGAGGCCTAAATGAGCTGACAAGCTTCAGCTGGTCTCATCAACTCCCTGTCTGCACGACGCCCCACACTCTCCCTAGAGGTATGAGTCATCCATGAGCCCACTAGACTCAGCTGGGCTTATACAACTCTCCACCTAGTTGTATAAGTCGGCGTAAAGCCTGAATCTGGGCGAAATATATCTACCCCCCTGGATGCAACCAGGTGACTTTACCTTCCTGCTGTCACAGTATGTATACATTTTTTATATTTGGTCCACTTCCCCTCAGGGGGTCCCACCCACTGTGTGTACCTCCTTTTCTATGTGTGTGGTCGTGTGTTGAGGGTGCTTCAACCAGTTCAGTCTTTTGACCTAGCAGTATATGTATGGGTTGGGTGCTGGCTTAGTAATCCCTGTCCTATAGTTCTGGCATAGGAATTCCTGCTTTCCCCGCTTTTGCCAAGTAGAGGGGGTGCTGGCTCAATAATCCCTGTCCTATAGTCTTGGCATAGGAATTCTTGCTATCTCCGCTTTTGCCCATTAGAGGGAGCGGCGCGGCTGTGCTGAGTATACAATGGCATGTATAGTCTGGAGATCAGCAGGGGGAGGTCTCTTGATTGACCAGAAGTGGCGGGTGGAACGCTAACACACCCGCACTTCCTGGTGCTGCTGCTAGACATGGACGGCTAGGGAGGAAGCGGATATGACGCCTTGGCTCTACCGGAAGTGCGGGCCGGAACGCAGGAGGCACCTGCACTTCTGGGTTGCGAGACAGCCTGTGCCCCTATGGTTTTGCGGGGAGCATGCAATCTATACAGCTGCCATATGCTTGGTGCCAAGATGAGCGGATCCTCTTTTGGGGTAAGCGAGTGATATGCATGCATTCACATGTATGTGTGTATATATTTCCTCTCGGTCCCACTGTTTCTGCCCACGCTGATGTCCTTCCCAGCGTGACCCCCCGTGGTTTTGGGGAGTCCTAGTCCTGAGTAGCCGTGCCTATTTGAGATGTGTGCCATTGGTAGCTGTGGTCAGCACGTTTAGAGAGCAAACTAGTAATAGGTAGCAATAATAGAGGGTAGTGATATGGTGCCCTTCATCCTTTTCTCCCCCCCTTTTCCTCCCCTCCCACCCATTCCCTCCTCTCCCCTCCTCCCCCCATTCCCTCCCCTTTTCCTTTCCTCCCCTCTCCCTCCCCTCTCCCTCCCTTCCCCTCCCCATCCCTTCCCTTTCACCCCAGATACCATGATCTACCAATGGGCTGCCTCCTATGGGGTGGGCTGGCACAAACCTTTGGGTGGGGCGAGCCAGCACTAGGGGGTGGGTTTCGGTAATTGCTGGCCACCTGAGCTGGGGCCTTCCTCACATGTGCACACACATATATAACTGAGGGCAGTGTGAGAGCTATCACGGACCTTTTGGGCTCTGATGAAAGGGGTGTGCCCCAGAAACGCGTCAGACATCTGGATGTTTTGGGGTATCGTCCGACCCTCTCTGTTGTCAAGTCCAGTCGGTGGATGCCAAGAATTACAGCCTTTTTTGTCCGATAAGCTTGTACTTAAGCTCTGTCTGTGAGTAGGACTATTGCTTTTTATTCATATTTTAATAAACCTTTAAGTGGTAATGCACTAGGTCGGTGCGCCCTCCTTTTTTCTTTCTTTTTCTAGCCATATGAACACCCATTGTTCTGAGGAGGGCTGCAAGATCCTAGACTTTGCCTCTAGACAGAACCACACCACCTGTGTTTTGACGATACACCGAGAGCGCAGGAGATTTTTGTTTTACATATATTGAGTAGGGACAGACATTTAGGGCGAATATTAACCAACCAGCCCAAGTTCATTTATAGGAGAGCCCCAAATTTTGGAGACCAGATTGTGTAAAAAATCTTAGACCTCCCAAACCAACAGACTTTGAGGATCAACCTGAAAGGCTTCTTCTCTTGCAGAAAGTGTATATGCTGTAGAACTGTGAGGGTCAGCAATAGGGGGAAGACTGAAATCTCTAATAGGAAGGGTGAATCCTTTGACATTAAGGAGTTCATCACTTGCAATTCCTCACATGTTGTTTATCTCATGTGGTGTCCATGTGGACTGTCCATCTGTGACCCCTCAAAGCACCATGTCCCCATGTTGATGGGGACAAGGGCCTCATCCCCCACAACCCTTGCCCGGTGGTTGTGGGGGTCTGTGGGTGGGGGGGCTTATCGGAATCTGGAAGACAGCTTTAACAAAGGGGACCCCCAGATCCTGAAACCCCCTATGTGAATTGGTAAGGGGTACATTGTACCCCTGCCATTTCACAAAGAAAGTGTAAAAAATAAAAAGTAAAACACACAGACATTGTTGGGAAAAGTCCTTTATTAAAAATAAAAAAAAGATTCCAGTGGTGGCAATCCACTCTCGGTATCCAGCGATGGATGATCTCTCCTCTCCGGGGTCCAGGCTCCAACGATGATGTCCAGCGCAGAGAGGAACAGCACACGGTCCTCTCTTCACCGGAGCGGAGACACCCCGGGAATGACACGGCTTCAGCCAGTGACAGCTCTTAAGTAGCTGAGGGCGGGGCCACCCGTCACGTGACCCCGCCCCCCTCTGATGCAAGGGAAAACCTGGGCTTCCCCAGTGATGCGCGGGTGACCCCGCCCCCCTCTGATGTGTCCGTCATAATGTCACAGTCATGATAAAAATCGCTCATCGTCGCCATTACTAGTAAAAAAAAAAAATATTAATAAAAATGCCATAAAACTACCCCCTATTTTGTAGACGCTATAACTTTTGCGCAAACCAATCAATAAACGCTTATTGCGATATTTTTTATCCAAAAATATGTAGAATACGTATCGGCCTAAACTGAGGAAAAATAATGTTTTTTTATATATTTTTGGGGGATATTTATTATAGCAAAGAGTTAAAAATTTAATTTTTTTCAAAATTGTCGCTCTGTTTTTGTTTATAGCGCAAAAAATAAAAACCGCAGAGGTGATCAAATACCACCAAAAGAAAGCTCTATTTGTGGGAAAACAAAAAGGACATCAATTTTGTTTGGGAGCCACGTCACACGACCGCGTAATTGTCAGTTAAAGCGACGCAGTGCCGAATCGCAAAAAGGGGCCTGGTCCTTTAGCAACAAAATGGTCCGGGGCTTAAGTGGTTAATTTGCATCTTTTTTTTCCCCAACATGTTTCTTGCGACACTGTTGACTATTTGCAACAAAATGTTTGATGGTTCTGTGATCACTCCCCAATATCTTAGCAATTTCAAGAGTGCTGCATCCCTCTGAAAGACATTTCAGAGTCAGTTAAATCTCCTTTTTGGTCCATTTTGTTTGAGGAAAAAAAGCTGCCTAATAATAATTGATATAGGGCAGTGATGGTGAACATTGGCATCCCAGATGTTTTGGAACTACATTTCCCATGATGCTCAGCTACACTGCAGAGTTCATGAGTATCATGTGAAATAAAGTTCCAAAACATCTGGGGGTGCCAAGGTTCTCCATCACTGATATAGGATGTGGATCTCCTTAGGCCACACTCCCCCTCAGTACACAAATACACATCACCTGATATGCTTAAATCCAATAAGCATTCGAGTTTATACAGCTTGAAGTTAGACAATACGAATAAAAATTATGATTTTGTCAAAATACTTGCTCAAAAATTGTGCACACAGAGTATATGTTTGTGTCCTATTTTTATTTTCAAAATCATATGCATATTTTGGCACATTGAGAGCCCTCAACATTGCACAGCCTCTGTGAGAAAAGGTGGTTGTCCCAGCTTGCACCATAAGGGGGCAGCATTGTCATGTAGGTTTTCATACCACGGCAGTGAGGGCTAACTCGCCGACTGCTCTGTATTGTATGCGTTTTATATGTATAATTATGCATATATTTATTACAGGTATTTATGTAATGCCATCAATTTACGCAGCGCTTTACATATATAATACGTTCAAATCAGTTCCTGCGCTCAAGGAGCTTATAATATAAGGTCCCTATCTCATACACTAGGACCAATTTAGATAGGAGCCAGTCAACCAACCACACGTCTTTGGAGAACATCCAAACTCCAGGTAGGTAGTGCCATGGTTGGCATTTGAACCAATGACCCTAGTACTGCCAGTACTACTCAGCCACTGTGCTGTCCATCTATAGATAATGCGGTTTGGCGTCTCTACATATAAAAAGACTTATCAGGCCACATATGATTTACATTGTCATATTTTATTCTAAGCTAATGGTTTCAATTAGCTAATTATTAGGAAAAAAAAAGTGAAGCCAAGGTTGATGATATTTTGAAGAACATAACTTGGGGTTAGTTTGGTGTTCCAACCATTGAGTTCAGTTAAATAATCATAACTGGTGGTCAGCCGCCTTTCCATAGTGTACAAAACATTTTGTTTTAATTCTGTTGGATAACAAAATATTGAAAGATATTTTGGAGGATTTCAGAGAATGGATTGTCCATGCTCATATGATTTATATAGGGCTACAAAACGATTGCTTATGAACATTAGGTTTTAACTAGGCAAAAAGGTTAGAAATGGTAGGAATTCTGCCCCACTACCACTCTGATGACGATTGTGTAGTCCACACAGTCTTTAACGTTATTCTACAATCACGAAAAAATAATGATGATCTGGACAGCCGCACTCCAATCCAACGTGGCTTTATTCACAAAGTAAAATGAAAACAGGCACTACTTGTCACAGCAACAGAAAAATGGGGACAGCTAACGCGTTTCACACTTAGAAGTGCTTAGTCACAGCACTTCTAAGTGTGAAACGCGTTAGCTGTCCCCATTTTTCTGTTGCTGTGACATGTAGTGCCTGTTTTCATTTTACTTTGTGAATAAAGCCACGTTGGATTGGAGTGCGGCTGTCCAGATCATCATTATTTTTTCAATTGCCTAGTGCATTGCCAGCACCCTCGGTTCCTGGAAAGGTGAATTTTATTTTGGGTAAGCCTGTTTGGAGCGGCAATCCTTGTTTGTATTCTACAATCCCGGTTATGGGAATCTATACTAGAGAAAGTAATCAAATGTTCCACAAGAAGTCATCGCCTTTCTCACGCTACCCATTTTCCCCAATTGGCTGCATCAGTAACTGAATGCTCTCTTGCATGTTTAAAATTTTTTAAACTTCCCCAGGGCTATATATCCCATACAACCCTCTAGTGATCCTTCATGTGCCAGCCTTTGAGAGGTGAGATTTTCTGATAAATACATGGCCACATTGGGCAGGAAAAACACCATCTACCACCACTAAGACATTATCCCAACTGTGAAGCATGGTGGAAGCAATGTACTATGGATAGGGGGCTTTGCGCCTTATGGATTGGACCATTTGTAGTCACTCAGTGACAGACGTATTACAATTTGTGTCAGGAAATTCTACAACATAGTGTCAGGGTGGCTGTGATGTAACGTTCTGTAGACGTTGGGCAATGGTGCATGGTTGCAATCCAAAACGTAGAGTACAACCAAAACATTTTTTTATTTTGGATGGCCAAAGCCGAGACCTGACCTACTGTAAGTCATATTGCTGAACACCAAGGGACACAATCTGAGTAGTATTGCATAAAAACTTTCACAGATATGGCAGTAAAATAGAAGTGCATATTACAAAAAAGTCATGCGCAATTGGTAACTCTGCACACAGGGGTGGTAGGTATGATTCAGAAGGGGCACCACTGTTTGCCAGATTAGTGGAGAGACATTGGCAAGCAGGAAGTGGACCGGTCTGTGGAACACAGAGCAGAGTCGGCCGGTTTTTGGCTTTGCTACGTGTTTCAGATCCATCTAGCTCCTTTGTCAAGCCCCACTACACTCAGATTAGAACCCTCTGGTGTTCATTTATATATTTACAGAGATTTCCTCAGTCTCTGTGGAGCTGCAGTGGGTGTTAACCCCTATAGACATTTTTGGACTATTTCCCTTGCTTTGATCAGACCATTTAGTCAGTATTGATTCACTTGTGCACCATTTGCATTATTATTATTCTAAGACATATTGACCTGCTACAGCATGATCTAAAGCAGGATTTTTTTGTTTTAAAGCACAATATCCTTAAAATATATATATGAACAGAACATTTTGTTTTCGAATAGCTTATAACTGCCACTGTATCAATGGAAGCCACAGATGGGTTCATTTACCTGTATAGAGGTGAGGACTAGCTATTAGCTTTATGGTGATCTCCATGCAGGCACTGGATTCACATTTTGGTCAATCATATTTGTAAATTGTCTTTCTAGGAGGTAGATTAAAACTAAAATGCAGGCAGATATTAAAAGCACAAACCAATGCAGCTCTGTAATCAGTAAAACAAAAGTAAACTTTGGTGGGGATGAGCACAGTGTACTAGCAGATTATGACACACACCAATGGGCCTTCAAGCTCTCCTCCAGTGATGATAGGTCCAGGCTCCTGTCCAGGGCCGGATCTAGCCTATATGATCAGGGGGTGCATTATAAAAGGTCAGGGGGCATAATTTCAATGGTGTGAAAGAGAAGCAGGGAACCAGTATTCCCCCGGTTCACTCAACGCACTTTTGTACCACAAGACAAAATCTTGAAATACCGTTTGACAGGTAATGCAGAGGCAGAGCAGGAGTGAACAGGGAATGCTAGTGTGAATTGGGCTCTTATTGGATTAGGATGATTAAACAGAACCTGTGCCACCTTATACCAAGTGTCCCTTTCCGAGTACCCCCTTACATATGATGCCCCCCCTTGCATCAACTGTCTGCATCAGAGTCCCCCTCACATCAGTTGTTCCCATCAAAGTGCCCCTTACATCAACTGTCCTCATTAGAGTGTCCCTTTACATCAACTGTCCCCATCAGTGTCCCTCTCACATCAGTTGTTCCCATCAGATTGCCCCTTACATCAACTGTCTCCATTAGAGTTCCCCTTACATCAACTGTCCTCATCAGAGTGCCCCTTACATCAACTGTCTCCATTAGAGTGCCCCCTTACATCAACTGTCCTCATCAGAGTGCCCCTTACATCAACTGTCTCCATCAGAGTGTGCCCCCTTACATCAACTGTCCCCATCAGAGTGCCCCCTTTAAATCAACTGTCCCCATCAGAGTGCCCCCTTTACATCAACTGTCCCCATCAGAGTCCCCACACATCAGTTGTTCCCTTCAGAGTGCCCCTTACATATGTTGTTCCCATCAGAGTGCCCCCTTACATCAACTGTGCCCATCAGAGTGCTCCTTACATCAACTGTCCCCATAAGAGTGTCCTTTACATCAACTGTCCCCATCAGAGTCCCCACACATCAGTTGTTCCCTTCAGAGTGCCCCTTACATCAACTGTCCCCATCAGAGTGCCCCCTTTATATCAACTGTCCCCATCAGAGTGCCCCCTTTACATCAACTGTCCCCATCAGAGTCCCCACACATCAGTTGTTCCCTTCAGAGTGCCCCTTACATATGTTGTTCCCATCAGAGTGCCCCCTTACATCAACTGTGCCCATCAGAGTGCTCCTTACATCAACTGTCCCCATAAGAGTGTCCTTTACATCAACTGTCCCCATCAGAGTCCCCACACATCAGTTGTTCCCTTCAGAGTGCCCCTTACATCAACTGTCCCCATCAGAGTGCCCCCTTTATATCAACTGTCCCCATCAGAGTGCCCCCTTTACATCAACTGTCCCCATCAGAGTCCCCACACATCAGTTGTTCCCTTCAGAGTGCCCCTTACATATGTTGTTCCCATCAAAGTGCCCCCTTACATCCACTGTCCCCATCAGAGTGCTCCTTACATCAACTGTCCCCATAAGAGTGTCCCTTACATCAACTGTCCCCATCAGAGTCCCCACATATCAGTTGTTCCCTTCAGAGTGCCCCTTACATCAGTTGTTTCCATCAGAGTGCCCCCTTACATCAATTGTCCCCATCAGTGTGCCCCTTACATCAGGTGTTCCTGTCACGTACCTTGTGGCAGAGCTTGACGTGTAGAGGGAGACCTGTCGTACAGCCCCAGCTCAAGGACCACTGGTGTTGCGTTAGTGG
Organism: Rana muscosa; assembly: GCA_029206835.1. Lineage (NCBI taxonomy): Eukaryota > Metazoa > Chordata > Amphibia > Anura > Ranidae > Rana > Rana muscosa. The sequence goes on from CM055125.1 coordinate 6,781,300, forward strand.
CCACCAGAGCGCGGTGAGGTATTAGTGCCTGCAAGATCTTCCGTTGGTCGCAGAGGTGTGTGCAGGCCCGGACTGGGACAAAAAATAGCCCCGGGCATTTTAGACTGAGCAGCCTGGGGGTGGGGGGGACGTGGCGGCGGTTAATGATGGGATGTGGGGTTCCAGCACCTTGTACCTCTGGACACCTTTACATTACACAGCACCCTGCACCTCTGGACCCCTTTACATTAAACAGCACTTTGCACCTCTGGACCCCTTTACATTACACAGCACCCTGCAGCTCTGGACCCCTTTACATTACACAACACCCTGCACCTCTAAACCTCTTTACATTACACAGCACCCTGCACCTCTGAACCCCTTTACATTACACAGCACCCTGCACCTCTGGACCCCTTTACATTACACCAGACCTTTCACCTCTGAACCCTTACATTACACAGCACCCTGCACCTCTGGACCCCTTTACATTACATAGCACCGCACCTCTGGACCCCTTTACATTACACAGCCCCCCACAGTTTGTTACACAGACACCCCCTAACAGTTCTGGACCCCCTGCTTGTTACACAGACCTCCCTACAGTACAGACCCTCTCCCTACAGTGCAGACCCCCTACATTACAGACCCCCTACATCACAGCCCACTCTACAATACAGCCCCCTCTACAATACAGACCCCCCTACAATACAGACCCCCTCTACAATACAGACCCCCCTACATTACAGACCCCCTCTACAATACAGACCCCCTACATCACAGCCCCCCCTACAATACAGACCCCCCCTACAATACAGACCCTCCCTACATTACAGACCCCCCTACAATACAGACCCCCCTACATTACAGGACCCCCTACAATACAGACCCCCCCTACATTTCAGACCCCCCTACAACACAGACCCCCCTACAATACAGAACCCACCTACATTTCAGACCCTCCTACAATACAGAACCCCCCTACATTTCAGACCCCCCTACAATACAGAACCCCCCTACAATACAGAACCCCCCTACATTTCAGACCCCCTACAATACAGAACCCCCCTACATTACAGACCCCCCTACAATACAGAACCCCCCCTACATTTCAGACCCCCCTACATTTCAGACCCCCCTACATTACAGACCCCCTACAATACAGAACCCCCCCTTCAGACCCATAATGTACCTCAGATCAGCGCGGGACTGCACGGCGGGTCCCCTCCCCCTGTGTGGACATAAAGGAGGAGGGGGAGGCGGCTTCACTCTGTGTGAGACAGCTGAGCCGAGACTGATCAGATCATCAGTGCCGCGGCCACCTTGCCAGAGAGAAGGGGATCGTTGCGGGTCCTGCCCCCCTGATGTGCCAATGGGTGTCACTGTCACTCGAGTGCGGCTCTGACTAGCAGCTGAGAGTGCACTGGTGTGGGGGGAGACGTGACATGCAGCCCGGCAGGCCTGCGGGCCGTTGTGGTCCACCGGGCATATCCCCTTTGGCCAGTCCGGGCCTGGGTGTGTGGCAGGTGCGTCACCAGAGCTGGGCTGGATAGCTAAAGCAGCAGATGGCAGCAGGAACAGTAGATGCAGACAGTGAATGGAGGACCGGCGTCACCAGGCACCATGCAGAGCAGGACAGATGGATTATGCAGGGTCAGACAAGCCAAGTCAGCAATGGATGATCAGAAGAAAGCATTAACGGAGGCAGAGGTTGGCAACAGGATATCAGGCAGATGAGAGATATAACAACGTTTTAAGGCAAGCCGAGGCCAGGATAGGTGGAGAGCAAGCGTGGTCAGGATAAGCCGGGTCATACACAGGAATCAAGCAGAGATCACAGGAACAGGTAGACGGGTAAAGCAGCAATGACCTACTGCAGCTGCTGCCCTTATATAGGCCATTTGGCGCATGTGCATAGGCGTTCACTTGTCCCAGCAAGACAGGCACCTGCATGGTATGTGCATTGGCCTTTGCCTTGGAGCTTCAGCACGTCCCTGACAGTTCCCATCAGACATCAGAGTGCCCCTTACATCAATTGTCTCCATCAGAGTCCACCTCACATCAGTTATTTCAATCAGAGTGGCCCTTACATTAACTGTCTCCATAAAGGCCCGTACACACGATCGGATATTCCGACAACAATTGTGGATGTGTTTTGTCAGATAACCCGACCGTCTGTATGCTTCATCGGACAATTGTTGTCGCAATTTCCGACAACAAATGTTGGATGGCCGTGCTCTCAAATTGTCCACAAATGTGTTCCGTTGGATTAGCCGATCGTGTGTACACAAATCCGTCTGACTAAAATCCAAAGTACAAACCCGCATGCTCCGAACCAATGCTAACCATCAGACAACATTAGCAGAAGTTGCCCAAAGGGTGGCGCTAAAGAGCTGAAAAAACACGTAGTTTTGTGTATTTTGGCTGAAAAAGTTCTGCCATCTTCATGCAGAACAAGTTCACGGCCAATGCCCTTCGGACAAAAATCCACGGATTTGTCCGATGGAAGTCCGATCGTGTGTACGAGGCTTTAGAGACCTGGGGGGCACAGCCCATTGTAGCACCTCGCCAAGATCTGGGCCTGCACCAGTCACCATTGCATCCCCCCGCCACTGACTGTCTGGGTCCCGCAGCGATCCTGCTTAGCCTTTGGGCAGCTAATTGATGATGTAACTCCCGCATGCGGAAGTTATATCATCCCCAGCACTTGGCCTGTTCCTAGCATACAGTGGGTCAAAAAAGTATTTAGTCAGCCACCAATTGTGCAAGTTCTCCCACTTAAAAAGATGAGAGAGGCCTGTAATTGTCATCATAGGTTTACCTCAACTATGAGAGACAAAATGTGGAAACAAATCCTGACAATCACATTGTCAATATCAAAAGTTCATCCCAATAATTTGTTATATATCCTTTGTTGGCAATAAAAGAGGTCGAACATTTTCTATAAGTCTTCACAAGGTTGTCACACACTGTTGCTGGTATGTTGGCCCCTCCTCCATGCAGATCTCCTCTAGAGCAATGATGTTTTGGGGCTGTCGCTGGGCAACACGGACTTTCAACTCCCTCCAAAGGTTTGAGATCTGGAGACTGACTAGGCCACTCCAGGACCTTGAAATGCTTCTTACGAAGTCACTCCTTCGTGGCCCGGGCGGTGTGTTTGGGATCATTGTCATGCTGAAAGACCCAGCCACGTTTCATCTTCAATGCCCTTGCTGATGGGAGGAGGTTTGCACTCAAAATCTCATGATACATGGCCCCATTCATTCTTTCATGTACACGGATCAGTCGTCCTGTTCCCTTTGCAGAGAAACCGCCCCAAAGCATGATGTTGCCACCCCCATGCTTCACAGTAGGTATGGTGTTCTTTCGTTGCAACTCAGCCTTCTCTCTCCTCCAAACACAATGAGTTGTGTTTATACCAAACAGTTCTACTTTGGTTTCATCTGACCATATGACATTCTCCCAATCCTCTTCTGGATCATCCAAATGCTCTCTAGCAAACCTCAGACGGGCCCGGACATGTACTGGCTTAAGCAGGGGGACACGTCTGGCACTGCAGGATCTGAGTCCCTGTCGGCGTAGTGTGTTACTGATGGTAGCCTTTGTTACGTTGGTCCCAGCTCTCTGCAGGTCATTCACTAGGTCCCCCCGGTGGTTCGGGTATTTTTGCTCACCGTTCTTGTGATCATTTTGACCCCACGGGGTGAAATCTTGCGTGGAGCCCCAGATCGAGGGAGATTATCAGTGGTCTTGTGTGTCTTCCATTTTCTAATTATTGCTCCCACAGTTGATTTCTTCACACCAAGCTGCTTGCCTATTGCAGATTCAGTCTTCCCAGCCTGGTGCAGGTCTACAATTTTTTTTCTGGTGTCCTCGACAGCTCTTTGGTCTTCACCATAGTGGAGTTTGGAGTGTGACTGTTTGAGGTTGTGGACAGGTGATTTTATACTGATAACAAGTTCAAACAGGTGCCATTAATACAGGTAATGAGTGGAGGACAGAGGAGCCTCTTAAAGAAGAAGATACAGGTCTGAGAGAGACAGAAACCTTGCTTGTTTGTAGGTGACCAAATACTTATTTTCCACCATAATTTGCAAATAAATTCTTTCAAAAATCAGACAATGTGATTGTCTGGATTTGTTTCCGCATTTTGTCTCTAATAGTTGAGGTATACCTATGATGACAATTACAGGCCTCTCATCTTTTTAAGTGGGAGAACTTGCACAATTGGTGGCTAGGGATGAGCTAGGAATGTTCGACTCGAACATTGCCTGTTCGCCCGTTCTCCGAACAGTGAACAATTTGGGGTGTTCGCGGCAAATTCGAAAAGTCTATGGGAGAAATCAAAAGTGCTAATTATAAAGGCTTATATGCAAGTTTTTGTCATTAAAAGTGTTTGGGGACCGGGGTCCTGCCCCAGGGGACATGTATCAATGCAAAAAAAAGTTTTAAACACGGCAGTTTTTTCGGGAGCAGTGATTTTAATAATGCTTAAAGTGAAACAATAAAAGTGAAATATTCCTTTAAATTTCGTACCTGGGGGGTGTGTATGATATGCCTGTAAAGTGGCGCATGTTTCCCGTGCTTAGAACTGTCCCTGCACAAAGTGTCATTTCTGAAGGAAAAAAAGTAATTTAAAACTCACTCGCGGCTATAATGAATTGTCGGCTCCCGGCAATACATAGAAAAGTCATTGATAAAAAAAAAAAGCATGGGGGTTCCCCCAAATTCAATTACCAGGCCCTTCAGGTCTGGTATGGATTTTAAGGGGAACTCCACCCCAAATTTAAAAGAAAATGGCGTGGAGTTCCCCCAAAAATCCATACCAGACCCTTTATCCGAGCACGCAACCTGGCAGGCCACAGGAAAAAAGGGGGGGGACGAGAGAGCGCCCCCCCCCCTCCTGAACCGTACCAGGCCACATGCCCTCAACATGGGGAGGATGTCCCCATGTTGATGGGGACAAGGGCCTCATCCCCACAACCCTTGCCCGGTGGTTGTGGGGATCTGCGGGCGGGGGGCTTATCGGAATCTGGAAGACCCCTTTAACAAAGGGGACCCCCAGATCCCGGCCCCCCCCTATGTGAATTGGTAAGGGGTACATTGTACCCCTACCATTTCACGAAGAAAGCGTAAAAAAAAATGTAAAAAAAACACACAAACACCTTGGAAAAGTCCTTTATTAAAAAGAAAAAAAGAAAAAAGAAAAAAAACATTCCAGCGATGAAATCCAGGGTCCCGCGGCGATCCGATGTCCAGCGCTGTTCACACGAAACGTCATTGGCTGAGCCTGAGCGGACCTGATGGGGAACTTCCTCCGCAGTGTAATAAATGAATAGACTCGCCCCTTCTAAAGTTCCCCATCAGGTCCGCTCAGCCAATGACGTAGGTGTAAGGCTAAGCGGACCAGATGCGGAACGTGAGAAGGGGCGGGTCTATTCATGTATTACACTGCGGAGGCAGTTCCCCATCAAGTCCGCTCAGCCAATGACGTAGGCGGGGTCTGACATACGAGGGGGCGGACCTGATGGGGATTTTCCTCCACAGTGTAATAAATGAATAGACCCGCCCCTTCTCACGTTCCGCATCTGGTCCGCTTAGCCTTACACCTACGTCATTGGCTGAGCGGACCTGATGGGGAACTTTATAAGGGGCGGGTCTATTCATTTAATACACTGCACTGTTTACACAGAAAAAGAAATTGGGGGGGGGGGGGAAAGAGGGAGAAAGTTTTCTTTTTAGCCAGAAGAACTTTGGTCTCTTCTGCCAAAATTTCTACTTACTCTAATTATATTTATATTTTTTAGGGAAAGCAGTATTACTGCCTTAATTTGACTTTGCATAAGCCCCTTTGCAGTTCCTGTACAACCGAGCTTAACTTGTTGGAGCCCGGGCCATAGACAAATGATGGCAACAAGGTGGCTCTAGAAATCCAGGAGGCCGTCAATAGATGGCCTCGGCTCCTCCGGCCACTGGGGGGCGTGCGTGTGCCCGGTGCGTCACTGAGATGCCGATGAGCGTGCCTGACGGCCGCGATCGGTTACACAGCCAAGGACATGGATCTGTAAACACAGAGATCCATGTCCTGTCAGGGAGAGGAGACCGATGCTGTGTCCCTTGCACATAGGGACACAGATCGGTCACCTCCCCCAGTCAGTCCCCTCCCCCCACAGTAACAATCACTTCTAGGGAACACATTTAACCCCTTCCTCGCCCCCTAGTGTTAACCCCTTCCCTGCCAGTCACATTTATACAGTAATCAGTGCATATTTATAGCACTAATCGCTGTATAAATGTGAATGGTCCCAAAAATGTGTCAAAAGTGTCCGATCTGTCCGCCATAATGTCGCAGTCCCAATAAAAATTGCAGATCGCCGCCATTACTAGTAAAAAGAATATAATAAAAATAAATCATAATTCTATCCCCTATTTTGTAGGTACTATAACTTTTGCGCAAACCAATCAATATACGCTTATTGCGATTTTTTTTTACCACAAATATGTAGAAGAATACATATCGGCCTAAACTGAGAAAATTTTTATTTATTTTTTTAATTGGGATATTTATTATAGCAAAAAGTTAAAAAAATTGTGTTTTTTTTCAAAATTGTCGCTCTTTTTTTGTTTATAGCGCAAAAAATAAAAACCGCAGAGGTGATCAAATACCACCAAAAGAAAGCTCTATTTGTGGGAAAAAAATGACGTTAATTTTGTTTGGGAGCCACGTCGCACGACTGCGCAATTGTCAGTTAAAGCGACGCAGTGCCGAAAGCTGAAATTTTGCCTGGGCAGGAAGGGGGTATATGTGCCCAGTAAGCAAGTGGTTAAACTGGTTGAAGCAGCACGAGGAACCAATCATTTATGCTGTAGCCCCGCCCCCAGGTGCATGCTAATAGAAGGAGAGAGCTAAGTGACAGAGGAGCCCATCAGTCTTCTGCTTCTCCTTTCACTGTCTAGTCATGGAAGAGACATGAAAGTTGGAACTGCAGCAGATGAGCTGAGGTCCCCTCCCCTGCCTGGGAACATTGTGCAGAGCTGTGTAAATCTCAGGACCAGGTAACAGAAATACATTATATCTGTATATTTAGCTGTTTGTCTGGAGTTGAACTTTAAAGATAGCTACAATAAAATTGCGTGATCTTCTTTTATATTTATCAACTGTTGAACTTGAGAATGAGGGACCTTTTAGGAAGACAGTGACCTGTGTTGTACCACATCAAAAAGTTCGTGTGGCAAAACATGATAGTGGGAGGGGCTTACGGTTCGTGGTAAAAACAAAACCTGGGCTTCCTTGTGCTTAGAAAATAATGCTTTGATTGCTGTGCCACAAGCTGGAGTCTCAGGGAAACATATAAACCTCAAAAGGCACATGGAAGGCAGGAAGGAAGGATCACTATGGTACATTGAAGGCAGGAAGGATCACTATGGAATATAGAAGGCAGGAAGGATCACTATGGTGCATGGAGGACAGGAAGTATCACGATGACGCATGGAAGGATCACTATGGCACATGGAAGGAAGGAAGAAAGGATCACTATGGCATATGGAAGGAAGAGAGATATTGGAGAGTTCACTCAACCGAGGCTGGCTGGTCTCCCGAATCTCAAGCAGTGACATCATGAGCACTGCTTTTAAATTGCCACCCACACAACCCCTTCACAAGCACACGATTGGCTGCACGCCAGGGGTTGTGGGTGGGCATGTGGACATGGGGAGGAGGTGGAACTGACCTAGCTTTCCTCCTCTCCCATTCGTACGGGATGTAGAGCGGGCGGGCAAGTGAGTGGGAGGGGGACATGGGTGCTTTGCTGGCAGGGCACTGAGCGAGTTTCAGCCTTGACAGCTGCAGCACAGCGCGCACCTGCCAGGTGGACTAGTGGTGTCAAGTGCCAGAACTTGTTCCAGCACTAGGTTCTCCACTGCAGGATTCAGCCCAGATTTGTGGGACACCAAGATTTACTTGAAATCCCGGGATGGTTCCGTCAAATCCGGGATGGTTGGGAGGTATGGTAAAGGCTGGATTTATTGCTTTTTTTATGTTTAAGCAGTACGCATAGTAACATACAAGTCTAGGTATGAATGGATCCATAGGTTCTCCCTTTATGTTTTCCATTAAACTGCAGTACATAGATGTGAACCAGCCACACCTGAACGACCACAACATACAGGGATATACAATGTAATACTGACATATAATCACACACATAGGTTGGACTTGATGGACTTATGTCTTTTTTCAACCTCACCTACTATGTAACATAGGGAATTCTTTGAAATGCTTTTTCATGCAGCAAAATGTAAGCGTTCTGCCTCCTCAAAGCGGGCAAATATGAATTGCCCCTAAAAGATTGTGAAATCAAATTGTACCATGTGCAGCTGGATTGGATAGAGTGATTACCCAACATAGATTAATTGCCATTGTATGAAGAATCACACGTTAAATATGGGGTAATGGCTTAGTGGTTAGCATGTCTGCTACCTTGCAGCACTGGGGTCCTCAATTTGAAACCCAGTCAGAACACTATCTGCATGGAGTTTGCATGCTTCCTCTGTGCTTTTACCAGTGAGGCTATTGGCTCCTGTCTAAATTGCCCCAAGTATGTATTAATGTGAGATAAAGACCACCTTATATTGTAAGCTGCTTAAGGACCAGGACTGATGTAAATGTATAATATGTAAAGTGCTGCGTAATCTGTTGGTGCCACATAAATTACCTGTAATTGGAAAAGATGACTCGCCCTTTCGCTGCAGATCGCAAGTGCAGTGTGTTTTGAACGTGTTGCTTGAACACATTTTATTTCATTTCTTCATTTTTTTTTTAAATTGTGACAAAAAATTACAACTTAAAAAACCCACCATGTCCAAATCATTTGGTGGAGGGGGGATCATGGTGTGGGGGTTGTTTTTCAGGGGTTGGGCGTGAAGGAAACGCTTTGGGGGTGGCCCCTTCCTGTTCCAACATGACTGCGCACCAGTGCACAAAGAAAGGTCCATAAAGACATGGAGTGTCCTCTGAGTTTGGGGTGGAGGAACTTGACTGTCCTGCACAGACTCCTGACCTCAGCCCGATAGAACACCTTTGGGATGAATTAGAGCAGAGACTGCGAGCCAGGCCTTCTCGTCCACAAATGCTCTTCTGGAAAAATGGTCAAACATTCCCATAGACACACTCCTAAACCTTGTGTATAGCCTTCCCAAAAGAGTTGAAGCTGTTATAGTTGCTAAGAGTTGCCCAAAATTCACACACTAGAACACCTTGATTGAACAAGCTGAAGTTAGAAGCTGATTGGCTACCATGCACAGCTGCTCCAGTTTTAGTAAATCAACCCCACAATTTCTCTTCTGTATTAAAATGATTCTAAAGTCTCATTTAAAAGAAAGAAATAAATAAACAAACATGTTATACTAACCTCCTCTGTGCAGTTGGCTTTGCACAGAGCAGCCCAGATCCTCCTCTTCTCGGGTCCCTCTTCGCTGCTCCTGGCCCCTCCCTCCTGTCGAGTGCCCCCACAGCAAGCAGCTTGCTATGGGGGGCACCCAAGCCCAGTTACAGCTTTGTGTATCCATTCAGACACGGAACCCCTACCCCTCTCTCCCCTGATTGGCTAACTGACTTTGATTGACAGCCGCGGGAGCCAATGACGCTGCTGCTGTGTCTCAGTCAATCTGGAGGGAGAGTCCCAGACGGCCAAGACACTCGTGGACATTGCTGGACAGAGATGGGTCTCAGGTTTGTAATTAGGGGGTGCTGGAGGGGGGGGGGGCTGCTGCACACAGAAGGCTTTTTATCTTATGCATAGAATGCATTAAAGCGGAGTTCCACCCAAAAATTTAACTTCCGTTTTTCTGAAACCCCCCTCTCCGGTGTCACATTTGACACCTTTCGGGGGGAGCAGATACCTGTGTGAGGCTGGGTTCACACTGGTACGACACGACAGTCATACAACTTTCATCCTACTTTGCTCTGTGACATCAGTCCTACATTGATCCTAAATTGGTCCGACATCCATCCAACTTTCATGAACAGGATACTACTTTGATCCGACTTTGTGATAGTCTGACTTGTCCTTTGACCAATCAAAACAATCCCAGTGTGAGATAAATTCCTTTTACTGCTGCTGTAATCACATGTCGGATGTCAAAAGTCGGATGGTAAGGACAAGGATCCTACCTTGATCCGACTTCAATGATATTCAATAGGCTGAAGTCGGATCAAAGTCGGACCAAAGTAGTAGGGAGCATTTTCAAAGTCGGACCGACATGTGTCGGACCAGTTAAGACGGCTCCCATAGGGAAACATTGATTTTCACACGTCACGCGACATGAGCTCCCAATGTCGGAGCGTTTGTCGGACCAGTGTGAACCCAGCCTTAGGCTGGGTTCACACTAATGCGACACGACAGCCGTCCTACTTTGGATCCGACTTTGCCCCGCGACATGAAGCCGACATATGTCCGACTTTCAATGAACGGGGATCCGACTTGGATCCCCGTCAATAGCAGGCACTGTGTTTGGTATGAATCTTGAGGGGGAACTCCAGGCCAAATTTTAAATAAAAAACCGGCATGGGTTCCCCCTCCAGGAGCATACCAGGCCCTTGGGTCTGGTCTGGATTTGAAGGGGAACCCCTACGCCGAAAAAACGGCGTGAGGGTCCCCCCAAAATCCAAACCAGACCCTTATCCGAGCACGCAACCTGACAGGCCGCAGGGAAAGAGGGGGGGCCGAGAGAGCGCCCCCCCCTCCCTCCTGAACCGTACCAGGCCGCATGCCCTCAACATGGGGGGTTTGGTGCTCTGGGGCAGGGGGGCGACCTGCGGCCCCCCCACCCCAAAGCACCCTGCCCCCATGTTGATGAGGACAGGGCCTCTTCCCGACAACCCTGGCCGTTGGTTGTCGGGGTCTGCGGGCGGGGGGCTTATCGGAAATGTTGACGCGTCGCTTCCTCCCGCTGTAATACTGGCTGTTCGCTCCACTCTGAATTAATATAGGCTTCTCATGACGTCACAGTCACATGCTCCCATGACGTCACAGTCACATGCTCCGGGGCCACCCGGAGCATGTGACTGTGACGTCATGAGAAGCCTATATTAATTTGGAGCGGAGCGAACAGCCAGTATTACAGCGGGAGGAAGCGACGCGTCAACATCAAGGAGGAGAAGAAGGAAGAAGACGGTGACGGCGACGGGAAGACCGGCCCCTCCACTAGCAAAAGAGCTGGAAGAAGATAGTGGAGGGGCCGGCAGAAGAACAACGGAGAGCCGGACGAGACGAGGGGAAGACCGGGCCTCCGCTAGCAAAAGAGCTGGAAGAAGATAGCGGAGGCCCGGCGGAAGAAAGAACCGGAGAGCTGGAGAAGAAGAAGGCGACGGAGAAGACCGGGCCCCGCTAGCAAAAGAGCTGGAAGAATATAGCGGGGGCCCGGCAGAAGAAAGAACCGGAGAGCGCGGAGACTCCCGGAGCTGTGCAATAAATTAATTTAAAAAGCTGTGTTGTGTTTTTATTGACATTTTTTCCACCAGGTGAATGGGTAGGGGTACAATGTACCCCATACTCATTCACATAGGGTGGGGGGCCGGGATCTGGGGGCCCCCTTATTAAAGGGGGCTCCCGGATTCCGATAAGCCCCCGCCCCCCGCCCGCAGACCCCGACAACCAACGGCCAGGGTTGTCGGGAAGAGGCCCTGTCCTCATCAACATGGGGGCAGGGTGCTTTGGGGTGGGGGGGCCGCAGGTCGCCCCCCTGCCCCAGAGCACCAAATCCCCCATGTTGAGGGCATGCGGCCTGGTAAGGTTCAGGAGGGAGGGGGGCCGCTCTCTCGGCCCCCCTCTTCCCCTGCGGCCTGCCAGGTTGCGTGCTCGGATAAGGGTCTGGTTTGGATTTTGGGGGGGACCCCCACGCCATTTTTTCGGCGTAGGGGTTCCCCTTCAAATCCAGACCAGACCTAGGGGCCTGGTATGCTCCAGGAGGGGGAACCCATGCCGGTTTTTTATTTAAAATTTGGCCTGGAGTTCCCCCTCAAGAGCAGCACAGCACAAGTCGCATGCCAAAGTCGGATCATGCAAGACTGCGGTCCGACTTTGATCCGACTTCAATGATAGTCAATGGGCTGAAGTCGGATCAAAGTCGGACCAAAGTAGTACAGGGAGCATTTTCAAAGTCGGACCGACATGTGTCGGACCAGTTAAGACGACTCCCATAGGGAAACATTGATTTTCACACGTCATGCGACATGAGCTCCCAATGTCGGAGCGTTTGTCGCCCCAGTGTGAACCCGGCCTCATACAGGTATTTGCTCCCACTCCCGGGCATAGATACCTGAGCCACCCGCGGGTATCTATGCCACTTCCTGTCTCCCCCTCTGTCTTCTGGGAGAACCACAGGTCCCAGAAGACAGCAGGGGCCAGTGGCATCACGCAGTGCGAGTCGCGCATGCGCAGTAGGGATGCAGGCTTGCGGCTTCACTTCCTGGTTCCCTTACCGAAGATGGCGGCGGCAGTATCCGAGAGCTGAGGCATCGATCGGCTTCGGGTGCCGACATCGCGGGCGCCCTGGACAGGTAAGTGTCCTTATTTTAAAAGTCAGCAGCTGCAGTATTTGTAGCTGCTGACTTTAAAAAAAAAAAAAAAAAAAAATTTGGCGGACCTCCGCTTTAAGATAAGAAAACCTTCTGCCTTTACAACTCCTTTAAATATCCTGCCTGTATGCCATTTTTTTAAAGTTCCACTTTAACCACTTAACGACCGCCCACCGCCGATTTACGTCGGCAGAATGGCACGGACAGGCAGAATCACGTAGATCTACGTGATCGCCTTTGTGCAGTTGGGGGGTCCATCCGGACCCCCCTTCACTGCAGTGAGCGGCCGTTAAGTGTTCGGGAGCGATCAGGCATGAGGGGGCGGCCGCTCGATTCCGCCCCCCCCCTCGCGATCGCTCCCGGCCAATGAAAATGCTTCCTCCGCCATGTGATGTAAACAAGGCTGGAGGAAGTGATGTCATCTCCCTCGCCGCGGTCTTTCCGTTCCCGGCGCCGAGCAGAGAAGAAGCAGGTTAGTGCACCAACAGTCCACTGACACGTAGGTACACATAGGCACACAAATCACCCCCCAGTCACCCCCAGATCACCCCCCAGGTCACCCCAAAGCCCCCAATCACAGTGTCACTGATTGCAGTGATCATTTATTTTACTGATCACTGCATTTAGTGTCATCTGTGATTGTAAAAAGTTGCAGGGCAGTTAGGATTAGGCCCCTTTAGGTCCAGGGTAGCCCCCTAACCCCCCCCCCTAATAAAGGTTTAACCCCTTGATCACCCCCCAGGTAACCCTTTCACCCCCTAACTTCAGCGTCACTAAGCGATTGTTTTTCCGATCGCTGTATTCATGTCGCTGGTGTTTTAGATTATTAGTTATTTTTTTTTAGGTTCGCCGCAGGTTTTTATTAGTGTCAGGTACCCCCATATATTATTTTAACCCCCTGATTGCCCCTAGAGTTAACCCTTTCACCAGTGATCGCCGTATAAGCGTCACTGGTGTCACTGGTTAGCCAGTAAGTTATTTAGTTATTTAGGTTACCCGTCAGGTTTTTATATAGTGTCAGGTACCCCCATATTTAACCTAATAAAGGTCTTAACCCCCTGATTGCCCCTAGTTAACCCTTTCACCAGTGATCACCATATAAAGGTTACGGGTGACGCTGGTTGATTAGTTTGCTTTTTATAGCATCAGGGCACCCGCCGTATATAACCCAATAAAGGTTTAACCCCCCTGATCGCCCGGCGGGTGAGATCAATTAGGTTTTAGCGCCAGAGAGGGTCTGCGTCGCCCCAGGCAGTGTTAGGTTAGTGCCAGTAACGCTAACACCCACGCGCAAAGCATACACCCCCCTTAGTGGTATAGTATCTGATCAGATCTATACTAGCATCCCCAGCGGTTTAGGGTTCCCAAAAACGCAGTGTTAGCGGGATCAGCCCAGATACCTGCTAGCGCCTGCGTTTAGCCCCTCCGCCCAGCCCAGCCCACCCAAGTGCAGTATCGATCGATCACTGTCACTTACCAAACACAACACACATAACTGCAGCGTTCGCAGAGACAGGCCTGATCCATATCAACCAGTCCATAGCAAACGTCCATAGCAACCAATCCATAGCAACCGTCCATAGCAACCATCCATAGCAACCAGTCTATAGCAACTGTCCATAGCAACCATCCATTGCAACCAGTCCATAGCAACCGTCCATAGCAACTGTCCATAGCAACCATCCATAGCAACTATCCATAGCATCCAGTCCATAACAACTGTCCATGGCAACCAATCCATAGCAACCGTCCATAACAACCAATCCGTAGCAACCGTCCATAGCAACTGTCCATAGCAACCGTCCATAGCAACCAGTCCATAGCAACCATCAATATCAACCAGTCCAAGGTGAATGTTTTGAACGCTACCACTCAAAAGTGAAGTTTTAGCGTAGGGTACAGCATTTCACAGACAAGGACACACTTACACAGGGTCTCCCAAGATGCCATTACATTTTGAGAGACCCGAACCATTACAGTTGTAAAGTTACAAAAAAAGTGTAAAAAAGAAAAAAAAAAACGTAAAAAACAAAACACAAAAAAAATATAAAATAAAAAAAACAAAAATAGTTGTCGTTTTATTGTTCTCTCTCTCTCTATTTTCTCTCTATTGTTCTGCTCTTTTTTACTGTATTCTATTCTGCAATGTTTTATCATGCTTGCTTTTCAGGTATGTAATTTTTTGTTTTCAGGTGCGCCATTCAACTGCAGCGCGGAATTATTTATCTTGACAGCAACAGCGTTTGCTCCCACGATACATAAAGCCGTGACACCACAGTTAAAAAAAAGAGCATATATGCCGAAGCATGGGGGCAGCAGGGGCGGAGGAGCGATTTTGCTCCTAATGCCGCGTACATACAGTCGAAATTCCGACGGAGGCCTGCCCGTGGAAAATTCGGACCGTGTGTACGCGGCATAACTTTTTTGCGGGAGGATGCCCCCATGCTTCGGCATATATATATTTTAGGCACAGGTTGCGTTAAAACATTTTTTTATTTTTTACTAGGTTTTGTTTTGGTATTTGCTTTGCAGGTATGGCATGGTAAGGTCTTACTGTTGTACTGTAATGTTACTTTGTTTTAATGTTAACCACCATTTGCTTAGCAGGTACGCCATTCAGTTGCAGCGCGGATCTATTTATCTTGACAGCCGTGACTCCAACGCTGTAGAAGGTGATTTCACCACCACAGTTAAAAAAAAGAGCATATATGCCGAAGCATGGGGGCAGCAGGGGCGGAGGAGTGATTTTGCTCCTAATGCCGCGTATATACGGTCGAAATTCCAACGGAGGCTTGCCCGTGGAAAAGTCAGACCGTGTGTACGCGGCATAACCTTTTATGCCGCGTACATACGGTCGAAATTCCGACGAAGGCTTGACCGTGTGTACGCGGCATAACTTTTTTGCGGGAGGATGCCCCCATGCTTCGGCATATATGCCCATCATTAGAAGTGGGTGGATGAAGGGAGGTATTCTAATGGTGGGCATACCCACCAATCAATCTCTTTTTTCGTTCAGCCAATAGGCTGTATGAAAAAAAAGATTACAATACATGTCCAACAAGGACCAGCAACGTACTGGTATGTTGCTGGACTTTGAATGTTTATACCAGAATGATGCCTGCGGGTTTAGGTATCATCTTGGTATCATTCTTTTCAGCCAGCAGCCGGCTTTCATGTAAAAGCAATTCTAGCAGATAATTAGCCTCTAGACTGCTTTTACAAGCAGTGGGAGGGAATGTCCCCCCCTCCGGATATAAAAAGCGCCATTGGGAAATTGGGAAAGCATTTTATCACACCGATCTTGGTGTGGTCAGATGCTTTGAGGGCAGAGGAAAGATCTAGGGTCTAACCCCCCAATTTTTTTCAAAAAAAGAGTACCTGTCACTACTTATTGCTATCATAGGGGATATTTACATTCCCTGAGATAACGATAAAAATGGTAAAAAAATAAAATATGGAAGGCACAGTTTAAAAATAAAATAAAAAAGCCAAATAAATAATAAAAAAATAAATAAAAAAAAGCACCGCTGTCCCCCCCTGCTCTTGCGCAAAGGCGAACGCAAGCGTCGGTCTAGCGTCATATGTAAACAGCAATTGCATCATGCATGTGAGGTATCACCGCGAAGGTCAGATCGAGGGCAGTCATTTTAGCAGTAGACCTCCTCTGTAAATCTAACGTGGTAACCTGTAAAGGCTTTTAAATGCTTTTAAAAATGAATGTAGTTTGTCGCCGCTGCGCGTTTGTGCGCAATTTTAAAGCATGTCGTGTTTGGTATCCATGTACTCGGCCTATGATCATCTTTTTTATTTCATCAAACATTTGGGCAATATAGTGTTTTTTAGTGCATTAAAAATAAAAAAAGTGTGTTTTTCCCCCAAAAAATGTGTTTGAAAAATCGCTGCGCAAATACTGTGTGGAAAAAAAAATGCAACACCCACTATTTTAATCTGTAGGGCCTTTGCTTTAAAAAAATATATAATGTTTGGGGGTTCAACATAATTTTCTTGCAAAAAAAATTTTTTTTTCATGTAAACAAAAAGTGTCAGAAAGGGCTTTGTCTTCAAGTGGTTAGAAGAGTGGATGATGTGTGACATAAGCTTCCTAATGTTGTGCATAAAATGCCAGGACAGTTCAAAACCCCCCCAAATGACCCCATTTTGGAAAGTAGACACCCCAAGCTATTTGCTGAGAGGCATGTTGAGCCCATTGAATATTTTTTTTTTGTCCCAAGTGATTGAATAATGACCAAAAAAATAAAAAAAAATAAAAATGTACAAAAAGTTGTCACTAAATTATATATTGCTCAAACATGCCATGGGCATATGTGGAATTACACCCCAAAATACATTCTGTTGCTTCTCCTGAGTACGGGGATACCACATGTGTGGGACTTTTTGGGAGCCTAGTCGCGTACGGGACCCCAAAAACCAAGCACCGCCTTCAGGATTTCTATGGGTGTAAATTTTTGATTTCGCCTCCTCACTGCCTATCACAGTTTCGGAGGCCATGGAATGCCCAGATGGCACAAAACCCCCCCAAATGACCCCATTTTGGAAAGTAGACACCCCAAGCTATTTGCTGAGAGGTATGTTGAGTATTTTGCAGATCTCGCTTTTTGTCACAAAGTTTTGAAAATGTAAAAAAAGAAAAAAAAAAAGAAAAAAAATGTCTTTCTTAATTTTCAAAAACAAATGAGAGCTGTAAAATACTCACCATGCCTCTCAGCAAATAGCTTGGGGTGTCTACTTTCCAAAATGGGGTCATTTGTGGGGGTTTTGGGCTATTTTGACATTTTATGGCCTTCAAAACTGTGATAGGTAGTGAGGAGTGAAATCAAAAATTTATGCCCTTAGAAACCTTGAAGGCGGTGCTTGGTTTTTGGGGTCCCGTACGCGGCTAGGCTCCCAAAAAGTCCCACACATGTGGTATCCCCGTACTCAGGAGAAGCAGCAGAATGTATTTTGGGGTGTAATTTCACATATAACCATGGCATGTGTGAGCAATATATCATTTAGTGACAACTTTTTGTACATTTTTTTTTTTCTTTTTGTCATTATTCAATCATTTGGGACAAAAAAAAAAAAAATATTCAATGGGCTCAACATGCCTCTCAGCAAATAGCTTGGGGTGTCTACTTTCCAAAATGGGGTCATTTGGGGGGGTTTTGTGCCATCTTGGCATTTTATGGCCTTCAAAACTGTGATAGGTAGTGAGGAGCGAAATCAAAAATTTATGCCCTTAGAAACCTTGAAGGCGGTGCTTGGTTTTTGGGGTCCCGTACGCGGCTAGGCTCCCAAAAAGTCCCACACATGTGGTATCCCCGTACTCAGGAGAAGCAGCAGAATGTATTTTGGGGTGTAATTTCACATATGCCCATGGCATGTGTGAGCAATATATCATTTAGTGACAACTTTGTGCAAAAAAAAAAAAGTTTGTCATATTCCCGCAACCTGTGGCAAAATATAAAATATTCCATGGACTCAACATGCCTCTCAGCAAATAGCTTGGGGTGTCTACTTTCCAAAATGGGGTCATTTGGGGGGGTTTTGTGCTATTTTGGCATTTTATGGCCTTCGAAACTGTGATAGGTAGTGAGGAGTGAAATCAAAAATTTGCGCCCTTAGAAATCCTGAAGGCGGTGCTTGGTTTCCGGGGTCCCGTACGCGGCTAGGCTCCTAAAAAGTCCCACACATGTGGTATCCCCGTACTCAGGAGAAGCAGCAGAATGTATTTTGGGGTGCAATTCCACATATAACCATGGCATGTGTGAGCAATATATCATTTAGTGACAACTTTTTGTAATTTTTTTTTTTTTTGTCATTATTCAATCACTTGGGACAAAAAAAATATTCAATGGGCTCAACATGCCTCTCAGCAATTTCCTTGGGGTGTCTACTTTCCAAAATGGGGTCATTTGGGGGGGTTTTGTACTGCCCTGCCATTTTAGCACCTCAAGAAATGAGATAGGCAGTCATAAATTTAAAGCTGTGTAAATTTCAGAAAATGTACCCTAGTTTGTAAACGCTATAACTTTTGCGCAAACCAATAAATATACGCTTATTGACATTTTTTTTTACTAAAGACATGTGGCTGAATAAATTTTGGCCTAAATGTATGACTAAAATTGAGTTTATTCGATTTTTCTTATAACAAAAAGTAGAAAAGATCATTTTTTTTCAAAATTTTCGGTCTTTTTCTGTTTATATCGCAAAAAATAAAAATCGCAGAGGCAATCAAATACCATTAAAAGAAAGCTCTATTTGTGGGAAGAAAAGGACGCAAATTTCATTTGGGTACAACATTGCATGTCCGCACAATTTACAGTTAAAGCAGCGCAGTGCCGAATCCCAAAAACAGGCTTGGTCCTAATGGCCCGAAATGGTCCGGGGCTTAAGTGGTTAAATTAGCCAATAAGGGGGTGTCACATAATCTCCAAACTTTCTTCATTCATCAATGGCTAACACAGCACAACACTCCACTACGGGGGTTATTTTTTTTTCTTCACTCGTAATTCTCTGCCCCCCCCCCCTTTACTCCTTCCCACCCTCTGAAATTCCGTTCCAGCCCCCTTTTCCATAATAATTCCTTGGCCACATTGTCTTCTCTGCTAGAACCTCGGCATTACCCCTCACAATACCTCTTCTCTCTCCAGGTCTGGTTCTCGCACAGTGCGGTTCTATTGCACCCCCCCAATTGCACTAATCCCCCTTTCTCGCAGTTTTCCTGCATCGCTCCATACTTCTCATTCCTGGCCTTCCTGGCCCCCTCCATCCCCAGGGTCTTGTGTCTCCTCCTTAGGATGTCATATTTCTGCCCCCCCCCCCACCTCTGAAATGGGTTATTTAAAAAAAAAAAAAAAAAAAAAAAGGTTCAATAACAACCTAAAAATGAAAGAAATGTTTTCATGCTGCTGTTATTGCAGCTCTGAAGTTTTACCTAAACAGCTAGAGCGGGGCACAGAGAGCCTTTTGAATCCCCCTTCTGTCCTTCTGTGCTTTTTATATCTCACCAGACCCAGGAAAAAAAAAAAAGTCTGGATTTTAATTTTTTTTTTTTTCTGATTCTGTCAATGGCTCCTTGTTCTTTGTGCTACTGAGAGAGACCGCTTGTCTCTCACCTCCTGCTCCCATTACCCCTTCGAGACCCTGGCATTCTATAAACCAGAATCTCCTGTGCTGCTGTCTCTTTCCTCCTAAACACCCTCGCCATTTTTTTTTTTGACCAGGCCGGCTACGTCACGCTTCTTTCGCTCCGTGTCACCGCCGCACGCATAAAACTTTTTCTCTAGATCTGTTCTGGAAAAAAGAGAAAAACTCTTACAGCGTAATAAAAAAAAAAAAAAAAAAATTCTGATCGTTGCGTTCATGGGAGGAGTTCTATACAATTAATCTGAAATTGAAGGAGATGACACTTCTTTCTGGAGAAATACATATCATTTTTTTATTTTTATTTTTTCCTTTTTTTTCCTTTTGGCAAGTTTAAAATAATTCCACTGCAGAGCTGCCGGAGTATTTCGATATTTCAACACGGAGATTTGGAAAGTTTCTACCGATAATCTTTTTTTCCTTTCCGAGAGTTTAAATATTAATTATTTGCTCTTGAGCCAAAAATGAAGCTGATTTCTGAGAAGTAAGATGGTTAGAGTGTGATATATTTTTATGTAATTCTTTTTTTTTCCTTCAAAAGTTAAATGAATCATTTTAGAAAAAAAAAAAAATATCTCCCAAGTAATAAATAACATACAATAAATCAATAAAAATTGTAATCCTTCAGTTGTGTGAGAGAAGCAAATAAATATAAAAAGTTATTATAAAAAATAAATAAATACAATATTAAAAAAAATCTAAAAATAAAAAGTTAAGTTTTTTTTTTTTTTTAAAGGTTTCAGGTTTGTCTTGGATATTGAAACCTTCACTTGGAGGAAAGAGGGTAGTGAAGGGGAAATAGAGGGAGAGATGGGGCTGGTCAGTATTTGAAAAGATCACTGTGTGTGCGCTCTGTGTGATTAAGAATCTGAAATATTTTGCAGTCTCTTGGGCCATCTGAGTGTGCTTTTCCAACCCTCTTGGTCTTTCCGTGCTTCTATAAACCCTTGTCTCTTCTGCCAGTCCTTTTCCCAGCCTCTAACTCCACCTTTGGGGTCTGGCCTTAATTTAAGCCTATTTTCCACAACCTCCTTTCCTGCATGTGAAAAAATAAAAAATAAAACTGTAAATTTGTATTTTTTAAATTCTCACCCCATGGGTATTATTCTACAACAATATCAGATTTTTGCAATTTCCAAACGTTGATTAATTAAAGTGATTGTAAAGATTAATTTTTATTTTTTTTCATTAAAATAATAAACATGTTATACTTACCTGCTCTGTGCAATGGTATTGCTCAGAACAGCCCCAAACCTCCTTTTCTTGGGTTCCCCATGAGCTTTAACATGTTAATGTAATTTTGAAATCTGTATTATTTTTTTTTAAATGTGCAGCTTTTATTAAGAAAATCCCGGTGATCCTTCTATAAACTGTTATATTCCTTCATTGTCCCGTGGTCACATGCACCGATAGTAGAGACTACAAACTGCCATGTCGAAACACATTGTGCAGGCATGATCCACTTTTGTCAAGAAACCTGGCCCGACGTGTTTCGTCCTACTAGGACTTCTACTGGGGCATCTGATGATGCATAGATGCCAAATCCCCCAGATTTGCAGAGAAAGTCCAACCACTTGGACCTCAGTCCTAATGATGTTGTGTTCCAGGTGATGTCTGAGGATCGCTATGTCACCCTTTTGAGTTCATAGGATGCATTAAGGTGAAAAAACACGTAGGCTTATGTAGCGGGGTGCTGAATTTAAGGGAAGTGTTTGAGTGGTAGTTTGCTCAAACACCCTGATTTGTTAGGGTTTTTACAACCATTTATCCACAGGGAGAGTATCGGTGTACAGTTCCCTGTGGCCTACAGGTGGCGCTGCCATAGTAGGCTAGGGTTGAACCACTGATACAGTGCTGTGCCTTGTGTGTCCCCTCTCGGCAGCCATGCGGTAGGGTGTGTTCTACCTGCTGGGCATGCTGGGAGAGGATATAAAAGGGGCAGGCGCTGCCTGTTCTGTTCGGTCACTGGGAGTCCTACTCCCAGGAAGTGTTCCTGTCCGCCCTGGACACCTAAGGCCCAGGGGCGAGTGTTCCTGTTCCATCCTGGGCACCTTTAGCCCAGGGTGAGGTACTACCATGCTGTTCCTGTTCGCCCTGGGTATGTAAGCCCAGGGACCGCAGTGAAGGCCTGGGGCCCAGCACCTTCGGCTGGGGTCCACCGGGGAACGAGGAATCTCAGGGTGCCGCCTTGCGAGGGGACCCGTATCTAGGATGAGGAGGCCGGGAAAGGAACTCTCCGAAGACCCAGTGCAGTGTCATGGTGACGGTAGGGTCCCGGTAACTCGGAGGGATGTCTTCTCCTAAAAAGAGGCCATTGCTAAAAAAGGGAATCAGCTTCACCAGGTCTGTGGCAGAGACTGTGCGCCTAGCTAAAGCGGGGCTCCGCCTGAAAAAAAATTATTAAAAGCCAGCAGCTACAGCTACAGCAGCTGCTGGCTTTTAATATTTGGACACTTACCTGTCCTGGAGTCCAGCGACGTCCGCAGCAGAGGACGAGCGACCGCTCGTCGCTCTGCTGCTCCCTCCGCCATCCTCGCTGAGGGAACCAGGAAGTGAAGCCCTGCGGCTTCATGCCCGGTTCCCTACGGCGCATGCGCGAGTCGCGCTGCGCCGTTCTGATTGGTGCTCCTGTGTTCTGGGAGCCGAGTGTCTCCCAGAACACCAAGGGAAGTCTGAGGGAAGTGACGTCACTCCCGCAGATTCCCGGAGAGAGGACTCCCGGATGTGGGTGAAAATACCTGTCTTAGACAGGTATCTTCACCCCCCTTCCCCCCTGAAAGGTGTCAATTGTGACACCGGAGGGGGGGAGGGTTCCAAATAGCAAAAGTTGCTATTTAGGGTGGAGCTCCACTTTAAACTTGCTTGAGAATCTGAGCAATCATCTATAACGTTTGTGCCTGGACCTCCTCCACACCTTGTGCTGTTCTGTTTCTTGCTCCAACCTTTCTTCTATCAGAGACTGTGTTATTGGCTAAGAGAAAAATAAACTCTGAGTTGGAGTTTCATCTGGTGTGGACATTCACTTTACTGGGAACATAGAGGTGAGAATCAGGCTCTGGAGGTTTCCATGTTCTGACCGTGGAAGACCCAAAAACAACACCGCTCAGCCTCCTCGCACAGGAGGGTACAGGCTATTAGTGCGGTGTGCCTCTCTCTTCCTGCGAGGAGCCAAAGTTAATGCAGGTAAAGAAAGGGGTCTGTGCGCTACACTTACAACCCCTTTAAGCCTGGTACACACAATCAGATTGTTGGCCAACCGAGCGTCTGATTTTTGTCAAAAGGGCGTGTGCCAGGATCTTGTCTTGCATACTAACGGTACACAATTGTCGGCCAACAAACACAAACTTAGTGACGTACTACGAGGAATTTCAGCTCTTGAGTGCCGCCCTTTGGGCCCCTTCTGCAAATTTCGTGTTTGGTGAGCATTGATTCCGAGCATGCGTGTTTGTACTTTCGACTTTTGTGTGACGGACTTGTGTACTGACCATCCGAAAATCTGACAACAGACCATTGTCCGCCGAAAATTTTCTAGCCTGCCTACTAGAAAGTTGGACAACAATTGTCAAAAGTAGCGTACTAATGTTAAGATTTTAGGACAACAGTCTGTCAGCAGACAATCCCCTGCCAACAATCGGACCGTGTGTACGGGGCTTAAATGTCAGTGCAGCCTGGCCTGTCTGTGACCCTTCAGTACTGGATGTGCCGTCCTCATTTATATAAAGTATAATAAACCCCCTTTATAACAGTTTATAAGACTATTAGAAGTTGGGCAGGAAGTTTTGTGACTAAAAAATGCTTTAAATCCTTGTTTAATGGAGTCCCATCTGCATTGTGATTCACTCAGTACATCTGGAGCTGTCCTCCACCCACCATTTACAGATTTCAATGAATCAAGATCAGAAGTCACTCTACATGGGTGTTTTACCAAAAAAGTGCAACGCATTGTTAAAAGTAATGTCCAATTCAGGCACTTTGCATTGTGCTTATGTCAGGAGCGTGTAGTGCTCCTGCTCCTCATTCCAGCATCTGGGGTTTTGGCTATAGCACTCTCCTTGTCTGTCTTTACACCTGCAAGCAGGGCTGGTTTAAGGATTTTTGACACCCTAGGCGAAACCTCATTTTGCCACCCCCCTTGAATCCACACCTGACTCCACCCTCTCTGCCCTGCCCATGTATACCCCACCTTTTTAACAAAATGCCCATCAAATGCAGCCCACCAGCGTCCATCAAATGCAGCCTCATCAGCGCCCATCAATGCAGCCTACCAGCACCCATCAAATGCAGCCTCACCAGCGCCCATCAATGCAGCCTACCAGCACCCATCAAATGCAGCCTTACCAGCGCCTATCAATGCAGCCTACCAGCACCCATCAATGCAGCCTACCAGCACCCATCAAATGCAGCCTCACCAGCGCCCATCAATGCAGCCTACCAGCACCCATCAAATGCAGCCTTACCAGCGCCTATCAATGCAGCCTACCAGCACCCATCAATGCAGCCTACCAGCACCCATCAAATGCAGCCTCACCAGCGCCCATCAATGCAGCCTACCAGCACCCATCAATGCAGCCTACCAGCACCCATCAAATGCAGCCTCACCAGCAGCCATCAAATGCAGCCTCACCAGCACCCATCAATGCAGCCTCACCAGCAGCCATCAAATGCAGCCTCACCAGCACCCATCAATGCAGCCTCACCAGCACCCATCAAATGCAGCCTCACCAGCGCCCATCAATGCAGCCTCACCAGCACCCATCAATGCAGCCTCACCAGCACCCATCAAATGCAGCCTCACCAGCGCCCATCAATGCAGCCTACCAGCACCCATCAATGCAGCCTACCAGCACCCATCAAATGCAGCCTCACCAGCGGCCATCAAATGCAGCTTTACCAGCGGCCATCATATGCAGCCTCACCAGCGGCCATCAAATGCAGCCTACCAGTGCCCATCAATGAATGTTTGCTTGTTTCTATTCATTCGAGAGTCGGGACAAAGACACAGTTCTCCGCCACCGCTGTGCCGCTGACTCTGTGTGCGAATGGAGCGGCGACTGCCTGCTGTTGCTGAGTCTTAGTTGCTTGCTGCAGAGAGAAGAGAGTAGGAACATCAGTGACTGGGCACCCTAGGCAGCAGGGTGCCCTAGGCGGCTGCCTAGTTTGCCTAGTGGTAGCACCGGGCCTGCCTGCAAGTTGATTAATGTGTCCAGTCTCTGGGTGGAAACCAGATTAGTTATAAGCTAGCCAAACCCTTATTCCCATGCTTTTTTGAAGCCAATTAGAGCCTCTGGCTCTAATCACGTGCTTCAAACCCCCCCCTCCCCAATTGGAATCCATGCGTCCGGCGGCGGTGCCCACATGTAGATTGGATGAGGGGGGTGGGCGTAGGGTTGTCACATCATCCCTTTAATCCAGGACACACATTAATTACACAGGTTTTGTGGCTGATTATGGTGGCAATTAAACTCACTTGGTGCCTTATCTGCAATAAATCAGCCTCAGAACCTGTGTAATTCATATGTGTCCTGGATTAACCACTTAACAACCACCTGCCGACAAATAACGTCGACAAGGTGGTTGCTTAACTCTGGGAGGACGTTATATAACGTCCTCCCAGAATCGCGCGCCCCCTGGGGCGCGCACACGGGAAACTCCGTGACCGCCGGGTCCAGAGGACCCGGCGGATCACGAATCGCGGTAAATCGCCGCTGATAGCGGCCGTTTACCACGTGATCGCTCCGTCAAATGACGGAGCAATCACTTGTAAACAGACCGGCGTCATTTGATGACGCCGGTTCCTCCCTCCCCTCTCTGTACCGATCGGTACAGTGTGAGAGGGGAGGGGGAGAGAGCGGATGGCAGCAGCAGCACTGTGGGCTGGATCTGTGACAATTGCAGTCACAGATCCAGCCATCCATCCATCCCTGCTCAGCCATCCCTGTGCTATACCCTGCCAATACTCTGCAATACACCCTGCCAATACTCTGCAAAATACCCTGCCAATACTCTGCAAAATACCCTGCCAATACCCTGGTGCAATACTCTGCAATACCCTGGTGCAATACTCTGCAATACCCTGGTGCAATACTCGGCAATACCCTGGTGCAATACTCTGCAATACCCTGCGCAATACTCTGCAATACCCTGCAAAATACTCTGCAATACCCTGCAAAATACTCTGCAATACCCTGCAAAATACTCTGCAATACCCTGCGCAATACTCTGCAATACCCTGCGCAATACCCTGCAAAATACTCTGCAATACCCTGCGCAATACCCTGCAAAATACTCTGCAATACCCTGGTGCAATACTCTGCAATACTCTGGTGCAATACTCTGCAATACCCTGTGCAATACTCTGCAATACCCTGCGCAATACTCTGCAATACCCTGCACAATACTCTGCAATACCCTGCGCAATATTCTGCAAAATACTCTGCAATACCCTGCACAATACTCTGCAATACCCTCCACAATACTCTGCAATACCCTCCACAATACTCTGCAATACCCTCCACAATACTCTGCAATACCCTCCACAATACTCTGCAATACCCTCCACAATACCCTGTGCAATACCCTCCACAATACCCTGTGCAATACCCTCCACAATACCCTGTGCAATACCCGTGCAATACCCTGCCATACACCGCAATACCCTGCCATAGTCCGCAATACTCCGCAATGCCCAGCAATACTCCGCAATGCCCGGCAATACTCCGCAATGCCCGGCAATACTCCGCAATGCCCGGCAATACTCTGCAATAACCACTTCCCGCCCTCCGGCCGTCATATGACGTCCTTGACTTTGTGCGGGGATATCTGAATGATGGGAGCAGCTACAGGCATCATTCAGATATTAGCTTTTTCAGCCGGCGATTCCCTACACCATAAGAACAATCATAGCGGCTGTTCCGCCGCTTGATCATTCTTACGGGAGGCGAGAGGGGATGTCCCCCCCCCGCCGCCCTCCGGTGCTTCTACCGACTCACCGCTACGATCAAAGCCAGGATTGTTGGGTTTTTTTTTGTATTTTTTTCAGGCTTCCCAGCCTAGAGGTGAGATGTGGGGTCTTATTGACACCCCCCCCCCCCATATCTCACTGTAAAGAGGACCTGTCATGCCATATTCCTATTACAAGGGATGTTTACGTTCCTTGTAATAGGTATAAAAGTGATCAAAAAAATGTTTAGGGCGGAAAAACATGTCAAACTAAAATAAATAAAGTAAAATGAAGAATACATTTTTTATTTTTTTTTAAAGCGCCCCTGTCCCCGTGAGCTCGCATACAGAAGCGAACGCATGCGTAAGTCCCGCCCACATATGAAAACGGTTTTCAAACCACACATGTGAGGTATCTCTGCGAACGTTAGAGCGAGAGCAATCATTTTGGCCCTAGACTTCCTCTGTAACTCAAAACATGTAACCAGTAAAAATATTTAAAGCGTCGCCTATGGGGATTTTTTAAGTAGCGAAGTTTGGCGCCATTCCACGAGTGTGTGCAATTTTTAAGGGCGACATGTTAGGTATCTATTTACTCGGCGTAACTTCATCTTTCACATTATGCAAAAACATTGGGCTAACTTTACTGTTTTTTTTTTTTTTAAGCACAAAACATTTTTTTTCCGTAAAAAACGCATTAAAAAAATTGCTGCGCAAATATCGTGCGAGATAAAAAGTTGCAACAACCACCATTATATTCTCTAAGGTCTTTGCTAAAAAAACATATATAATGTTTTGGGGTTCTATGTAATTTTCTAGCAAATAAATGATGATTTTTACATGTAGGAGAGAAATGTCAGAATTGGCCTGGGTGCTCCAGAACGCCTGAAGGTGCTCCCTGCATGTTGGGCCTCTGTATGTGGCCACGCTGTGTAAAAGTCTCACACATGTGGTATCGCCATACTCAGGAGGAATAGCAGAATGTGTTTTGGGGTGTAATTTGTGGTATGCATATGCTGTGTGTGAGAAATAACCTGCTAATATGACAATTTTGTGGAAAAAAAAAAAGAGAAAAAAAAAATCTTGATTTTGCAAAGAATTGTGGGAAAAAATGACAACTTCAAAAAACTCACAATGCCTCTTTCTGCATACCTTGGAGTGTCTTCTTTCCAAAAAGGGGTCATTTGGGGGGTATTTGTACTTTTCTGGCATCTTGGGGTCTCAAGAATTGAGATAGGCCGTCAGTACTTCAGGTGTGATCAATTTTCAGATATTGGCACCATAGCTTGTGGACTCTATAACTTTCACAAAGACCAAATAATATACACCAATTTGTACTTATTTTTACCAAAGATATGTAGCAGTATAAATTTTGGCCAAAATTTATGAAGAAAAAATAGTAATTTGCAAAATTTTATAACAGAAACGAAAAAAAAATCATTTTTTTACAAAATTTTCAGTCTTTTTTCTCTTATAGCGCAAAAAATAAAAAACCCAACAGTGATTAAATACCACCAAAAGAAAGCTCTATTTGTGTGAAAAAAAGGACAAAAATTTCATATGGGTACAGTGTTGTATGACTGAGTAATTGTCATTCAAAATGTGAGAGCACCGAAAGCTGAAAATTGGTCTGGTTATTAAGGGGGTTTAAGTGCCCAGTGGTTAAAGGGATGATGTGGCAACCCTAGGTGGGCGGTGCCTGGGCGCCCCGTGTGGAAGGGACACCACCCGATACAGCATCAGACCGATGCTGCATCCACCTAGGTAAGTATGATTCTACAATAAAAAGCCAGTCCATACTTCTCTTTTTACCACTTGCCGACTGCCTAACGTACATTTACGCCGGCAGAATGGCACGGGCAGGCAAAGCAACGTACCTGTACCTGTTTGAAACTGCCGCCTAGCGAGCTCCGTGACCGTGCCCGCGAGACCCGTGGACTCGATGTCCGCCGGTGTCCCATGTTCGTGTCACGGAGCGGCAGAACGGGGAGACAAGGCATTTCCCTGTTCTACCTAGTGACAGGACAGTGATCTACTGCTCCCTGTCATCGAGAGCAGTGATCAGTGTCATGTCACTTGTAGCCCAGCCCCCCCCACAGTTAGAATCACTCCCTGGGACACACTTAACCCCTTCCTTGCCCCCTAGTGGTTAACCCCTTCCCTGCCAGTGTCATTTACACAGTAATCAGTGCATTTTTTTAGCACTGATCGCTGTATAAATGACAATGGTCCCAAAATAGTGTCAAAAGTGTCTGATGTGTCCGCCGCAATATCACAGTCACGAAAAAAATCGCTGATCACCGCCATTACTAGTAAAAAAAATAATAATAATAAAAATGCCATAAATCTTTCCCCTATTTTGTAGAAGCTATAATTTTTGCGCAAACCAATCACTATACGCTTATTGTGTTTTTTTTAACCAAAAATATGCCGAAGAATACATATTGGCCTAAACTGAACAAATTATTTTTTTTTATATATTTTTGGGGGATATTTATTATAGCAAAAAGTAAAAAATATTGCTTTTTTTCAAAATTGACACTCTTTTTTTTTTTATAGCGCAAAAAATAATAACCACAGAGGTGATCAAATACCACCAAAAGAAAGCTCTATTTGTGGGAAAAAAAGGACTTCAATTTTGTTTGGGTACAACCTCGCACGACCGCGCAATTGTCAGTTAAAACGACGCAGTGCCAAATCGCAAAAAAATTGACCGGTTATTGGGCAGCCAATTCTTCCGGGGCTGAAGTGGTTAACAAGGGTTGAAAACTGTCCATGTTCCCTGTCTCTGTGACCCCATCGAAGAGATCCTCCACCACCTCATTTCTAGTCACCAGGACAGGAAGTGAGATCAATACTTTGTATGGTTGTAGAAAGGTACAGGAATATAAGGGTGTTTTATAGGACCAGGTGAACTCTTGTGATATTCAAAATTCCAGCTAAAAATGCCCCAAACACACTGAAAAGATTTAGGAGTGGATATATAAAGTCACTGAGTCTTTTAGACCACTTTAACACTGAGGCGCTTTCAGGTGCTTTCACGCTAAAAACAGCGCCTAAAAAGCTCACGAAAACGTATTTCCATTAAAATCAATGAATGCTTTCACACTGGAGCAGTGCGCTGGCAGGGCTGTGAAAAACTCCCCTCTCCATTGAAATTAATGGAAAGCTCTTCAAAAGCGCCTGAAAAGCGCTCAGTGTTTTTACTGGCAGTTTAGAAGCGCCTCAGTGTGAAAGTGGCCTTATAGGAAGTTTAGGAAGCCTGAGAACAAATTTGTTTTTTGCTTCCTTCATCCTTCAAAGAACTGAAGGCTTTTCTCCGTGAAGAATGCTGCAGTAACTCACCACACAGTTCAGGACTTGAATGACCACCAACAAAAGGACTGGAGCTGGTCTGAAGGCAAAGGCAACCTTTGGTCACCAAAGTGGAACTCCAAGTTATATGAAACATTTTCCTAAGTTAACTACATGCATTAAATAGATCAGTGGCCTTAAAACGACGGTCCGCTGGCTTGATGCAGCACATTGCTTGTCTTTAACTGGCCCTTGGGGCACTAACCCTCCCACTGACACCACCACACCTAGGATCCAACATCATTACTTTACTGACACCAACAATGGGGCACTCTTCCTCCCACTAATGCCAATGATGGGGCACTATTCCTCCCACTATTCCTCCCACTAATGCCGATTCCTCCCACCGATACCAATGATGGGGCACTATTCCTCCCACCGATACCAATGATGGGGCACCATTCCTCCCACTAATACCAATGACGGGGCACTATTCCTCCCACTGATACCAATGATGGGGCACCATTCCTCCCACTAATACCAATGACGGGGCACTATTCCTCCTACCGATACCAATGATGGGGCACTATTCCTGCCACTGTTACCAATAATGGGACAATTTTCCTCCCATCAATACCAATGATGGGACACTATTCCTTCCACTGACACCAATGATGGGGGGCACTATTCTTCCCACTGACACCAACAATGAGGGAACTCTTCCTCCCACTAATGCCAATTCCTCCCATCAATGCCAATGATGGGGCACTATTCCTCCCACCGATACCAATGATGGGGCACTATTCCTCCCACTAATACCAATGATGGGGCACTATTCCTTCCACTGATACCAATGAAGGGGCACTATTCCTCCCACTAATACCAATGATGGGGCACTATTCCTGCCACTGTTACCAATAATGGGACACTATTCCTCCCACTGACACCAATGATGGGACACTATTCTTTTCACTAACGCCAACAATGGAGCTCTATTCCTCCCACTGATACCAACTATGGGGCACCATTCCTCCCACTGATACCAATGATGGGGCACTATTCCTCCCAACTATCACAATGATAGGGCACTATTCCTCCCACCGTTACCAATGATGGGGCACTTTTCCTCCCATCAATGCCAATGATGGGGCACTATTCCTTCCACTGACACCAATTATGGGGCACTATTATTTCCACTAATGCCAACAATGGAGATCTATTCCTCCCACCGATACCAATGATGGGGCATTATTCCTCTCACTGTTACCAATCTGATCCCCAGCCACCATGGGGATCTGTCATGGTGGCTGGTGTGGTTCAAGCCCCCAGAATTTAAGCAGTAGTGAAGGACACTAGGTGGGGAACCATCTTAATTTAGTACCTTTATAGCAGTAACTGATTACCTGACCCTGTCTCCGAGTCGGGGGGGGGGGGTGTGGCTGGAGGCCTACTTTATGGGTCATAGGTATAAGGGCTCTTTCACACGGGACGGATCAGTCATGATCCGCCCCGTTAAGCTCCGCTTGCTCAGCGGGGATCGCTCCGTTGATCCCTGCTGAGCCGGCGGATGACTGGGCGGTCCCCGCACACTGTGCAGGGACCGCCCTGTCAGAGCGCCGCTCTCCCCTATGGGGAGATCGGATGAACACGGACCGTCTGTCCGTGTTCATCCGATCCGCTCCGCCGACGGAAGGAAAAATAGGATTTTCCTCCGTCACACTTTGGCGGAGCGGACATGTCAGCGGACATGTCACCGCTGACATCCGTGGCTCCATAGGGCTACATGGAGCGTCCGTCCAGGTCCGCCTAAAAAACTGACAGGCGGACCTGAACGGACCCTCCGTGTGAAAGGGGCCTAACTTGGTTGCCTACAAGGGCCTTGAGACTCCAGTATACATTCAGTGGCTGCTATGGCCATTAAATCTCAGTTGGTGTCAGAGTGTTTTATTTGATGACAGGGTTGGGTAGTGGAGTGGCCAGGCAGCTTGGGAAGGCCTAAACTTCATCTTTTATAACCTAGTCAAGTGTTATTAAACCCTAAATTGAAAATCTGACATCCAGCAAAAAAATCTGTACTTACCTTGTGTAGCACCCTGGTGTTTAGGCAGGTTTGCTCCTAAATTTACTTGCCAAGTGTAGCTACCGTGGCTGATTGTTGAAGATCAATAGAGTGAAATCAATGTCTGTATTTGCTGCACTTTTCTCTTTTGTGGCTAGGTGGCCGGGTACCTGGTGGATTAGATATGGGAAGGGCAAAGCTAGGTCAGATTATGGGTGTAGCGCCCATCCCAATTTATGGGACGCCATATGTGCAAATTTAGGGGTGGTCTGAGCTAATAGTTGGGCTCAGACCTGTTTATATATTAAATTGCTTCTGCTCTGGGAGTACGGTGCTCCCTGGCAGTATAGTTCCCTGTTGCCTGGAGATGGCGCTGTCGTCTTTGGCTCAGGTTGAACCATGCTGGGAGAGGGTACAAAAGGGGCAGACGCCATTAGGCGTGAGGCGATTCCAGGGGGGACCCCAAGGAGTTCAGGGGGACCTCTGGTCCAGTGAGCGTGTCTCGTGGCCCTCATGGCACGAGACGCGTGTGATTGGTCTCGGGCACCTTTAGCTCGAGGCTCTGCTGCTGTATAGTAGGCCCAGCTCTCTTATCGAGGGCCTACGCTTCGGAGAGAGATCCCAGGCTGCCCGGTTGAAGGGGCCCATCTTTAGAGGAAGGAGTTCCATTGGAAGATCAGTCCCGGCGGAGATAGCGACGGTACTGCTATCTCGGGGAGAGGCCTGGAGGCCTACTTAAAGGGGGATCTATCATCTCTGACATCCGTGCTCCATTCCGGCTGCTAGGACCGCTCTCATAGGGACTATCCGGGTGAGCAATACCCACTCAGGCTTGAGTGGCGACTAAAGTGTTCCCTAAGTGTTGCGTGCCTGAACCTTCCCCTACTCGTCGTTTCTACTCTCTCTCTCTCTCTCTCTCTCTCTCTCTTCCAAGTTTTACCTCAAGAAAATAATAAAACCTTGCTGCTTAGGTTTTACACCTGTGTGGACTTTGGCTTTATTACAAAAAGGAAAAAGAACTTTCGCTTAGACAACGGAGACCAGGGATCCACTCTGGAGAGGTAACTCGCCGCAAGGCCCAAAAATCTAACACTGCTCGCCTCTCCATATCTGGAGTTGGACAACGGGCAAGTAGCAGGTGTGCCTTACTGCAAAAATGGATGGAGCAGAAGGGTCTGTGTGCTACACGGGTATATGGGGTATCCCAGCCAATGGGCAGGGTTTTTTATTAATCTGTCTTTTTGAATTTTTAGGCCCACAGATGATGTCCAGGAGTGACGAAACGCGTCTGGATTGGTTGTAGTGTTTGTCAATCATAGTGACGTCACGGTGCACGGCGCTATTCGCGAGTATCAGGAAGTCAAGGGAAGGCAGGACAACGCCGCTCTAATATCCATGGCTCCCGGGCAGCGCATATGTGATGTATAGCCTTTTATCTATTTTTATATTGTAAGTGTATTTCCAAGGGGGACTGGTGCTTCATTAAAGAGTTGAAATGGAATTATGCTATGGTGGCTTTTTTTCTTTTACCTCTGTACATGAGCCCCAGTATGCTGTGACAGTGGACCCTGTGTGCTGATGAGATGAGAAGTCTATCCATATACATACAACGCTATTAATATAGCTGCGTCTGGTAAGAATAACCACAATAGGGGTGGTCTCTCCCCCCGTTTTTATCACGAGTGGTGGTGTTGGTGGCAGAGGAACAGTACTCCGATTATTGGGATCTTCTTTATATTGTAACCACTGATCTACCTCCTATGGTTTTTCCCACTGTGGCTAGATGGACTTTTATACTACAGCATAAATACATGGATGTATTTATTTTACAAGTTCTCTAGGTTTTCTCAGCATAAATACATGGATGTGTTTATTTTACAAGTTCTGTATATTGTACGTGTCACACACACTACTTTTGAAGCGCTGCCACAATAATTGTATTATTTATTGTATTTTTTATGTTATTTACCTGTCTGTTGACAGGATTAGGTAGCAGCTTCAGCCGTCATTTGCCATTTGATTACTATTGGGAGAGGAGTTATATATTTCTTTTCCCATTCTTTTATTGTATTTTGTTTTACTATATATCTTACCTCCATGAGCGCTTGATTTGGGTAGGGCCTACGTATTTTTATGTCTTTTTTAATTGCCTGCTGGGAGAACCTATATATTTGGGTGAGCTCAGGTGATCAGGGTTCTGTGCCACCTGGAGGGCTGTCTGGGTGGATGTGTTGTACTGCCCGGGCTGCTAGGCCAGAGTTTGGGCCTATCCCGGGCACATCCGGCTGCAAGGCTGTCTGAGGGCCTATCCAGAAGCAAGAGAGCAGCGCAGGGTTGGGATTGCGGCTTGCAGCCAACCAGAAGTGACAGTTCTGCCAGCCGGAGAACCTGTCGTGGTTGGAGGTATAGGGGAAGCTTTCGCCACTAAGGGACCAATCACCTTATTACCAGGGACCACACTGAGTAACTGAAGCAAGTCCCGGAGCAGTATTCTCACCACCCGGGGATGGTGAAGAATCTGGAAACTTCAGTGGGTATCAAGCCAGGGACCCAGCCAGAGGAGGTGAGGCTTGCAGAGCAGCCTTGTGTGTCAAGCCAGGGACTGAGCAGACCAGTGGGGTGAAGCTTGAGAAGTATCTTGAGTGCCAAGCTAGGGACCCAGCAGAGAGGTGGGGGTGACGCTTGAGGAAGATACTACCGTGAAGATTGGAGGAGCACAAGGGATTCAGTGGCAGTGAATCATCTAGTCTAGTGAGAGACCGGGAGAACTACAAGAAGTGATTGTAGCGGAAGTGAAGGAACTGTTACACTTTGTGTTCGGAACTGTTCAAGACTGTTACCATAGGAGACAGCATTCCTAAACATGCAGATGTGGCATCTAGTTGGATGCCTTTCCCTGCATGGCTGTACTCCTGTTGAAGTCTCGGAGTCTGACAATTAATCTTGCAACTACCTAAGGGTGTCATGGCCCTAACTCTCTTTCCCAAAGTTCTGTTAAGAGAAATAAAATCTCTTTTGCATTCAAGAAGTGTCTGGCGCCCAATCAATCTACCTTGCATTTTACCCGCTATGCCTTGCAACCCACCATATACAGAAGGATGTCAGCTATCTCTGGCCCTGGAGGTTCTCATTAGACCGAAGGGGGCCGGGGACCTTTCTACACTTGTTTGATAAATGCCTTCTCTTTTCCCTATGTCATCTCTCTTCAATGAGTATGGAAAAATGCACTAGCCTCTGCTTCTGTTTATAGGGCAGCTCCATTCTCTTGCATGGTCCCATGGAGTCGCCCTTACGAGTGCACTCCAGTTGGGCAAAGCAGCCTGATGTGTGGAACCTCCATGCACAGGTAGCCCAGAGCCCCAAGAATGGGTTATTTGCCAGCTCCTTCTTCAGGGATTGATTGGCAGGTCAGTGGGTGTAGAGACCAGTGCAGGGAGAAGGCCGTCCAGTGCCCAGGGCAAAGATAACAAACTGCGCTCCCACTTCCCTTAGGTTTAGGGCCAAGACGCCCACATCCCTGCAATAAACCATTGTGCCCAGGGCAGCCGCCCCTCCTGGCCACCCATTGTCCCGGCACTGGTAGAGACCATGTAGAATACATTGCTGGTCATACCAGTGCTGGGGCCATGGGACTTATAGTCCTTGGCAATGTTTACACTGCTGGCCCTCTCAACAGGAAGTTCAGGGAAGCACTCCCATTAGGCAAAGCAGTCTGACGCGTGGAACCTCCATGCACAGGTAGCCAGAGCCCCAAGAATGGGTTATTTGCAAACTTCTTCTTCAGGGATTGATTGGCAGGTCAGTGGGTGTAGAGACCAGTGCCGGGAGAAGGCCATCCAGTGCCCAGGGCAAAGATGCCAAACTGCGCTCCCACTTCCCTTAGGTTTAGGGCCAAGACGCCCACATCCCTGCAATAAACCATTGTGCCCAGGGCAGCCGCCCCTCCTGGCCACCCATTGTCCCTGGCCCTGGTAGAGACCATGTAGAATACATTGCTGGTCATACCAGTGCTGGGGCCATGGGACTTATAGTCCTTGGCGATGCACTCCCATTGGGCAAAGCAGTCTGACGCGTGGAACCTCCATGCACAGGTAGCCCGGAGCCCCAAGAATTGAGTTATTTGGCAGCTTCTTCTTCAGGGATTAATTGGCAGGTGAGTGGGTGTAGACTGAGAGACCAATTAGAATACAATGCTGGTCATACAAGTGCTGGGGCCATGGGACTTATAGTCCTTGGCAATGTTTACACTGCTGGTCCTCTCAACAGGAAGTTCAGGGAAGCGGTGCTGAGACACAAGAAGGAAACAACTTTTGAAATTTTACAAAATAAGTGACCGAGGAAGTTTTTTTCAAACAGCATACTGGTTTGTGTCCTGGATGGACCTGAATGCATTAGAAATAAAAATAGGAGGGTCTAAAAGTATATTAGGTATATGTTATGTCTCCACGCCTGCACCCTTTCCATAAGCATTCCTTTATACCTAGCAGCCGTCAATGGCTGTAATTAGTGTAGGGTGCCTATAGCGGCTTTGTCTGCGCATTGCAGCCAAATATTTAACACTTGTGCTTTCATGAATCTCAGGCAGAACAGGGGCCGTATAGAGACATCTTTTTCCAGGACAGCTACATAAATAAACAAACCCCTCACTTACTGTAATATTACACTACAGTATTCTCTTATGCCTCGGAGAATGAGACTTTATTCCTCTGATCATTTCCACTTAGGCTGAACAGAACAATGGCTTTCTATATGAATGAGCTCTTTGAAATTTTTCCTAAGTTGTTCCTTTTTTTTATTTTTTTTAACAAATTCCAATGTTTTGAGTATGATTGTGCTTAAAATAAACTGTACACCAAATAACGTCACGACAGCCAGTTTTTTTTCTTCAATATATAGTATGTAAAATGAGTGCCTACCTAACTTAGGCCGACCATAGACAATCTTTTTCTAATGAACCAGCCGAGATTCGAACCGTGTGTGGGCAGGCTGAATGTATCAAGTTGATCGATCAATTTGGGTACAACCAGCCAGATTCACTTGCGATTATCTCTAGCGGCTGCTATAGCCACCAGCAATAATCACTTTCCCCGCCGCAGGATCGGCCGGTCCATAAGGGGAGCAGGGGCACTGCCCCCTTAATTTGCATGCGGATATGCATGCAGGGTGCCGGACTCATAGGTTTCTATGAATATTTTTTTTTTCAAGCTACATGATTAGAGCCTGAGGCTCTAATTGGCTTGAAAAAGGTTGGGCTTGGGGCGCAGCCCACCCACTTGTGACACTAGCGAACCAATATTCACTACTGTTTTCCGGATTCTCCTCCCTGGCCAATCAGGACAGGAGGCAGATCGGGTTGGTTTGGGATGAGAAGCCAATGAAGCCGCGGCACCGCGATCATAGAGGGGTGAGTACGTGGGAGGACAATTGCTCGGCAGGAGGGATTCGCGTGTCAGCACTGTCTGTGTTGATGAGGGTGGGAATCATGAAAATTTCTTTCCTGGAACCCATGGTTAGCAGTATCAAATAACAGAGGCATAGCTAGAATGTTCAGGGCCCTGGTGCAAGAAAACATGAAGGGCTCCCCTGGCCCCTGACTGGGGCCCTTCCCATTGATCCCGGGGGCCCTTTACTCCCATTGTGGGACCCTTTATTACGGCCCCACAGTTGGTCACCTTCCTGCCATCTTGGGGGGGCGGAATGCCAGAGCCCAGTTGCAAGTGTGACCTTTGCGACCCAGGTATTTCCGCCACTGGTGTCCGCATTTTTTTTTTTTTTTTACAATTTAAAAAAATCATTTTTTTTTTTTTTTTACATATTTTTTAGAACCCCCGTTGGTGGCTTAGGAGATATATCAGGGATCTAAACAGACCTGATGTCTCACTTTTGAGACAGAGAAGGAATAAATTAACAGGAATAGCTCTGTACAGAGCTTCCCATTCATTCATAAACCGAAGCATAATAACACAGTTTAAAAATGAATAAAAAAAAAACAAACAAACAAAAAAAGAACTGAGTCTGATGGGTAAGGAGCACTGACTATTCATTAAGATAGATACCCTGCAGCAGATGGTGGGAGGTGGGAAACCTGGCAGTGCTGCAGGGGGGCCAGGGAAGCACACAGGGGCTTGGGGCAGCAGGACAGGGATAGGGAGGAGGCAGAAGCGGCATTTAGAGGAACCGATGCCCTCCATTTCTCTCCTGCAGCCGCTGATTATCTGCGGGAGGGAAAGGAGGAGAAGCAGGCATTCAGAAGCTACATGGAGGGATCATTCCTCTACATGCCGCTGTCCCCACTGCCCTCCTATTAAGGCGTACAGGGGACCGGGTTTCAATTACGACCCCTGCGAATCCTGTTCGTAAGCCCCTGACAAATAATAATAGTTTTGTAGGCACTGATATAAGGCAAAATAGCAGTTGTGTTTACAGAGTGCTACAAAGCATAGGACGGTTTCCACTGGATGAGATATAGAGTCCCACACCAAGATGGCCATCTAAGATCTCAAGAGACCACAGCAACCAATCAGATAGCTGACCTGTCTGAATGAACACACGGAGCTGCAGCTCGGCTCTGGTGCCCCCATAGCAAGCTGCTTGCTGTGGGGGCACTCAACAGGAGGGAGGGGCCAGGAGCACAGACAAGGCACCCAAGAAGAGGTGTTTGGAGCAAGAAAAATGCTGACCATGACCCTAAGAACACCATCCCTACAGTCAAGCATAAAGGTGGAAACATTATGATTTGGGGCTGTTTCTCTGCTAAATGTACAGGCCAACTTTGCTGCATTGAGGGTCCAATGGACGGGGCCATGTATTGTAAAATCTTGTATGAGAACCTTCTTTCCTCAGCCAGAACACTGAAGATGGGTCGTGGATGGGTCTTTCAGCATGACAATGACCCAAAACATACCGCCAAGGCAACAAAGGAGTGGCTCAAGAAGAAGCACATTAAGGTCATGGAGTGGCCCAGCAAGTCTCCAGACCTTAATCCTATAGAAAATGTATCTGGAACTTCGAGTTGCCAAGAGACAGCTAAGAAACCTTAAGGATTTAGAGAAGATCTGTAAAGAAGAGTGGAACAAAATCCCTCCTGAGCAGTGGCGGTGCATCCATAGTGGGCGCAGGAACGCCACCCCCTCTCGCTCCTGCGCCCGTCACTCACAACAATACATAGGTTCATGCATTGCATGAACCTATGTATTGTCACCGCCGCTGCCGCCCACTATTCAGATGGCCGGCCCCCTGTTGAGCGCCGGCCATCTGAATAACTCAGCGGCACTGATAGGCTTCCCGATTACAGCCTGAGGGCTATAATCAGCTTCCAAAAAGTTAACCAGAGGACGCAAGGGGGGTGCGTTCCTTGGTTAACACTGACAGGCGTTTCAGCCAATCAGGTTCACTGGGTCTGGTTACCGGTAACCTGATTGGCTGAAGCAACATCGAGGGTGGGAGAAGACATCGAGGATGGAAGAAGGACGGCGCTGACCCGAGGAAGGTCAGGGCAGGGCTGGGGGGACAAACTGGCTGCATTTGGGGGGAAACTGGCTGCATTTGGGGGGAAACTGGCTGTATTTGGGGGGAAACTGGCTGCATTTGGGGACAAACTGGCTGTATTCGGGGGGAAACTGGCTGCATTTGAGGGGGAAAACTGGTGGCGTTTGGGCGCAGTGGCTGCGTTTAATGGGCACAGTGGCGGGAATTTATGGGGTTTTTTTTTTCAGTTTGTTTGCGCCCCCCCAAAAATTTTGAGCACCAGCCGCCACTGCTCCTGAGATGTGTGCAAACCTGGTCACCAACTACAAGAAACATCTGACCTCTGTGATTGCCAACAAGGGTTTCTCCACCATGTTTTGCTTGGGAATCAAATACTTATTTTACTCATTGAACTGCCTCTCAATTTATAACATTTGTATCATGTTTTTTTCTGGATTTTTGGTTGATATTCTGTCTCTATCATTTAAAATACACCTATAATAAAAATTATAGACCCTTCATTTCTTTGTAAGCGGGCAAACTTACAAAATCTGTAGGGGATCAAATCATTATTTTCCTTACTGTAGGTGTACCACATCCATATTATTACCACTTCAAAAGACCCCATAGGTTGTTGGACTTTACTGGTACCAAGAGAGGACAAACACATAAAGAAATATGTAGAAAATTATATATCTTACTATAAATATTAAAACTAGGGATGCACGGAATGGGTTTTTTGGTGCCGAAAGCGATACCGAAAACAAATCTTGATTGATCCCGAAAACCGAAACCGATACTGAAACAGCACCGATACCGAAAGTGAGTGTTTTTAAAAAATATTTTTATACATAGAGATGGCCAGAGACTGGGGCCACGGTACAGGAGATGGCCAGAGACTGGGGCCATGGTACAGGAGATGGCCAGAGACTGGGGCTAAGGTACAGGAGATGGCCAGAGACTGGGGCCATGGTACAGGAGATGGCCAGAGACTGGGGCCACGGTACAGGAGATGGCCAGAGACTGGGGCCACGGTACAGGAGATGGCAAGAGACTGGGGCCACAGTACAGGAGATGGCCAGAGACTGGGGCCACGGTACAGGAGATGGCCAGAGACTGGGGCCAAGGTACAGGAGATGGCCAGAGACTGGGGCTAAGGTACAGGAGATGGCCAGAGACTGGGGCCAAGGTACAGGAGATGGCCAGAGACTGGGGCCACGGTACAGGAGATGGCCAGAGACTGGGGCCAAGGTACAGGAGATGGCCAGAGACTGGGGCTAAGGTACAGGAGATGGCCAGAGACTGGGGCCATGGTACAGGAGATGGCCAGAGACTGGGGCCACGGTACAGGAGATGGCCAGAGACTGGGGCTAAGGTACAGGAGATGGCCAGAGACTGGGGCCATGGTACAGGAGATGGCCAGAGACTGGGGCCACGGTACAGGAGATGGCCAGAGACTGGGGCCACGGTACAGGAGATGGC
Organism: Rana muscosa; assembly: GCA_029206835.1. Lineage (NCBI taxonomy): Eukaryota > Metazoa > Chordata > Amphibia > Anura > Ranidae > Rana > Rana muscosa. The sequence goes on from CM055125.1 coordinate 6,822,243, forward strand.
CAGAGACTGGGGCCACGGTACAGGAGATGGCCAGAGACTGGGGCCACGGTACAGGAGATGGCCAGAGACTGGGGCCACGGTACAGGAGATGGCCAGAGACTGGGGCCACGGTACAGGAGATGGCCAGAGACTGGGGCCACGGTACAGGAGATGGCCAGAGACTGGGGCCATGGTACAGGAGATGGCCAGAGACTGGGGCCATGGTGCAGGAGATGTTCAGAGACTGGGGACATGGTAAAGGAGATGGTCAGAGACTGCAGACATGGTACAGGAGATGGTCAGAGACTGCAGACATGGTACAGGAGATGGTCAGAGACTGCAGATGGTGTACAGGAAATGGTCAGAGACTGCAGACGGTGTACAGGAGATGGTCAGAGACTGCAGACGTGGTATAGGAGATCAATGCAGCCTCACCAGTGCCCGTCAGATGCAGCCAGCCTGTGTCCCCAGTGCAGCCAGCCTGTGTCCCCAGTTCAGCAGCCTGTGTCCCCAGTTCGGCAGTCTGTGTCCCCAGTTCAGCAGCCTGTGTCCCTAGTTCGGCAGCCTGTGTCCCCAGTTCAGCCTACCTGTGCAGGGGAAGAGAGGGAAGAGAGAGGAGAGCCGCTGCCGCCTGGTGATTAGAGTGCCGGGAACATAACAGCTTTCATTTCAATAGCTGTGTGTTCCCTGCGGCGTGCCATAACATACAGCGCAAACAAACTGAAAAAAACCCCCATCAATTGCAGCCACGGTGCCCATTAAACGCAGCTACTGTGCCCATCAATTGCCGCCACTGTGCCCATCAAACGCAGCCACTGTGCCATCAATTGTTGCCACTGTGCCATCAAATGCAGCCACTGTGCCATCAAACGCAGCCACTGTGCCATCAATTGTTGCCACTGTGCCATCAAATGCAGCCACTGTGCCATCAAACGCAGCCACTGTACTCATATATTGCCGCCACTGTGCCATGTAATGCTGCCAGTGTGCCCATCAATTGCTGCCAGTGTGCCCATCAATTGCTGACACTGTGCCCATCAATTGCTGCCAGTGTGCTCATCAATTGCTGACACTGTCCCCATCAATTGCTGCCAGTGTGCCCATCAATTGCTGACACTGTGCCCATCAATTGCTGCCAGTGTGCCCATCAATTGCTGACACTGTGCCCATCAATTGCTGCCAGTGTGCTCATCAATTGCCGCCACTGTGCCCATCAATTGCTGCTACTGTGCCCATCAACTGCCGCTACTGTGCCCATCAACTGCTGCCAGTGTGCCCATCAATTGCCGCTAATGTGCCCATCAACTGCTGCCAGTATGCCCATCAATTGCCGCTACTGTGCCCATCAAATGCTGCCAGTGTGCATCCCCCGCCCGCCCAGCACTTACCTTGTCTAGGTGGGGCAGCGGGTCACGGCTGTGTCCTCCACGCTCCTCAATGTCTTCTCCCGTCCTCTCTTTCCGTCTTCTGCTATGATTGGATGCCTGATAGGTGTCCAATCACAGCTCCTGTCGTTTCAGCCAATCAGGTGACAGGTAACAGACCCAAGCACCTGATTGACTGAGAGGCGGTTCAGTGTTAGGAAAGCGAATATTCATTCGCTTTCCTAACACAATGCTGAGTGAACAGGGAGTGCCCAGCATGGCGCCTGCTATTCACCTTTTTGGACGCCTATTAGAGCCTATGGCTCTAATTAGGTGCTTCCAAAAAATACCCCGCCGCTGTAATTCAGGCTTCCGGTGCTCAAAAGGGGGCCGGGCACCTGAATAGGGGATGGCAGCGGCGACCATAGATAGATTCATGCAATGCATGAATCTATCTATGGTGAAAGGGAGGTGGCAGGAGAGAGGAGGCGGCGCCCATGCGCCCCTTATGGACGCACCCCCACTAATGAAAATGGAAGAAAGAAAAAATAAAACAAATGCAGACATCACATCTAAGATATGGTAAGCTGCAATATAATAAATGTTTGCTTTTGGGTTTAATACTGCTTTAAAGTGTCCTTTTCTAGACTGACAATGCTGCTCCTCTGTAGATACAGTGCAGGGAGTGAGCGTTGTCACCCCAGGACAGGAAATGTGTTATTTCAGGATCACTAGGTTATAATAAATGAAAAAAGGCTAAAAAAAAAGGAGAAAACAAATGTATTTTTGTTCTTGAGTTCCTAACCTTAATGCCCAGGAAATGAATTTGTCCCTTTCTAGGGACTTAATTTATTTTCTTTTAAATCAATATTTTATGTCTTTCCTCATTTCCCATAATTACTCCAGTACAATTCTTACTTTGTGTTCATGTTTTTAATTGCAATTATCCATCAGATGGTATTTTGTGGCTTTTCCAGTCATCAGGGATCTGCAGCTTTGTAGCATTGCAGAGAAGTCAGCTTCAATGGTTTGCTTACACATCAGAGTTGATCTCACCCTCAGCCCCATCGTGGCTCCATACACGTTCGAGTCTTGTAAATAGTTGAGGAACGATCAGCGTCAGGCAGCTGCTGCAACACCGAATAAAATCCTGGGAGAGCCAAAAATACAGCGTGATTACTGAAAGTACACATATCACTTTACCTGCTTAGAGTATTAATAGAAATAGTTTAAAGCTGAATTCCAGGAATTAGACAAGCTCTGCCATTGCAGTGCCCATTCCCCTCCTTCCCGTACTGCAAGGGTTAAACCCAAAATCAAACATTTATTATATTGCAGCTTAGCAATTCTTAGATGTGACGGCTGCATTCGTTTTCCTTTTTTAGGCTTTCTTTTTTCTATTTTCAGCTGGTTATCCAGCCAGTAAATCCTTTTTTTTTCAATAGAAGGAGCTGTCCTGCAGATGTAGTGGTTGGCGTGTTAAAATTCTACTAGTTTAGGCTGGCTTAACCTACCGGCACTTTTACCCCCTTCCTTTCCAGGCCAATTTTCAGCTTTCAGTGCTGTCACACTTTGAATGACAATTGCGTGGTCATGCAACACTGTACCTAAATTGTTATAATTTTTTTTTCACACAAATAGAGTTTTCTTTTGGTCATATTTATTCACCACTAGGTTTTTTTTCTTCTTCTTCACTGATGTGCACTGATGGACATTGATGGGCACTGATATGCTGCACTGGTGGGTACTGAGGAGGCTGCACTGATAGGCGACACTGATGGACACTGATAGGTGGCACTGATTGGTAGCACTGATAGGCTGCACTTATGGGCAGCACTGATAGGCGGTGATGATAGACAGCACTGCTTGCCAACACTGATGGGCAACACTGATGGGCAGCACTGATGGGCAGCACTGATGGGCAGCACTGATAGACTGCACTTATGGGCGGCACTGATAGGCGGCACTGATGGGCAGCACTGATAGACGGCACTGATGGACACTGATAGGTGGCACTGATGGGCAGCACTGATGGGCACTGATTGGTGGCACTGATGGGCACTAATAGGCAGCACTGATATGCACTGATTGGCGGCGCTGATAGGCAGCACTGATGGACACTGATAGGTGGCAATGATGACCACCTGATGGAAGTGAAGGTAAATGTCCCCAATGGGGCAAAAATGGCAAAAATAAACCTTACTGGGGTTATAACCCTCCCTTACTCTATCCAAAAAAAAAAGATTTGCCTTTAGTTCTACTTTAAGTGCAGGTTTTGAGAGGACCTGTACTGTGAAAGCTGTGCCAAAGAAAGGCAGACAAGGGGCAAAGCACTAGTCTCCAGTATGTCTTGTGGTCTCCCTGCAGCTGACCCTTCCCCATTACTGAATTACCATGTCATGTTCTGCACTTTGTGGAGGCAGCCATCTTGGTGGAGGGAGAGATTTGCATTCTCATATTAGAGCTGCCCCCCTGATGTCTGGTATGGAAATGGGTTGATAACAGTAAGAGAAAGCACAGAGTCATAGAATGAATGAAGAAGAAACAGAGATTCTTGCACTGCGAGTACTCAGGTACAGCTTCCTCTCCAGCAAGGAGAACAGTGAGTGGTACCGTAGTGACATCACCAAATCTAGCAATCAGAGGAAACCTTATATTATCTCACATTGCACACTGCTTCTCCTCCTAACCCCCAAGGGCTTATTCACACCATGAATGTGTGATTCACATTTGATCCAGGTGCAGTGCGATTTCAGCCCATTAATGTAAATTAGCTGAAATATGTCGGAATGCACTAAAAGTGCATTTATAAAACACACAGGAACCAGATAGCATGGTACTGCATTTGTTACCTGTGTTTTGGGTGTCCTTAAAGCGTATGTTAACCAAAAAAAAAAAAAAAAAGGATCCTGCTCCTTTAAAGCATGTTATATGACACAGTGCTTGTGCTGTGTCATTTGGACCCCTGTAACACCTAAAAAACCTGGCTGATCCTGCCAGTTTCTCCCTTCCCCTATGTAAACTGACCACAGTAATCATGGCTGCTGAGCCCTAACACCGTGGTCAGTTTGCTTGCCTCCGTCATCCGCAGCCCTGCTGTCTCTCCTCTCTGCTCTTGTGTCCTCCTCCCCCCTCCCCTCTCTGCCTGTCGGCTGCTGTGTCAGGCTCCGCCCCTCCGCCCCCCCCCCCCCCGCTGCTGCTTTAATAACGGGTCTTACTTTATATAATCTACTCTGTATCCTAACGATGTTGTATAAAAAAAAGCCGTATATACCTTATCTGTGAGCGCTGATCAACGGTCACGTGACGCGCCGGCTCTCTCCGGCTCTCTCCTCCTCCCCTCCAGACTGATGTCAGCGGGGGGGAATTTTGGCCCCTCCCGCTGCATCTATCACATAAAAAGAAGAGAGATGCGGCATGTCACGTGACCGCTGATCAGCGCTCACAGATAAGGTATATACAACACACATACAGGGGGACATATCATTAGGAGACCGAGCGGATTATATAAAGTAAATAATGTAGGTTAACAGAATTGAACTAGAGACTAAGGGTTTTTGGACTTTAAGAGGCACACAGGTAGGTATTATAAAACACTAATGCCGCATACACAGGACCGTTTTTAATGTCATTGAAAAAAAAGGAATTTTTCTCGACGGGATTCTTCTCAAGCCTGCCTTGCCTACACACTATCGTGGAAAAAAATGCTTGAGTAAAGCGCGGTGACGTACAACACGTACGACGGCACTATAAAGGGGAAGTTCCATTCGGATGGCGCCACCCTTCATGTTAGTAACGTTTGTTGAGAGACGATTCGCGTTTTTCAGCCTCGTGCTTTTCAGTCCGTTACACCGTGACGAATGTGCTATCTCCATTACGAACGCTAGTTTTACCAGAACAAGCGCTCCCGTCTCATACTTGATTCTGAGCATGCACATTTTTTTTCACGTCATTAAAGCCTACACACGGCCGTTTTTCATGACGAGAAAAATGACGAGGTGAAAAACGAGCATGGTCCAATTTTTTCATGGCCATTTTTCACGTCGTGAAAAATGCTCTGAAGCCCACACACGATCATTTTTAATGACCATTTTAAAATATTGCATTTTTCTCGTCATTAAAATGGTCGTGTGTACGCGGCATTAGCGTTTTATTGTAGAAAAATACTTGTATAAAAAAACAATTAAACAGATAAAATTGTCTTTAACAACATTATTGGATGGCCTTCTTGAGTCCTATCATAATTATTCCAATGGTATACATTTGTATTGCAAATACAGTGAGTACAATAAATTATACAAAAGAGGAACCGATAGCCATGAAGAGGATCCAGATGTAGAAGAAAGCTTGCTCTACATGTTACGCGTTATGAGAAAACGCTTCTTCAGGAGCATGAATATCTAATAAAACATATACAAAAACTGAAATCAATAAACATCTTTTTAATACAGAGAATAAAAAAATTATAAAAAAGATAGATTTATTCTCTGTATTAAAAAGATGTTTATTGATTTCAGTTTTTGTATATGTTTTATTAGATATTCATGCTCCTGAAGAAGCGTTTTCTCATAATATTTAGAAGAAAGCTTGATTGGTTTTATTGACCTGCACCATTGGGAGCAATCCCTTTTGTCTTTATTTTATGGTTTTCCCATTCTCCATCTTGGAGCCTGCATGCGGGAAGAGTGCTGTATCAATATCTCAGCTTATTTGACCATCCTCCTCAGAATCGCTTTAGACCTCCACGCACGGCATCCACAGAGATCCTGTTCCATCGATCTAGGTCGTTGAGACCCCAAGCCTTTTTGACTCACTGTTATATGATAGATGAGTCCACCTGTTGCGGTAAGAGTACCCCATCTATTTTCCATTACCAGTATTTGATCTCAACAGTCAACTTGTTGCTCCTGTTAACTCGGGTCATTCCGTGGGAAGGAATATCACAGAATGTGGTTGTAGTTTATGGACTTTGTCACATTTTTTGAAGTTTCTCACATATCCATTGTGTACACTTCCTCTGGACTTTACTCTAAACAGAAGTTCTCACATTTCACTTTTGTGTTTCACCATTGATGTTTGGTTTATCATCTACATCACATAGTGGTAATTTTTTTACCATTATTATCATTGTAGCGCTGCGCATCAAGATAATTGAAAAACTTGATTAGTGAAAAAAACACAAACAGAATACATTGAGTCCATATACAACTGAGCAGGGATGGACTGGCCATTAGTGATGAGCCGAACACCCCCGGGTTCGGTTCGCACCAGAACCCGCGAACGGACCGAAAGTTCGTACGAACATTAGAACCCTATTAAATGCAATGGATGCGAACGTTCGAATTCTAAAGTGCTAATTATAACAACTATTATGCATGTTATTGTCCTAAAAAGGGTTTGGGAACCCGGGTTGTGCACCAGGGGACATGTATCAATGCAAAAAGAAGTTTTAAAAACGGTCATTTTTCGGGAGCAGTCATTTTAATGATGCATAAAGTGAAAAAAAAAAGTCAAATATTCCTTTAAATATCGTACCTGGGGGGTGTCTAAAGTATGCCTGTGAAGTGCCACGTGTTTCCCGTGTTTAGAACTGTCCCTGCACAAAATGACACTTCTAAAGGAAAAAAAAGCCATTTAAAACTGCTTGCGGCTTTAATGTAATGTCTGGTCCCGGTAATATGGATGAAAATCTTTAAGAAAAATGGCATAGCTACCCCATGACCCCCCCCCCCCCTACCCCAGCCCATTACCAGCCCCTTTGGGTCTTGTATGGATATTAAGGGGAACCCCGCACATAAAATAAAAAAGGCCCTATATACTCTGAACAGCCGTATACAGGCGGTGCATACAAGACAGGGACTGTAGGTTTGTTCTTATGTAGAATCTGTTTGTAATTTTGAACAGGTACATTGTTTAAGTGTAGCTCCAGCCCAAAAATCTATTTTTAAACTTTTTGGAAAACATAGGTAAGGGTTATCACCCCTGTAACATTTGTTTTGCTGTCTGTGCCCCTGTTCAGAACATTTCACCTCACTTTCCGTCCCAATGACAACTGTTTTTGAAATGTGGTGTTTTTCTTGAAACAAGGATTGCTGATAAAGCATCAGTACAGAGGAGACACCTTTCTCCCATATTAATTCTTACAGGAGAGAATTTTCCTTCCAAGGGGTAGATTTCCTCTCACTTCCTGTTGTCTTCTTGCGTTTGCAAGTAGGAGTCGTTTGTAAGTTGGATGTTTGAAAGTAGGGACCTGCCGTATATACTCTGCAGAAATAGGCCCCTTAGTTGTTGGTGTTGGCACAACACTGTAAGCACTCACAGTTACTCTTGGTTGGTGCTGGAACGCCCTGCTGTCAACTATTATATCAGGAATTTTAATTACATATACAGGTCCTTCTCAAAAAATTAGCATATTGTGATAAAGTTCATTATTTTCTGTAATGTACTGATAAACATTAGACTTTCATATATTTTAGATTCATTGCACACAACTGAAGTAGTTCAAGCCTTTTCTTGTTTTAATATTGATGATTTTGGCATACAGCTCATGAAAACCCAAAAATCCTATCTCAAAAAATTAGCATATCATGAAAAGGTTCTCTAAACGAGCTATTAACCTAATCATCTGAATCAACTAATTAACTCTAAATACCTGCAAAAGATTCCTGAGGCTTTTAAAAACTCCCAGCCTGGTTCATTACTCAAAACCGCAATCATGGGTAAGACTGCCGACCTGACTGCTGTCCAGAAGGCCATCATTGACACCCTCAAGCAAGAGGGTAAGACACAGAAAGAAATTTCTGAACGAATAGGCTGTTCCCAGAGTGCTGTATCAAGGCACCTCAGTGGGAAGTCTGTGGGAAGGAAAAAGTGTGGCAGAAAACGCTGCACAACGAGAAGAGGTGACCGGACCCTGAAGAAGATTGTGGAGAAGGACCGATTCCAGACCTTGGAGGACCTGCGGAAGCAGTGGACTGAGTCTGGAGTAGAAACATCCAGAGCCACCGTGAACAGGCGTGTGCAGGAAATGGGCTACAGGTGCCGCATTTCCCAGGTCAAGCCACTTTTGAACCAGAAACAGCGGCAGAAGCGCCTGACCTGGGCTACAGAGAAGCAGCACTGGACTGTTGCTCAGTGGTCCAAAGTACTTTTTCGGATGAAAGCAAATTTTGCATGTCATTCGGAAATCAAGGTGCCAGAGTCTGGAGGAAGACTGGGGAGAGGGAAATGCCAAAATGCCTGAAGTCCAGTGTCAAGTACCCACAGTCAGTGATGGTCTGGGGTGCCATGTCAGCTGCTGGTGTTGGTCCACTGTGTTTTATCAAGGGCAGGGTCAATGCAGCTAGCTATCAGGAGATTTTGGAGCACTTCATGCTTCCATCTGCTGAAAAGCTTTATGGAGATGAAGATTTCATTTTTCAGCACGACCTGGCACCTGCTCACAGTGCCAAAACCACTGGTAAATGGTTTACTGACCATGGTATTACTGTGCTCAATTGGCCTGCCAACTCTCCTGACCTGAACCCCATAGAGAATCTGTGGGATATTGGGAAGAGAAAGTTGAGAGACGCAAGACCCAACACTCTGGATGAGCTTAAGGCCGCTATCGAAGCATCCTGGGCCTCCATAACACCTCAGCAGTGCCACAGGCTGGTTGCCTCCATGCCACGCCGCATTGAAGCAGTCATTTCTGCAAAAGGATTCCCGACCAAGTATTGAGTGCATAACTGAACATAATTATTTGAAGGTTGACTTTTTTTGTATTAAAAACACTTTTCTTTTATTGGTCGGATGAAATATGCTAATTTTTTGAGATAGGATTTTTGGGTTTTCATGAGCTGTATGCCAAAATCATCAATATTAAAACAAGAAAAGGCTTGAACTACTTCAGTTGTGTGTAATGAATCTAAAATATATGAAAGTCTAATGTTTATCAGTACATTACAGAAAATAATGAACTTTATCACAATATGCTAATTTTTTGAGAAGGACCTGTAGATAGGAAGAGTGTCAGTTTCTTTCACTGTGATAATCCTTGTTTCTAGGGACAGGGAAGGACAGTGAGGGAAATTCTCCTTGTGCTATAGTGTGCTTTAAAAAACCATTTTTTCTAGGGACAGAAAACTATAGGTAGGAAGAGTGTCAGTTTCTTTCACTGTGATAATCCTTGTTTCTAGGGACAGGGAAGGACAGTGAGGGAAATTCTCCTTGTGCTATAGTGTGCTTTAAAAAAACATTTTTTCTAGGGACAGAAAACTATAGGTAGGAAGAGTGTCAGTTTCTTTCACTGTGATAATCCTTGTTTCTAGAGACAGGGAAGGACAGTGAGGGAAATTCTCCTTGTGCTATAGTGTGCTTTAAAAAAACATTTTTTCTAGGGACAGAAAACTATAGGTAGGAAGAGTGTCAGTTTCTTTCACTGTGATAATCCTTGTTTCTAGGGACAGGGAAGGACAGTGAGGGAAATTCTCCTTGTGCTATAGTGTGCTTTAAAAAAACATTTTTTCTAGGGACAGAAAACTATAGGTAGGAAGAGTGTCAGTTTCTTTCACTGTGATAATCCTTGTTTCTAGGGACAGGGAAGGACAGTGAGGGAAATTCTCCTTGTGCTATAGTGTGCTTTAAAAAAACATTTTTTCTAGGGACAGAAAACTATAGGTAGGAAGAGTGTCAGTTTCTTTCACTGTGATAATCCTTGTTTCTAGGGACAGGGAAGGACAGTGAGGGAAATTCTCCTTGTGCTATAGTGTGCTTTAAAAAAACATTTTTTCTAGGGACAGAAAACTATAGGTAGGAAGAGTGTCAGTTTCTTTCACTGTGATAATCCTTGTTTCTAGGGACAGGGAAGGACAGTGAGGGAAATTCTCCTTGTGCTATAGTGTGCTTTAAAAAAACATTTTTTCTAGGGACAGAAAACTATAGGTAGGAAGAGTGTCAGTTTCTTTCACTGTGATAATCCTTGTTTCTAGGGACAGGGAAGGACAGTGAGGGAAATTCTCCTTGTGCTATAGTGTGCTTTAAAAAAACATTTTTTCTAGGGACAGAAAACTATAGGTAGGAAGAGTGTCAGTTTCTTTCACTGTGATAATCCTTGTTTCTAGGGACAGGGAAGGACAGTGAGGGAAATTCTCCTTGTGCTATAGTGTGCTTTAAAAAAACATTTTTTCTAGGGACAGAAAACTATAGGTAGGAAGAGTGTCAGTTTCTTTCACTGTGATAATCCTTGTTTCTAGGGACAGGGAAGGACAGTGAGGGAAATTCTCCTTGTGCTATAGTGTGCTTTAAAAAAACATTTTTTCTAGGGACAGAAAACTATAGGTAGGAAGAGTGTCAGTTTCTTTCACTGTGATAATCCTTGTTTCTAGGGACAGGGAAGGACAGTGAGGGAAATTCTCCTTGTGCTATAGTGTGCTTTAAAAAAACATTTTTTCTAGGGACAGAAAACTATAGGTAGGAAGAGTGTCAGTTTCTTTCACTGTGATAATCCTTGTTTCTAGGGACAGGGAAGGACAGTGAGGGAAATTCTCCTTGTGCTATAGTGTGCTTTAAAAAAACATTTTTTCTAGGGACAGAAAACTATAGGTAGGAAGAGTGTCAGTTTCTTTCACTGTGATAATCCTTGTTTCTAGGGACAGGGAAGGACAGTGAGGGAAATTCTCCTTGTGCTATAGTGTGCTTTAAAAAAACATTTTTTCTAGGGACAGAAAACTATAGGTAGGAAGAGTGTCAGTTTCTTTCACTGTGATAATCCTTGTTTCTAGGGACAGGGAAGGACAGTGAGGGAAATTCTCCTTGTGCTATAGTGTGCTAAAGCATTCCTCATCAACCATCTTTGAAATCCTTGTTTTTTGGACAGTCAGGGAAATTGTCGTTGTGCTATTCTGTGCAAAAGCAATCATCCTCAACCATATTTAGAAATCCTTAAGTAAAGGGACAGAGAAGGACACCTGAAGGTAGCCCTTATTGCTTTTTTCCCATCTCCCTGCAGGCCATCTATTAGAATGTCTGGAAGGCAAACAAGGAGAGGCAGACAGTCAGGAGGCAATAAAAGAGGGCAAGCAGGCTCTGTGTCTGGGGGCAACAGTGCTGGTCGTGGACGCGGTGCATTGTCATCAGCACATGGCCATGGGACACGCTTGTCCTTCTTTTCGGCAGCTGGACATGTTGAGCCACATCATGCCGAAGACTTGGTAGAGTGGATGACCAAGCCCTCCTCCTCCTCCTCATCCTCTCTCACCCAGGCTCAGGGTACTGGCAAAGCAGCTGCCAAAGCGTCCTCTTCCCTGGTATCAATGTCAGACTCATCATCAGTCACTCCTTCCCTAGACCCACCATGTCCTCCTCCTGAGGAGTCCCCCGAACTGTTTGAGCACAGTGTTGGGTACATGCTCCAGGAGGATGCCCAGCGTTTCGAAGGGTCTGATGATGAAACCCAGCTACAGGAAGGCAGTAGCGTGAGAGCAGACAGAGGGGATGCTCAAGAAGGACACCAATCTGGCAGTCATGTTCCAGCAGCTGCAGCATACTGCCAGATTGGCTCCAGTGATGAGGAGGGAGGGGATGATGAGGTCACTGACTCCACGTGGGTGCCTAATAGGAGAGAGGAGGAGGAGGAGGATGAGGAGGAGGCACATCTCCAACGAGGCAGGATGCCCTTTGGTGGCCAGCGTAAGGGCAGTACACCGACGGAATCACACCGCAGAGCTCCGCCTGTGCAGGGCGCTGCCTCTGCCCGTCATTCAAAAAGTTCTTTGGTGTGGGCCTTTTTTGAGGCTAGTGCATCAGATCGCACAGCTGCTGTTTGCAACATATGTCTCAAGCGTATATCGCGTGGCCAAAACATCAGCCGCTTGGGTACCACATGCCTGACCAGACATATGTTGACCTGCCATGCAGCTCGTTGGCAAGCCTACCTCAAAGACCCACACCAAAGAACAAAGCGGACCTCTCCTTGCACCGCATCAGCTGGGATCTCCAACCCCACTATAACTTCAGTCCTCTCTGAAACATGCACTGAGAGGAATGAAGGTGTAGAATTAGGTGTGTCACAGCCAAGTACTTGCGGCCACTCTGCTAGCAGTACACCGACGTCCGATTCTAGCAGGCAAATTTCCCTGCCCCAGCTGCTGGACCGTCGAAAGAAGTTCACTCCCAGCCATCCACATGCCCAGCGGTTGAATGCTAGCTTGGCTAAATTGCTAGCGCTTCAACTGCTGCCTTTTCAGTTGGTAGACTCGGCCCCCTTCCGTGAGTTTGTGCAATGTGCGGTTCCTCAGTGGCAGGTTCCCAAACGCCACTTTTTCTCACGGAAGGCTATTCCGGCTCTCTACCGGCATGTGGAAGGCAATGTCTTGGCCTCGCTGGACAGGGCGGTCAGCGGTAAGGTGCATATTACCGCTGACTCATGGTCCAGCAGGCATGGACAGGGACGTTACCTTTCTTTCACGGCCCATTGGGTCACTCTTTTGGCAGCTGGGAAGGATGCAGGACAAGGTGCAGTAGTGTTGGAGGTTGTTCCACCGCCACGCCTCCAAAATGCTACTACTGGTTGTGACACACCTCTCTCCTCCACCCCCTCCTCTTCTTCTTCCTCCATGGCCTCTTCCTGTGGTTTGTCCTATGAACCAGCGGTGCTCCGTAGCCGTTCAAGGGGCTACGCAAGTACGCAGGCAAAAAGATGCCATGCCGTGCTTGCGCTGGTGTGTTTGGGGGACAGAAGCCACATTGGGGCAGAGGTCCTGTCTGCTCTGCAGGGCCAGGCCGAGAGGTGGTTGACGCCACGCCAGCTTAAGCCAGGAATGGTGGTTTGCGACAATGGCACCAACCTCCTCTCCGCCCTCCGACAGGGACAACTGACCCATGTGCCCTGTGTGGCTCACGTCCTTAACCTGGTGGTGCAGCGGTTCTTGGGCAGGTACCCGGGCTTACTGGATGTCCTGAGGCAGGCCAGGAAAGTCTGTGTTCATTTCCGTAGATCTTATAATGCCAGTGCTCGCCTGGCTGAGCTGCAAAAGGAGTTGAACCTGCCCAAGAACCGCCTTATATGTGACATGCCCACCAGGTGGAACTCAACGTTGGCCATGCTACAGCGGCTGCACACGCAGCAGAGGGCCATCAATGAGTACCTGTGCGACTACGGCACCAGGACAGGGTCAGGGGAGCTTGGTTTTTTTCTCCACGCCAGTGGGGCATGATCAGGGATGCATGCACTGTCCTGGCACCATTTGAGGAGGCCACGAGGATGGTGAGCAGTGACAGTGCATGCATCAGTGACACTGTACCTCTTGTCCACCTGTTGGAGCACACGCTGCGTGGAATAATGGACAGGGCACTTGAGGCAGAACAGAGGCAGGAAGAGGAGGACTTCCTTGCCTCTCAAGGCCCCCTTTACCCAGGCAGTGTTCCTTCTGTCCCACCCATCGCACAGGAAGAGGAGGAGGAGGAGGAGGAGGAGGAGGAGGAGGATTGTGTCAGCATGGAGGTGGAGGCTGGCACTCAGCATCATCAGCAGCAGTCTTTTAGGGATGATTTACAGTCCCAAGAAACCAGTGGACTTGTACGTGGCTGGGAGGAGGTGGCTGCGGATCATGTCGTCCTTAGTGACCCAGAGGACTCCGGAGCGAATGCCTCAGCAAACCTACGCTGCATGGCCTCCCTGATCCTGCAAAGTCTGCGGAAGGATCCTCGTATTCTTCGGATCAAGGAGAGGGACCATTACTGGCTGGCCACTCTCCTTGATCCACGGTACAAGGGTAAGGTTGCGGACCTTATGTTACCGTCGCAGAGGGAGCAGAGGATGAGACAACTCCGGGAGGCCTTGCAGAAAGGTCTGTGCAACGCGTTCCCAGAGACTGGGAGGTTACAAACTCCTGGTCCTGGACAACGAGTTGCTGAGGCTTCGGCCAGTCAAAGAAGGAGCGGTGGGGAAGGTGGCCGTCTGACCGATGCGTTCAGACAATTCTTTAGTCCGCAGCCCCAAAGTATGATCGGTTCCAGCAACCATCGCCAGCGTCTGATAAACATGGTGCAGGAATATCTAGGGGCAAGGTCAGACTTGGACACCTTCCCCACCGAAAATCCTCTGGCTTACTGGGTCTTGAGGATGGATCACTGGCCAGAGCTTGCACAGTATGCAATTGAGCTACTGGCCTGTCCTGCATCCAGCGTTCTTTCGGAACGCACATTCAGTGCTGCTGGAGGATTTGTCACGGATCACAGGGTGCGCCTGTCCACCGACTCGGTTGATCGACTGACTTTCATCAAGATGAACCAGTCTTGGATCACCACCAGCTACCACACACCTGATGCTGATATAACAGACTAATTGATTTTAACATGTCACATCCCTTCAAGACTGATGCTGATGCTGAGTGCCTGTGCTGTTATGTTGACTGGCTATCCTCCTCCTCCGAGTGCTCAATGATACGATTGATGATGATAGCTTGGAAGATCATTTTTGTTTATGGGTGCCGCCACCAGTGGCTAAGGCCCAATTTTTCAGCCCCTGTTTTACAGGGGCGTGTAATTACAATTTTTTTAGCAATAATTTGCCATAGGGCTCATTGCTGTGCTCCAAGTACAGTATCTGTGAGGGGTTGTAGTGTTGTGCCACCAGTGCCTAAGGCCCAATTTTTCAGCCCCTGTTCAACAGGGGCATGTAATTACAATTCTTGATCTAATAATTCACAGCAGGGCCCATTGCTGCACCCACCAAGAGTAACTCTGAGGGCTTACAGTGTTGTGGCAACGCCACCACCACCACCACCACGAAAGGCCCAATTTTTCAGCCCCTGTTCAAAAGGGGCATGTAATTACAATTCTTGATCTAATAATTCACAGCAGGGCCCATTCCTGCACCCACCAAGAGTAACTCTGAGGGCTTACAGTGTTGTGGCAACGCCACCACCACCACCACCACGAAAGGCCCCATTTTTCAGCCCCTGTTCAAAAGGGGCATGTAATTACAATTCTTGATCTAATAATTCACAGCAGGGCCCATTCCTGCACCCACCAAGAGTAACTCTGAGGGCTTACAGTGTTGTGGCAACGCCACCACCACCACCACCACGAAAGGCCCAATTTTTCAGCCCCTGTTCAAAAGGGGCATGTAATTACAATTCTTGATCTAATAATTCACAGCAGGGCCCATTCCTGCACCCACCAAGAGTAACTCTGAGGGCTTACAGTGTTGTGGCAACACCACCACCACCACCACCACCACGAAAGGCCCAATTTTTCAGCCCCTGTTCAACAGGGGCATGCAATTACAATTCTTAATCTAATAATTCACAGCAGGGCCCATTGCTGCACCCACCAAGAGTAACTGTCAGGGCTTACAGTGTTGTGGCAACGCCACCACCACCACCACCACGAAAGGCCCAATTTTTCAGCCCCTGTTCAAAAGGGGCATGTAATTACAATTCTTGATCTAATAATTCACAGCAGGGCCCATTCCTGCACCCACCAAGAGTAACTCTGAGGGCTTACAGTGTTGTGGCAACACCACCACCACCACCACCACCACGAAAGGCCCAATTTTTCAGCCCCTGTTCAACAGGGGCATGCAATTACAATTCTTGATCTAATAATTCACAGCAGGGCCCATTGCTGCACCCACCAAGAGTAACTGTCAGGGCTTACAGTGTTGTGGCACCAGCACCACCATCAAAGGCCCAATTTTTACTACCACTGTTCAACAATTACAGGTCCTTCTCAAAAAATTAGCATATTGTGATAAAGTTCATTATTTTCTGTAATGTACTGATAAACATTAGACTTTCATATATTTTAGATTCATTACACACAACTGAAGTAGTTCAAGCCTTTTCTTGTTTTAATATTGATGATTTTGGCATACAGCTCATGAAAACCCAAAAATCCTATCTCAAAAAATTAGCATATTTCATCCGACCAATAAAAGAAAAGTGTTTTTAATACAAAAAAAGTCAACCTTCAAATAATTATGTTCAGTTATGCACTCAATACTTGGTCGGGAATCCTTTTGCAGAAATGACTGCTTCAATGCGGCGTGGCATGGAGGCAACCAGCCTGTGGCACTGCTGAGGTGTTATGGAGGCCCAGGATGCTTCGATAGCGGCCTTAAGCTCATCCAGAGTGTTGGGTCTTGCGTCTCTCAACTTTCTCTTCCCAATATCCCACAGATTCTCTATGGGGTTCAGGTCAGGAGAGTTGGCAGGCCAATTGAGCACAGTAATACCATGGTCAGTAAACCATTTACCAGTGGTTTTGGCACTGTGAGCAGGTGCCAGGTCGTGCTGAAAAATGAAATCTTCATCTCCATAAAGCTTTTCAGCAGATGGAAGCATGAAGTGCTCCAAAATCTCCTGATAGCTAGCTGCATTGACCCTGCCCTTGATAAAACACAGTGGACCAACACCAGCAGCTGACATGGCACCCCAGACCATCACTGACTGTGGGTACTTGACACTGGACTTCAGGCATTTTGGCATTTCCCTCTCCCCAGTCTTCCTCCAGACTCTGGCACCTTGATTTCCGAATGACATGCAAAATTTGCTTTCATCCGAAAAAGTACTTTGGACCACTGAGCAACAGTCCAGTGCTGCTTCTCTGTAGCCCAGGTCAGGCGCTTCTGCCGCTGTTTCTGGTTCAAAAGTGGCTTGACCTGGGAAATGCGGCACCTGTAGCCCATTTCCTGCACACGCCTGTTCACGGTGGCTCTGGATGTTTCTACTCCAGACTCAGTCCACTGCTTCCGCAGGTCCTCCAAGGTCTGGAATCGGTCCTTCTCCACAATCTTCTTCAGGGTCCGGTCACCTCTTCTCGTTGTGCAGCGTTTTCTGCCACACTTTTTCCTTCCCACAGACTTCCCACTGAGGTGCCTTGATACAGCACTCTGGGAACAGCCTATTCGTTCAGAAATTTCTTTCTGTGTCTTACCCTCTTGCTTGAGGGTGTCAATGATGGCCTTCTGGACAGCAGTCAGGTCGGCAGTCTTACCCATGATTGCGGTTTTGAGTAATGAACCAGGCTGGGAGTTTTTAAAAGCCTCAGGAATCTTTTGCAGGTGTTTAGAGTTAATTAGTTGATTCAGATGATTAGGTTAATAGCTCGTTTAGAGAACCTTTTCATGATATGCTAATTTTTTGAGATAGGATTTTTGGGTTTTCATGAGCTGTATGCCAAAATCATCAATATTAAAACAAGAAAAGGCTTGAACTACTTCAGTTGTGTGTAATGAATCTAAAATATATGAAAGTCTAATGTTTATCAGTACATTACAGAAAATAATGAACTTTATCACAATATGCTAATTTTTTGAGAAGGACCTGTATAGTTTTCTGTCCCTAGAAAAAATGTTTTTTTAAAGCACACTATAGCACAAGGAGAATTTCCCTCACTGTCCTTCCCTGTCCCTAGAAACAAGGATTATCACAGTGAAAGAAACTGACACTCTTCCTACCTATAGTTTTCTGTCCCTAGAAAAAATGTTTTTTTAAAGCACACTATAGCACAAGGAGAATTTCCCTCACTGTCCTTCCCTGTCCCTAGAAACAAGGATTATCACAGTGAAAGAAACTGACACTCTTCCTACCTATAGTTTTCTGTCCCTAGAAAAAATGTTTTTTTAAAGCACACTATAGCACAAGGAGAATTTCCCTCACTGTCCTTCCCTGTCCCTAGAAACAAGGATTATCACAGTGAAAGAAACTGACACTCTTCCTACCTATAGTTTTCTGTCCCTAGAAAAAATGTTTTTTTAAAGCACACTATAGCACAAGGAGAATTTCCCTCACTGTCCTTCCCTGTCCCTAGAAACAAGGATTATCACAGTGAAAGAAACTGACACTCTTCCTACCTATAGTTTTCTGTCCCTAGAAAAAATGTTTTTTTAAAGCACACTATAGCACAAGGAGAATTTCCCTCACTGTCCTTCCCTGTCCCTAGAAACAAGGATTATCACAGTGAAAGAAACTGACACTCTTCCTACCTATAGTTTTCTGTCCCTAGAAAAAATGTTTTTTTAAAGCACACTATAGCACAAGGAGAATTTCCCTCACTGTCCTTCCCTGTCCCTAGAAACAAGGATTATCACAGTGAAAGAAACTGACACTCTTCCTACCTATAGTTTTCTGTCCCTAGAAAAAATGGTTTTTTAAAGCACACTATAGCACAAGGAGAATTTCCCTCACTGTCCTTCCCTGTCCCTAGAAACAAGGATTATCACAGTGAAAGAAACTGACACTCTTCCTACCTATAGTTTTCTGTCCCTAGAAAAAATGGTTTTTTAAAGCACACTATAGCACAAGGAGAATTTCCCTCACTGTCCTTCCCTGTCCCTAGAAACAAGGATTATCACAGTGAAAGAAACTGACACTCTTCCTATCTATAGTTTTCTGTCCCTAGAAAAAATGTTTTTTTAAAGCACACTATAGCACAAGGAGAATTTCCCTCACTGTCCTTCCCTGTCCCTAGAAACAAGGATTATCACAGTGAAAGAAACTGACACTCTTCCTACCTATAGTTTTCTGTCCCTAGAATTTTTTTTTTTTAAAGCACACTATAGCACAAGGAGAATTTCCCTCACTGTCCTTCCCTGTCCCTAGAAACAAGGATTATCACAGTGAAAGAAACTGACACTCTTCCTACCTATAGTTTTCTGTCCCTAGAAAAAATGTTTTTTTAAAGCACACTATAGCACAAGGAGAATTTCCCTCACTGTCCTTCCCTGTCCCTAGAAACAAGGATTATCACAGTGAAAGAAACTGACACTCTTCCTACCTATAGTTTTCTGTCCCTAGAAAAAATGTTTTTTTAAAGCACACTATAGCACAAGGAGAATTTCCCTCACTGTCCTTCCCTGTCCCTAGAAACAAGGATTATCACAGTGAACGAAACTGACACTCTTCCTACCTATAGTTTTCTGTCCCTAGAAAAAATGTTTTTTTAAAGCACACTATAGCACAAGGAGAATTTCCCTCACTGTCCTTCCCTGTCCCTAGAAACAAGGATTATCACAGTGAAAGAAACTGACACTCTTCCTACCTATAGTTTTCTGTCCCTAGAAAAAATGTTTTTTTAAAGCACACTATAGCACAAGGAGAATTTCCCTCACTGTCCTTCCCTGTCCCTAGAAACAAGGATTATCACAGTGAAAGAAACTGACACTCTTCCTACCTATAGTTTTCTGTCCCTAGAAAAAATTTTTTTTAAAGCACACTATAGCACAAGGAGAATTTCCCTCACTGTCCTTCCCTGTCCCTAGAAACAAGGATTATCACAGTGAAAGAAACTGACACTCTTCCTACCTATAGTTTTCTGTCCCTAGAAAAAATGTTTTTTTAAAGCACACTATAGCACAAGGAGAATTTCCCTCACTGTCCTTCCCTGTCCCTAGAAACAAGGATTATCACAGTGAAAGAAACTGACACTCTTCCTACCTATAGTTTTCTGTCCCTAGAAAAAATGTTTTTTTAAAGCACACTATAGCACAAGGAGAATTTCCCTCACTGTCCTTCCCTGTCCCTAGAAACAAGGATTATCACAGTGAAAGAAACTGACACTCTTCCTACCTATAGTTTTCTGTCCCTAGAAAAAATGTTTTTTTAAAGCACACTATAGCACAAGGAGAATTTCCCTCACTGTCCTTCCCTGTCCCTAGAAACAAGGATTCGCACAGTAAAACACACTGACACTCTCCCTACCTATCCTTCTCTTTCCCTAAACTAAAGGAATCCAGGTTAAGCAAGAAAAAATAAATGTCACTGTCCCTGCCTATGCTTCTCTTTCCCTGCTCCGGAACACACTACACTAGGCCGCCGTGCTGGCGGCCTTTTATAGTGTGGGGCGTGTACTAAACACCCTCAGCAATAATTGGCCACAGGCATCCTGCCTGTGGCCAATCATTGCTCTCCTCGCTGCCGGCGCTGTGATTGGCCAAGCATGTGGGGTCACAGTGCATGCTTGGCCAATCACAGCACCTGGATGACACTGCGATGGCGTAGTGCATTGTGGGCCGTTCGCGTCACTCGAATTAGGCGCGAACGGCCCAAATCGTTCGATCTTCGTCGAACGATCGAACAGTCGATGTTCGAGTCGAACGTATGTTCGACTCGAACACCGAGCTCATCCCTACTGGCCATAGGGACTACTGGGAGTTTCCCGGTGGGCCGATGGCTCAGTGGGGGGGATTCGGAGAAGGTGGCCAGCGAGAAGGCCTGTTGGATATAAAATTTAGAGGAGGGAGAAGAGCTCCACCCCCTCCCTGACCACCGAAGAGGCGAACAGTAGCGAGCGCGGCCACCCCGGCGCTCCCAGAACCTCGATTCCTCCACCTCCTCTCTGCTCCAGGAACCATGCGGCCTGGGCCGGAGGGCAGGCTGACTGGGAGCCTGGAGGAAGAGAACATGCGCCACTGTAAGGAGCAGAGCAGCGAGAGCACCCCCCGGATCAAGAGGGAGACTCTGCGCTGTCGCTGCTGGCCAACAGGTACCTGGCATCCTACACAAACATGCCAGAACACTGAGACAGCGGGGAGGTGAGCAGAGGAGGGACTGCAGAAAGAGACAGTGCTATGTGGTCTGTCTCAGCCCTCCCCTCTGTCTCTCTGCCCCCTCTGTCTCTCAGTCCCCCCCTCTGTCTCTCAGTCCCCCTGTCTCTCAGACCCCCCTCTGTCTCTCAGACCCCCCTCTGTCTCTCAGTCCCCCCCTCTGTCTCTCAGACCCCCCTCTGTCTCTCAGTCCCCGTGTCTCTCAGTCCCCCCTCTTTTAGCCCTCTCCTCTGTCTCTCAGCCCCCTCTGTCTCTCAGACCCCCCTCTGTCTCTCAGACCCCCCTCTGTCTCTCAGACCCCCCTTCTGTCTCTCAGACCCCTCCCCTGTCTCTCAGACCCCTCCTCTATCTCTCAGCTCTCTCCTCTATCTCTCAGCTCTCCTCCTCTGTCTCTCAGCTCCCCCTCTGTCTCTCAGCTTCCCCTCTGTCTCTCAGCTTCCCCTCTGTCTCTCAGCTCCCCCTTTGTCTTTCAGCTCCCCCTCTGTCTCTCAGCTCCCCTTCTGCCTCTCGGACCCCTCCTCTGTCTCTCAGACCCCTCCTCTCTCTCTCAGACCCCCACTGTCTCTCAGCCCCCTCCTCTATCTCTCAGCTCTCCCCCTCTGTCTCTCAGCTACCTCCCTCTGTCTCTCAGCCCCCCTCTGTCTCTCAGATCCCCCTGTCTCTCAGCTCTTCCTCTGTCTCTCAGCTCCCCCCTCTGTCTCTCAGACCCCCCTCTGTCTCTCAGTCCCCCCCTCTGTCTCTCAGTTCCAGTGTCTCTCAGTCCCCCCTCTTTTGGCCCCTCCTCTGTCTCTCAGCTCCCCTCTATCTCTCAGACCCCCCTCTGTCTCTCAGACAACCCCTCTGTCTCTCAGCTCTCCTCCTCTGACTCTCAGCTCTCCTCCTCTGTCTCTCAGCTCTCCCCCTCTGTCTCTCAGCTCCCCCCTCTGTCTCTCAGCCCCCTGTCTCTCAGCCCCCCTCTGTCTTTCAGACCCCTCCTCTGTCTCTCAGACCCCTCCACTGTCTCTCAGCCCCCTCCTCTATCTCTCAGCTCCCCCCTATGTCTCTCAGCTCACTCCTTTGTCTCTCAGACCCCTCCTCTGTCTCTCAGACCCCTCCTCTGTCTCTCAGCTCCCCCTCTCTCTCTCAGCTCCCCCTCTGTCTCTCAGTTCCCCCTCTGTCTCTCAGACCCCTCCTCTGTCTCTCAAACCCCTCCACTCTCTCTCAGCTCCCCTCTCTGTCTCTCAGCTCCCCCCTCTGTCTCTCAGACCCCTCCTCTGTCTCTCAAGCCCCTCTACTGTCTCTCAGCCCCCTCCTCTATCTCTCAGCTTCCCCCTCTGTCTCTCAGCCTCCTCTGTCTCTCAGACCCCCCTCTGTCTCTCAGACCCCCTTCTGTCTCTCAGACCCCTCCTCTGTCTCTCAGACCCCTCCTCTGTCTCTCAGACCCCTCCTCTATCTCTCAGCTCTCCTCCTCTGTCTCTCAGCTCCCCCTCTGTCTCTCAGCTTCCCCTCTGTCTCTCAGCTCCCCCTTTGTCTTTCAGCTCCCCCTCTGTCTCTCAGCTCCCCTTCTGCCTCTCGGACCCCTCCTCTGTCTCGGACCCCTCCTCTGTCTCTCAGACCCCCACTGTCTCTCAGCCCCCTCCTCTATCTCTCAGCTCTCCCCCTCTGTCTCTCAGCTCCCTCCCTCTGTCTCTCAGCCCTCCTCTGTCTCTCAGATCCCCCTGTCTCTCAGCCCCCCCTCTGTCTCTCAGCTCTTCCTCTGTCTCTCAGCTCCCCCCTCTGTCTCTCAGACTCCCCTCTGTCTCTCAGTCCCCCCCTCTGTCTCTAAGTTCCCGTGTCTCTCAGTCCCCCCTCTTTTGGCCCCTCCTCTGTCTCTCAGCTCCCCTCTATCTCTCAGACCCCCCTCTGTCTCTCAGACCCTCCCTCTGTCTCTCAGCTCTCCTCCTCTGTCTCTCAGCTCTCCTCCTCTGTCTCTCAGCTCTCCTCCTCTGTCTCTCAGCTCCCCCCTCTGTCTCTCAGCTCCCCCCTCTGTCTCTCAGCTCCCCCCTCTGTCTCTCAGCCCCTGTCTCTCAGCCCCCTCTGTCTTTTAGACCCCTCCTCTGTCTCTCAGACCCCTCCACTGTCTCTCAGCCCTCTCCTCTATCTCTCAGCTCCCCCCTCTGTCTCTCAGACCCCTCCTCTGTCTCTCAAACCCCTCCACTGTCTCTCAGCTCCCCCTCTCTCTCTCAGCTCCCCCTCTGTCTCTCAGCTCCCTCCTCTGTCTCTCAGACCCCTCCTCTGTCTCTCAGACCCCTCCTCTGTCTCTCAAACCCCTCCACTGTCTCTCAGCTCCCCCCTCTGTCTCTCAGCTCCCCCTCTGTCTCTCAGACCCCTCCTCTGTCTCTCAAACCCCTCCACTGTCTCTCAGCCCCCTCCTCTATCTCTCAGCTCCCCCTGTCTCTCAGCCCCCCTCTGCTAAACGCTGCTAGTTTTAGCAGCACATTACTGTCTTTTTAGCTGCGCTATTCGGCTTCTAGCAGGTGCTTTTAACCCCGGCTAGCAGCCAAATTAAAGGTTAAATGCGCCCGTGTAGCGCTGCTGCCGAAGTGCTTTGCAGGCACTTCAGCGGTGGTGGGCATTCATTTCAATGGGCAGTAGTGGTGTGTACACCGCTCCTCCACCGCCCCAAAGATGCTGCTTGGAGGACTTTTTTTAACGCCCTGGCAGCGCCCCAGTGTAAAAGCACTCGGACTTTCACACTGGGACTGCAGCGGAGGCGTTTTTCAGGTGCTTTACAGGTGCTATTTTTAGCCCAAAAGCGCCTGAAAAACGCCTCAGTGTGACAGGAGTCCTACATACACCCCCTCTCTTTTCACTCACTCCCTCTCTCTTACACTCACCCCCCTCTCTCACCAACCCCCTTTCCCTCAACCCTCCCTCTCTCTCTCTCTCTCTCATTCCCCTCTCGCTCACCCTCTAATGATATACAATAATGGATGTAGGGGCCTTTTGGTGGGCGTGATTTTTTGGGGGGGTGGGGGGCAGCATTTTATTGAATTAAAGTGGGCCGGTCTGGACGAAGTCCAGGGCCAAATTTTTGTCACAGTCCAGCCCTGCAACTGAGAAAGAGTGCACTGATGGGAGGAAAAAATAGTCCAACGAGAAGACAAAATCCAGGGTTCATCCGCCTTCACCAAGGAAGAAAAAAGAAGGGGGAAAAAGAGATGTGTGAGAGTCCCCGATTGAGAATCAATCACACTCTGTGAGTGGGTTCCCTTACCGGATACGGTGGGCCCCCTTAATAGCAAGGTCATACACACAAGCAGATACAGCCCTCTGCAGGGACAGATAGATCTCCTCCACCACCGGAATCTCCGCACTGCGCTTCAATCTCCGTGGCAATCAGCAACGGAGGAAAGCCGGAACTCCTATCTGGGAATGTCACTCTTAGACCAACAGGCCGTGAGTGTAAGAAGACAGGGAACTCTGATAGTGTAGTATAATCACTAAAAAAGTCTTTATTGCTTTAAAAGTTTAGCAGGCCAAATCAAAAGCATGATACATTAAAATTAGAAAAAAAATACAACAGAAAAAACGAACGCCCGTGTACTGGGGTCACGTGGGGCGTAATGGCGTCAGCACGTCGTGGCCATAACAAGCAGTTTTTTATGGGGCATATAGGAGGGGGGAGGAGCCAGGACTGCCGGCGGGGGACCCCAGAAGAAAAGGATTGGGGCTGCTCTGTGCAAAACCACTACATTGGGCAGGTAAATATAACATGTTTGTTATTTTTTTTCTTAAATCAAATTTTTCACATTTAACCACTAGCCGACCAGCCGCCGTCATTCTGCTGCGGCAGGTTGGCTCTCCTGCGCAAATCGCCGTAGCTGTACATCGGCCCTTTAAACAGCTATAGCGCGTGCCTGCTGCATGGCCAGAGACCCGATGCGCGTGGCCGGTGGGCACACACACACACATCCCCATTCTGGCAGGAGAGGAGAGACAGATCGTCTGTTCCTACTAGCTAGGAGCAGCGATCTGGCTTTTCCTCTAGTCAGTCACATCCCCCCACAGTTAGAATCACTCCCTAGGACACATATTTAACTCCTTGATCGCCCCCTAGTGTTAACTCCTTCCCTGCCAGTGACATTTACACAGTAATCAGTGCATTTTTATAGCACTGATTGCTGTATAAATGTCAATGGTCCCAAAAAAGTGTCAAAAGTGTCCGATCTGTCCGCAATGTCGCAATCCCGCAAAAAATCCCAGATTGCCGCCATTACTAGTAAAAAAATAAAATAATAATAATAATAAAAATGCCATAAATCTATTCCCTATTTTGTAGACGCTACAACTTTTGCACAAACCAATCAATATATGTGTAGCACACAGATCCCTGTCCTGCTTACCTCCACTTGCAGGATAGGACGCACCATGCCACATGCCCATGTTTCCTCCGTTGCGAAGAGGATGAGCGGTGTTAACAGTTTTGGGTCCTACATCAAGTTACCTCCTTCCGTTGGTTCTCATCCCTAGAGTGTAGGGAAAAGTCTATTTTCTCTAATAAAGAAGGCCAATGTCCAGACAGTGTTAAACTCCAACAGACGAGTTTATTTTTTCTTTGCTAGTAACTTAGTAGGAAAGTTGAAGATAGAGATAGAGTTGGATAGGGAGGAAGGTTCAGGCACGCAGCACTTATTTACTCTCGTTGCCACTCAAGCCTGAGTGGGTTTTGCTCACCCGGATAGTTCCCTCTCACGGTTCTAGCAGCCGGAGTGAAGCACGAACAATTACTTTAGCTTGGTTTCTCCTAGGGACGTGTTAGGAATATCCTCTGCCACAGAACCTTTTAGCTCCTAAGTCCCAAACGTTCCAGCACTTGTAACTAGAGACCATAGGTGCCAATGGGGCACGTTACAAGAGCTGATTGTGTATCACAGAATCCTTCCCTCTGACAGGTAACCAGGCCTCTCCCGAGACGGCGACATCCTTCACCGATCCCCTTAGAAAGGTCCTCCCTTGGTTGCCTCTCCTTCAGAGCGGGTCACCCTCCCACGGGCACCCTGGGATTCCGCTGCTTGGTTGTAGGCCTCAGTTAACGGTACTGGGCCTACCTGGAACGATGGGGCCTAGAGCTAAAGGTGCCCGGGACCCAGCACATTCACACGCACCCCTGGCCATGAGGGCCACCAAAGGTGGGGTACGTGCTGAGGACGAAGAAGAAGACCCCACCCCAATGGCGTCTGCCCCTTAAGTACCCTCTCCCGGCATACACAGCAGGTAGACCACGCCCACTGTACAGCCGCCGAGAGAGGACACCCAATTTCACCACAATGCCACCTGCTGTTCGACCCGAGACCTGGGCAAGAATGCCACCTACAGGTCAAAGGGGAACTATACCCCCAGGCAACACCACAGCAGAGCAGAGTCCAATTTAAGAAAATTCAACAGCCTGAGCCAAACTATGGCTCAGGCGACCCTCTAAATTTCAGGCATAGCGACCCCAAATTTGGGGGTCCGCTACATATGCTTATTGTGTTTTGTTTTTTTAACAAAAATATGTAGAAGAACACATATCGGCCTAAACTAATGAAGAAATTTGTTTTTGTTTTTTTAATTTGGGGATATTTATTATAGCAAAAAATATTGCTTTTTTTCAAAATTGTTGCTATTTTTTTGTTTATAGCTCAAAAAATAAAAACTGCAGAGGTGATCAAATACCACCAAAAGAAAGTTCTATTCTTGGGAAAAAAAAGGACATCAGTTTTGTTTGGGTACAGCGTCGCACGACCGTGCAATTGTCAGTTAAAGCGGCACAGTGCCGTATCGCAAAAAATGGCCCGGTCATTAAGGGGGCAAATCCTTTCCGGAGCTGAAGTGGTTAATGTACATTTGTTAATAATGAAATCAATTTTAAAACACCATGAAGATCAAAGCCCCAGACCATGGCGTTATGTACTATTGTATGTATAGATTAGTGCTCATTAACTGCAAGAGGGCCATACAGAAATTAAGCGTGCACAAAACCTGCGTACAGTCTTCCTTAGGAGCCCCAGCTGCTGTGTACAGCTGTCCATAGAAAACGATTACGGGATGCAGCTTTACGTGGGTATAAGTTAGTACTGTACTCACTTAAAGGGGTGCAGAGAAGCACAACCTGGGACATCCATGCACGTGCTTATGTTTACGCAAGTACCATCATATGCCTGCATACAGCTGCATCCATAGGTGTGCACAGCCTATTGCATTAGGGTGTGCACGATCTATATATATATATATATATATATATAGAAGTAGGGCAGAGGACGGTGTCAGTAAAGCAGAGATTGTTGTTAGTAGTTTATTTTTATTATTTTTTTATTATTACTTTTTTGCAATAAATTTTTTTAATTGTTACAATATTTCTATACAATAATTATAATTTTTTTTAAACTATTTTTTGGGAGCCCCATTGGGGGGCTTTGGTAAAATATCAGCGGTCTAAACAGACCCCTGATGTTTCACTTTTGGGACAGAGAAAGGGACTGAGGACAGAGATTCCCCAGTCCCTTTCTCTGCAGCCAAGCAGCAGGGGAAATCTGCGCAGCACAGGGTGATTAGGGTGTGCCCAGGCACACCTGGCACACCCTGTGTGCACGCCTATGGCTGCATCCTGTAATTGTTTTCTATGGGCAGCTGTAAGCAGCAGAGGAAGACTTTGGGGTTGATTTGCTAAAGGTAAATAGACTGTGCACTTTGCAAAGTGCAGTTGCACTTTACAAGTGCAATTGCTCCAGAGCTTAGTAAAGGAGCTGACTTCCATCATCCAATCACATGCAAGCAAAAATAATAGTAGAAACAAAATTGATGAGGACAGCCGCACTCCAATCCAACGTAGTTTTATTAAAAGGAAACCGGCACTACAAATAACAGCATGAACCTAGGACCGCTGACGCGTTTCACACTCTGAATAGAGTGTTTCTACTGCCATGTGCATTGCCGGCACCCTCGGTCTCTGAGAGTAAGACCTCACCAAGCTATACCTGCCTAGAGCGGCAATTTTTGTTTATCAAGCAAAAATAATGTTTTTTTATTTTATTTTCCTTGCATGTGATTGGGTATTCTTTTCAAAGTGAAGCCTCTCCTCATTTACTAAGCTCTGGAGCAACTGCACTTTACAAAGTGCACAGTCGATTTGCCTTTAGTAAATGAACCCCTTTGTCTCTTGTGTGCCCTTGAGTGCTGTATGGCCATCTTTTCAGAGGTCCTGTGTCCGCACTCGCGCTCTTGCAGTCATGTGCATGAGCCCCAAGAGCGCCGTCATGTCATACTTACTATATGACCTCATTAACATTCACAGACATTGTCCTATTTGTCTGACGTGTTCATAGCTCCGGCTGTAGCAGTGATCACACCACATCCGTTTATCCAGAAAGGCGATGTTTTTGCTATCGGCATAGACAGCATTCCTCCAGTGCAATGTTTTGAAGCGGTGGAATTCCATAATAAGGGACATGCTGGCTTATTCATTGAAGTGCAGTCACTCCTGGCAACCAATCAGAATTCACTTTACTGACGTCATATCGCTGTATGTCAGCGCACCCTCCTGGCTCTTTGTATTTGCTTAGGAAGCGCTGGTTACCTTTTGTTATGTAAATTTTCAGGTGATCCTTATCCCGAGTAGAGTTCTCATGGAATGTGGGATGTGGTATTTGCTTAGGCAGCTGTCGGTTTTTCTAGGCTCCTTCACACTTTTGCGATGGAGGAACACAACAAGCAAAATCACGCGCGTTTCTGGGGTGCACAAAATGTATTTAAATGAATAAATACGTTTTTAACCTCTTGCCACCCACAAAACACATATGTGTGGCAGCAAAGTGGTGGACATTTTAGCGCCCACCCGCCTCACATATGCGTCTATGGGTATTAGATTGTAAGCTCTTCTGAGTAGGGTCCTCTTAACCCTATTGTATTTTATTTTATTGTATTGTAACTGTACTCACTGACCTGTATATTGTAAAGCACTGTGCAAACTGTTGGCGCCATATAAATCCTGAATACTAGTAATAATAATAATGGGTGGAAGGGGTCCCTGTGCTGAGAGCGCTCTCAATGTGCACTTACAGCCCAGAGACCGAGCTGTCCAAGACAGATCCCAGAGTCTAGTAATGATTGGGAACCAGCGGGACTGAATCCCAATCAGGTGATCATTGTGACAGCCAATCACAGTGGCAGTGATCAAGCAGGCCTTCCTGCCCCCAGGGCATAATAGCCAAGTTAAAGGGATGCCAGGGCTGGGTGACCCCCAACACACCTTGCTATGGGTTCATTTACACCGTGATGGCTGCATTCAGTGTATGGTTGTGATGTGAATTTACATGCACTTGTGATCATTTTCCTTCCACTTCACAATTATGTGCTACTTTGTGTTGGTCTATCACATACAGTGCCGTGAAAAAGTATTCATACCTCTTGAAATTTTCTACATTTTGTCATGTTACAACCAAGAACGTAAATGTATTTTATTGGGATTTTATGTAAATGACCAACACAAAGTGGCACATAATTGTAAAGTGGAAGGAAAATGATAAATGGTTTTTAAAATTTTGTACAAATAAATATGTGAAAAGCGTGGCGTGCATTTGTATTCAGCCCCCTTTACTCTGATACTCCTAACTAAAATCTAGAGGAACCAATTGCCTTCAAAGTCACCTAATTAGTAAATAGAGTCCACCTGTCTGTAATTTAATCTCAGTATAAATACAGCTGTTCTGTGAAGCCCTCAGAGGTTTGTTAGAGAACCTTAGTGAACAAACAGCATCATGAAGGCCAAGGAACACACCAGACAGGTGAGGGATAAAGTTGTGGAGAAGTATAAAGCAGGGTTAGGTTATAAAAAAAATATCCCAAGCTTTGAACATCTCACGGAGCTCTGTTCAATCCATCATCCGAAATTGGAAAGAGTATGGCACAACTGCAAACCTACCAAGACATGGCCGTCCACCTAACCTGACCGGCCGGGCAAGGAGAGCATTAATCAGAGAAGCAGTCAAGAGCCCCATGGTGACTTTGGAGGAGCTGCAGAGATCCACAGCTCAGGTGGGAGAATCTGTCCACAGGACAACTATTAGTCGGGCTTCTCCACAAATCTGCCCTTTATGGAAGAGTGGCGAGAAGAAAGATATTTTTGAAAAAAAGCCATAAGAAGTCATAAGAAGTTTGTAACTTGCGAGAAGCCATGTGGGGGACACAGCAAACATGTGGAAGAAGGTGATCTGGTCAGATGAGACCAAAATTGAACTTTTTGGCCTAAAAGCGAAACACTTAGGGGGTTATTTATTAACCACTTGACCACTGGGCACTTAAACCCCCTTAATAACCAGACCAATTTTCAGCTTTCAGTGCTCTCACATTTTGAATGACAATTACTCAGTCATACAACACTGTACCTATATGAATTTTTTGTCCTTTTTTTCACACAAATAGAGCTTTCTTTTGGTGGTATTTAGTCACTGTTGGGTTTTTTATTTTTTGCGCCATAAGAGAAAAAAGACTGAAAATTCTGTAAAAAATAGGATTTTTATAACAGCTTACCTGTAAAATCCTTTTCTTGGAGTACATCACGGGACACAGAGCGACATAGTCATTACTAATGGGTTATATAGATACCGTCAGGTGCTGGCACTGGCAACTTCCAAAACCGGAAGTACCCTCCCCTATATAAGCCCCTCCCATCCGGGAGCACCTCAGTTTTGTAGCAAAGCAATAAGTGTCCCCAAAGAGGGGCGGGAGCTCTGTGTCCCGTGATGTACTCCAAGAAAAGGATTTTACAGGTAAGCTGTTATAAAAATCCTATTTTCTTTCTCGTACATCACGGGACACAGAGCGACATAGTCATTACTAATGGGATGTCCTAAAGCAATGCCAAATGAGGGGGGGGGGATACACCATATATAAGCTGAGCGCTATCAGACATGAGGATCTTTTGCGGCCTGCAACACACTGCGCCCAAAGGCGACATCCTCCTGACTTCTAACGTCCACCTGGTAGAACCTAGTAAACGTGTGTACTGAAGACCATGTTGCGGCCTTACAGACTTGAGCCAGGGAGGCCTGGTGATGCACTGCCCATGAAGTTCCAACTGCTCTCGTGGAGTGCGCCCTAACTTTGAACGGAGGCGGTCTCCTTCTCAAGCCATAGGCTTGTATTATGACCTGTCGAATCCACTTGGCTAAAGTAGATTTTGACGCTGCCTGACCCTTTCTGGGGCCTTCCGGCAGAATAAACAAAGTATCCGTTCTGCGAATCTGAGCAGTGGCTTTTAGATAAGCTTTAACTGCTCTTACTACATCCAAAGAATGCAATAACTTTTCCTCTACCGAAGTAGGCTTGGGGAAAAAAGAAGGAAGAACCACATCTTGGTTCAAATGAAAACTCGATACCACCTTAGGAAGAAAGGCTGGATGAGGACGTAACACTACTCTGTCCTTATGGATAACCAGATATGGCTCCTTACAGGACATAGCTGCTAATTCCGATACTCTTTTAGCCGAACAAATGGCTACTAGAAAAATCAATTTCCTGGTGAGAAGCACTAAGGAAATATGCTGTAATGGTTCAAATGGTTGTTTCTGTAGAACCGACAGAACCAAGTTTAGATCCCATGGACATATGGGAATATTAACCGGAGGACTAATACGCATCACTCCTTGTATAAAGGCTTTGACTAGTGAATGCGAAGCCAAGGGCCTTTGAAAAAATATTGACAAGGCCGAAATCTGACCTTTGATAGTACTCAAGGCAAGCTTCCTATCTACAGCCCATTGTAGGAAGTCCAGAATTCTACCTATTACATATTTACGTGGATGCCATTTCCTGGCCTCACACCAGGCGATGTACGCCTTCCAGATTCTATAGTAGATCTGCCTGGATACCGGTTTCCTGGCATTGATCATGGTAGACACCACAGCATTAGAGAGCCCTCTCCTTTTTAGAATGTGGGCTTCAATAGCCAGGCCGTCAAACCTAGGGCTGGTAAGGAAGGGTGGTATATCGGTCCCTGCGAAAGCAGGTCCGGACGATGTGGGAGGGTCCAAGGACTCCCCACAGACATTTTTACAATCTCCGCGTACCATGCTCTTCGGGGCCACGCTGGAGCCACCAGAATCACTGGTTTCTTTTCTACCCTGATTCTGCGGAGTAATCGAGGTAACAATTGTGGCGGTGGGAATGCATATATCAGCTTGAACTGATCCCAAGGGAACACTAGGGCATCCGAGCCGCACGCTAGGGGATCCCTTGTCCAAGAGACAAACCTGTCCACTTTCGTGTTGAACCTGGATGCTAGCAGATCTACATCCGGTGTTCCCCACCGCTGACATATTGTCCGGAAAACCTCGGGATGAAGGGACCATTCCCCTGGGCATAATTGTTGGCGACTTAGAAAGTCCGCCTTCCAATTCTCCACTCCTGGAATGAATACCGCAGATATGGCTGGGACATATTTTTCTGCCCATTTCAGGATGTAATTTACTTCCCTCTGGGCTGCACGACTCCTGGTGCCCCCCTGATGATTGATATATGCCACTGCTGTGGCATTGTCTGCTTGCATTCTGACAGGGGACCCTTGGAGTTTGGATGTCCATGCTACTAGGGCATACCGGGCTGCTCGTATCTCTAAGAGATTGATGGGCAGGGCCTTTTCTGCATCCGACCATCTGCCCTGGAGAGACTATTGCTCCAGTACTGCTCCCCAGCCTATAAGGCTGGCATCTGTAGTGACCACCTTCCAAGAAATCGGACTGAAGGATTTCCTTTTTTCCAGATTCTGGGGAACCAACCACCAATGGAGGCTCTTGCGAACGGAAGGGGACAAGGACATTGTAAGTCTAGGGCCTGAACTTTTTTGTTCCAGGCTGACAGTATGGCCCCTTGCAAATTCCTTGAATGGAATTGACCGTAGGGTACTGCTTCGAATGATGCCACCATTTTTCCCAGCAGCCTCATATACAGGCGTATGGACGGCTGTCTTTTTTGTACCCACTAAGTGGATCAAATCTTTCAAAGACAACATCTTTCCTCGAGGCAAGAATATTTTTCTCTGGCCTGAATCCAACCTTAGCCCCAAGTATTCCAGACTTTTGACTGGTTTTTAGGGCTGACTTGTCTCGGTTGATAATCCAACCGTGAGATTCCAGATACTTGATCGTCTTGTGAACGACCACGTCTAGTTTTTTCACTGAGTGGTCTATCAGCAACAAGTCATCCAGATATGCCATTATCATTACACCTTGTGTTCTTAGATTGGCCAATAAAGGGCCAGAATTTTTGTAAACACTCGTGGTGCTGTGGCCAAACCGAAGGGTAAGGCTCTGAACTGAAAATGGCGCCCTTCTACTGCA
Source organism: Rana muscosa (assembly GCA_029206835.1). NCBI lineage: Eukaryota > Metazoa > Chordata > Amphibia > Anura > Ranidae > Rana > Rana muscosa. The sequence goes on from CM055125.1 coordinate 6,855,449, forward strand.
AAGCGTAGAAATTTTTGGTGGACTGGAAAGATGGGAATGTGCAAATAAGCATCTTTGATGTCGATCGTGGCTAACCAATCCTCCCCTTGTAGGGCAGTGGCCACCGATCGGATCGACTCCATCGGAAAGTCCTGATATACAGGAATTTGTATAGCCCTTTTAGAATTAATATGGGCCTCCCGTCCGCGTTTGCTTCGGGACTGTAAAGAGGTTTGAGTAAAACCCGAACCCTCATTCTTCCAGGGGAACCTCCATAATTACTCCTTGGAGCAATAGTTGTTCTAGTGCCAACAGGAGGGACTCTCTCTTCCGGGGATCCCTTGGCACGTTTGACCTCAAAAATGGGAAGGAGGAGAGTCTTTTAACTCCAAACTGTATCCCAAACCTACTGCGGAGAGCACCTATCTGTCTTGATCGTGTCCCGCCAGGTCTCTTGCGAACAACTGGAGTCCTCCCCCCACCCGACTGAGTGGGGGCTTCATGAATTTAACTTTGGGGGAGGTTTTGTACCTCCCCTAACCCAGGGTTTCTCATTACCCTGCTACTGTCCCTGTTTTTTACCCCCGGGATTTGACCGAGGAGGCCGTCGGAACTGTTACACAGCCGATGCCCCAGGGACTGGAGAAGCAGGCCTCTTAAAGAGGGACCTCTAACTCTGCTTTTAACCGGCAAGAGCGTATTTTTACCGCTGGAAATTTTCTGGATATATTTGTCCAGGTTTTCCCTGAATAAGCGTTCACCATGAAATGGGACGCTAACCAGCCATTCTTTACAGGGAGCTTCAGCAGACCAGTTTTTGAGCCATAGGAGCCTACGCATATGTACTATAGACAGCGTAAGGCGGGAGGCCTGATGGACTGAATCCTCTATGGCATCAACCGCAAAGCCTAAGGCTCTAGGTAGATCAGCTAGGGCAAAGCCTGCTGATCTGTCAAGTCCCTCAAGACCTGTTTCAACTGATCCTTCACTGCTTAGCAGACCCCAATAGCTGCTACTGCTGGTTGTATCACCAAGCAGATTTTCATAAGGACTCCAATCTTTTATCTATTGGGTTCTTGAACATTTGGACATTATCCACTGGACATGTCAGTGATTTATACATACAAGAGATGGCTGCGTCCATTGTAGGGACCTTCCATTTTTTTTTTGATGAACTTATCCTCCATGGGATAGACCACCGGAAATCTCTTGGGGGAATAAATATTTTCTCAGGACGTTCCCAATCCTGGTAAATGAGCCCTTTCAGTAAAGGGTGAAGTGGAAAAGAACAAACAGTCTGGGGGCTTCTAGCGACCCCAACGAGGATACAGTAGTGGTTGATGGTTCCGCAAGGTGCATTTTTAAATGCTGATCGGACCATGTTAGTCAGAGACTGAACCCATAATCTTTCAGCTTGAGATGCTGAGAAAAGGTTCCCCCACTGTTGATTCCTCTATAACAGAATCAACCTTATCCTGATCCCCTTCAGGCAGGTCGATCCCTGTATGGGACTGTTGCTCTGCTAACAGGCACTCTGAAGGAGGAGACGGAGATCGGGCGTGCTTTCCCTGACAGGGAGGCAGCGGTAAATTTTGACAATCTCTCTCTAATCCTCCCAGAGCTGAGGAAAAAACCTCCTCTGTTACATACACAGGAGCAGGTGACTGAGGACAGCCACAGTACCAAGTACCCCTGCGGGGTCTCTACGGTCACTTACCTCTGAACTTCAGGGGAGACTGGTGCAGCAGGAGTATGCCCCCAAGATCCTCAGAGCCCGATGAGACCCCCTTCGCTTCCTGGAAGATTCAGTTCCGGAGCTACTGGACGGCATATTCCTAAGCCTAAAGCTGAGGTATTCCAGCCGTAATACACCACTTTTACTGAGAATAGTCTAGCACAATTGCTGCTATATCACAGTTGGTGTCTACTAATGTGCCTTTCTAGGGGATGCCTGTATCAACCGCTTGCTGTATGCCTTTAAATGTTGCCAGCTCTGTCTCTGTACTTCATAGCCAGCTTACTGCAATAATGTGGCTTTTTAAAAACCTGCTGGGACGCCCGCACATGCGCAGAAGCGCTGCGGCGCGCACAGAGCGTCATCCCCCAGGCCCCGCCCCTTTTTCCGGCCACCTCTATATATAGAGGCGCGTGCACGCGCACGCGCGCGGCCACGTGCGCCTCGGCGCTAATTTTCAAACATGGAAGCCAGGGACAGGAGCCAGGGCCCCCTTTGCCGCAGGCCGGGGGATAGACGAACACTGCAACATGGCAGAGGAAACAGTTTCCTGTAGGAGAACTCACCAGCTGCCTGGACTTTGCTCTCTGAGAAGAAACTAGTCCATATGACAAGAAAAACATTCCACAGCGGCCTCTAGTGGACAAACACAGGTACCGCAGTTTAATATACTAAACATATATAGAAAAAACATTCTTTTTTTTTTTTTTTTTTTCTTGACCACCATTAAAAATTATTACATTTTTTTAGTAGTTACAGGCATGCACAGATATTAGCGGGAATACCGTTAGGTAACAGACAGAAAGACAAATTAGGCTTGGGGGTCCCCCAATAGAACCAAGTTCCTGGGGGCCCCCACTTACCTGTTCCCCGCCGCAGGACTTTGTTTGGTCCACAAAAGCCCAAACTTCACCTATCACGGCAGGCATTGTAATCAAACCTTCAGGGACCGGGTTCCCAAGGATTCCACTCCCCTGGACCTGTATAGCACCCTGCACAGAAAACATCTTGGTCGTGGGTATGACCAGAGCTCTGGATCCCAGGGTCCAGCTCTCCTAAGAGAAGCATTACAGGCAGAACCTTGCTCTTCTCTGCAAGGCCCGGGTACCGACCGTTTAGCTATGAAGCTTTTTTGGTCGGATCCGGAATAGCTTACTGAGGCCCAAAAGAACCTGTACGCAAGCTCAGTGAAAAACACATGTTTCTTCTTGGCCAACACCTTAGACACTGGCAAAAAACTGAGGTGCTCCCGGATGGGAGGGGCTTATATAGGGGAGGGTACTTCCGGTTTTGGAAGTTGCCAGTGCCAGCACCTGACGGTAACTATATAACCCATTAGTAATGACTATGTCGCTCTGTGTCCCGTGATGTACGAGAAAGAAAAATGATTTTTTTTTCGTTTCTGTTATAAAATTTATCAAATTACTATTTTTTCTTCATAAATTTTGACCAAAATTTATACTGCTACATATCTTTGGTAAAAATAAGTACAAATTGGTGTATATTATTTGGTCTTTGTGAAAGTTATAGAGTCCACAAGCTATGGTGCAAATATCTGAAAATTGATCACACCTGAAGTACTGACGGCCTATCTCATTTCTTGAGACCCTAACATGCCAGAAAAGTACAAATACCCCCCAAATGACCCCTTTTTGGAAAGAAGACATTCCAAGGTATTTAGAAAGAGGCATTGTGAGTTTTTTGAAATTGTCATTTTTTCCCACAATTCTTTGCAAAATCAAGATTTTTTTTTCTCTTTTTTTTTTTCCCACAAAATTGTCATATTAGCAGGTTATTTCTCACTCACAGCATATGCATACCACAAATTACACCCCAAAACACATTCTGCTATTACTCCCGAGTATGGCGATACCACATGTGTGAGACTTTTACACAGCGTGGCCACATAGAGAGGCCCAACATGCAGGGAGCATCTTCAGGCGTTCTGGAGCACCCAGGCCAATTCTGACATTTCTCTCCTACATGTAAAAATCATCATTTGTTTGCTAGAAAATTACATAGAACCCCAAAACATTATATATGTTTCTTTAGCAAAGACCTTAGAGAATATAATGGTGGTCGTTGCAACTTTTTATCTCGCACGATATTTGCGCAGCAATTTTTTAACGCGTTTTTTACAGAAAAAAAATGTTTTGTGCTAAAAAAAAAAAAAAACAGTAAAGTTAGCCCAATGTTTTTACATAATGTGAAAGATGAAGTTACGCCGAGTAAATAGATACCTAACATGTCACCCTTCAAAATTGCACACGCTCGTGGAATGGCGCCAAACTTCGCTACTTAAAAATCCCCATAGGCAACGTTTTAAATATTTTTACTGGTTACATGTTTTGAGTTACAGAGGAGGTCTAGGGCCAGAATTATTGCTCTCGCTCTAACGTTCGCGGCGATACCTCACATGTGTGGTTTGAACACCGTTTTCATATGTGGGCGGGACTTACGTATGCGTTCGCTTCTGTATGCGAGCTCACGGGGACAGGGGCGCTTAAAAATTTTTTTTTTTTTTATTGTTCATTTTACTTTATTTATTTTAGTTTGACATGTTTTTCCGCCCCACATTTTTTTTTGATCACTTTTATACCTATTACAAGGAACGTAAACATCCCTTGTAATAGGAATATGGCATGACAGGTCCTCTTTACAGTGAGATATGGGGTCAATAAGACCCCACATCCCACCTCTAGGCTGGGAAGCCTGAAAAAAAACAAAAAAAACAAAAAACAATCCTGGCTTTGATGGTAGCGGTGAGTCGGTAGAAGCACCGGAGGGTGGCGAGGGGGGGGGACATCCCCTCTCGCCTCCCGTAAGAATGATCAAGCGGCGGAACAGCTGCTATGATTGTTCTTATGGTGTAGGGAATCGCCGGCTGAAAAAACTAATATCTGAATGATGCCTGTAGCTGCACCCATCATTCAGATATCCCCGCACAAAGTCAAGGACGTCATATGACGTCCGGCGGGCGGGAAGTGGTTATTGCAGAGTATTGCCGGGCATTGCGGAGTATTGCCGGGCATTGCGGAGTATTGCAGGGCATTGCGGAGTATGGCAGGGTATTGCATGGGGTATTGCACAGGGGGTATTGCGCAGAGTATTGCAGAGTATTGCAGAGTATTGTGCAGGGTATTGCAGAGTATTGTGCAGGGTATTGCAGAGTATTGTGCAGGGCATTGCAGAGTATTGTGCAGAGTATTGCAGAGTATTGTGCAGGGTATTGCAGAGTATTGTGCAGGGTATTGCAGAGTATTGTGCAGGGTATTGCAGAGTATTGCGCAGGGTATTGCAGAGTATTTTGCAGAGTATTGCGCAGGGTATTGCAGAGTATTGCGCAGGGTATTGCGAAGGGTATTGCAGGGTATTGCGCAGGGTATTGCAGAGTATTGCGCAGGGTATTGCAGAGTATTTTGCAGAGTATTGCGCAGGGTATTGCAGAGTATTGCGCAGGGTATTGTGAAGGGTATTGCAGGGTATTGCGCAGGGTATTGCAGAGTATTGCAGAGTATTTTGCAGAGTATTGCACAGGGTATTGCAGAGTATTGTGCAGGGTATTGCAGAGTATTGCGCAGGGTATTGCAGAGTATTGCACCAGGGTATTGCAGAGTATTGCACCAGGGTATTGCAGAGTATTGCACCAGGGTATTGCAGAGTATTGCACCAGGGTATTGCAGAGTATTTTGCAGAGTATTGCGCAGGGTAATTTGCAGAGTATTGCACAGGGATGGCTGAGCAGGGATGGATGGATTGCTGGATCTGTGACTGCAATTGTCACAGATCCAGCCCACAACTGACATGCTCTGACATGGGGGAGGGAGCGGACATGATCAGCTCCCTCCCCTCTCCTCCCACACTGTACCGATCGGTACAGAGAGGGGAGAGAGGAACCGGCGTCATCACATGACGCCGGTCTGTTTACAAGTGATTGCTCCGTCATTTGACGGAGCGATCACGTGGTAAACGGCCGCTATCAGCGGCGATTTACCGCGATTCGTGATGCGCCGGGTCCTCTGGACCCGGCGGTCACGGAGATTCCCGTGTGCGCGCCCCAGGGGGCGTGCGGGAGCGCGATTCTGGGAGGACGTTATATAACGTCCTCCCAGAGTTAAGCAACCACCTTGTCGACGTTATTTGTCAGCAGGTGGTTGCCAAGTGGTTAAAGGCAAATCCATTTTGCACTACAAGAGCACTTGGAAGTGCAGTCGCTGTAGATCTGAGGGGGACATGCAAGGAAAATAAAAAACAGCATTTTAGCTTCCACATGATTGGATGATAAAATAAGCAGAGCTTCCCCTCATTTCAAATCTTCCCCTCAGATCTACAGCTCTACAGCGACTGCACTTCCAAGTGTACTTCCAGTGCACTTGTAGTGCAAAGTGGAGTTGCCTTTAGTAAATAACCCCCTATGTGTGGCGGAAAACTAACACTGCACATCACCCTGAACACACCATCCCCACCGTGAAACATGGTGGTGGCAGCATCATGTTGTGGGGATGCTTTTCTTCAGCAGGGACAGGGAAGCTGGTCAGAGTTGATGGGAAGATGGATAGAGCCAAATACAGGGCAATCTTAGAAGAAAACCTGTTAGAGTCTGCAAAAGACTTGAGACTGGGGCGGAGGTTCACCTTCCAGCAAGACAACGACTCTAAACATACAGCCAGAGCTACAATGGAATGGTTTATATCAAAGCATATTCATGTGTTAGAATGGCCCAGTCACAGTCCAGACCTAAATCCAATTGAGAATCTGTGGCAAGAGTAGGGATGAGCCGAACACCCCCGGGTTCGGTTCGCACCAGAACCTTCGAACGGACCGAAAGTTCGCGCGAATTTTCGAACCCTATTCGTTATAATGGACGCGAACGTTCGAAATCAAAATTGCTAATTACAACGGCCAATATGCATGTTAATGTCATAAAACAGGTTTGGGGACCCGGGTCCTGCCCCAGGGGACATATATCAATGCAAAAAGAAATTTTAAAAACTAAAGTTTTTTCGGGAGCAGTCATTTTAATGATGCATAAAGTGAAAAAAAAAAAAGTGAAATTTTCCTTTAAATATGGTACCTGGGGGGTGTCTAAAGTATGCCTGTGAAGTGGCATGTGTTTCCCGTGTTTAGAACTGTCCTTGCACAAAATGACATTTGTAAAGGAAAAAAAGAAGCCATTTAAAACCACTTGCGGCTTTAATGTCATGTCTTGTCCTGGCCGCCATATGGCTGAAAATCCTTGAGAAAAATGGCATGGCTACCCCATCACCCCCCCCCCACCCCAGCCCCTTTGGGTCTTGTATGGATACTAAGGGGGACCCCGCACCCAAAATAAAACCCTATACCTACAACCCTATATACTCTGAACAGCAGTATATAGGTGGTGCAAACAAGACATGGACTGTAGGTTTGTTCTTAAGTAGAATCTGAACAGGTACATTATGAAGTGTAGCTACATCCCAAAAAAAATCAATTTTTAAGCTTTTTGGAGAACATAGGGAGGGGTTATCACCCCTGTAACATTTGCTGTCTTTGCACATCTGTTCAGAACATGTCACCTCACTTTCCGTCCCAATGACAAATGTTTTTGGAAAAGTGGGGTTTTAATTGAAACAAGGATTGGTGATAAAGCATCAGTAGAGAGGAGATACCTTTTTCCCAAATTAAATCTAACAGGATAGAATTTTCCTTCCTAGGGGTAGATTTCCTCTCACTTCCTGTTTTCTCTTGCCGTTTGCAAGTAGGAGTCGTTTGTAAGTTGGATGTTTGAAAGTAGGGGCCTGCCGTATATACTCTGCAGAAATTTGCCCTATTAGATGTTGGTGTAGCCACAAGACTGGTGGGCACAGGAATGGGCCCTGCTGTGAGTTAATAGATCAAGATTTGTACTTGCATGCACCTGTTGAACCGGGCAGAAAAATTGGGCCTTTGGTGGTGGTGGTGGTGGTGGTGGACGGTGTTGCCACAAGACTGTAAGCCCTCACAGTTACTCTTGGTGGGTGCAGGAATGGGCCCTGCTGTGAGTTATTAGATCAAGATTTGTAATTGCATGCACCTGTTGAACAGGGCAGAAAAATTGGGCCTTTGGTGGTGGTGGTGGTGGTGGACGGTGTTGCCACAAGACTGTAGGCCCTCATAGTTACTCTTGGTGGGCGCAGGAATGGGCCCTGCTGTGAACTATTAGATCAAGATTTGTTATTACACGCCCCTGTTAAACAGGGGCTGAAAAATTGTGCCTTAGGCATTGGTGCTGGTGCCACAACACTGCAACCCCTCACAGATACTGTACTTGGAGCACAGCAGTCACACCTGTTGCGAAGCATCTTTTTAAAAAATTGTAATTACACGCCCCTGTTATACAGGGGCTGAAAAATTGTGCCTTAGGCACTGGTGCTGGTGCCACAACACTGCAACCCCTCACAGATACTGTACTCTGAGCACAGCAATGAGACCTGTTGCAAAGCATTGCCTAAAAATTGTAATTACACGCCCCAACAGGGGCTGAAAAATTGTGCCTTAGGCACTGGTGCTGGTGCCACAACACTGCAACCCCTCACAGATACTGTACTCTGAGCACAGCAGTCACACCTGTTGCGAAGCATCTTTTTAAAAAATTGTAATTACACGCCCCTGTTATACAGGGGCTGAAAAATTGTGCCTTAGGCACTGGTGTGGTGGCATGGATCATTGAGGAGGAGGAAGAGGATAGTCAGTGAACATAACAGGACAGTCACTCAGCATCAGCATAGGCAGTCTTGAAGGGATGTGACATTATAAATTATTCCGTTATATCCGCTTCAGGTGTCTGGTAGCTGGTGGTGATCCAAGACTGATTCATTTTTATGAAGGTCAGTCGATCAACCGAGTCGGTGGACAGGCGCACCCTATGATCGGTGACAAATCCTCCAGCAGCACTGAATGTGCGTTCGGAAAGAACGCTGGATGCAGGACAGGCCAGTAGCTCAATTGCATACTGTGCAAGCTCTGGCCAGTGATCCATCCTCAGGACCCAGTAAGCCAGAGGATTTTCGGTGGGAAAGGTGTCCAAGTCTGACCTTGCCCCTAGGTATTCCTGCACCATGTATATCAGACGCTGGCGATGGTTGCTGGAACCGATCATACCTTGGGGCTGCGGACTAAAAAATTGTCTGAACGCATCGGTCAGACGTCCACCTTCCCCACCGCTCCTTCTGCTACTGACCGAAGCCTCAGCAACTCGTCGTCCAGGACCAGGAGTTTGTAACCTCCCAGTTTCTGGGAACGCGTTGCACAGACCTTTCTGCAAGGCCTCCCTGAGATGTCTCATCCTCTGCTCCCTCTGCGACGGCAAGATAAGGTCCGCAACCTTACCCTTGTACCGTGGATCAAGGAGAGTGGCCAGCCAGTAATGGTCACTCTCCTTGATCCGAAGAACACGAGGATCCTTCCGCAGGCTTTGCAGGATCAGGGAGGCCATGCAGCGTAGGTTAGCTGAGGCATTCGGTCCGGAGTCTTCTGGGTCACTGAGGATGACATGATCGCCAGCCACCTCCTCCCAGCCACGTACAAGTCCACTGGTTTGTTGGGACTGTACATCATCCCTAAAAGACTGCTGCTGCTGATGCTGAGTGCCAGGCTCCACCTCCATGCTCACACAATCCTCCTCCTCCTCCTCCTCCTCCTCCTCTTCCTGTGTGATGGGTGGGACAGAAGGAACATTGTCTGGATAAAGGGGGCCTTGAGAGACAAGGAAGTCCTCCTCTTCCTGCCTCTGTTCTGCCTCAAGTGCCCTGTCCATTATCCCACGCAGCGTATGCTCCAACAGGTGGACAAGAGGTACAGTGTCACTGATGCATGCACTGTCACTGCTCACCATCCTCGTGGCCTCCTCAAATGGTGAGAGGACAGTGCATGCATCCCTGATCATGCTCCACTGGCGTGGGGGAAAAAAGCCAAGCTCCCCTGACCCTGTCCTGGTGCCGTAGTCGCAAAGGTACTCATTGATGGCCCTCTGCTGCGTGTGCAGTCGCTGCAGCATGGCCAACGTTGAGTTCCACCTGGTGGGCATGTCACATATTAGGCGGTTCTTGGGCAGGTTCAGCTCCTTTTGCAGCTCAGTCAGCCGAGCACTGGCATTATAAGATCGGCGGAAATGCACACAGACTTTCCTGGCCTGCCTCAGGACATCCTGTAAGCCTGGGAACCTGCCCAAGAACCGCTGCACCACCAGGTTGAGGACGTGAGCCATACAGGGCACATGGGTGAGCTGCCCCTGTCGCAGGGCGGAGAGGAGGTTGGTGCCATTATCAGAAACGACCATTCCTGGCTTAAGCTGGCGTGGCGTCAACCACCTCTCGGCCTGCCCCTGCAGAGCTGCCAGAACCTCTGGCCCAGTGTGGCTCCTGTCCCCCAAACACACCAGCGCAAGCACGGCATGGCATCTTTTTGCCTGCGTACTCGCGTAGCCCCTTGTACGCCTACGGAGCACCGCTGGTTCCGAGGACAGAGCACTCGAAGAGGACATGGAGGAAGAAGAAGAGGAGGGGGTGGAGGAGAGAGGTGTGTCACAACCAGCAGTAGCATTTTGGAGGCGTGGTGGCGGAACAACCTCCAACACTACTGCACCTTGTCCTGCATCCCTCCCAGCTGCCAATAGAGTGACCCAATGGGCCGTGAAAGAAAGATAACGTCCCTGTCCATGCCTGCTGGACCATGAGTCAGCGGTAATATGCACCTTACCGCTGACCGCCCTGTCCAGCGAGGCATGGACATTGCCTTCCACATGCCAGTAGAGAGACGGAATCGCCTTCCGTGAGAAAAAGTGGCGTTTGGGAACCTGCCACTGAGGAACCGCACATTGAACAAACTCACGGAAGGGGGCCGAGTCTATCAACTGAAAAGGCAGCAGTTGAAGTGCTAGCAATTTAGCCAAGCTAGCATTCAACCGCTGGGCATGTGGATGGCTGGGAGTATACTTCTTTCGACGGTCCAGCAGCTGGGGCAGGGAAATTTGCCTGCTACAATCGGACGTCGGTGTACTGCAAGTACTTGGTTGTGACACACCTAATTCTACACCTTCAGTCCTCTCAGAGCAGCTTTCAGAGAGGACTGAAGATATAGTGGGGATGGAGATCCCAGCTGATGAGGAGCAAGGAGAGGTCCGCTTTGTTCTTTGGTGTGGGTCTTTTATGTGTGCTTAACAACGAGCTGCATGGCAGGTCGACATATGTCTGCTCATGCTTGTGGTGCCCAAGCGGCTGATGTTTTGGCCACGCGAGATACGCTTGAGACAAATATTGCAAATAGCAGTGGTGCGATCTGATGCACTCGTCTCAAAAAAGGCCCACACCAAAGAACTTTTGTGATAATGTGCAGAGGCAGCGCCCTGCACAGGCGGAGCTCTGCGGTGTGGTACAGTTGCTGTGCTGGCCTCTAGCTGGCCTCCAGGGGGCATCCTGCCTCGTTGGACATGTGACGCTGCATCCTCCTCCTCCTCCTCCTCTCTCCCTTCAGGCACCCACGTGGAGTCAGTGACCTCATCATCCCCTCCCTCTTCACCACTAGAGCAAACCTGGCAGTAAGCTGCAGCTGGTGGAACACTACTGCCAGATTGCTGTCCTTCAGCATCCCCTCTCTCTGCGCGCACACTACTGACTTCCTCAAGCTGGGTATCATCATCCGAGCCTTCGAATCGTTGGGCATCCTCCTGGAGCATGTACCCAACACTGTGCTCAAACAGTTCGGGGGACTCCTCAGGAGGACATGGTGGGTCTAGGGAAGGGGTGGCTGATGATGCCATTGAGTACGCGTTGGCAGCTGCTCTGCCAGTACCCTGAGCCTGGGTGAGAGAGGATGAGGAGGATGAGGAGGGCTTGGTCATCCATTCTACCAAGCCTTCGGCATGATGCGGCTCCACATGTCCAGCTGCCGAAAACAAAGACAAGCGTGTCCCATGGCCACGTGCTGATGACGATGCACGACCACGTCCACGGCCAGCACTGTTGTCTCTAGAAACAGAGCCTGCCTGCCCTGTGTTCTTGCCTCGGCACGCTCTGCCTCTCCTTGGCGGTCTTCCAGCCATTGTAGTCGGTAGTGTATATAGTATAAAAAATAGAACTCCTATGTGTGCTCACAACACACTGTAGGTCCTATGGGTGCTGACACTAACACACTATAGGTACTATGTGTGCTGCTGACAAGAAAATATAGGAGCTCTGTTTGCTGCCACTAACACACTAGAAGTCCTATGGGTGCTGCTGAGAAGAAAATATAGGAGCTCTGTTTGCTGCCACTAACACACTAGAAGTCCTATGGGTGCTGCTGAGAAGAAAATATAGGAGCTCTGTGTGATGCCACTAACACACTAGAAGTCCTATGGGTGCTGCTGAGAAGAAAATATAGGAGCTCTGTGTGATGCCACTAACACACTAGAAGTCCTATGGGTGCTGCTGAGAAGAAAATATAGGAGCTCTGTTTGCTGCCACTAACACACTAGAAGTCCTATGGGTGCTGCTGAGAAGAAAATATAGGAGCTCTGTTTGCTGCCACCAACACACTAGAAGTCCTATGGGTGCTGCTGAGAAGAAAATATAGGAGCTCTGTGTGATGCCACTAACACACTAGAAGTCCTATGGGTGCTGCTGAGAAGAAAATATAGGAGCTCTGTTTGCTGCCACTAACACACTAGAAGTCCTATGGGTGCTGCTGAGAAGAAAATATAGGAGCTCTGTTTGCTGCCACTAACACACTAGAAGTCCTATGGGTGCTGCTGAGAAGAAAATATAGGAGCTCTGTTTGCTGCCACTAACACACTAGAAGTCCTATGGGTGCTGCTGAGAAGAAAATATAGGAGCTCTGTTTGCTGCCACTAACACACTAGAAGTCCTATGGGTGCTGCTGAGAAGAAAATATAGGAGCTCTGTTTGCTGCCACTAACACACTAGAAGTCCTATGGGTGCTGCTGAGAAGAAAATATAGGAGCTCTGTTTGCTGCCACTAACACACTAGAAGTCCTATGGGTGCTGCTGAGAAGAAAATATAGGAGCTCTGTGTGATGCCACTAACACACTAGAAGTCCTATGGGTGGTGCTGAGAAGAAAATATAGGAGCTCTGTTTGCTGCCACTAACACACTAGAAGTCCTATGGGTGCTGCTGAGAAGAAAATATAGGAGCTCTGTTTGCTGCCACTAACACACTAGAAGTCCTATGGGTGCTGTTGGGGTGCAATGCTGTGCTAACAGCACTGCGGTTGGTACTACTGCAATACTGTACTAACAGTAAGCACGCACCAGACTAATCCCCAGCAGCAGCTAATAACACACTAACTGTGCAATCAGCAGCAATGAACGATCAATGACTTAGGTAGCAATGGTTTAGCAAAGAAATAGCCAATGGTTTAGCAAAGAAGAGCAAATCTTTCAGTATCAAGCAAAGACAGAATCAGCAGACTAATCTCTCCTAAAGCCGGAACTCATGTGACCGGGGCCGATGGCGTGGCGGCCTTTTAAATGGTGGGGCGTGTACTAAAGCCCCTGAGCTGTAATTGGCTACAGGCGTCCTGCCTGTAGCCAATTATTGCTCTCCGAGTTTCGGGCGCTGTGATTGGCCAAGCATGCGGGGTCACAGTGCATGCTTGGCCAATCATCAGCCAGCAATGCACTGCGCCGGCCGCGCCGGCCGCAATGCATTGCGGGGCCGCTCGCATCACACGAATGTGATGCGAACGGCCCAAATAGTTCTGGGCTCGACGAGCGAGCGAACGCCCGATGCTCGATTCGAACATGGGTTCGAATCGAGCACCGGGCCCATCCCTAGGCAAGAGTTGAAAATTGCTGTTCACAGACGCTCTCCATCCAATCTGACAGAGCTTGAGCTATTTTGCAAAGAAGAATGGGCAAAAATGTCACTCTCTAGATGTGCAAAGCTGGTAGAGACATCCGCAAAAAGTCTTGCAGCTGTAATTGCAGAGAAAGGGGGTTCTACAAAGTATTGACTCCGGGGGGCTGAATACAAATGCACCCCACACACTTTTCACATATTTATTTGTAAAAAACGTTAAAAACCATTTATCATTTTCCTTCCACTTCACAATTTTTTTTTTAACATTTCACGTTTATTGAAGCACATCATAAAGTTGACAAGTGTGAGCCATCATATGCAGGTGCAACTGCAGATGTAAGTAGCATAGTAACTCATACAAAGTATCACATAACAGGTATTTTAGCAAACTAGAACGTTTAAATCGGGCCATCAGCTTCCAACCGCACAAAAAAACCCAAAAAAAACAAAAACAAAAAAAAAACGGTGCAGTCTATTCCGCTGGAAGTTCTTTTCTGCCCTGTGGTAGTACACATTGATTACATCAATTCTTTACTGTCATCCCCCTAAGGGTGACCCGCAACGTGAAATTACTAAATACATAGCGGCGACTTGCAACTGTAAATAGAACTGTGAAGAATAATTAGAATATGGATAATGACAAAGAAAAAGAACAGTCTAGATACCTGGAAAATTAGAGTGAAGTTCTAAAGAAAAGGGAAAAGAGAAGAGAAAGCAGTAATAGAAGGTGCCCAATCCGTGGCTGCTCGCGCCCTAGCCTCCCATTATATCGAGGGATGAGTACTTAAAAAGTATCCAAGGTTGCCATGTTTTGTGGAATTTGTCCACTATGTCATTCGTTTGAGTCAGGGTCTCTTCCATTTTATGCATTTCCGAGACCCTGTTCAGCCAATCCGCAATGGACGGAACCCTCTGGGACCTCCAGTGTAGCGGGATAAGGGACTTGGCCGCGTTCAGTAGATGTCTCGTCAAGGATCCCTTATAGGTCCCCATCGAGACATCAGTGATGTGGAGCAGGCAGGCAGCAGCATTCAGGGTGATTCTGGTGTCAGTGATGTGCTTAATCAGAGAGACCACTTTGTCCCAAAATCCAATAATTAGTGGGCACTGCCACCAAATGTGGAGTAGAGTGCCCCCATCTCCCTGGCATCGCCAGCAAGTGTCAGGTATCGAGGGGTTCCATCCGTGCATCTTGGCCGGGGTATTGTACCAATGTGTCATGAGTTTGTAGGCCGTTTCCTGAGTTTTAGTGCTTATAGAGCATTTATGTGCCAGGATACATGCCTGTCTCCATTGTTTAGTAGTGATCTCCATCTGTAGCCCCTCCGACCACCTCACTCTGAGTCCATCCGATTCCCGACCCCCAGAACCCTGCAGCCACCCATAAGCCAAGGAGGTGGTTTTAAGACAACGCGTGCCCTCCAAACAAATAGATTCCAGAGCCGTGAGGGGTCTGTGAAGGTTGTTCCTATCAGTCTGTCTCCCCAGATAACTGCGTATTTGGAAGTAGGTCCAAAAGGGTAAGTGTAAATCGTTAATTTGGTTCCTGAGAGTAGACCATTCCATTACCCTCCCATCAGAGAAACAGTCTCTCACCAGAAGCGGGCCCGGGTGATTCCCAGATTGAAGGCTACGATTATGCATACCGGGTGTAAAGTCCGGGTTGTCCCTCAATGGCGTCAGAGGGCCTGGTTGGGAAGAGATATTTGTGGACCTTGAGAGTTTGTGGAAGATTTCTAGCGTACACCCAGTTACGTGTTGCCGTCTAAGACTGGATGGGTGACTCCCCCACGGAATTCAGGGGGCAAACCTCAGGGGGATTGGGCTCATAGCTTCCTCTAGAAAGACCCAGTCTTTCGCTGTGCCATGGCAGTGCCAGTCCACTATTCTGGTCAGGTGGGTAGCTTGATAATAGGCTTTAAAGTCTGGTATCCCCATACCTCCTAGTTCCTTGGGCTTCATCAAGAGGGAATATCTAATCCTGGGTTTTTGTTCGTTCCAAAGGAACTTAAGTAGGATTGATTTGAGCGTAGTGAAAAAGGATGCAGGAATTTTAATGGGAAGAGCATGTAGTAGATAAAGCAATCTAGGTAGAAGTGTCATTTTGATTATGGCTGCACGACCAAACCAGGAAAAATAGCCTGAACGCCATCTGGCCAGGTCCTCCCTGGCAGTCGCAAGGAATCTGGGAAAGTTGCAAGCGAATATATCTGAAAGTCTCGGTGTGAGCCAAACTCCCAGGTACGTTAAGGCCTTAGGCTCCCATCTAAATGAAGTGGTCACCTTAACCACTTAACGACCGCCCACCGCCGATTTACGTCGGCAGAATGGCACGGACAGGCAGAATCACGTAGATCTACGTGATCGCCTTTGTGCAGTTGGGGGGTCCATCCGGACCCCCCTTCACTGCAGTGAGCGGCCGTTAAGTGTTTGGGAGCGATCAGGCATGAGGGGGCGGCCGCTCGATTCCGCCCCCCCCCCCCTCGCGATCGCTCCCGGCCAATGAAAATGCTTCCTCCGCCATGTGATGTAAACAAGGCTGGAGGAAGTGATGTCATCTCCCTCGCCGCGGTCTTTTCGTTCCCGGCGCCGAGCAGAGAAGAAGCAGGTTAGTGCACCAACAGTCCACTGACACGTAGGTACACATAGGCACACAAATCACCCCCCAGTCACCCCCAGATCACCCCCCAAGTCACCCCAAAGCCCCCAATCACAGTGTCACTGATTGCAGTGATCATTTATTTTACTGATCACTGCATTTAGTGTCATCTGTGATTGTAAAAAGTTGCAGGGCAGTTAGGATTAGGCCCCTTTAGGTCCAGGGTAGCCCCCTAACCCCCCCCCCCTAATAAAGGTTTAACCCCTTGATCACCCCCCAGGTAACCCTTTCACCCCCTAACTTCAGCGTCACTAAGCGATTGTTTTTCCGATCGCTGTATTCGTGTCGCTGGTGTTTTAGATTATTAGTTATTTTTTTTTAGGTTCGCCGCAGGTTTTTATTAGTGTCAGGTACCCCCATATATTATTTTAACCCCCTGATTGCCCCTAGAGTTAACCCTTTCACCAGTGATCGCCGTATAAACGTCACTGGTGTCACTGGTTAGCCAGTAAGTTATTTAGTTATTTAGGTTACCCGTCAGGTTTTTATATAGTGTCAGGTACCCCCATATTTAACCTAATAAAGGTTTTAACCCCCTGATTGCCCCTAGTTAACCCTTTCACCAGTGATCACCATATAAAGGTTACGGGTGACGCTGGTTGATTAGTTTGCTTTTTATAGCATCAGGGCACCCGCCGTATATAACCCAATAAAGGTTTAACCCCCTGATCGCCCGGCGGGTGAGATCAATTAGGTTTTAGCGCCAGAGAGGGTCTGCGTCGCCCCAGGCAGTGTTAGGTTAGTGCCAGTAACGCTAACACCCACGCGCAAAGCATACACCCCCCTTAGTGGTATAGTATCTGATCAGATCTATACTAGCATCCCCAGCGGTTTAGGGTTCCCAAAAACGCAGTGTTAGCGGGATCAGCCCAGATACCTGCTAGCGCCTGCGTTTAGCCCCTCCGCCCAGCCCAGCCCAGCCCAGCCCACCCAAGTGCAGTATCGATCGATCACTGTCACTTACCAAACACAACACACATAACTGCAGCGTTCGCAGAGACAGGCCTGATCCATATCAACCAGTCCATAGCAAACGTCCATAGCAACCAGTCCATAGCAACCGTCCATAGCAACCATCCATAGCAACCAGTCTATAGCAACTGTCCATAGCAACCATCCATTGCAACCAGTCCATAGCAACCGTCCATAGCAACTGTCCATAGCAACCATCCATAGCAACTATCCATAGCATCCAGTCCATAGCAACTGTCCATGGCAACCAATCCATAGCAACCGTCCATAACAACCAATCCGTAGCAACCGTCCATAGCAACTGTCCATAGCAACCGTCCATAGCAACCAGTCCATAGCAACCAGTCCATAGCAACCATCAATATCAACCAGTCCAAGGTGAATGTTTTGAACGCTACCACTCAAAAAGTGAAGTTTTAGCGTAGGGTACAGCATTTCACAGACAAGGACACACTTACACAGGGTCTCCCAAGATGCCATTACATTTTGAGAGACCCGAACCATTACAGTTGTAAAGTTACAAAAAAAAGTGTAAAAAAGAAAAAAAAAACGTAAAAAACAAAACACAAAAAAATATAAAATAAAAAAACCAAAAATAGTTGTCGTTTTATTGTTCTCTCTCTCTCTATTTTCTCTCTAATGTTCTGCTCTTTTTTACTGTATTCTATTCTGCAATGTTTTATCATGCTTGCTTTTCAGGTATGTAATTTTTTGTTTTCAGGTGCGCCATTCAACTGCAGCGCGGAATTATTTATCTTGACAGCAACAGCGTTTGCTCCCACGATACATAAAGCCGTGACACCACAGTTAAAAAAAAGAGCATATATGCCGAAGCATGGGGGCAGCAGGGGCGGAGGAGTGATTTTGCTCCTAATGCCGCGTACATACGGTCGAAATTCCGACGGAGGCCTGCCCGTGGAAAATTCCGACCGTGTGTACGCGGCATAACTTTTTTGCGGGAGGATGCCCCCATGCTTCGGCATATATATATTTTAGGCACAGGTTGCGTTAAAACATTTTTTTATTTTTTACTAGGTTTTGTTTTGGTATTTGCTTTGCAGGTATGGCATGGTAAGGTCTTACTGTTGTACTGTAATGTTACTTTGTTTTAATGTTAACCACCATTTGCTTAGCAGGTACGCCATTCAGTTGCAGCGCGGATCTATTTATCTTGACAGCCGTGACTCCAACGCTGTAGAAGGTGATTTCACCACCACAGTTAAAAAAAAGAGCATATATGCCGAAGCATGGGGGCAGCAGGGGCGGAGGAGCGATTTTGCTCCTAATGCCGCGTATATACGGTCGAAATTCCAACGGAGGCTTGCCCGTGGAAAAGTCCGACCGTGTGTACGCGGCATAACCTTTTATGCCGCGTACATACGGTCGAAATTCCGACGAAGGCTTGACCGTGTGTACGCGGCATAACTTTTTTGCGGGAGGATGCCCCCATGCTTCGGCATATATGCCCATCATTAGAAGTGGGTGGATGAAGGGAGGTATTCTAATGGTGGGCATACCCACCAATCAATCTCTTTTTTTCGTTCAGCCAATAGGCTGTATGAAAAAAAAGATTACAATACATGTCCAACAAGGACCAGCAACGTACTGGTATGTTGCTGGACTTTGAATGTTTATACCAGAATGATGCCTGCGGGTTTAGGTATCATCTTGGTATCATTCTTTTCAGCCTTCAGCCGGCTTTCATGTAAAAGCAATTCTAGCAGATAATTAGCCTCTAGACTGCTTTTACAAGCAGTGGGAGGGAATGTCCCCCCCCCCCGGATATAAAAAGCGCCATTGGGAAATTGGGAAAGCATTTTATCACACCGATCTTGGTGTGGTCAGATGCTTTGAGGGCAGAGGAAAGATCTAGGGTCTAACCCCCCAATTTTTTTCAAAAAAAGAGTACCTGTCACTACTTATTGCTATCATAGGGGATATTTACATTCCCTGAGATAACGATAAAAATGGTAAAAAAATAAAATATGGAAGGCACAGTTTAAAAATAAAATAAAAAAGCCAAATAAATAATAAAAAAAAAAAAAAAAAAAAAGCACCGCTGTCCCCCCCTGCTCTTGCGCAAAGGCAAACGCAAGCGTCGGTCTAGCGTCATATGTAAACAGCAATTGCATCATGCATGTGAGGTATCACCGCGAAGGTCAGATCGAGGGCAGTCATTTTAGCAGTAGACCTCCTCTGTAAATCTAACGTGGTAACCTGTAAAGGCTTTTAAATGCTTTTAAAAATGAATGTAGTTTGTCGCCGCTGCGCGTTTGTGCGCAATTTTAAAGCATGTCGTGTTTGGTATCCATGTACTCGGCCTATGATCATCTTTTTTATTTCATCAAACATTTGGGCAATATAGTGTTTTTTAGTGCATTAAAAATAAAAAAAGTGTGTTTTTCCCCCAAAAAATGCGTTTGAAAAATCGCTGCGCAAATACTGTGTGGAAAAAAAAAATGCAACACCCACTATTTTAATCTGTAGGGCCTTTGCTTTAAAAAAATATATAATGTTTGGGGGTTCAACATAATTTTCTTGCAAAAAAATTTTTTTTTTCATGTAAACAAAAAGTGTCAGAAAGGGCTTTGTCTTCAAGTGGTTAGAAGAGTGGATGATGTGTGACATAAGCTTCCTAATGTTGTGCATAAAATGCCAGGACAGTTCAAAACCCCCCCAAATGACCCCATTTTGTAAAGTAGACACCTCAAGCTATTTGCTGAGAGGCATGTTGAGCCCATTGAATATTTTTTTTTTTGTCCCAAGTGATTGAATAATGACCAAAAAAAAAAAAAAATGTACAAAAAGTTGTCACTAAATTATATATTGCTCAAACATGCCATGGGCATATGTGGAATTACACCCCAAAATACATTCTGTTGCTTCTCCTGAGTACGGGGATACCACATGTGTGGGACTTTTTGGGAGCCTAGTCGCGTACGGGACCCCAAAAACCAAGCACCGCCTTCAGGATTTCTATGGGTGTAAATTTTTGATTTCACTCCTCACTGCCTATCACAGTTTCGGAGGCCATGGAATGCCCAGATGGCACAAAACCCCCCCAAATGACCCCATTTTGGAAAGTAGACACCCCAAGCTATTTGCTGAGAGGTATGTTGAGTATTTTGCAGATCTCGCTTTTTGTGTTTCAATATTTTTATTCAAGTTTTGTCATACAAAATGTATAAAAGTCGCAACATAACATTGTACAGTCACAATCAACATTTGGGGTAACACAATGAAGATCACTAAGTGTAGGGGTCCTTGGAGTAGTAAACAAAAAAATAAATAAATAAATAAATAAATAAATAAGTAGAAATAACGATTATCACTACTTAATAGCTCACATAAGTCCGAAGCTCCGTAGAGCCGTTAACCCCTATTAGCATCGCAGATCATATCTGAACCGTCCACCCAGATGAGCCGCCCGCAATATATCATTTAGTGACAACTTTGTGCAAAAAAAAAAAAGTTTGTCATATTCCCGCAACCTGTGGCAAAATATAAAATATTCCATGGACTCAACATGCCTCTCAGCAAATAGCTTGGGGTGTCTACTTTCCAAAATGGGGTCATTTGGGGGGGTTTTGTGCTATTTTGGCATTTTATGGCCTTCGAAACTGTGATAGGTAGTGAGGAGTGAAATCAAAAATTTGCGCCCTTAGAAATCCTGAAGGCGGTGCTTGGTTTCCGGGGTCCGTACGTGGCTAGGCTCCTAAAAAGTCCCACACATGTGGTATCCCCGTACTCAGGAGAAGCAGCAGAATGTATTTTGGGGTGCAATTCCACATATAACCATGGCATGTGTGAGCAATATATCATTTAGTGACAACTTTTTGTAATTTTTTTTTTTTTTTTTGTCATTATTCAATCACTTGGGACAAAAAAAAAAAATATTCAATGGGCTCAACATGCCTCTCAGCAATTTCCTTCGGGTGTCTACTTTCCAAAATGGGGTCATTTGGGGGGGTTTTGTACTGCCCTGCCATTTTAGCACCTCAAGAAATGAGATAGGCAGTCATAAATTTAAAGCTGTGTAAATTTCAGAAAATGTACCCTAGTTTGTAAACGCTATAACTTTTGCGCAAACCAATAAATATACGCTTATTGACATTTTTTTTACTAAAGACATGTGGCTGAATACATTTTGGCCTAAATGTATGACTAAAATTGAGTTTATTCGATTTGTCTTATAACAAAAATTAGAAAATATCATTTTTTTTCAAAATTTTCGGTCTTTTTCTGTTTATATCGCAAAAAATAAAAATCGCAGAGGCAATCAAATACCATTAAAAGAAAGCTCTATTTGTGGGAAGAAAAGGACGCAAATTTCATTTGGGTACAACATTGCATGTCCGCACAATTTACAGTTAAAGCAGCGCAGTGCCGAATCCCAAAAACAGGCCTGGTCCTAATGGCCCGAAATGGTCCGGGGCTTAAGTGGTTAACCTGGTCAAGAAGTGCCTCCGGCAAAGATACATTCAGGGCTTCCGACTTGGTGTAGTTTATCTTTAGGTTAGACATATAGCCATAAAGGTCAAATTCCCTCATCAGGTTGGGTAATGAGATAATTGGGTTAGTCAGGAAAAAAAGTAAGTCATCTGCATAAGCAGCAACTTTGTATTCCTTGTTTGATACCATGAAGCCCCGAATGTCCGTGTTCGCCTTGACAATCCTAATGAAGGGCTCTAGGGACAGGATGAACAGGAGGGGGGACAGTGGACATCCCTGTCTCGTGCCATTGGCTATCAGGACCTTTTCCGATAGAGTACCATTAATCTTAAGGTTCGCTGTGGGTGACTGGTATAGTGCGGATATCCTGGCCAACATGTGCGGCCCCAATCCCACCTTAGCGCAGACAGCCATCATGTAGTCCCATGCCACCCTGTCGAAGGCCTTCTCCGCATCCGTGGAGAGGAGAAGGCCTTCCAAGTTCCCCACACTAGCCGCCTGAGTCAGTAACAAGGCCTTTATGACATTATCCTTAGCTTCACGACCCGGCATAAAACCTACCTGGTCTGGTCCGATCAGGGCCGACAACAAGGGACTCAATCTGGACGCCAGTATCTTAGCATAGATCTTGGCGTCCAGGTTCAATAGGGAGATGGGGCGATAACTGGCGCAATCAGCGGGGTCTTTTCCCGCTTTGTGTATTACTGTAATATGAGCAGACAGAAAGTCTGGGGTGACCTTCCTGGGTACTGACATGGAATCCAATGCAGCTCTGAGGGGGTCTGCCAGAATGTGGGCAAATGTCTTATAATAGATGGAGGTATAACCATCGGGGCCTGGGCTCTTCCCAGATTTAAGTTGTTTAATGGCCAATGTAATTTCTGCACTAGTCAACGGTTCCTCCAGAAGCGAAGCGTCTGAGTTCAGCAGGGCAGGCAAACCGCTTCTGTTAAGGTAGTCCCGTATGATCTGTGACCTCTCACCTCCCATATCCGCCAACTTGTGACGGGGTGGAAGGTTATAGAGTTTCGTGTAAAATTCATGGAAATGTTTAGAAATTGCCTCTACCGAGACCTCCATCTTGCCATCCGCCCCCCTGATGCCATGAATAAAAATTTTTGCCGACTGTTCCTTCAGGGCCCTGGCTAGTAGTTTACCAGTCTTATTGCCGGATTCATAATAAATCCTTTTCTTAAAAAACAAAAGCCTCCTTGATTTATCCTCAAAGAGCTGTTGAAGGGCCTTCCTTTTTTCTATAAGTTCGGTTGCCGTTTGAACGCTGAGGGATTGTTTATGTAGGTTTTCTAGGTATCTTATTCGTTTCGAAAGGTTTTTAATATTTTTGTCCCTTTCCCTCTTGCGATGGGCACCCATTCTGATAAGTTCTCCCCTCAATGTACATTTATGTGCCTCCCAAATTGCCATAGGGTCTACATCTGGGGTCGTGTTGCGTTGAAAGAAATCGGTCAGGGAGGAGGTCAAGGTGGGCAACAGTAGGGGATCAGTCAGGAGTGACGCATTCAGTCTCCATGGTCCAGTGTAAGATCTAGGAGGGGCAACTTTCAGGGATAGGGAGATCGGGGCGTGGTCCGAGAAGGATTGTATGCCTATGTGAGCCTCAGTAACAAACGTCAGGTCTCGTTGCGAGATAAATAGATAGTCAATGCGGGAGTGCCTATTATGTGGAGGTGAGAAGAAAGTATAGTCTCGGTCCTCAGGATGTTTGAACCGCCATGTATCTATCACTTGCAGGGAGTGGAACATGGATTTAAGTTTTTTCAGTATCCTATACGACAGGCAAGTCTTCCCATTAGACGTATCAGCTATGGGGTTTAGGGGTACGTTGAAGTCCCCCCCAAGGATCAGGCAACCTGACGTGAAACCCATTAATTCCTGAGTCATACGTTGGCAGAAGGATATGTGGGCTCTATTGGGAAAGTAGACGTTGGCCACTGTCAGTGGGGTATTATGGTAGATGCCTTTCAGAAAAACAAATCTGCCTTTAGGATCTAAAAGTTTCTCCTGCAGAGCAAAAGGAGCTTCTTTGCTGATTAAAGTGGACACCCCCCTAGCTCTGGAATCATCACAGGTTGCATGATGGGCCTCTGTAAAGAAGGCGTCTGTCAGCTTAGGCACATGGTGTGTCTTAAAGTGGGTTTCCTGTAGGAACACAAAGTGCGGCCTACCTTTTTTTAATTCTCTCAACAACGTTGAGCGTCTTTCAGGTACGTTCAGACCCCTGACATTATGGGAGATCACGGAGGGACCCCGGCCGAGGTCTGAATAAGCCATGGTAAGGACCCAGAGCGAGATGATCCAGAGGGCACCTATAAAACAAAACTGTGCAAAGGACGTGAGAATCAAATCGATTACAACCACAGGAGGGCACTCGAGATTATAAAGAGAAAAGGATAGGTAAAGATAAAGAGGAAAAGATATCGAAGACAACAATAGAAATCCCTTACCAGGTACAACTATGTATCCTGGTTAAGGAGTAGTTCCGTGCATCCACCCCCAATGAACAGGGACAGATGCACTAATCGGTGGGGGTAGAGGGAGGCGACTAACAACTGATAAACAGATAGTCACTAGCCTCTTCCAAATGTAATTAGTAGTGAAGTGCAACACAGCACACACACAGCCTGCACTCGGAAGTTTATGTAATCTGAACAGATAAACATCCTAACTTATATTAACTCGTAAGTAGGCCCCTGATGTACAATTACTATGATAGACATGACCTTTTCTTCTACAGGAAGGGTATCCCCCTTCCCCTCCAGATCCCTGTTTAGGAGGTACGGGAGGAAAATCCTCCAACCAGCGCATGTTCCCAGCCTCTCATATTAACATCTCATAATAGCATGTCTCTCATTTAGAGTCCATTCTCATGGTGGGATTTGTATCACACTTTCGTCCACGTTCCCCAATGCTTCCACAGTCCAATGCTGTTGAGAGCTAAGAGGCACATTTTGAAAAGCTAATCAACCACCATAAAGTCTTGGGGAGGATATTCAGTCGCATGGTGTGCCCCGGGTGCGTCAAAAGCAGGAAAAAAGGAGGAAGGATGTGGAGGGGAGCTGATGAGAGTGGATCTCTCATCTAGGGCCATAGAAGCCTCCTTTAGATCATTAGGGCGGGGGGGGGGGGGAGAAAGGAAGGGGGGGAAAGGAAGGGGGGGAGTGGGAAGGTAGGGGGGAGGCAAGACAAGAAGGTGGGGGGGGGATGAGAGAGGATAGGGAGGTGTAATGGGAAAGGTGGAGGGGAGTATGTGAAAGTAGGGGGGAGAGGAAAGGTAGGGGATTGGGGGAGTAGGGGGTAGGGGTGGGGAAGGGGGGGGAAGGGGGGGTTGTGTAACAGCGAACATGGGTAACCCCGGTTCACAGCAGAGTTGGAGCGATATGGCCCCAAAGATCCTGTCAAACCTATCACATACCCAAACCGAAACTGATCGGACCCAACAGGTATAAAAAAAAAATGCAACAGTTAAGTCAGCAACTTAGCCGGTCTATTTAGATCCATGTCAATCTGCAGCTGATCCTCTGCGGTCATCTCTGGCGGATCGTGGTGTTCCCACTTTTGAACCTCCTGCGCGGTATGGCTTTTGCTTCTTGGAGGGTCGTTTATCAGGAGTGGAGAAAGGGGAATTCGGAGGCGATCCATCTCTCGGTGGGTCTTGGAATTCTGCGTACCAATCCGGAACAAGAACACGCTCAAGGTCTAGGGCATCACAGAAGTCTGGAAGATCATCAGGTTCACGCAGTACATGCTGGCGTCCGTTGTGTGTCACTGTCAGCGCAAAGGGAAATCTCCAGGTGTATCGCAGCTCCCTTTCCCTTAGTTTGTCCAGCAAGGGGCGCAAGGCCCTGCGATTCTTCAAAGTAATTTGGGAGAGATCCTGAAAGAGCATAATGATAGCTCCATTGAAAACAATCTGATCGTTTCCCCTTGCTCTGCGCATAATGTCTTCCTTGAGAGGGAAGCTCTGAAGGCAGCATATAATGTCCCGTGGGGGTGCATTGTCGGGTCCTTTCGGTCTGAGTGCTCTGTGAGCCCTGACGAATTCTATCTCCATATCCTCCTGTCTCTCAAGCAGGGTGTTAAACAGCCTCCTCAGGGCCGGGATGATCTGGATGGGCTCGACCGACTCAGAGATACCCCTCACACGTATATTATTCCTCCTCCCCCTGTTATCCAAATCTTCCAGACGTCGATTCACTTCAATAAAGTGGCTGTTATGCGACACACTAGCAGTCACTAGTCTGCGGATGGCTTTATCCATATTCCTGCCCGCTGCCTCTGTCGCCGCCATCTTTTCATTAAGGGCCAGCAGATTAGATTTTAGGTCCGTAATGGCGGTGGAAAACGTGGATTTAATGTCCGCCGCTATCACCGACATGTCCGCAAATGTAAGGGGATGGTCAGCTCTGTCTTTCCCCTTACCTGAGTCCTCCGGGGCAGACTGGGAGTCCTCACTGTATTCCTCCTCATGGTGTAACGGCGCCATCTTGGATTTCTCCCCGCTACCTCGGCTTCCGGATTTAGGATTAAAGAGGTCAGCTATATTCCTCGAGGAGGCAGCAATGGATCCTCTCCTCGTACGCGGGTGTGGGGTGTTATATAGCCGTTTGCCCGGCATCTGAGATCACTGAGTCGGATGTTTAAGCAGGTGCAGGCCGTGTGTGTCTCAGAGCTCACTCAGTAAGCGTCCATACCCGTTGCGCGCCAAGCCACGCCCCCCTCCACTTCACAATTATGTGCCACTTTGTGTTGATCTATCACATAAATTCCAAATAAAATACATTTACGTTTTTAATTGTAACATGACAAAATGTGGAGAATTTCAAGGGGTATAAATACTTTTTAAAGGCATTGCATGTTGTTTTTTTTTACATCTGCATGAATTTGTGGTGCATTCCGTTATATTTATGTGTAAAAAATTGCAGCATGCTGTCCTTTTTTTACATGAAAGCACGGCAAAGGCAAAAATTACGCTCATTGAAATACATACATTTTTCTTACATATTCGTTTATACAGCATTTAGACTCCTTTCACACTGAGGCAGTTTTCAGGCATTTTAGCACTAAAAATAGCGCCTATAAAGCGGCTGAAAACTGCCTCTCAAGCCTCCCCAGTGTAAAAGCTTGAGTGCTCTCACACTGGGGCGGGATGGGAAAAAAAGTCCTGCAAGCAGCCTCTTTGGGGTGGTGTAGGAGAGCTGTATACAGCGCTCCCACACCGCCCCTGCCCATTGGCTTTTCAGGTGCTTCGAAAGCGTTGCAACATGGGCACTTTTAACCCCTTGTTAACCTCTTCTTGGGCTGAAGAAAAGCGCCGCTTAAACAGCGGTAAAGCGCCGCTAAAACTAGTGGCGCTTTACCACTAATGGACCTGCCGCCCCAGCGTGAAAGGGGTCTTAAAAACAAGTTTAACTGCACCTGGTGTAAGGGCTGCTTCGCACCACAATTTCTGCATGCATTTTTGATGCCTTCTGGTGCATTCTTTTAATCACTTCCCTACCCAGCCATAGTCATATGACGTCCACAGATGGGATCTCCCATCCTGGGTGGGCATCATATGACGTCCTGGGCTTTGTGGGGGGATATCTGAATGATGCCTGCAGCTAGAGGCATCATTCAGATATCCTTGTTTTCTGCCGGCAATTCTGTGCACAATTAGAATTATCATAGCGGCAGTTCCGCCGCTTGATCGTTCTTATAGGCGGCGGGAGGGGACATAGCCACCCTCCCGCCGCCATCCAGTGCTTCTCCAGGCTTTCCCGTGTCATCGGGGCCCGGAGAATGAATCGTCCGGCGCCGGAGGTGAACCATAGAGATGACTGGTGACCAGATGGTCACCAGTCATCTCTATGACCGTCAGAGGCCCGGGCGCCATGTGATGACGTCACGCCCGGGTTCTCAGAAGTAAACAAAGCCGCCATTGCGGCTAGTAAGCATGAGATCGGTGAATTTTTTTTCACGATCTCATGCTTTCCAGCCTGGAGGAGAGATGTGGGGTCTTATTGACCCCGCATCTCTCCATAAAGAGGACCTGTCACACACCATTCCTATTACAAGAGATGTTTACATTCCTTGTAATAGGAATAAAAGTGATCAAAAAAAAAAATGTAAAAAAAGGGTAAAAATAAAAACAATTAAGTAAAAAAAAAAAAAAAAGTAAAACGCCCCTGTCCCCGGTAGCTCGCGATCAGAAGTGAATGCACACGTAAGTCCCGCCCACATATGTAAACGCCATTCAAACCACACATGTGAGGTATCGCCGCGTGCGTTAGAGCGCGTGCAACAATTCTAGCACTAGACCTCCTCTGTAACTCTAAACTGGTAACCTGTAAAAATGTTCAAAGCGTCACCTATGGAGATTTTTAAGTACTGAAGTTTGGCGCCATTCCATGAGTGTGCGCAACTTTAAAGCGTGACATGTTAGGTATCTATTTACTCAGCGTAACATCATCTTTCATATTTTACAAAGAAATTGGGCTAACTTTACTGTTTTGTTATATTTTAATTCATGAAACCATTTTTTTTTTCCCAAAAGAAAGGCGTTTGAAAAATTATTGCGCAAATACCGTGCAAGATAAAAAGTTGCAATGACCGTCATTCTATTCCCTAGGGTGTCTGCTAAAAAAAACATATATAATATTTGGGGGTTCTGAGTAATTTTCTAGCAAAAGAATGATGATTTGTACATGTAGGAGAGAAGTGCCAGAATAGGCCTGGTATTGAGGTGGTATAAAAGCCCGGTATTGAAGTGGTTAATGTGGTTTTGATGCATTCCAATCCATTTTTTTATGTGTTTTTGATGCGTTCCAGTGCATTTTTTCAGTTTTTTTTTTTTTTTTACCGCAATTCATGGCATTGCCTTTTTGATGCATTCCGGTGTGTTTTTGATGTGTTGTGCCACGTTCCAGATGTGTTCTATATAGAAAGAAATGCAGCATATTTTGTTGACTGCACCTGATGTGAACCAGCCCTAAACAAGCTCATGCATGTGTAGCGGGGTATTTCCCTTTAATATCCAGAGACTACATTTCCCAAGACATCTTACAGCACCCATGGTGCATTGCCCCGGAGAAAAGACTGCTGGGGCAGACTTTATAAAGGGGAGGCGGAGTTTATTCTGTCTCTTTGGAACACCGCCCTGCTTGCAAGAGGAACCCTGTGTGAGCCTACTGCTGGTGTGAGGCCTGAAGCCTGGGCCTTGCACATTTTCCAAAGAGCCCTCCGCCAGCCTAGCGGAACCTCAGAGACATCTTTTCATCCTTGCTGTATTGTACCAAGAGGACCGAAGACCCGGATGTCGGTGGATCCATGTGCCTACCTAGACTAAGGTGACCAGATTTTTAAAATGAAATCCGGGGACATTTTTTTTTTTACTAGTAATGGCGGTAATCGGCGACTCTTTGCCCGTCGCCACCTGCCTCGAAGCCTGTCAAGTCTTACTCTCCGGGCCCCGGCTACTACTGGGTGGGGAGCGGAGGAAGATCACTCCGCCAGGGAAGGCAAGGAGATAAGCAGGCGGCTGGCCAGGACTTGAGCCAAGGCAGAAGAACAGCCAAGCGGAGCTGAATGGGCATGCACCCGAAACTGAAGAAATATTCCCTCCGCTCCGACCAGCACATGATCATCAGAAAGGGGCACAGATAATGGAAAAAAAATACACCCCCCCTAAGCTAGTAGGAGTGGCGGAGCGAGGGTGTGTAATTCAGATTTTTTTTTTATTCTGCACTGACTGTCTTTGAAATTGCCCCAGCCCCTGTTCAAATCCAATCTGGGGACAAAACTGGGGACAGACTTGGTCCGGGGACAGTGTTCTCAATCCGGGGACTGTCCCCTGTAACCCGGGATATCTGGTCACCTTAGCCTAGATGCATTGGCGGAGGAGACGGACTGGAACTGGTCTGATTGGTGAGAGAGCACTTGCTCACAGACAAAATACTGTATCTCTACTACCCTGCTGGATTACAAAGTTTTGTTCATCAAGTGCACCACCGAGTTTTGCTAGCGAAGATTACTTTACAGAACTTCCATTTAGTTCAGTCAGGCCTGACTGCATAGGTAGACATTGCTGGGCGTCAGTCTGCCCACGAGGGGAAGTAGCTGAAAAAGGGCAGCGTTAGAGTTGCATAGCAATACATGTCTATTCTGCTTATGTCTAGTGTGTCATGGAGAATTACAGAGGGATTGTGATTTCATCATCCCCTAGACTAACTGTGCCACGAGAGGCTAGAGTAGATTGCCGGGGGTTGACAGTGCAGTGTACAGGGCCCGAAACAATACCAGCGGCCCTCTTAAGTTGGGGGTATCGCTATACATGTGTTTTGGTGCGGGACGATTGAGGCTGCTTTCATACTGGAACAGGTACCTCCTGTGCAATGCCTGGTGAGCTTCAAGAACACAGCACTCAGCCTGGAAAGTCTCTCTCTGTAAACTTCCATATGGTCCAAAAGGAGAAAAGGCTGGTCGGCTAAAACATAATTTTATTATTGAATGTGAACAACATTCAAAAACAAAGCTTTCACACGGCTCTGTTCAAGAAAATTATTTTATAACCAATGATTCCATAGATCTATATGAAAAAATATGGAACCCTTGGGTGACTTATTCTATCCTATCCAGAGCTTTTTTTCTTAGAGAATAGGTGTGGGAACTACCCTTTAGGTAGCTATGAATAAACACTAGTACAGTGTGAAACGCGTCAGTCAGTTTGACCAGTGTGCTGTGACTTGCAGTGTGGTTTTTGGAATTTTGGATTTTACAAAATAAAGGCTTTTTATCCGGAGTGCTGCTGTCCAGAAGATCGTTTCTTTTGTCTTAACTACCCTTTTGGAGTTACCCCTTGTCTCCGCTCCATACCCACCTCCGAGCGCCGTCCCTTGGTTCCACCCCCTACCCACCTCCCAGTACCACCCCTTTTAGAGAATACAGAGCATTAAGTAACATTTGTGGTACTAAGTAATTTGTATAAAATTTCTTAATGATAACAAGAAAAGCAGTAAAATAGATCCCATGCAGCCAACAATAGACGTGCCCCCTGCAACAATAGACCCCGGCAGCAACAACGGATTCTCACAGACAGTATCAATAGACCCTCCAGCAACTAGCTACAATAGGCTGCTCCCTCAACAGTAAATCCCTCCCAGCAACTGACCCCCAGTAACATAAGAACCCCCCCCCCAGCAAAAATAGATCCCATCCAGAGACAATAGGTTCCCCAGCAGCAACAATAGAACAATAGACCTATCCAGCAACAATTACACCCCCTTCCAAAAATAGATCCCCTCCAGCAACAATAGGTCCCCCAGCAACCAGCATTAATGGACACTGTAGCACAACCCAGTACACCTTACCATTAGGTACATTCAGTGCTGGAGGTGCTGGAACTGCGTTCCCCCACGTTCCCGCTGAAAAAAAGCCCTGATCCTATCTAACCCTGACAATTCTTTACTGAGACCTTGGTAAGATTTTGAAAGCCAGTAATATTCTAGATACTTCATCTCAATATTATCTGTACCCCTTTATATAAAATAATCCCGGAGCCTTCTCTCTATCCCGTACTTCCTTTCCTACCCTTTTGTTTCTATTCACTCTCTATCTTTTATAGTCCACAATTTGTCCTTTTTCCTTTACTTCTCTTTCTCTTTTTTTCTATCTTTTTTCTATCTTTACATAACGTAATATATAAAATGATATATTTGAATAAATAAACACGATATTTACTTCTACTCCTAATTATATCATATTTTTATAAATATGATCCCTATCCCCCCTATCTCTTCCTATTTTTGAGCCAATTTATTATTCATTTATTACACTTTTATAGCTATAGTCAATGTTTCTATTTTATCCAGTTTGCTAATATTATATTATTCTATAATATTTACATATGTGTTCAAATGTAACAGTTTTACATGATTAGATTGACTATATTCAGGTTCAACAATTCCTTAGATATTCTTCTCAGGATCTTCAAACATATATCAGCTGATTCTATGTTTCCAATGCTCTCTTAAAGTGGTTGTAAACCCACTTTTTCAACTTGCACCTACAGGTAAGCCTAGATTAAGGCTTACCTGTAGGTGCAAGAAATATCTCCTAAACCTACACGGTTTAGGAGATATTTAGTTAAATGACAGGCGCCGCTGTCTACGGCGCATGCGCGCCGTAGACAACGGCGCATTCATGGGGTTAATCCCATTCACAAATTTAGCTACTTCCCAGCAATCGCTGGGCGTAGCCGAATGTGAAGGCTCCCGCGCGCATGCGCAGAGTGACGTCTCCGCCGCTCCGGCCAATCACAGCGCCGGAGCGGCGCTGTGATTGGCTGGAGCGGCGATACCCAGAAGTAACCTTCCGGCTATCTCCGCAGAGATGGCTGCGGCTGAAGAGGGAGACGAGGACGGCTTCGGGGGCCCCGATCTAAGGTAAGTGGAACATAATGAGCTATTATGCTAGTCATACTAGCTCATTATGCCTTTCTCTTGCAGGTAGTTTAAAAAAAAAAAAAAAAATTATAAGGGTTTACAACCACTTTAACACATGATACCATCTCTTGTAATCATTTATTGTCAATTGTATCTATTGTTTTTGCTTTACTTCAAACCCAATAAACAAATTTGACAAGAAAAAATAAAATGCTTTTATAAACACATATGCGTTTTTTATGCATTTCTGATGAGAGTTTTCTAGTTGCCTGATTCCCAGCATGCACCTGTGAAACACCCGCGGAGCATTTTTTGATTAGCTTCTGTTCATTTGAATAGGGAGCATGCAGTTTTGAAAAGCGAACCAAGAATGCCGCCAGCAGGACTTTTAAAGGGCCCTTTCACACGAATCAGTTTTTCTTCCATTTTTTACCAGAGGAACAAAAATGCATGACTATTAAATCTTATATAGAGCAACTAGTCAGTTGCGGGTCAGGTGCGTTTTTCAGCCCCCATTCACATCAGCGCGATTTGACAGGCAACTTGACATGACAAATCACATGTGAAATCGCATGCCAAATCGCAGCCTATTGCTGGCAATGGCACCGTTCCAATCGGTGCGATGCCAACTTTGCGCCGCTGCACTGATATCCAAAAGTAGTTCCTGCACTACTTTTGGCGAATTCGGGGGCGATTTCAATAGACATCTGTGCATGAACCCGCACAGATGTATTTCAAATCGCCCCCTATACTCGCACTGAAATGCGGGTTTGAAATCGTGCAAGTTTAGCTGAACTCGCACGATTTCGAACCCGCCTTCAGTGTGAACGAGGGCTAAAAGTCCTGTGTGCTGCATTTTTGGTGCGGTAAATAAAATGCACCTCCACATTGAAATGAATTCAATGAATGAGTGAGCCCACTCCCTTGACTGAGAAGCAACCCCACACATGAATGGTCTCAGGATGCTTTACTGTTGGCATGACACAGGACTGATGGTAGCGCTCACCTTGTCTTCTCCGGACAAGGTTTTCTCCAGATGCCCCGAACAATCAGAAAGGGGATATATAAGATAAAATGACTTTACTCCAGTCCTCAGCAGTCTCTGTACCTTTTGCAGAATATCAGTCTGTCCCTGATGTTTCTCCTGGAGAGAAGTGGCTTCTCTGCTGCCCTTCTTGACACCAGGCCATCCACCACAAGTGTTCTCCTCACTGTGTGTGCCGATGTACTCACACCTGCCTGCTGCTATTCCTGAGAAAGCTCTGCACTAGTGGTGCCCCAATCCCGCAGTTGAATCAACTGTGGGAGACGGTCCTGGTGCTTGCTGGACTTTCTTGGGCTCTCTGAATCCTTCTTCACAGCAATTGAACCTCTTTCCTTGAAGTTCTTGATTATTCGATAAATGGTTGATTTAGGTGCTAAGCAATGATGATGGCATGTGTTTCCTTGCAGGTAACCATGGTTAACAGAGGAAGAACAATGATTTCAAGCACCACCCTCCTTTTAAAGCTTCCAGTCTTGTCTAACTCAATTAGCATTACAGAGTGATTTCCAGGATTGCCCTCATCCACACTGACAACTGTGTTAACAAAAGAATCCGTGTCCTTTCACACGGGCTTGTCCGTGTACGGACTCCGCTTTGCTCAGCAGGGATCAATCTGCTGATCCCCGCTGAGTGGGCGGATGACAGGTCCGTCTCCACTCACTGTGCAGAGATGGACCTGTCAAAGCCTGGCTGTCCTCTATGGAGATCGGATGAAGACGGACCGCCTGTCCGTTTTCATCCAGTCCTATCCGATCCGATTCGCCAGAAGGATGTAAAATAGGGTTTCCATCTGTCTGGATTTCACGGACAGGATCAGATTGGATATCGGCGGATGTCAGCGGACATGTCACCGCTGACATCCACCACTCCATAAGGCTGAATGGAGCGTCCGATCAGGTCCGCCTGAAAAACTGACAGGCGGACCTGATTGGAAAGCCCAGGTGAAAGGGGCCTCACTGACATGATGTCAGCTGGTCCTTTTGTGGCAGGGCTGAAATGCAGTGGAAACGTTTTTTTTTTTTTAGGATTAAGTACATTTTCTTGGCAGAGATGGACTTTACAATTAATTTCAATTCATCTGATCACTCTTTATAACATTATGGAGTATATGCAAATTGCCATCATAAAAACTGAGGCAGCAGACTTTCTGAAAATTATTATTTGCGTCATTCTCAAAACTTTTAGCCATGGCTGTACACAAAGCACACCAAAGGGTCTAGTTATAAACAATTCACACAGCCATTTATCCAGTAAAGATCCATGGGCATTCATTCTGTGCAAATTGGGGGGAAAAAATATTTTTTTAGGCTATTTGTTTTACATGTATCTGCTAATTCCCTCTAGCGTTCTCTAGAATTGTTACATTGTATTTCTTGTTATAAAAAGGTATATATTTCCTGTGCTCCTATGTGCCATCTAGTGGTCATAATGCAATATTTTAATACTGGCCATAATAACAAAAAAAAAATGTTCGTTCAGAAGCAAAAATAACTTTCTGTTTTGCCCAATTCCCTCAGAACAAATATGCAGGCAGATTTACTAGATGAAGGTTTTTTTTTTATAACTAGACCCCCAAGATTCAAGTAAAGAATATACATGACACTTGTATTTAGACAATATTTCTTTATCCTGGAGTTCAGTTTAAGATCCTTACTGGGACATACATGGCAGACATCAGTTCAGTGGTCTTGTCTCTTTTATTCAATGTACAGTCAGAAGTCTATTCTAACTCTTCCTGACTATCTTTAGGATCAGACACTACTCATTTGTGTGACTTATACCATAAATACTGTAGGAAGACACCACAATTACGGAACCATATGTTAGGATCTATAAAAGGTTTTATAATTATGGGGAGAGGAGAGCCCACATAAAGAATTCCGATCTCCGTTTTATTGCCGAATTTCAGCTGTTTTGAGATTCTTTGGCTCGGTCGCCAAACAGAACAAGTGACAATGGCAGTGATTATGATGGAGGTTGAATACCGGAACAGAGGTATACACTTACATCAAGAGGACCTGACTGCCACGGACATGACAACAACCGGACTATACGGCTACCCCAAGGCTGCTGTCCTATAATTTAAATACCCAAAATAGCTCTAACCTCAGAACTCAGCACAGATTGTGTCCAGCCAGCCCATAATTACAGATGGAACCTGCTCTCCTTATGTTGCTCTAATGTTCCATGAAACCAGAAATGTATGTCTCATGTAGCCAAACTAGGTACATGTCTAGGGCTGCAAATTTTAAGGGGCATCGCACGTTCACATTTTTTTGTCATTGCTATTTTTATGTGCAAACATGTACAAAAATTTGTGTCCAGTCTGGAAGGCCCTTAGATGTTGGTAGATCCCAAAGGAGATTGTGCAAATCAAATGGTAGCGTGTGTGGTGTCCCTGCTGTAAAAGTTGAACTTGGTCCTGCCCCCTCTTGGAACTTTAATGTGATGGGCAGCTTCTCTGACCAATAGGAACACTTGAGGAGGAACGTGTAGCACCAAACTTGACTTTTGAATGGTATTAGGCTAGGTTCAGACCTTTGTGTGTTGGGAATGCGCACAAAGCCATGAGCTTTCCTGACATGCAGAGAAACGCGTTGACATTTAGCAGACACGTGGTAGTGCCATTAATTGTTAATGGCACCCCATCCATCTGCAAACGTGCACCCCAAACTGTGTGGTGCCGCAGCACAATGCCGTTCGGTGCAGATCATTTTTGGAAAAGTGTAAATGGGACCTTTTTTTTTCCACGTTTCAGCTGCATAAGGCAGCCCGTTGAAATGAATGGGCTTCCCTACGTGCGACGATGCGCAGGATCGCGGCCACGGTCGGTCACACATGCAGGTGTGAACCAAGCCTAACGCTCCATTCACACTTCGTGATCACGTGACAAACGCAGCAAAACGCACGCGCCCGTTTGGGTGCCATTATCCTTTGGTGGCGCCCAAAATGCAATGCAATTTAGCGGCAATTGTCACGTGACGGGATCGCGCGGCAATCACGGCAGACCGCGCCTTTAAAAATTGTGTGAGACGTGTTGCCTGAAAAGGAGCAGGAACTACTTTTTGGGTGACAAACACTCATAGGGCAGCCTATTCAAGTAAATTGTCTGGCCTTATGCGTCATACAGAATCGTATGAAAATCACGCTACGCAATAATGTGAATGGGGCCTTAATCAAAAGTCCTTTCTGCCCGTGGGAACATTGTCACATGTCCTCCTGCTTCGGCTGCATTCACTTCAAAGGCTGCATTCACACATGATTGCGGGCGGAATCACCACGATTCAGCCCCGCAATTTCAAATGGCTGCAAAACACAGGAAGCGCTTGCAAGGCCATTACTTTTAATGGCACCCCAATTGCTCCGCGATTGCCGTGCGATAAATTGAATGGCAATCGCGGCAAAATACAATGTACGACACTGTTGCAAAAAAGAAGCTTGTGTTCCCTTTTGAGTGATGGATGCCACTCGTTGCGATTTGCCGCGATTGCAGTGCGATTTACCGTGCGACAATCATTGACAAAGTCGTGAAGCAATTGGGGTGCCGTTAGAAGTAATATCATCGCAAACGCGTCCTGCGTTTTGCAGCCATTTGAAATTGCGGGGCAGAATCGCTTAGATTCCGCCCACAATCATGTGTGAGTGCAGCCTCAGGGCCAGATCACACTGGTGCGATCCGGGAACCCTGCAAATCCACTGCGGGGTTCCCGCCTCGCATCCGACTCGCTTACGGCAGTTCACACTGCTATATGCGAACTGCTGGGGAGTATCAATACATTGTTAAAGACACCCCCATTTCAGCTCACATATCGCACTGCGAACTGTCAGTTCGGACATGAATTGGATCGCATAGGTGTGAATACCTATGCGATACAATTCTGGTGCGGACCAAAAAAAGGGTCCTGTGCAAGTTTAGTCCGAATGCGATACGATTTCAGCCATACTATCTGTGTGGCTGAAATCGCATCGCACGACATCGCATGTGATTTGCACTGCAGTGCGGTGCGAATCACATGCGATCTCGCACAGCGCACCAGTGTGAACCGGCCCTAAGTGAAACGCACAAGAAATGCGCTAAAATGCGTATTGGACTTCCAGTGCCATTATTTCCTAATGACACCCCAAA
Source organism: Rana muscosa (assembly GCA_029206835.1). Classification (NCBI taxonomy): domain Eukaryota; kingdom Metazoa; phylum Chordata; class Amphibia; order Anura; family Ranidae; genus Rana; species Rana muscosa. The sequence continues at coordinate 6,892,671 of CM055125.1, forward strand.
CCCGGGCAAGAGTCGTGGGCAAAGCGCGTGAAAACACACGAAACGTGTATTGCAAAAAAAAGTGCGAGGTTCACTGCAAATGAAGGTGCAGGCAGTGGCGTAGTGTGGGTTGTCAGCGCCCGGGGCAAGGCAAGTAATTTGCGCCCCCTAACCTGCGGACTTTTAGCACTCCCTGAGTCCCTTCTCTTCCTACAATAATACAGACCAGCCTGATTCCTACACCGACCACTACACTGACCACCCTGATTCCTACACCGACCACTACACTACACTGACCACTACACTGTCCACAACACCGGCCATTACACTACACTGGCCATTACACTACACTGACCACTACACTGTCCACAACACTGGCCATTACATTACACTGGCCATTACACTACACTGGCCATTACACTACACTGGCCATTACACTACACTGACCACTACACTACACTGACCATTACACTGTCCACTACACTGGCCATTACACTACACTGGCCATTACACTACACTGGCCATTACACTACACTGACCACTACACTACACTGACCATTACACTGTCCACTACACTGGCCATTACACTACACTGGCCATTACACTACACTGTCCACAACACTGGCCATTACACTACACTGGCCATTACACTACACTGGCCATTACACTGTCCACTACATTGGCCATTACACTACACTGGCCATTACACTACACTGACCACAACACTGGTCATTACACTACACTGGCCATTACACTACACTGACCATTACACTGTCCACTACATTGGCCATTACACTACACTGGCCATTACACTACACTTACCACTACACTGTCCACAACACTGGCCATTACACTACACTAGCCATTACACTACACTAGCCATTACACTACACTGGCCATTACACTACACTGGCCATTACACTACACTGACCATTACATTGCACTCACCACTACACTACACTGCACTGACCACTACACTACACTGTCCATTACACTACACTGCACTGACCATTACACTGCACTGACCACCACTACACTACACTGACCACTACACTACACAAGTCCCTTCCTACAAGCCTGATTCCTATACTGACCACTACACTGTCCGGAGGAGGAGAATGATTACTATTTCTTGTGTCCCCCGCGCTCCGCCATGTTCATTCTCTGGCCTCCTGTGGTTGGACGTATGGGCTCATGTGCGGCGCTGGCCTGTCCACGATCGCGGTTGCTCCTGGAGTCCCGCCTCCGCACATGACCCCATTTTCCCAATCACAGGGCGCCGGAGACTGAACATGCGGCCAGAGCGTGGGGACACAGGAAATTAAAATTAGGAGGAGGCAGCCAGTAGTGGCAGACACTTGCGCGGAAGTTGGCCCCCCAAAATGTTGCGCCCGGGGCCACGGCCCCCTCTGCACCCCCCACGCTACGCCACTGGGTGCAGGAGCTACTTTGGCGCACGCAGGGATGCTAATTCAAGTGAAAGCGCTAAAAAGTGACATGTTGCGTTGTGCAGATGTGGGTGAAGCCTCATAGAATTTTGCTAATCTTCTGAAAATGCTTGTTGCCTGGCTCTCAAGCTTACCCCTTGGTCAGTCACTGAAATAAAAGGGAGTTGGGACTCCATGGTGGTGGCAGCCACAGGTAGCTTGCATTGAGGAATCCAGACGAGGTGAAGCATGTGTCATGAGCTGTCTAAGTATTCTCACTGGGAAAGGAAAAGAAGGAGGTCCTCGCATTCCTTCTGCTTTCCATGTGCTGTCGGAAACATTATCCCTCACAATGACAGAGTGGAGGGATTTAGGAGCTCGATGACGGTTCTGATACATTTAAGATTCTTTGTACTTACAGATTTCGTCTCGATTCATTCCTCCAGCGACAGTGCACCATTATCCGCATTCCATTCTATGCCGCGTACACCTTTATTTATTTATTTGACCGGTATTCCGCCGACTGCTCTTCCACAGTACATTGCAGAGAACACAGAACCATTCATATCAGTCTCTGTCTCCCAAGGGGGCTCAGAACATCCCTAACACAGTCATACACATAAGAAGATACACTGGGGTTTGGAAGCCCATTAATAAAATGCATGTAAACCCTAAATCTATTTTTTAGTATGTTTGGCATCAAGATTTACTGTATACCGTTTCCTTAAGCCAGCGGTGGTTAGCTTAAAAATAATAGGGGGCCTCAAGTGCGACCTCAAACACTTTTAGAGGGCCGCACAATAGAAACGTGTTTTCATGCATTGTATTGATTCAAGTTAGCAGCCCATTCATTTTTGACTTCAGTGCACCTCAACGACCAAACATTTTGGTCTGTTGCATTTTGCAACAGAATGTTGGGGACACCCTTGGTGTCAGTGACCACAATAAAAACCCATTGGTTTCGGTATCAGTGTCTGAAAAAAGAACCCCCATCACTGGTGTCACTGATCGCAGTAATAACCCCCAGCATTGATGGCAGTGATCACAGTAATAATCACCAGCATTGATGGCAGTGATCACAGTAATAATCCCCAGCATTGATGGCAGTGATCACAGTAATAATCCCCAGCATTGATGGCAGTGATCACAGTAATAATCCCCAGCATTGATGGCAGTGATTACAGTAATAACCCCCCAGCATTGCTGGCAATGATCACAGTAATAATCCCCAGCATTGATGGCAGTGATCACAGTAATAATCCCCAGCATTGGTGGCAGTGATCACAGTAATAACCCCCCAGCATTGCTGGCGGTGATCACAGTAATAATCCCCAGAATTGGTGGCAGTGATTGCAATAATAACCCCCAGCATTGGGGTCAGCGATCGCAGTAATAACCCCTAGCATTTGTGACAGCGATTGCAGTAATAACCCCCAGCATTGATGGCAGTGACCACAGTAATAATCCCCAGCATTGGTGGCAGTGATTACAGTAATAACCCCTAGCATTGGTGGCAGTGATTGCAGTAATAACCCCTAGCATTGGTGGCAGTGATTGCAGTAATAACTTAAGCATTGTTCAGAGGCTATTGGTTTTTAGGGCAGTGTGTAGGGGTTACAGGGCAGTGTACAGGGGGTCAGAGGACAGGGCTCACCACTGGAGAGGCAGAGGACAGAGCTCACCACTGTAGAGGCAGAGGACAGGGCTCACCACTGGAGAGGCAAAGGACGGGGCTCACCACTGGAGAGGCAGAGGACAGGGCTCACCACTGGAGAGGCAGAGGACAGGGCTCACCACTGGAGAGGCAGAGGACAGGGATCACCCCTGGAGAGGGAGAGGACAGGGATAACCACTGGCAGGGCAGAGGACAGGGATCACCACTGGAGAGGGAGAGAAAAGGGATCACTGCTGGAGAGGGAGAGGACAGGGATCAACACTGGCAGAACAGATTACAGGGATCACCACTGGAGAGACAGTGAGGCAGATGACAGGGATCATTGCTGAAGAGGGAGAGGACAGGAATTACCACCGGAGAGGCAAAGGACAGAGACCACTTCTGGCAGGGCTGAGGACAGGGATCACCATTAGATAGACAGTGGACAGGGATCACCACTGGCAGGGCAGAGGACATGGATCACCACTGCCAGGGCAGAGGACAGGGATCACCACTGGCAGGGCAGAGGACAGGGATCACTGCTGAAGAGGGAGAGGACAGGGATGTTCACTGGGGAGATAAAGGATAGAGATCATCACTTGCAGGGCAGAGGACAGGGATCACCACTGGAGAGGAAGATGACAAGGATCACCGCTGGAGAGGCAGAGGACAGGGATCACTGCTGAAGATGCAGAGGACATGGATCACCACTGGGGAGGGAAAGGATAGAGATCATTGCTGGCAGTGCAGAGGACAGGGATCACTGCTGGAGAGGCAGAGGACAGGAATCACCACTGGGGAGGGAAAGAATAGAGATCATCGCTGGCAGGGCAGAGGACAGGGATCACCACCGGGGAGGGAAAGGATTGAGACCATCGCTGGCAGGGCAGAGGACAGAGAACACTGCTGGATAGGCAGAGGACAGAGATCACTGCTGGGAGGCAGAGGACAGGGATCACGACTGGCAGGGCACTCGACAGAGCTCCTTTTCCATCCCAGCACAGCACACAGCTCCTCCTCCCCATGCTACACACAGCTGAGATCATATTCCCTTACACACAGCCATGATTTGCACAGCAACAGATTGCTATGTTGTGGTTCTGACCTGTAAAAATCCCTGGTTGAAACAGCAGTGCAGCTGCAGTAGCCAGCTACACACAGTGCAGATCGTAGCTGTATGTAAGGGAATGTGATCTCAGGTGTGTGTAGTGTGGAGAGGAGGAGCTGTGTGCTGTGCTGGGATGGGAAAAAAGCTCAGCAGCCAGGCACAGCATCTGGGGTGGAGGAGGGCTGGTCAGAGGGCTTTGGGGGGGGGACACACCTGAAATCTGAGGGGGAACAGCCCACCCCAGCACTCTCCTAGACTCGGTCATGCTTAAAACTGGGTGAGGAATAGCCAAACTCTGCAACTAAAATGAGGTTGTGGAAGACAGTTTCATGTCACTGGTCATACACATTGGCAAGACACAAGGTCTGCATCAGCAAGGTCTCTCCCAGATAAAGATTTCAAAGCAGACTGGGGTTTCAAGATGTGATTTTCAAGCTCTTTTGAAGCAGTAAGAAGAAGCGAGAACATTGAGGACCGTAGACACAGCGGTCGGCCAAGGAAACTTAATGCAGCAGATGAAAGACACATCATGCTTACTTCTCTTCAACATCGGAAGATATCCAGCAGTGCTATTAGCACAGAACTGGTGAAAACAAGTGGGACCCAAGTACACCCATCTACTGTCCGGAGAAGTCTGGCTAGAAGTGGTCTTCATGGAAGACTTGTGGCCAAAAAGCCATATCTCCGACGTGGAAACCAGGATACGTGACTCAACTATGTGCATAAACATGGGAACTGGGGTGCAGAAAAACGAGAGCAGGTGCTCTGGACTGATGAATCAAAATGTAAAATATTTGGCTATAGCAGGAGGCAGTTTGTTGGTGAAGAGCTGGAGTGCGGTACAATATTGGGTGTCTGCAGGCAACTGTGAAGCATGGTGGAGGTTCCTTACAGGTTTGGGGTGGCATTTGTGCAAATAGAGCTGGAGATTTGGTCAGGATCAATGGTGTCCTCAATGCTGACAAATACAGGCAGATACTTTGCTTCTCCATCATGCCATACCATCAGGGAGGCGTGTGATTGGCCCGAGCAGCAGGACAACAACCCCAGACATACAGCCAATGTCATTAAGAACTATCTTCAGTGTAAAGAAGAACGACTTTGTCAATTAAACTTCTACCTGATTCAAAAAAAAAAAAGTACAAGGAGTCCTGGAAGTAATGGTTTGGTCCCCTACAGAGCCCTGATCTCCACATTATGGGGTCTGTCTGGGATGGCATGAAGAGACAGAAGGATCTGAGGCAGCCGACATCCACAGAAGAGCTGTGCTTAGTTCTCCAAGGTGTTTGGAATAACCTACCTGCTGAGCTCCTTCAAAAACTGTGTGTAAAGCCCCGTACACACGGTCGGACTTCCATCTGACTTTTCCGTGGTTTTTTGTCCGAACGGAGTTGGTCGGGAACACCCATAGCATACACACGCTCGGACTTTTCTGCAAACTTTCCCAAAACTTTTTGCAACATCACGTGGTTTTTCTGCTCTTTTCTGCTCTTTACCGCCACCCTTTGGTCAACCTCTGCTCTTGTTGGTTGATTTTAATGTAGCGGGGGTCTAAATTTAGGGGGATACACCTGGGTGGTAGTATGACCCAGGTGTGTGCGAATCATGGAGGATTTAGACCACTTTCAATCGTGGAGGACTTTGGTGGTGTACTATTCTCCTTGGCCTGGGGTGGCGGTGTTCCCACAGGTCGAGGTAGAATCATTGCCGCAGTGCTGTCCTTTTTTGTCCCGTTCCGGCGGTGGTACAGCGGGGGCGGAGAACCTGCTGTGGCGTCACGGTAGGAGATAAAGGGGAGAGACGCCCTCGCCACGAGGTCTTTTTCTACATCCGGCGCCCAGGCACCTTAGGCCTGGGTGCGGTCGGTCCGGAGTTCCAGCCCAGGCCCCCATGGCCTGGTCGGAGCAGTGTTGGCGTCCATCTCAGGCACCTTAAGCCTGGGGTGAGGTACTACACCGGAGGCCTGGGGCCCAGTAACTTCGACTGGGCTCCGCAAGGGTGGATGAGTCCGAGGGACCCTGAGGTGGATGGGGCCCATGTCTGAGGTGAGGAGGCCAGAGAGGTTACCCGTCTGAAGAGTCTGGAGCAGCATCAACCCGGTGACGGAGGGGCCTCTGGTAACTCCCTTGGAGGGACATCTTCCCCCTGATAGGGGCCGCAACGCAGCGAAGGTACTCCATTCATGTTCTTCCGAGTCGCTGGTAGAGACTCATAATGTTTCAAGTTTCTCTCTCTAGCCAATGGCTATAGCAACCACTGGTGAAACCACAGTGGTTTAGTTTATCATTAGGATAGTGCCTCAACCTGCTCACCCCACCGTATTGAACTGTTTATGGATCTCAACTAATTGGCTAACAGAGAACTGGTTATTGTGTGTGTTACAATAAAAGAAGTGTTGGATCCTTATCGGTGTGTGGAACTCTGGTTGATGGGAGTGAAGGGGAAGTGTCAGCACAGCAAGACTTGGTTGTAATAGAAACACACAGGCCTGAGAAGAATACTTGGTACTGGCCTTCACCTCACCTGCTACAATGGGGAGGACAAGGGCCGTAGCGCATCTCACCCTCACCTACAACATACCCCTAGACAGGGAAAAGGGGGTGAGGCCGCTACACGTGGGGGCTCGTCCGGGATGATGTGTGTTTTAACCATGGAACTGAGAACGGCTGTGTTTGAACTTTGCTGCCCGGAGGAGTTCCGAGTGGGTCGGCCATGTGATCGGCCAGAGTGCATCCCTGCTCAAAGTCGTGGACATGACCCTAAGATGGGAAAGGCCCATGCAGAAGAGCGAGAAGAGGGAGAAGTCCAGCCGTGTGACGTACTACATGTGGGGGCTTTTACTGCACTGCGCCATGAGGCACCCCATAACTGTGCAGTTCGTGGGCCGAGACTGGTGGAAGCCCGTGAAAACGTGCAAGTTGTGGGGGGAGTCTGGCCATGTGAGGAGATACACGTGGGGACTTTGGCGCGTGATCAGTGCGTGATGGAGCAGCAGATAGTCGGGATGGCCTCAAGCTCCCCGTGGATTCCGGTTCCCTACCAAACGAAGATGACTGCTTTTGCTGCTCCCCTTACAGACACGGGGATAAGACGTAGACCCAGAGGGCAGTTGACTCTGTACACTTGCAGAGACACGGAGGCCCTCGGCGTGATCTGTCCCGGGTGCTCGGGACTGGTGGTCAACCTGAAGCCATTCGGGCGTTGCGAGGCATGCAAGCAGTTCCTATTCAAGGTGGAGACATCCACAGTAAGGCCCCGGGCCCTTCGCCTCAACTGCCTCACAGGTACCGCTACTCCGGAAGGGGAGATCCAGGCCTTTGCGGAGGTCCCCGTACGCACTGACCAGGACGATGTGACTGCCCAACCAGAGACTGAGAAAGAAAAATCCGAGTATACTGCCTCGGTCACCACAGATTCCCTGCTCCCACCTCCGAAGAGGAAAGTCGGCCTGGTACAGGCGTCCTGTGGTCGTGGTCGAGCTTCACCCCGTCGCTTGCCAGGCCTGGATGGATCCGGTTGGAAGAGTCCTGGACATCCCAGTTCTACGAAAGGTCAAGGTGAGCCAGGGGCTGGGACTGTGGTGGTGGTTGGAGGTGTCGGGGGTCCACAGCCGGTGGAGCCCACTAGGGAGGGTAGTTTCACGTCTACTAGGGACTACCTCCCTGCAGAAATGTATGACACCTCCGACCTAGAATCGCTGTCGGACTGTGGAGAGGATGGTGAAATAGATTAACTTTTTCACCGCAAGGGCTGGGACAAAATGCCATTGCCTGTGTTACGTACACCACGAGATTCGCCTATGTCCACGGGAGACAGCACGCCCCAGGCGGAAGCCCCGGAGCTCACGAGGAAGCCTAGTCCTTCGCTTGTCATTCCGCTACCTGCAGCATCATCCGTTCCGGTGGCGGGGACACAGCGCGCATCACTACGGGCACCAAGATTCAAACTGACGGAGGTAGTGAAAGTACCTCGGCATCCAGAGGCCCTTGTTCCGCCAGGAGAAGGTGAGCGGGCCACAATGCCTCCTTTGGCCCGACTGCAGCGGCTCTTCTGCCAGAGGGTCGCCCGTGAGTACGGATGGGAATATCCTTACTTGCCTCGGGACTTGCTTTTTGAGGTCGAAGTCCTGAGACAGAGATGGTACGATGAGTTTGTTTGGGAGAAGCTTAAAGTGCCACATGCCCGTCGGTACTTGTCCTGTTCACCATCAGTGTCCAAACAATTCAGAGACTGTAGAGCAGAATGGATGTGGGGCCGCCATATTCACGCAGACAAGGTGCTTATCTGCCGGAAGGATGGAGAGGACATTGATTATTCAGTGGAAGTCTTTGATAAGCACCTGAAGCCCTTGTTCTTGCCGCACCCGAAATTGTATTTGTGAAAAAAAAAAAAAAACTCTCCTGTATGTTCTTCTGCTGCTGAACTTTCTGGAAGTGTTTTACCAGAATATCAGAACTGGGCCCTAGTTTTTTATTTGGGTTTTTCTACTCTTTGGAGGAATGAGAGCTGTTTTGTTTTGTTCTCTCTCTCCTCATACATCAGAGACACAGACTTTGGGGTAGAATCAGAGTAGGGACGCAGGAAGAGGGAAGGTTGCCTGGAGGATTTCACCAAGTGTCATTACCGCGGCACTGTCACCAGGTGGCAGTGTTGCGCAACGGCTGTTTTTTTTTTTTTTTACATTTGCATCACCTTACTGATTGGAGGGAGTGGGTTCCTCGGCTGATGGACCCATTCATTCCAAATTAACACAAATGTGTTAGGATGTTGTGTTTTTGTTTCCCTTCTGCAGGAGATTCATCTGTCAAGACTGCTGAGTGTGGGGTGGTTCTTAGGCAGTGATGGGAGGGATTGTATATGTGTACATGGTCAGATGGTTTTATTGAAAAGTTTTATTATTTCATGTTCCCCTTTCCCTTGAGCAGGTCTTGGCACAATTGGGATTCAAATTTTGAGGGATGGCCTCTGGGGTCAGGCTTATGTTACCATTTTTTGGGAGACATGGGTCTACACCAGACGCTGGGGACCAGCGTCAAATCACTAGGGGGAGAGTGTAGCGGGGGTCTAAATTTAGGGGGATACACCTGGGTGGTAGTATGACCCAGGTGTGTGTGAATCATGGAGGATTTAGACCACTTTCAATCGTGGAGGACTTTGGTGGTGTACTATTCTCCTTGGCCTGGGGTGGCGGTGTTCCCACAGGTCGAGGTAGAATCACTGCCGTAGTGCTGTCCTTTTTTGTCCCGTTCCGGCGGTGGTACAGCGGGGGCGGAGAACCTGCTGTGGCGTCACGGTAGGAGATAAAGGGGAGAGACGCCCTCGCCACGAGGTCTTTTTCTACATCCGGCGCCCAGGCACCTTAGGCCTGGGTGCGGTCGGTCCGGAGTTCCAGCCCAGGCCCCCATGGCCTGGTCGGAGCAGTGTTGGCGTCCATCTCAGGCACCTTAAGCCTGAGGTAAGGTACTACACCGGAGGCCTGGGGCCCAGTAACTTTGACTGGGCTCCGCAAGGGTGGATGAGTCCGAGGGACCCTGAGGTGGATGGGGCCCATGTCTGAGGTGAGGAGGCCAGAGAGGTTACCCGTCTGAAGAGTCCGGAGCAGCATCAACCCGGTGACGGAGGGGCCTCTGGTAACTCCCTTGGAGGGACATCTTCCCCCTGATAGGGGCCGCAACGCAGCGAAGGTACTCCATTCATGTTCTTTCGAGTCGCTGGTAGAGACTCATAATGTTTCAAGTTTCTCTCTCTAGCCAATGGCTATAGCAACCGCTGGTGAAACCACAGTGGTTTAGTTTATCATTAGGATAGTGCCTCGACCTGCTCACCCCACCGTATTGAACTGTTTATGGATCTCAACTAATTGGCTAACAGAGAACTGGTTATTGTGTGTGTTACAATAAAAGAAGTGTTGGATCCTTATCGGTGTGTGGAACTCTGGTTGATGGGAGTGAAGGGGAAGTGTCAGCACAGCAAGACTTGGTTGTAATAGAAACACACAGGCCCGAGAAAAATACTTGGTACTGGCCTTCACCTCACCTGCTACAATGGGGAGGACATGGGCCGTAGCGCATCTCACCCTCACCTACAACATACCCCTAGACAGAGAAAAGGGGGTGAGGCCGCTACTTTAACATTAGTTGTTTAGTCCATCGGACAAAAGTCCGATGGTTTCCTGTACACACGGTCGGACTTTGCTCCATCTGACTTTTGTTGGGCAAAAGTTTGTCCGTTTGCAGACCCAACTTTTGTGCGATGAAAACAAAACCAAACGAAAAAAAGTTTGTCCGGTGGAGAGTACACACGGTTGGATTGTTGGTCCAACTTGCTTAAAACAAAGTTTGTTGGGCAAAAGTACGACCGTGTGTACGGGGCTTAAGTGTACCTAGAAGAACGGATGTTGTTTTGAAGCAAAGGGTGGTCACACCAAATATTGATTTGATTTGGATTTCTCTTTCTGTTCATTTACTTTCCATTTTTGGTAATTGATAAACATAATCTACTAACACTTCTACTTCTGAAAGCTTTTTTCATTTACAGCATTTCTTCACAGCTGCCTAAAACCTTTGCACAGTAGTGTGTATATATATGTTTATGTTGGTATACTTTATATTTTGTATATGTTAGTATGTTACATATTTCATATATTGAAGACTACAATGCAGGTAACAGATAAATATATTCTGATTTACCAGAGACTCCAGACTGCTCTGATTTATTACCGCACTTCACATATGATCCTGGCGTTTTGCAGAAATCACATCTCTCATTCCATCCTTCTATAATAACAGAGGAGTATGGACGGGAACCCTGGATCCCCTTGTGACTTGCATTTAATGTTTAATCCTTTACTATAATAACTCTCCAGTGTAAACAGGCAGCACCAGAGCACAATGGCATAACTCCCATTCTTGGATCCTATCCTGGGAAAATTTAGGCCATGCCCCCATTCCACCCACCGTCCGGACTGCCAGGATCCAGCACTGATCTACAGATCTCGTATTGGTCTGTATGTCAGGATATCAAGATGGGGAAATGACAGTTCAGGGACAACTTGCTTTTTATTTATAAGAGAACTTTATGCAAACTTCTCCCATGTACCTAAATATTTTATTAATAAAGAGTTATATTATGTGATTTCGGTATGATTGGTTTCAAAGTCTAACTGTTCAGTAATAGCAGTCCATACAGGGTGCAGGGGCGCCACCCCCCTAATCCATGCGCCCGGCCCCTAATCTACATGCTGGGCACCGGACGCATTGATTCCAACAGGGATTTTTTTTTAAAGCACATGATTAGAGCCTGAGGCTCCAATTGGCTTAAAAAAAGGGTGGGCTTGGGGCGCAGAACACTGCGCCCCTAGCTCACCCAGTTGTGTGACAATAGCGAATTCATATTTGCTATTGTCTTCCTGATTCTTCTCCCAGCCAATAAGGAAGCGCGTCCTGAGACCCGATTGGTCAGGGAGTTTTAGGACTCCTTGGCCAATTGGGTCTCAGAACCCACTTCCTGTTCAGCCGGGAGGAGAAGCATTGGCCCAGCTCTTCCTTCCCCTTGCCTCCCAAGTTAAGGTCAGTTTCCTGCGGAAGGTGATGGTGGATAGCCGCCGCCTTCTTGTCCGTCTCACACTGGGATATGGGGGTGTGCTTGTGGCGCTCGCTGCCTTCCTGTTTGTCTCCCCCCCCGGGGGGTGGGGTGGAAGTGGATGGTGTTAGTTTGCCGCCCCCAGCCACCTGAAATATTTAACACCAGCCGCCACTGCCCTCACCTCTTGCAGTCTATGGTACAGTAGAGCCCAGAGTGTGAGAAAGAAGAAGCAGCACAAAGAGCCAATCAGGTGTGCCGGTGCAAGGAACATGCTGATAGGAGGAGAGAGCAGAGTGGCATGAAGATTATCTCAGTAGTCTGCTTCTGCAATATTCTTCATGCCACTCTGTTCTCAAGGCCTCTCAGAATGTTCCTTGCATCAGCACACCTGATTGGCTCTTTGTGCTGCTTCTTCTTTCTCACACTCTGAGCTCTGCTGTACCATAGACTGCAATAAATTGATACCCGATTAGGTTAAGGTACTTAAAGTGCTTATTAATTTAAACAGAGCCGCATTAAATGTTATTTCTATCTGCCTGGAGTCCAGCTTTGAAGCCTATTTCTGTGCGCAAGACTCAAAAGCTCTGGGAACTCCAATACTTATACACAAGGTAATATTACTGTATGTTATAGCAATGCACATTACAGCACAGCATAAGAACAGTAGGTGCCAGCAGACCCGAGATGCAGCACATCACACCCACAGGGCATGCCCTGTGGTTCACCCAGTGGCGGTGCGTCCATAGAGGGCGCCGGAGCGCCGCCCCCTCTCGCTCCCGCACCGCCACTGAAAGACAATACACAGATTCATGCATTGCATGAATCTGTGTATTGTCACCGCTGCCGCGCTGCCCACTATACATATGGGACAAACTGGCTGAATATGGGGGACAAACTGGCTGAATATGGGGGACAAACTGGCTGAATATGGGGGGAACTGGCTGTATATGGGGGACAAACTGGCTGAATATGGGGGGCAAACTGGCTGTATATGGGGGGAACTGGCTGTATATGGGGGACAAACTGGCTGAATATGGGGGGAACTGGCTGTATATGGGGGACACGCTGGCTGCATTTGGGGGGAACTGGCTGTATATGGGGGACAAACTGGCTGCATTTGGGGGGAACTGGCTGTATATGGGGGACAAAGTGGCTGCATTTGGGGGGAACTGGCTGTATATGGGGACAAACTGGCTGTATATGGGGGCACACTGGCTATATATATGGGGACACACTGGCTGTATATGGGGGCACACTGGCTATATATATGGGGGCACACTGGCTATATATATGGGGGCACACTGGCTATATATATGGGGGCACACTGGCTATATATATGGGGGCACACTGGCTTTATATGGGGGAACACTGGCTGTATATATGGGGGCACACTGGCTGTATATGGAAACAAACTGGCTGTATTTGAGGGGGCAAACTGGTGGCGTTTGGGCACAGTGGCTGCGTTTAATGGGCACAGTGGCGGCAATTGATTTTTTTTTTTCAGTTTGTTTGCGCCCCCCCAAAAATTTTGAGCACCAGCCGCCACTGGGTTCACCTTGTTACTAAAATGCACGGGTTGCCTTGATTCAACACACATTAACACAAAAAGTATTACACACATACAACCTGGTAACACATTACAGTTTAATGCAAGGTCTTAAAAAGTGCTTAAAATCCTAAACTTTCTAAAAACCCTAAACTTTCTAAGCTGCTTTTGCTTTGATGAAAGGTGAAACGCTTCATTTTGTGCCGTGTTATTATGTAAACCTACTATTCCATTTCATTCTATGCAAAAAAAGAAAAGCAAGTGGACTAAAATAGTCTTTAAATACGTGCATAAGCCTTGTCATTAAAGTGGAACTCACTGCGACCCGTTATAACATCTTGAGGCACCCTCCTAGGTGCTGGGTGTCACCGATCCGGGAATCTGGGGATCCAATAATAGAAGGGCTGCTGGCATCTGAAATGCTCATCCAAAAGGCACACTAGTTATACAATGTTTCACCCCGCTTAGTCAAAGAGACGAAACGCGTCAGTCGAGAGTTGTTAGGAAGAAGCAAGGCTGAGGCTGCTTCTCACAGGTATTATACACCAAGCTGACGGTGTGTGGCCCCTTCACAACGTATGAAACTCTATGCAGATATAAAACACACTAATTAATACAGCTCTGCATGTATTTTCCCATCAATAAACGTATTTGTTTTTAAATGCAGGCAGTGAAAGTACCTGAAAACAAACATTGATTTTACACCAATAACCATAAGAATATCAAACGAATGTTCCAAATGAAAATTTTCTAATGAAATTCTACTGGTGTATGGCCAGGTTAAGAGAAGGGTGTCAAGACAAAGCAAAGCTGGTCATACTTTATTCATTTTTGGTGATCAGCCACTGGGGCTGATTCAAAAAGCTAAACGGATCGCCCCATCCACACATTCGAGGTGGATGAGGAAATCCTCCCCGCTGCATTATTATATTCTGGCAGCTGGACTCTTCCGCTGCTGAAATACACAGATCAGCGATACAGCTCATTGGCTTCATGCGCTGATTGAACATAAATATTCCAGCAGTCCTATTCAGGAGGAGTAGATAGACTGACTCCTCTCAAAAGGAAAAGGCCATGGAATGCATGGCGGTTACCAATAACCTTGGATTAAAACCTTGGATTATGAGCATTATCTGTTCCAGGAAAATGCTTGTAATCCAAAGCACTTGCATATCAAAGCGAGTTTCCCCATAGAAGTCAATGGAAAAGAAGATAATTTGTTCCGCATTGACTTCTATTGTATGAAATACCGCATGTGGCCAGAGGTGGGGGGGGGGCGCCGGAGAGCCTCAGAAATACTCGGGGACAGCTTGGCGGAACTCGGAAAGGCTTGGAAACACTCAGGAACGGAGTGTTTTTGAGTATTTCCGAACGGCTCCGAACCGTTCCGAGTGTCACCGGCGCCCTCGCACCCCTGGCCAAATGCGGTACTGCACACCCTATTGGATTGAATCCTGCTCGTTTTGCGAGACAAGACTCGCAAACCAAGTCATGATTTAAAAAAAAAATTGCTTGTCTTTCAAATCGCTCGTTAATCGCATTACTCGTTAACCAAGGTTCCACTGTATTTCCACCATGAATGTAGTAACCCTTACTGACCAAGACAATTACTGTTAATCAGTTTCAATCAAACTGATGACTTCCTAAGCCATAGGCAGCATCACAGTTTATTACTTTGCCATGTCTGTAGACTCCAGACTAAAGTTATATTTCAGTTTTTGGTAGATGTCAAAGAGTTTAACCACCAACAGTATTTCTGTATCTTTCTGAGGAATTTTTGGGTGAAATCTCTATGCTGTGTTCCTGGCTCTGCAGACCTGTTGTGCCCATTATGAGGAGTTCCCACCTCCTTGCATTGACTTCCTAAATCTGCACTCCTGCTGTACCCATTATGAGGAGATCCCACCATCCCTGCACTCATTTTCCAGGTCTGTACACCCAGTGTGCCCATTATGAGAGGTTTCCACCATTCCTGTGCTGAGTACCTTGGTCTGTACAAATGCTGTTCCCATTAGGAGGGGTTCCCACCATCCCTGTGCTGAGTTCCTGAGTCTGTACACCTGCTGTACCCATCATGAGGGGTTCCCACTATCTCTGTGCCGAGTTCCTGAGTCTGTACACCTGCTGTACCCATCATGAGGAGTTCCCACTATCCCTGTGCTGAGTTCCCAGGTCTGTACACCTGCTGCCCCCATTATAAGGGGCTTCCACCATCCTTGTGCTGAGGTCTCAGGTCTATACACCTGCTGTGCCCATTATGAGAAGTTCCCACCATCCCTGTACTGAGTTCCCAGCTCTGTACATTTGCTGTGCCCATTATGCGGGGCTTCCACCATCCCTGTCCTGCGTTTTCGGGTCTGTACACCTGATGTACCCATTATGAGGAGTTCCCACCATCCCTGTGCTGAGTTCCCGAGTTTGTACACCTGCTTTACCCATTATGCGGGGCTCCCACCATCCCTGCACTGAGTTCCCGGGTCTGTACACCTGCTGTGCCCATTATGAGGAGTTCCCACCATCCCTGCACTGAGTTCCGGGTCTGTACACCTGCTGTGCCCAATATGAGGGGTTCCACCATCCCTGTGCTGAGTTCCCAGGTCTGTACATCTGCTGTGCCCATTATGAGGAGTTCTCACCATCCCTGTGCTGAGTTTCCGGGTCTGTACACCTGCTGTGCCCGTTATGCAGGGCTCCCACCATCCCTGTGCTTAGTTCTTGGGTCTGTACCCATTATAAAGAGTTTCCACCATCACTGTGCTGAGTTTTCAAGTCTGTACACCTGCTGTGTCCATTATGAGGAGTTCCTACCATCCCTGTACTAAGTTTCCAGGTTTGTACAACTGCTGTTCCTATTATGAGGGGTTCTACCATCCCTGTGCTGAGTTTCTGGGTCTGTACACCTGCTGTGCCCATTACGAGGGGTTCCCACCATCCCTGCACTGCTGTGCCAATTATGCCCATACTGCAGTAGAACAGCGGCTTCTAGGCAGTCAGGAGGTGATATTGCCGTCTCCTGAACACCCAATTTATATCTATTTTCATAGAAGTGCCATCGCATGAAAGTGCATAGGTGTTATATAACAAATAATGCACAACAGATTTTAACAAGCATTGGTCAATGGCAGTTAACCCTTTCCACTCCTAATCCCAAATGTAAACATGCAATGGAAACGTGCGTCAAAGTGCATCAAAACGCATGTCAGTGCACAAAGAAAACTCACACTGACACATGACAAAGCACCTGGCTGATGTTTCCAAAAAATTCATCTCTATGCGCACACATCTAAGGCTAGGTTTACACATGTGGGTCTGCATTTTTATTTGTTTTCGTGCTTTTTAAAATCCCTGCGTTCAGTGTGCAGTTCTGCATGAAAACTTACACGCGTTTATACTGCGTTTGCAGTGCTTTTTTTGCATTTACTTGTGAGTGTTCTTCATTAACATGCATTCCATTGTGAAAACTTCAGCAACACGTGTGAGAACACTGCAATGGTGTAAACCTGGCTTGTAGAAATATGATCATTTTTCTTGCATGTGCATTTGTACTGCGTTTATAAAGTCATTGACTGCGTATGGAGTCAGGGCTCTGTCACACCAGAATGCTGTGTTTCCTTGCGTTTATTTTGCATTGAACAGGAACGCGCTGCCCTTGCTAGACACGTGCAGCCGGCATTAATTGTTATAAATATGCGTTTGTGGCCACCAGTGTTAATTTTGTTGACTAATATGTTTTCGTCTACTAAATTAATACTATTTTAGTCGACTAAAACTAAAACAATTCAAATAACTAAAATACGACTAAAACTAAAATGGCATTTTAGTTAAAAGACTATGACTAAAATTAAATTTGACGTTAAAATGAACACTGCATGACCACATAAGAATATGTAGGGGGCATCTACTAAGCCGCTGAAAGAAAAAACTTTAAGAAAAAGGCTTTTCTTATTATTTTTTTTCTTAATATTTTAATGTTAGTAATATATTATATTCAGATAATGTGTGCAATGGCATTACAGCCAATAGAGTTGACAGTTTGTTTTTTTGTTTTTTATATTCTCAAGTTGTACTTCTGCTTGTCAAAAAGCAATATATTTGTTTGTTTATGAAACTTGGTTTTATATATACGGTATATATATATATATATATATATATATATATATATATATATTAGGGCTGTTAGGCCCGGTTCACATAGGGGCGACTCGTCAGGCGACTCGGTCGCCTGAGGAGTCGCGTCCCGCTCTGTACTATGGAACCGTTCTAATAGGAGCGACGCGAGTCGCTCCGACTTAGAAAAAGGTTCCTGTACTTCTTTTGGGGGCGACTCGGGGCGACTTGCATTGACTTCTATACAGAAGTCATTATGCAAATCGCCTCAGGCAGGCGTCTCAAGTCGTCTTGAGATCGCGCCGCCGAGTCGCCCCCGAAGTCGTGCCGCCCCTGTGAGAACCGGGCCTTACTGATTAAAATTTTCGTGTTCGATTGATCGATTTTTTTTAATCGATTAATCGACTAATTTCAATTAATTATAATGCACATAGAGATCCAACTACTTTTAGCTGATCTCCTTGCAGGCCGATTCGCAGTGAAGCGACCAACCACTGGAAAAATGGATAGCAGGATACAAAAAACACACAAAAGGCAGCGCTCAATGGGAATAGCATTAAAACTTTTATAGTCTTCAAGTAGATAACAAAATACAAAATAAATATTGCACTGGAGATAAAATCGATGTAGTCGATGGAGTAATACCAAACGGTAGCAAAAGCAGTCATAAAAACATGTAGCTAAGTATGATACTGGTATAAAAATGTGTACAACGATACCACTGCTGAATCCAGAGGAGGAGGGGTTAACATCAGTCTGTCGGCATGTAGATGTCCCGTGAAGGGAACTATCACAACTCCCAGTGGATGGCTGTAGAATCCCAGGTTGATAGAGGGAAGTGTAACAGCCCTTGCGTGTGGCAGATAGTAAGGTCCCGCCGGCATGCAGATATGAAGGCACAGCAAAGGAGCCCTTCAGATGGACACGGCAAGCCCCGCCGGTGTCCGTGACGTCATCTCCGGCTGAACTCCCTGAAGACCCGGAAGCGGGCGGAGAGGTGAGTACCGATCAAAAGAATTTTGATCGATCAAAAAAATTAATCGATCAATCGAGGAATTAATGGTTAATTTCCACAGCCCTAATTTATTTATAAAGACGTTATATATCACAAAGGCTAAATCTGTGTCTGTAGTGCATGTTCAACCCTTAACCCTTTCACGCCTAAGCCTATTTCTGACATTTGTTGCTTACAAGTTAAAATCCATATTCTTTGCTAGACAATTACTTAGAACCCCAAAACATGATATATATGTATTTTAGCAGAGACCCTAGGGAATAAAATTGTAATCGTTGCAATATTTTATGTCACACGGTATTTGCGCATTTTTTTGGAAAAACACTTTCATGAATTAAAAAAAAACGAAACTGTAAAGTTAGCCCAATATTTTTGTATAATGTGAAAGATGATGTAAATAAATACCTAACATGTCATTCTTTCAAATTGCGCACACTCATGGAATGGCGACAAACTACGGTACCTAAAAATCTCCATAGGCAACGCTTTAATTTTTTTCACGATTACCAGGTTAGAGTTACAGAGGAGTACTAGAATTATTGCTCTCACTCTGACGATCACGGCGATAGCTGATACCTGATTTCAACACCGTTTACATTTGCGGGCGCGACTTGCGCATGCGTTTTTTTTGCTGGGCGAGCACGAGGGGACTGGGGGCGCTTTAAAAAAAAAAACGGATCACTTTTATTGCTGTCATAAGGAATGTAAACATCCCTTGTGACAGTAATAGGTGGTGACAGGTCCTCTTTATGGAGGGATCGGGGGTCTAAAAGACCAAAAATCCATCCTTTGCACTTAAAAGTTTTCAGATCGGCAAAAACTGTGATTCTAAATACTGTAATTTTTTTAAAATCAGCGCCATTGGCAGCCTGAGTTAATCTGAAGTGACGTTGTGACTTCGCTTCCAGGATTTTACATCGGGGACCTGATCGGAGCCGAATCTGGCTTCGTACGGGTCTCAGCCTAGCCGGCGGACACGCCAAATGGTGGCTCGGGTCTCTCGGTGGGACGGGAGGCCCGGGAAGAGCGGCGGAAGGCGGCGGGACGCTTCGGTTGTTATCACTAAAGAGCTGACTGCTGGCTTTAAAAAATGGTACCGGGGAGATGCCTGCAGCTGCATCACCTCGGTATAGCCCCTTCAAGCCAAGAATACAAATTTGTGTAAGGTCGGCGTGAAGGGGTTAAGGCCCCTTCAACACGGGGCAGATCCACTGGGTGGACTCCACCAGATCAGCGGGGAGATCGCTCCTCGCTGAGCAGGCAGATGACAGGTCCGTCTTCACGTACTGTGCAGAGACGGACCTGTCAGAGCCCCGCTGTTCTCTATGGGGAGATCGGTTGAAAACGGACCGCCTGTCTGTTTTCATCCGATCCCATCTGATCCGCTGGACAGATGGCGAACGTATCGCCATCCGTCTGTTTGGAGCGGATCTTGTCGGATCGGATGGCAGGCGGGTGTCAGCGGTCACATCTCCGCTGACTTCCATAGAAGTCAATGGGTGGCCCGCTCGGATCCACCTGAAAAACGGACAGGCGGATCCGAGCGGTCCGATCGTGTGAAAGGGGGCCTACCACCATAAATAATAACATGTTACAGTGGAACCTTGGATTACGAGCATAATCCGTTCCAGTAGAATGCTCGTAATTCAAAGTACTCGCATATCAAAGCGAGTTTCCCCATAGAAGTCAATGGAAACAAAAATAATTTGTTCCGCATTGACTTCTATGGCATGCAATACCGCAGAAGTGGGGGGCGCCAGAGAGTCTCAGAAATACTCAGAAAGTATTTCCGAACGGCTCCGGCGCCCACGCACCTCTGGCCAAATGCGGCATTGCACACCGCTGTGGCTTGAATCCTGCTCATGTTGCGAGACAACACTCGCAAACCCAGTCAGAATTTAAAACAAAATACATGCTCGTATTGCGAAACGCTTGTAAACCGCGTTACTCGCAATCTGAAGTTTCACTGCATTACATTTTTACTCCAGGAGTATATAATGTTTGTCAAATCTAAAGAAATAATGCATTCAAATTTAACCAAACCCATTAGAATTTAGTTGACTAAAATGTACTGGAGATTTTAGTCGACTAAAACGAAAACAATGCAGATGACTAAAATATGACTAAAACAACATTTTAGCCAAAAGACTATAACTAAGACTAAATCGAAATTTGATGTCAAAATTAACACTGGTGGCCACCAAACAGCATGTTACCGCCGTACACCATGTGGATTGGTGCGGTGCGATTTTAAAAGCAGTGCCGCCGTTCTTTTTGAACATTTCCAATGCGTTCGGCAGCCCATTGAAATTAATGAACTGTCAAAAACGCACCGCGCAGGAATACTCAAAAAGGCTCATGCGTGAATACAGTAAGTGTGAACTGGCCCTTATGCGTTTTTTTTATGCTTTTTTAATGTGTTCCTATTGCATTTATGTGGCCAAAATGCACCAAAAGAAGCGCCTGCTCCTTTTTTTCCAAGTCGCATGGAAATGTATTGCATAATTGTGAATGGGTGCAATAAACATTAATAGAATTCCTCTTGCCATGTATTGTCGTGCGACAGCCAAAGCGCAAATAAGCGCAAATAAGTGCAAACAGGGACTAAGCGCCCCCGTCCCCGCGTGCTCGCGCAGCAAAGAAAACGCATAAGCAAATCGCGGCCGCAAATGTAAACGGTGTTGAAATCACACATGTGAGGTATCGCCGCGATCGTCAGAGTAAGAGCAATAATTCTAGCACCAAACCTCCTCTGTAACTCTAACTTGGTAACCGTTAATTTTTTTAAAGCGTTACCTATGGAGGTTTGAACCTTTCCAGTACGTTTGGCAGCCCATTGAAATGAATGAACTGTCGAAAACGCACCGCGCAGGAATACTCAAAAACGCTCACGCATGAATACAGTAAGTGTGAACTGGCCCTTATGCGTTATTTATGCTTTTTTAATAGGCGTGCGCAAAGGGTGTGCCGGCTGTGTCTGGGCACACCCTAATAACCCTATGCATTGCTTTCTGACACCCCCTGTCTCCTCCCTGCAGTGCTGCCAGCATCCCTCCTCACCTGTCCCACCAGCTGCTGCGGGGATGTTTCAGGATGGAGAGCAGGGGGAGGGGCTAATAAATATTTAATTTACTCCTTCCTTTTCTGGAGGAACACTGATCGTGTCTGTGTTCATTCTGAACTGAAGCATAGTAAACTATGTTTGTTTTTTTGAGACATTAGGTGTCTGTTTAGACCCTTGATATTTCACCAACGCCCCCCCAACGAGGCTCCTAAAAAAAATTACAAAATAAAAAGTAAAAAGAAAAAATTTGAAAAAAAAAATTACAAAAATAAAATTGTAAAAAATAAAAAATAAAAAATTAGAAAAAAATAATTACAAAAATAAAATTGTAAAAAATAATAAAATAACACAAAAATATTGTAAAAAATAATTGCAAAAATGTAATTGTGAAAAAAATAAATAAAATAAAAAAACTTCTGAAACTGCTCGCCGCCCTACTGGCACCAATCTCTGCTCCACTCACACCTTCCACTTCTCTGCTGATATACACGCATGTGCGTTTGTGCTCGGGGGTGCACATCCTAATACATCAGGCTGCGCACACCAATGTTCCTATTGCATTTATGTGGCCAAAATGCACCAAAAGAAGCGACTGCTCCTTTTTTTCCAAGTCGCATGGAAATGTATTGCATAAGTGTGAATGGGTGCCATAAACATTAATAGGATTCCTCTTGCCATGTTTTGTTGTGCGACAGTCAAAGCGTGAAATAAGCGCAAATAAGCGCAAACAGGGACTAAGCGATTTCTAAATATTATTGCATCCTGAAGTGTAAAAATAACTCATTCTGGATTTAAAACTCTCAAGAAAAAAAAAAGCTCTCCTCCTAATTAATAGTAAATATTAGTTTGTGAGTGGCGTGATAAAGACAATTAGGCGTCTTTTCTGTAGAATGTGAATCCTTGTTGTGTCCACAGGAGGAAGAGTGAGGAATTTCACATGCGGGAGGGAGAGGGACGGGGAAAGGTGAGCAGTGCCCAGATGTATAGGGAGAGGCTGGGACAAGGGGAGAGGGACCATGTGGGAGAAGACAGATGGGAGGGGAGAGAGGAGAGGGGCTGTGACATCGAGCAGGGACAGCTGACACCCAGGGACGCAGGGTGATGGAGAATGGGAAGGTAGAGGCAGGTTAGGTGACAGCCAGGAGGGAAAAAGTTGCAGGGAAAAGTTCTGAATATTGTTAATTAGTGCCATTCGGAAGGAAAGGAATGGAGGTTAGGGGTGAATAGAGGGGAAAGTGGGTGAAAGTGGGTGTGTTTAGTGAAAGGCATCTTAGAGAGGGTCTCACCTCTGGCACCCCCCTTCGCTCTCTCCTCCTCCCCTCCCAGCATTGGGCAGCCCTCCCCTCCCCTCCCCAGGCTGTCTGCACATGGTGTAAGTAGTGAGTTTTCAGCAGTAGCTGCAGCCTGTCCTCTCCTCTCCTGTCCTGTCCTGTCCTGCTCCCTTTTCAGCTCACTGCTGCTAAACCTGCGGCCCTCCTCCTCTCCCCTCCCTTCCCCTTGTACCTGGGCACCATGCCCCGGCCTCAACGGCAGCCCAGGAGATGCAGGGTCCCCGGGGTGCCCCCTCTCTGCAGCCTGGCGCTGCTCCTCTTCTGGCAGCTGGTGAGGACCCAGGCAGCAGGTAAGACTGGCATGCTTCATGCCATTTCTTGGGGGGCAAACTATACCAGGGAACTTCATTGGCATTTGGGTTGCATGCAACGTAGAGGTATGCAGGCGTTGATGGCTTCTGGTGGGTCTCAAAACCGGGAATTGCCAAGAATGCCCGGTTGCAAGCAGAACTGCTGGTTCTGAGATGGCATTTCATTGGCACTATGGACCTAATTAGTCTGTTATGGGCACTCCAAGGTGCCAGTTCTCCCAAACCTGCAGGTTTTGGAATGACAATTCACTGGTACTGGCATCCAAATAGTCCAATATTGACACTCTAAGGTGCCACTTCAATGACTGCAACCAAACCTGCAGGTTCTGAGATGGCAACCCACTGGCATTGGCACCTAAATAGTCTAATGTTGGCACTTCAAGGTATTACTTTGCCAACTGCACCCAAACCTGCAGGTTCTGAGATGGCAACCCACTGGCATTGGCACCTAAATAGTCCAATGTTGGCACTTCCAGGTGTTACTTTGCCAACTGCACCCAAACCTGCAGGTTCTGAGATGGCAATCCATTGGTACTGGCACATAAATAGTCCAATATGGGCACTCCAAGGTGTTACTTTGCCAACTGCACCTAGACCTGCAGGTTCTGAGATGGCAGTCCACTGGTACTGGCACCTAAATAGTCCAATATGGGCACTCCAAGGTGTTACTTTGCCAACTGCACCTAGACCTGCAGGTTCTGAGATGGCAGTCCACTGGCATTGGCACCTAAATAGTCCAATATAGGCACTCCAAGGTGTTACTTCTCCAACTGCATCCAAACCTGCAGGTTCTGAGATGGCAATATACTTGTACTATGCATCTAAATAGTCCTTTATGGGCACTCCAAGATTATAGTTCTATGCTTAGCTTTGTAAGGGTTACATTCATACTACCATCTGCAGTTTATACCCATCCTAAAGCAACTCTGGAGCATTTTGGAAGCCAAAAAGGAGCTGTCAAAATAAATCAGAGTTTTTTGGACCATCTAAAAATTACTCTCAGGTGCAGGAATCAAATCTATGGACTATGCCATCAATAATCACCAGTTGATGAAATTAATTTTGCTCAGACATAAAATGCAAGGGGTGCAAACGATAGATAAAAAAATATTACTATGTGATTGTTTTTACAATGTTAAAAATGTCCTATCTGCAGCATGTCTTAATAGCTGTCATTCACTGTGTTTGCTTAATCCAACCACTGCCAATCCTACGAATGGACAGATCTGGTTAGAGAGTCCAGTTGTTGACTCTTAGGAGCAGCACCCAAAGGAGACAAGTCAAGGAGCCCTGGTATCCTCAGTCTCCTGATGGTCTCACAGGATGCTCTTAGGATATTTATGGCTCTTGAATTACAGGACGAGCACAAACCACCTGCTGTGGCTTTCTAAGCCCATTCTCCTCGGTTTTTGGTTTTTGGATGCAATCCGGATGGTTTTTGAACTCTGTATATTTATCTGTGTTTAAATTTAACCATAGAACCACTGACTGTGCGGTTGGCCGGCTTGTATGATCTCCTGGGAGATGCTTGCATATTTTACTGTGTAGCCTTTGATAAATGAACGCTTGTTGTAGCTTATTTGTGCATCAATCTTGCTTAAAGTCTTTGAGGGAAGAGATCTCAAAAGCCAAAGTTTTGCACTTGTTTAAAGCTAGGGGCTGAGAAGAAGAAGGGTTGCCAAGGGATAAGGAAATCCTCAGCAATCCCTAACAGAGTTTGTACATAACTGTTGCATCTTTCCTGCCATAAATGCAAGTTAGACGATTCCTATGGTGTCCTCCTGTCCAATTTTTTATTAAAATTCAGTTGCAAACTCAAATTTTATTGCACCAAATGACTGTAATATAGCATTATACAGCCTTATAATGCATGTCTATAGTGCACATATGATTTGATAGAAGAAATGCACCTCTACTTACAGCCAACCACCACCTGTGTTGGCTTCCTACACAGCAGTGTATTGTGGGAGTTGGGTTAGGTATGCCCTATGTATGTATAGCAGCATGCTTGTGAATAGTGGTGTTTGTACAGGTCCTTGTGTGTGTGGTGTGCAGGGGAAGCAGGCGCACAAGGAGTCCAGGTAGGAGCTACAGTCAGGGGATGTGAGGTATGACTTGCAGTGTGGCCCCCTCACACCACGCTCACTCATATCTCACAGCAACTGGTGCGTGCAAAGGGCATGTCTCCCCCCAGACGTATTATCATGGCATATGCTCCTGAAATTTGGGGAAGGGGGGCTCTGGTCCTCATTTTCCAAAAAGTGGGTGACAGCGCTGCACCAGATGGGCGTGGGCAAGCTGTTGAGAGGCCCACCTAAATACGAGAGTGAAAAAGGTTAATATTTTTTTGAAGTGGTTACATTTCTTGGGACTTTCTTCCTGAACAATGGTTTTAGAATGGGATGCTGACAATTTAGAACCCTCCTCAGTTAAAGGACTGCAAATTCCAGCATGCCCTGTCAACGGGTTGCTTGCAAAGCATGCTGGGACTTATAGTCCAATGGTGGTCATAGGGCATTTTTCTCCAGGTTATAGAATTAATTGATTTCTATACTGATCTATTAAAATTGACTAAATTAGAACTTCAGTTTGGAAATCTAAAATGCACTTTAATTTTGTTGACATTTAATATTTTATTTTCAAAAAAAAAAAAAAAAAGACAGTCATAACTTCACAGAAATCCCAGGAGCTTCCAAGGCAGAAATATTTTGACAAAAAAAAAAAAAAAAGCCTACTTAACTTTTCCCTGACGTCTTCTCCCTGAGCCTAACAATGAGGATATTTTATTGTTTGACTGGCCAGATTGTGCTTTTTTTTTTGTTCTTTTGGTTTGTTTTTAATGAGCTCAGCACTGACTGATGGAACAAGAAAACGTTTTATTGAGAGCTCAGAAAATTCCATGAAGGCAGAATTGAATCGCAACTGCACGAAATCATATAAAAGGTACCGGCTGGCTGGCAAGCAGGCATGCTCTCTGTGAGATGGAGACTTTTCGTCTGGCTATGAATTCCGTACCAGTTACAAAATAAAGGGCAAAATCCTACAGAAAGTAACAACACATAATAAAATGTTGCAGGCTCTCAGCAGAGGTGACAGTGTGCGGGTGGAACAGAGGAAGCTTTGGATCAGAACAAAGGTTCTATTTTTAAGGACGACAGCTGGGAACGGAAATCTGTTTGACAACATCAACACTTATGATATTCCAGTTGGAATACAGTAGATTAGGAGAAGAGGTAGCATCGTCCACTCAAGAGTTTTCTTTAGCAGCCCAGAACTAATTAACCTTTGTATGAAACCAAGACGAGGCCATGAACTGTGACTAGAATCTGTTGACAGAAACTTAATGAGAGTAGATCATGAAAGAGTTTCTTGGCACTCGTAATTTGTGGTCGCCTAAATCTGTGTCCTTAAATTATTATGACATAGATTTGCTTTGGCACCTTAAAACTCTTGCCATGGTACAATTTTCAAAGCTAGTATGGGTGTTATAGTATAACTTCCTTCAAGTGGCGCTACCTATAGCATGACATTTGTGTTTATTGGTAGAATATAGGGGTTAGGTTTTAATTTAGAATTAGGGTTAGGGTATTAGGTTAAAATAAGGTGTTAAGATGAGGTTCAGGGTTGCACTGTGGGGTCAGGTTATGGTTAGATAAATTACACTTTAGAGGTAAGGGTAGGGGATAGGTAGAGACAATGTGTAAGAGTGAGATTAAGGGTTACGTTGAGGGGTTAAGTTGTAGTTGGATAAGTTAAGGTTTAGAGGTAGGGGTTAGGTTGTAGTTGGATAAGCTAGGGTTTAGGGCTAGGGGTAAAGTTTAGGTTGAGATAAGGTGTCACAATGAGGTTATGGATTACGTTGAAAGGTTAGGTTATGGGTGGATAAGTTAGGGGTTTAAAGTTAGAGTAAAGAGTTAGGTTGAGATAAAGTGTCATGATGAGGTTAGGGGTTACGTTGGGGAGTTAGGTTGTGGTTAGATAAGTTAAGGTTTAGAGCAAGGGGTAGGAGTTAGGCTGGGGTAAAGTGTCAGAATGAGGTTGAAGGTTACGCTGGGAGGTTAGGTTATAGTTGGATAAACTAGGGTTTAGAGTTAGTGATAAGTGTCAGGATGAGGTTAAGGTAGAGTTGCCACCTCATCCCTTTAAACCCAAACACATATTGATTACACAGGTTCTGTGGCTGATTAAGGTGGTAAATAATCTCACTTGGTGCCTTATCTGCATTAAATTAGCCTCAGAACCTGTGTAATTCATATGTGTTTGGGTTTAAAGGGATGAGGTGGCAACCCTAGGTTAAGGTTATATTAAGGAGTTAGGTTGTGGTTGGATAAGTTAAGGTTTGGAACTAGGGGTAGGAGTTAGGTTGAGATAAAGGATGAGGTTGAGGTTTACCTTGAGGGGTTCAAAAGGTTAAGGTGTCCAGCCAGGGTTAGGTTGAAATAAAGTGTTAGGATGGGGTTAAGAGTTAAATTGTGGGGTTAGGTTATGGTTGGATAAGCTAGGATTTAGCGTTAGAGATAAGGGTTGGGTTGAAATAAAGTGAGGATGAGGTTAAGGATTACCTTAAGGAGTTAGGTTGTGGTTAGATAAGTTAAGGTTTAGAGGTAGGTGTATGAGTTAGGTTGAGATAAAGGATGAGGTTGTACATTGAGGGGTAAAAAGGTTAAGGAGTTGAGCCAGGGTTCAGGGTTAGCTTGAAATAAAGTGTTAGGATGGTGTTAAGGGTTACATTGAGGGGGTAAATTGTGGTTGGATAAATTAAGGTTCAGAGTTAGGTTGTGGTCAAGAAGAAGTCACTCAATATTGGGCCGCAATATTACAATATTTTCAATGCCAAATATGTATGGGTGATTAGAATGTACTCACATACATTTTCTGTTGCTGAAAACTCATCCACAGAAAGATGTAGTGCCAATGCCTCTGTGCCAAAAGCAACCACGCCAATTTTCAGAAGCTGCAAACGACATAATGTGATGAAAAGGGGTTAGTCTAGGACAGAGACAGTATGGCGTGACTTATAGCGGCTTGAAAACCAGTAATGAGTCCAGGAAATTTCAAAATATGTTGCAGCTGGGGTCTTTTCAAGTCTACAGATGGAACCTCATCAAGAAAGTTTTAGGTGACTTTTGAAATCCCCCCCCCCCCCCACCACAAGTCTACTTTTATATTGAATGTGAGGGGAAAACCTCTAGTAAGGCTCCAGTGTCAGAATGTTTTTGTTCCCTCTGTCCCTTGGTGAGTTCTCAATGTTCAATCAATGCTCTACTGTCCTCGTTTCCCTACCTGTTCAGTGGGTGCCAGCGGAGGAGGAGGAGGCCTGCCGCATAGTTTGGAAGAGGTGTCAGTTGTTACATTGAAAGGCAGTGGAGGGGGTGATAGAAGCACAGTATGAAAGCAGAGCCTGTTTAGGTGAGTAGGGACTCAAGATGTCCTTATTTCAAGGAAGAGGACTCTGTGTCAATCACTCCACTGTAGGGGAAGTGCCTTCTCCAGTGCAGACCACACTTGTCTCACAATATGAGTACTATATAGCAGTGGTCATCTGTCCTCAGGGCCCACCAACAGGCCAGGTTTGCAAGATAACTGAAATACATCACAGGTGATATCATTTGCTGCTCAGTGATTGCAGTATTCTAGTCTGCATCTCCCCAAGGTAATACATAAAACCTGGCCTGTTAGTGGGCCCTGAGGACAGGGTTGATGACCACTGCTATATAAATAGTATAAGAAAGACAGAAGTGTGAACACAATTAATACATATGGTGTCGTATTTTGTTTATTTTACTAACCCATAAGCCTATCTTAAATGGAAGGCAGTGTAGAGCAATGCAATGTGAAGACTAATAACTTTCACACTGAGATAAATTATCTAA
The DNA here is from genome assembly GCA_029206835.1 of Rana muscosa. Lineage (NCBI taxonomy): Eukaryota > Metazoa > Chordata > Amphibia > Anura > Ranidae > Rana > Rana muscosa. The sequence continues at coordinate 6,921,670 of CM055125.1, forward strand.
ATGAGCCTCAACCAGAATATCAAAACGATTTCTCAAGCCAAAAGTCTGGCTGACTCCTTCAGTCTGGTGGTCATGGTGCCGGATGAACCAACCATATGGCCCATTCACAGGAATTGGCAATCCTTTTAACGGCCATGAGCTAAGCAGTTTGCTGAGATTCATGGTCCAGTTTGCTAGTATGGGTGCATAGGTAGTTATTTACTAAAACTGGAGGGTGCAAAATCTGGTGAAGCTCTGCATAGAAACCAATCAGCTTCCAGGTTTTATTGTCAAAGCTTAATTGAACAAGCTAAAGCTAGAATCTGATTGTCTACCATGCACAACTGCACCAGATTCTGAGTGCACCAATTTTAGTAAATCTCCACCACTGTCTTTTTCTCTAGTACATCAATGCAATTATCCTGGTATGGATGTTGGAGTTTGAGTGTATGAAGTTGTCTACAATGAAAACATATAAAACTGCTTAAAAATTTCCTGCACTGAATAAATTTAAGTCATCGCTCATGTAATCCTGTTGCTTATTGTTAGGACTGCACCATTGGTACCAAGTTCCAGCACTGTATGTTATGGTGTCAAATGAATGTGGCCTTACATAATAAAAACGGCCAATTCCCAATCCAGTAATCCATATCAACCAATCAGAATCCATCATTTATTGGTCTGACGTTAGCAATGGTCAATTCTGATGGGTTGCGCTTAGGGGTTGAAACTATTTTTATTTGATGAGACAGTATTGGTGTCTGTACAATATTAAAACCATCAGGTCCTTGCAATACAAGTCAGAGTATACTCCATTCTCCAGCAGCCTGTTTCTCCTCCCTCCACTTCATTCCATTGCTGTAGCCTCCAAAGGCCTCTATGGCACTTCCGGGAGTGTCCCCTGCCACGTGCGCATTCCTTTGACCCCTACGTCACTGCTGTGTCCTGTAGTGTTGAAGGGGTCAGAGGAAGAAATGGCCGATGGGTAAAAACACTACTGCCCACACAAAACAGTGATACAAATTGTTGATGGCATTGGCCTTCACTGCCGGATAATTGAAAAATCTATTGGACTTATTCCAAGTTGCCCCAGCACTTTAAATAATGGGGCTACAGCTATTATGGCCACTCATTACCACTTGTAGTGGAATGCTATCACATTCCTAATATTTGGATGTACATAAGTTCAACCAATTTATTTGTAATAGTAATGCACATTAATGTATGGAGCATAGAACTGTGGTTAGTAAGACATTTTTTAAAAGAATATAGTCCAGAAATACATCCGGGAGTGGTATTTTAAGAGGTTGGGGTGGCTATAGGCTTATATCAGGGGAGGTGTCTCCAAAAAAATAGAAAAGTCGGCAAGGAATTTGAACCTATGGTATTGGTATTGGTATTGTAGTAATGTTTTTTTAACTATTGAGGCGGGTGCTATTTGTATGTGATTTATATGGAAAACAAGAGGGCTTTTGGACACCTAAAATGCACAATGGCTTAGTGGTGTACAGGTCACACTGGGGTTCATAGTTTGAGTCCCAACTGGGACACTGTCTGCATGAAGTTTGCATGTTCTCCTTGTGCTTGTCTGGGCTTCCTCTGGGAACTCTGGTTTCCTCCCGCATGCCAAAGCCATACTGGTAGGTAAATTGGCACCTGTCCATATTGGCCTTAGAATGCATTTAAAACAGGGACTTTGGATTGTAAGATCCTCAAAAGCAGGGACTGAAAGAAATGTACAATATATAAAGCATACCTCCCAACTTTTTGAAATGGGAATAAGGGACATCTATTAGTAAAGGAACGTAGGCGCAGGACACACCCCCTGCCACGCCACCCTTAAAGGTGTATTATATAAAAAATGCAACAATTTAGAAATTGGACGAAAGATTTAGCACTGGGAAACACTATTTGAAAGATATATAGTGTATTTTATAAATAACTATATTGATCAGACCAAAATGAAGGCAAATGAGAAGGAAAGTGGGACAGATGGACTTTCTTCCAAATCAGGGACAGTCCCTCGAAATCAGGGGAATTTGGGAGCTATGTATAAAGTGCTGAGTAAATTGTTTGCGCTATATAAATACCTATAATAAATAATAAGAATAATCCTCCATATTGAGAACTGGGACAAAACTAATCACACTGCATCTGACATAAGAATTTTGGTGCAAATATTTTACTAATTTGCCCATTATTGGGGAAATCCTCAGTTATCACCAGCCCTGGCCTAAAATCAATCAATTTGCGTGCATGATGCATTTCAATCTGGAGGATCCGTAAGAATTTAGAGGGAGGGGCAAGTTAATGGAATCATGGGAGGAGTTATTGGAAGGGAATTCAGAATAGGAGGGAGAAATATACGGCGATGTAGTTCAAACTTGTCGGTGTTCCAGGTAAAAATGCCTGGACAAATTAGACTCCACCCCTGATCTTCCCGAAACCCAATCTGCAGAGTCAAAATGTAGCTGTGTCAACATCCATCCATGTGGCCAGTGGAGGTTAGGACAGGTCTGGGAAAATCAGGTTTGTTGGCAAGATATTTATTCAATATTAATGCCACCACGGAAAATATGAATATTACCGGCTCCACTTGCCTTTTTCCCCCAACCATATAATCATAATTATTAGTGTATTGAAGAAATAAACACTCTGCTTTACACACTGAGTTGGAGTGTACAGATCTCCCATCAAAAGCCTGCAGAGAAAAAATAGACATCAGTTACTTGAGCTGCAGAGAGTCTTGTGATTTCTGCCTGTGGTCAACTCAACGCAATTGTTCTTAGTTTTGCATCTGGATTTACATGCTCATCACATAGCCTTGACATAGGCTAAATCCATCTTTTACCCACAAAGCTTGTAAATTACATGAACTTAAAGAAGATGTAAACCATAAAGGGCTTATTCACAATGCAGGCCTATGCTTGCCTTTATCCGGCCCTTGGGCTACTTTTCCTTCCACTGATACAAGACACTATTCCTCCCACTCAATCCAACAACAGGGCAATATTCCTGCTATTGACATAAACAATGGGGCACTATTTCTCCAATTGATGCCAACAATGGGGCACTATTTCAGCCACTGACACCAACAATGGTGCACTATTCCTCCCACTGATACCAATGATGGGGAACTATTTCAGCCACTGACACCAACAATGGGGCACTATTCCGCCCCCTGACACCAACAATGGGGCACTATTCCTCCCTCTGACACCAACAGTGGACACTATTCCTCCCTTTGACACCAACAATGGGTCACTATTCCTAACTCTGAGACCAACAATGAGGCACTATTCCTCCCTCTGACACCAACAATGGGGCACTATTCCTCCCTCTGACACCAACAATGAGGCACTATTCCTCCCTCTGACACCAATGACGGGGTACTATTCCTCCCACTGATACCAATGAAGGGGCACTATTTCTCCCACTGACACCAATGATGGGGCGATATTCCTTCCACTAACACAAATCATGGGGCACTATTCCTCCCACTGACACCAACAATGGGGCACTATTCCTTCCACTAACACCAATGATGGGGCACCCTTCCTCCCACTAACACCAAAGATCGGGCACTTTCCTCCTACTGACACCAACGATAGGGCACTCTTCCTCCCACTGACACCAGCAATGTGGCACTATTCCTCCTCCTAATACCAAAGAAGCATTGTTTACTCCCATTGACGCCAGGACAATTTCTACTTCAAGTGGCAACAGATTGGTCCCCCTAAAGTCTGAAGGACAGTAAACTGGCCCTTTGTTTAGTAAGGTTGAAGGCCCTTGATCTAGGTTAATGTTAGTGTCAGAGCTGTCATAAGGTTCTATATTTAATGTTAGCATCAATGCAGTGCAATGGGGGCCATTCTATTAGGGGCGCAGGGGTGCCGCCCCCCTAATCCATGCGCCGTCCCCTAATCTACATGAAGGGCACCGGACGTATAGATTCAATGGGGTTTTTTTCTTTTTTGAAGCAGGTGATTAGAGCCTGTGGCTCTAATTGGCTTAAAAAAAGGGTGGGCTCAGGGCGCAGAGTACTGCACCCTGAGCCCACCCAGTTGTGTGACATTAGCAAATTAATATTCGCTAATTTCTTCCTGCTTCTCCTCCTGGCCAATTAGGAAGCCGGTCCTGAGACCCGATTGGCCAGGGAGTCTAAGGACTCCCAGCTAATCGGGTCTCAGGACCCATTTCCAGTTCGGTCGAGAGGAGAAGCAACGGCACCGCTCTTCCCTCGGCAAGCTGCAGCAGGTAGAGGGGCAGCTTCCAGGAGCCCTACCCTGGATCCAGCACCACCTCCCAAGGTAAGGAGGAGGGGGTGCTAGTGCGAGTGAGGGGGCCAGGGGCATCTTCCAGGGGCCTGTACCACCTCCAATCACGGCCCGCCGTCCGATCGCCACCTTCCCATCTGTCTCCCACGCGGGGGGGGGGGGGGGGGATACAGCATTTCTGCATGTGAGGGGGGCAGGTTTGTTTGCCGCCCCAACCCCACCCCCAAATCCTGGTGCAGTGTGAGAATGGAAGGAAGAAAGGAGGGTAGAAAAAGAATGAACATGCATGCCATTGTTTCTGGGCTCTACTATGGGTTCAAACAAGAAATAATGCACACATGTGGTATCCCCATGCACATCAATTTTCAATTTGGTAATAAAATAACAGGAGATATCTATTACCATTTACCACAAATAAACCAAATACCTTTACTAATGGCCCAATACTATTTACCAGAAAATAAAGGCCCTATGTAATAGTAAGTAGTTGGAAGGATACATACATTTTTACTAACACCAAAGTGCCAACGTTGTAAAACTGGGTTCAGTTACCTTCATCAATAAGGGATTACGTTAATTTTTTTTTATCCTTTTTCGCTTTCCAGTTCTGCTGATCTCCTACAGACCTACAGCCCTTTGCATCTATTCCTATCTACATACTTTAGGCCTTGGCTGCGTGGCATTTTTGAGGCAGAGGATGGGCATACTGATGGTGACAACAGTGGACCATACCTGCGTAATGTGTTTTGAAACAGTCTCATGTAGTCTCCATTGGAGGCCTGTATGACAGGGTGACAACACAGGAGAGTAATTGGGAGACAAGGACAAGGCGTTGTCCCCTTGTAACAGGAAATGCCTAAAAAGGAGCTTCATAGTAGACTTCCCAGGTTTCATTTAAAACAAAAACTGCAGACTGAAATAATATTAAAAATTACATTTGAAATTACATCACCATTTAAAATTTTATATGAGATTTTACAGTTTGGGTTTACATCTACTTTAAAAATGAAAAGGTTGGGTGTGAACTTTTATTGGTTTTTATATAATTTCATTTTAACAAATTTTCTGACCAATGACAGGAGCAGCAAAGCCAAGTGCGCCTAATGGAGGAGATGGAGCTTAGGACATCGCTTATGGACATCTGGCTGTGGTTATACAAATATAAAGGAGGATTACGGGGAAAGATATATGGAATAATATGCAGTAATAGCCTGTAGAGAGCTGTTAGAGGCATAATTTATAGGTATTATATAGGCTACAGCATTAGTGGAAACATGGCGTAAGATTAATTTATAGGCCTGTGCTATAAAATTTAAGGGGAAAGGTTATATTGAGTATTAATTAGCGCTAGAATATGATGTCATATACTGAATTTGGAAGCACAGTCGGAATTATATATATCATACCAAGTAGCATTAATAGGGGGGATTACATGGCATATTTGGGGGCATTGTGTACTGAGCAGTGTGATGGTATTACGGAGAGGAGCTGTGGTACTGGGAAGCCTTAGACATTCCTCATATTAATGTTTATACAATAATAATTTGGGGCTGTCGGAGCACATGATGTCTGTGTTTTCATTTCATTTTCATGACAGATTGTTTGTAACCGGAGAGATGTCTCTGCTCTTTGAATTAATGACGAGAGGGATCTGCAATGTGAAACGTCACAGAGGAAATGGTTGTGGGTGTGAGCCGGGCTGAGAGCGCTCCTTTCATATACAGCATAATGCCCAGATTATACTCTGTGTGTTGGCTCTCCTACAGAAATAGCAGCTAGGGATGTAACATAAGACGTCCGTCCATCACTTTCCTAGCGCTAACACTCCCTGGAATGGGTCTCAATAAGCATCTGCACCTCCTAGGTCTCATTTCTCTTTTTCTTCTGTCGTTAGTTCTGTGTCTCTTTTTGCCCCTCTGACTCCATCTGACCCTCCACTCCTTCTCTCTTATCCTCTTCTTTTGCACTCCTCTCCTGTTCTTCTCTCTTTATCTTTCCTCTCCTCTTCTCCATTATCCTCTTCTTATCCCCATCTCTTATTCTACTCTCCCTTTCTTTCTTATCTCCTTCTTCTCCATTCCTCTCCTCTCCTGTTCTTCTTTTCTCTGCCACTCTCCTCCTCTTTTTCTATCCTCTCCTTCTCTGCTTCCCTCTGCTCTCCTCCTCTCTCCCTTTCTCTCCTCTTCTCCCCTATTCTTCTCTCTTTTTCGCTTCTTCTGCCCTCCTCTCTTCTCCTTTCCTTTACTCTCCTTTTCTCTTCCACTCTCCTTCTCTCTTCTCATTCTCACTTTAATCTCCTCTTCTTCTATCCTCTCCTTTTCTCCTTTCCACTTCTCCCGGCTTATCTCCTTTCCTCTGCTCTCCTATTCTCTCATTTTCTCTGCTCTCCTCTTCTCTCCTCTGCTCCCCTCTTCTTCTGCCTTCCTCTTTTTTTCTTTCCGCTTCTCTTCTCTCTTATCCTCTTCTTTGCCTTTCCTCTCCTCTCCTTCTCTCATTTTTTCTTCTGCTCTCCCCCTCTCCTTCTCTCTTCTGCTTTTCTCCTTCTCACCTTTCCTCCCCTCTTCTTCTATCCTCTCCTTCTCTCCTTTCCTCTGCTCTTTCCTTCTATCCTTGCCTCTGCTCTCCTCTCCTCGTCTCTCCTTTCCTTTTGTCTTCTCTTCCATCCTCTCCTCTCTTCTCCCCTTTCCTCTCCTCCTCTCTTCTTACCTCTTCTCCTTTTCTCTCCTTTCCTCTGCTCTGCTCCTCTCTCCTCTCCTCTTCTACCCTTTCCTTTTCTCCCCTCTCCTCTTTTCTCTTTGTTTTTTTCTTCTCTTCATAAGCTGCTCTCAGTCTCCCACTCTCTCTCTACCCCTCTTTTCCTCCCTCTATCTTTCTTTCTCCCTATTTTTTCCTCTTTCTCTTGCTCTTCTCTCCCATTTCTTTTTTTGCTCCAGCTCCCCATTTCTCTCTCTGTTTCCAACTCTCTGTTACTTTGTCTTTCTCCCTTCCCCTTCTCCTCCATCTCTTGTTTCATCCCTATCCCTGTCTTACTCTTTCTGGCTCTCTTTTCCCTCTGCGCACTTTCTTCCCCTTCTTTTTCCCACTCATCCCTTTATTTTCTCTCTCTGACTGCCTTACGTTCTGTCGATCATCCTTACTTTGTCTCTCTCTCTATTTACCTTTCTCACGTCCTTTCTCTCTCTTTCTATTTTCCCATTCTATTCAGGTCTCTTTCTCTTCCCTTTTCCCTCTCTCTATCTCTTCTCTTAGTTTATTTCTCTCTTTCTATCTACCTCTATCTGTCCCCCTTCTCTCTCTCATGGTTCTATATATCCCCTTTTTGTTTCACTGTCCTTCTTTCCATCTTTACCAAGTGGTCTCCTCTACTTAGAGCTGGGTCGCAGGGTAGGCAGGAAGGCATAGCAAAATGGGCAAGACCTGCAACCTCTGCTGCTGCAGGGGTTCACAGCTCATGGTGGGGATGGGTTGTAGAGCACTTTGACCTTTTTGTCTTGGGTGCTAAAGGACCTTGTGTCAGCATAGCTTCTGCTTGACTGTTGCTTGTGTTCCTCCTTTCTATGCCATCTATTCTTTCTCCATTTCACTTTTTTTTTCCCCATGGCTGCACTTATGTTTCAATAATTTCACAAGCATGACGGGAACCCGAAAACCTTAAAACAGAATAAAAAATAACACGCAAACATACTCACCTAGATGGCTGCAGCATCAGCTATCAAAGACCACTGATTGCTCAGTTCTCATGGTCTGCTCTGAGCACAGAGTAGTGACTGTCAGTCATCGCTCTATGCTCTGCCCCTCCAAAGCTCACTGGACTGCTAGGCTGTGGAGGGGGCAACAGCGGCTGGCTCAGGGTCTCAGTGGTGTGCTTAGTTACTGAGCCAGATGCCGGTCAGACATTTGGGCAGATCCCAACATTATTGTGACTTCAGCTTGCTGTCTACCGAAACCGGGTCACAGAAGTGCAGAACGAACTGGAGAAGAATGGCCAAAAGAGCACACAACTTCATATTGGTTTTTCAACTTGATGGGCATCCTTATAGTCAATGAAGGAGTTGCTTAAGGTGGACCTTGACTTTTGCCATCTCATGGCGTGGCTGGCGCCTACTTAATTCCAGGGCTAACCCCACTTGGCATAGCCAGCAACAGCATGACACCAATTATCTTTTTGGCTTCTGTAAGTGTCATTCTGACCACCACTGTAAGGTTTGCATTATTCCTCCGGAACACCAATGTAGGGGGGATTTTTCCTATTGACCCCCAATAAACTGGTTTTAGTAAGGGTTCCCTGAGACTTGAATTTTTTTTTAGGTGTACCTCTGGGGTAAAAAGGTTAAAATAGACTACCATACACTTCACTTTAGAAAAAAGCCTTATTCTGTTCCTCGCACCCTTTTGGCTGGTGTTTTCGACAATCACTAGACTACCACCCTCGCCTTTTTGCTTCCTGTTTTTGTCTTGCATGTTATCATTATGAAAAACATTGCTATAAGAAAATGAGACCCGTTATTGACGGCTATGAGAAGGTGTGTCAAGATTTTATTTTGGAAACATGGTTTAGAAAATCACATGGCTTTACCTGTGCTGTCTTCTCTGGGTTGTCTCCATGTTCCTCTATGCAGGCCATTTAGAGAGATCCTTGCCTGACCTAGTGATTCATAGGCCTTCTTGACTGTAGTCTATTGATAGTCTAGACAGATGACTTATGGGCTGTACCAATATTTATGAGGATTCAGGGTGTGGAATCTCTGGCTGCCGGTGCCTTGATTATGTCACTAGTTCCTAGTGAACTGCTAGATAGCTTGACTACTGGTCCAGCTCAGAATATGTCTTCAGCCTCCATTGGAATGTGCTGGTAAGTACATCCACTAACTCACCTAAAGATATATCAAATTGCTTAACGAAGAGCAATGATGAGCTGAAGCCCCCAGCAACCCATGCTCAACATTCTGAAGTGTAAGGTGGCCAGACTAATGGATGATTATCCCTGATTGGTTGTTATGCTTTACACTTGCACCAGTTAAAGTGGAACTATGCTCAATATGAAACTTAAAGCTATGAAAACAATCTAAAAGGGATTGTTAAAACAAATTTGACAGAAAGGCAGAGATATTTACATCTTCTTAAGAAAACGCTGCTTTGGGTACCCCCTCAACCGTGGTCACTTGATAAAGACCCTAGGCATTTGCTCACATCACATCAGGGTTCTGATTGGCTGATCAATAAAGACCATGTACTGCTGCTTGCTTGGTTGATGCAGGAGAAGCCTAAATCAGGATTGTCTTCCGAAATGTAAGGTTCTTAGCCCTTATATTACTAGTTTGTCTTCCATCTCAGCAAGAGGGTTAACATAGCTTTTATAAAAAAAGCACCATCCATCATCCACCATCCGACTTTATCTCACCTTGAACCCAACCTGCTAATGTCTAAAGGTGCTTCACAATTCCAGGAGCCATCCTATTTGTGTTTTTGTGTGAATGTATTGGTTCCCTAGAGTACAATCAACATCCCTTCTCCTGTAGAAGGTCCATTATACTCTATAGCCAGCTTATGGTGCAGCATTACCTGGTCATGGCAATATGTAGGTCTGTCTGATATTTTAAACAAAAAAATGCAGAGGAAGGTAAAGAAGTGTCACATTGAATTTGATTTGTCAGGACAGCTGTCCTTTAAATCAACTTTTGCTCATAGGTTGGCTTTACATTTTATTATGCATTTTGTTGAAATTGTATGTTTTATTCATTTTGGGATGGCGGTTCTGAGTTTGCAGTTACGTTTACCCTTACAAAATGCGTGGCTCTCTAAATAAAACCCAGTAGAAAGATCACATACATGATGGTGGGAAGACCCAAAAAGGTTTATCCGCTGCTTCATTTGGAGTCATAAATCATGGATATAGTGAGATTGGATGCTATGGGTGCTGTTACTGCACATTACCCTTGGAAGGGTAAGATATGTTACGTGCCTTTATGTAACAAAATACATAATGGTAGGTCATGCATGGTAAAGACCAAAAACACCAGAAAGATTGCTTCTCTGAAACTTGTATTGGCTGAATGTGCATTTTTATGTACTGAACAGACACCTTCAGTGCTGGCCTCTTTGTGGTGGAACAATTTTGGTGAGCCGGAAAAATACATCTCATAGCCCAGGTTCACACTGGGCTGCGGGAGTGGAGCAGTGCGAGTTCAGCTGAACTCGTACGATTTCACTCTCGCTGGCAGTACCGATTTTAACCGCGATTACAAGGACATCTGTGCGGGTTTCTGCACAGATGTCAATGTAAATCGCGGGCCGAAATCGCAAAAAAGTAGTACAGAAACTACTTTTCTAAATCGGTGCAGCGCCGCAGATGCGGCGTTGCACCGATTAGGACGGTGCCATTGCCGGCAATTTGCGGCAAATATCGCCGTTTTGACATGCGATTTGACATGCCAAATCGCATGTCAAAACGCACCAGTGTGAACAAGGGCTCAAGGTCATTTCTGATCCCAAGATCTTTTTGTAAGGTGTAGAATTTTTGGCAGACCCCAATAATCAGTTTTTAGGGTTCCCAGATAGTCAGATTTGCTGTAGTTTGTATAGTATGGGTCTTAAATCAGTCTCAATTAAACTTGCTGTCATATGAAGAAGCTTGACTGGTACTAGTTTACACCATGGTGGTACCAGGTCATAAATACCTGGTCCAACATTTTCCTGAGCAAACATACGGTTACATTTTGCAAAGGCTACAGAATTCTTCCCATTAAAAGAATGATGGGTCAGTCAATCTTGCAGATACAGCCCCGCCCCATAGACATAAAAAGGTGGTCCAACATGTAGGCAAGCCCCGGCCAGATCAAGACACGCTAAAGTCTGAACATTGCAAAGAAGTCTCTTGGACTCTAAGTTCGGCTTACAAGAAGCTTAAAGCTGGATTCCAGGAATTCAGGTCTTTTGCAAAAAGTGAAAGCAAGTACACTATGGGGTTGATTTACTAAAGGCAAATAGACTGTGCACTCTGAAAGTGCAGATGTTTCAAAGCTCAGTAAATGAGCAAAAGCTCTGCTGACTTTCATCATCAGCTGACTTGCAAGCAAAAAGCAGTGGAGAAGAAAGGGAAGGTGGAGTAAGAATTTGGAATTGTCTCAAATAACGGGAACATGTTTTGGAATCTTACATATAGTTACATAGTAGGTGAGGTTGAAAAAAGACACAAGTCCAACCTATGTGTGTGATTATATGTCAGTATTACATTGTATATTCCTGTATGTTGTGGTCATTCAGGTGCTTATCTAATAGTTTCTTGAAACCATTGATGCCCCCCGCTGAGACCACCGCCTGTGGAAGTGAATTCCACATCCTTGCCGCTCTTACAGTAAAGAACCCTCTACGTTGTTTAAAGCGGTTGTAAAGTAACCAACTTTTTTTTTTTTACTAGTGACCTGCAAGGGAAAGGCATAATGAGCTAGTATGCACCGCATAATAGCTCATTATGAAATACTTACCTTAGAACGAGGCATCGTTGACTCACCTGGTCCACGCCGAGGGAGATGACATGTTGCCTCTGCGTGTCTTCCGGGTATCGCGGCTCCAGCGCTGTGAGTGGCTGGAGCCGCGATGTCTCACTCCTGCGCATGCGCGCGGGAGACTTCGTTCCGGCGAGGTCCGGCGTCTGCCGAGCCTTCAGCCCGAGAATCCCCTGTGCGCATGCGCCGCTGCTGTCAGCGGCGCATTGCGAGGGGAATATCTCCTAAACCGTAAAGGTTTAGGAGATATTTTTTTTACCTACAGGTAAGCCTTAGTATAGGCTTACCTGTAGGTAAAAGTTAAAAAATTACCTATACAACCTCTTTAAGGTTAAACCTCTTTTCTTCTAATTTTAATGCGTGGCCACGTGTCTTGTTAAACTCCCTTCCGCGAAAAAGTTTTATCCTTATTGCGCGGTCACCAGTACGGTATTTGTAAATTGAAATCATATCCCCTCTCAAGCGTCTCTTCTCCAGAGAGAATAAGTTCAGTGCGCGCAACCTTTCCTCATAACTAATATCCTCCAGACCCTTTATTAGCTTTGTTGCCCTTCTTTGTACTCGCTCCATTTCCAGTACATCCTTCCTGAGGACTGGTGCCCAGAACTGGACAGCATACTCCCGGTGCGGCAGGACCAGAGTCTTGTAGAACGGAAGAATTATCATTTTATCTCTGGAGTTAATCCCCTTTTTAATGCATGCCAATATTCTGTTTTGCTGAGCCTATCATCTACTAGGACCACCAGGTCCTTTTCCTGCCTGGCTGCTAATTCTCCCCAACAGCCGATGGCCATTGTTGGGAGGTACTGGTGACCAAAACCATAATATGACCAAAGTGCACCCTCTATAAAAGAAGAAAGGGCTTCATAGTAAGGTTATGTTGTGATTACACAGAAGTCCTTTCTCCCTTTGCATTTGGGCTATTCACATACATTTCCTGAGGCTCATTGCCTGAAATATTCCTAACATCTCTTTTGCACTCTAGCGTAGTCAAATAATGACCTGGAAAATAAAACGTAGTTTGGTCGTTTACTGCTGCTTATTTTCTTCTGTAGAAAGGCACCGGATTGCCTGGAGGAAGCCGCCAACTTGCCACGATGTTTCCTGGTAGTTTGGTGGCTTACAATGCTACTTTGTTGAGTCCCAGCTGTTCCTGGCAACGAGGATCAGAAATGCCTATGTATGTTTGAAGAACAGCAAAGGAAATATTCTGAAATTTACAGTGACAGGTTTCTGCAGTTTTTTTTGTACAAAAAAAACCACAGAGATTTCATACAGTCTTTCCTTTCTGTCACTTTGGCTGGTTCTCCAGGCATCCAGGTTTGTCCTGTAATAGTACCTGAACTCCCGCAGCTGCAGATAAAAAAAAAAACACAGTTGGCGGGGTGTCAAAGCAACGGCATTTACTGGTCAGAGATGAGATTGAATGTGTCAAATAGCAGAGAATGTCCGTGCCACATAACCACTTACGCTAAAACCATATGGATCTAATTCCGGAGATACACATTGCTACTGTTTTCCCCTACGGTTTTCCACTGCCTGGTATTTGACTGAGTCTAGCCCCCATAGGCTGATAATTCAGGAACCGCTCGTAGAACTAAGGCACTGGGTTGGGGGCTGCTAAACAATACAAGTTTTATTAGTGAAGAATTGGGTGTGTTTGGGGTGCCTTGCTGCCCCCACTTCAGAAAAAAAAGGCCACTTTTGAAATGGAAATGCATTGAGTTTCCTCAGCTTGTCTTCCTGCGAGCGCTAAGGACACCCTCTGTCTGTGGCCGGGCAAGGACTTGTACAGAGGGCTCATTGTGTGTCTGGATGTATGTACAGTGCCCCGTTCTCTTCTGTTTATTAAACGGATTCAGTTTGGGTGAAGCTGGGGGGCCTGAAGCCCGGGAGCGAGAGAGGTAAATATTTAGTTTGGTTTTAGAAAGTATGTGTCAGAACTAAGAAGATAGCTTTCAGAATCTATGAGCGGCCTGTCTGTGAAATAGTCACTGAGTGTGAGACCGGCTTGTCCTCTGATACAGACTATAATAGGCTTTTATTCCAATGGAAGAAGCGCTGATATGCAACGATCCACAGCCCCCCAATGGCTGTAGTTTACTGCAGTATGGCTAAGGCAAGAATGTTTTTGATTGGCTGCTGTTCACAATGTCACTCTTTATAGTTATTTAAACACAAGTCAACTTACAATTTTAACATTTATGTAAAAGATGCTCAAATGCTGGCCGTACATGCAACGGTTTGTGGTATACCATTTTACACCTATCAGTCATAACATTATCATCACTTACCATTATCGGTTGAGACATGAGCTCCACTAGACCTCTAAAGGTATGCTATGGTACCTGGCACCAAGCCATTAGTAGCAGATCCATTAAGTCCTGTAAGTTGCAAGGTGGGGCCTACCATCGAGGCATGGATTCCACTAGATCTCTGAAGGTATACTGTGGTACCTGGCAATAAACCGTCATTAGCAGATGGTTCAAGTCCTGTAAGTGGCAAAGTGGGGCCTACCATAACCCGTCAAGGCATGGACTCCACTAGACCTCTAAAGGTATGCTATGGTACCTGCACAAAGCCATCAGTAGCAGATCCTTTAAGTACTGTAAGTTCCTAGGTGGGACCTACTATAACCCATTGAGGCATGGACTCCACTAGACTTCTGAAGGTATGCTGTGGTATCTGACACCAAGCCATCAATAACAGATTCTTTAGCTCCTGTAAGTTGTGAGGTGGGGCCTCCATGGATTTGACTTTTTCCAGCTCATGATACAGATGCTCAATTGTATTGAGATCTGGAGAATTGGAAAGTCCAAGTCAACATCATATGTTGGGTTCCTCAAACCATTCTTGAATTCATCAGACCAGGCTACCTTCTTCCATTGCTTTGTGGTCCAGTTCTGAGGCTCATGTGCCATTGTAGGTGCATATGGCTGTGGACATGGGTCAGCATGGGCATCGTGACCAGTCTGTGGCTACACAGCTCCATACACAACAAACTGTATTGTACTGTGTATTCTGACACCTTTCTGTCAGAACCAGTGTTACCTTTTTCAGCAATTAGAGCTACGGTAGCTATTTCATTGGATCAGACTACACAGGCCAGCTTTTCTTTCCCACATGCATCAATGTGCCTTGGACAGCCATGACCCGTTTACCAGTTTTCCTTCCTTGGACCACTTTTAGTAGGTCCTGACCACTGCAGGCCGGGCATATCCCACAAGAGTTGCAGTTTTAGACTTACTCTGGCAGAGTCCTCTAGCCATTACAATTTATCCCTTGTCAAAGTCCCTCAAATCCTTACACCTGCGTATTTGTTTCTGCTTTCAACACATCAACTTCAGGGACAACATGCTTACTTGCTGCCTAATATATCCCACCCACATTCAGATGCCATTGTAGCAAGATAATCAATGTTATTCACTTGACCTGTCAGTGGTTATAATGTTATGGCCGATTGGTGTAGATTCCAAAGCTGGTTTATTAAAGCGGAGGTCCGGCAAAAAATGTTTTTTAAAGTCAGCAGCTACAAATACTGCAGCTACTGACTTTTAAAATAAGGACACTTACCTGTCCGGGGCGCCCGCGATGTTGGCACCTGAGGCCGACCAGTCCCTCGGTCCTCGGATGCTGCCGCCGCCATCTTTCGGTAAGGGAATCAGGAAGTGAAGCCTTGCGGCTTCACTTCCTGGTTCCCTACTGCGCATACGCAAGTCACGCTGCGCAATCCAAATGGTCCCTGCTGTCTTCTGGGACCCATGTGTCTCCCAGAAGACAGCGGGGGGAGACGGGAAGTGGCGTAGACCCCCGCAGATTCTGCAGGGGTCTACGCATGGAAGTGGGTGCAAATACCTGTATTATACAGGTATCTGCACCCCCCTCCCCCCTGAAAGGTGCCAAATGTGACACCGGAGGGGGGGAGGGTTCCGAAAAGTGGAAGTTCCATTTTTGTGTGGACCTCCGCTTTAAGAGAATTTACAGCTACTGTTAAAAGTCCCAAGAGAGTAGATGGGTGTTTGATTAAAACTGATTGAAAAATATGCTCGATTAATCTGTGAATTTGTGTTCCTTAAGATATGTAGCGACCTCACCTCTCACTCCCTCCTTCTCTTCTCGGTCAATGGCTCTCGTCTAGGGGACCAGGGAGGAGAGTGTGGCGCACCACCAGCTCGTATCCTCTTATGTGTAGAGGTGTGAGCTATAACCTTTTACCTTCGGGGCTGTGCCCCTGTCCAGAGCCAAAAGCTTCCCTTGAGAATGACCCTTTAACTCCCAGAAAGCCAAGTTCCACACCACTGAAAGTCCAACACTTATTTATTTTTCAGAGCAATAAATAGTCCTTTGAGAGCGACTGGTTAGACATAGAACAGTTCAGAACACAGTGGGGAGGAGGTCCAGGCACAAACTTGAACTTGAGTTTTCTCCTGTTCCATTTAGCGCGAACAGGCTTGGTGCACAGTCGCTGCCACTGACCGTGAGGGGGTCTTTGCCACAGACCAGATGAATAAGGCCTCTGCCACAGACCTGGTTGTTGGGTCTCTGCCACCGACCTGATTCACAATGGGTCCCTGCCACAGACCATGAGAACGTGGACTACCTTCCATGAGCAATGGCCCCTGTCAGAGAGAGGACATCCATCCGGACAGTTACCAGAGGCCCCGCCATCACCAGCAAATGCTGCACTGGATCTTCGGAAGGGTCACCTCCCTGGCCTCCTCGTCCCAGATTCAGGTGTCCAACACCGGAGGACACCCTAGGAGCCCTCGATCCCTTGCGGGACCCAGTCAAAGATACTGGGCCACAGGCCTCCAGAGAGTACCTCACCCCAGACCAAAGGTGTCTGGGGTGGAACCGCAACTTCGTCACGGGCCTAGGGCACCCGGGACAACACGCACATGCACCCAGGCTGAAGGTGCCTGGGCGCGGACCTCGTGCGGAAGATGTCTGCCCTCTTTATACTCTCTCCCAGCATGCACAGCAGGTTCCCCGCCCCGCTGTACTACTGCCGCGAGAGGACACAAGGGCGCAGCCCTCCAATGGTGATTCAACTCCGGCCTATGGCAACAGTGCCACCTATAGGCCGCAGGGAACTAGACACCACTGATATCCTCCACTGGCATAAATTGGTCCAGGAATCCTAACAATTGTTGCATCTGAGCCTGATACCACTCAGATGCCTCCCTTAAATATGACCACCCGCTACAGATATATTATGTATCAGTCAAAATTAATCTTTTAAGCTAATATTAAATGAAGAACTTCAACTTTTGAAACGACTGCAGTATCTTGAAATGTGGATCAGAAGGTTGATGGACATATTGATCAAATTAAATTTACCACTTCATCTGACCTCTACTGTATTGATAAATTTGCAGAATAATTGACAGGCATGGTTAGCAGCACCTTCAAGGAGTAACAAGGTTGTAGCTGGTTTGGTGAAGACATTCAATTAGGTAAATTAATGGCCAATTCAATTATTATCAATTTGGGCACCAGAAGAATGTGTTCATAGCAGATTTGTACATGTACTGTATTTCAAGAAGCGTTTTAGATGGAAGGACCTGAAAAAAATTTAGAAACTGCAAGTTACTTCATGTGACTAAAAGGCAGCAGGATATGATTTTTTGTTACAAACACCAATGCCATGCATTTGGTGTGAATTATCTTGAGTTGATTGGGATTTAACAGGCAAAGGCAGCCAAGTGGGTAACACACCCTTAAAGCCCAACTATGGTTTTAAAGCTTCCATCTCAAAGCCTCCCTTTGATATCCCCCTCCCAACACTCCATGCATGAAATAATTTCCAGCATACATACCTTATTTCAGAAGCATTGTCACATGCTGATCCTGATCCTTCGTCCTTTTATACAGCAAAATCTCCCATATCTGTATGTAGCGATACCCTCACTTAAGAAGGCCGCAGATTTCGTTTGGGCCCTGAAGACAGTTCCGCCAACCCCCGGCAATATACTCGACCCCCTACTGGCACAGCTAGTTCTGACAGCAATATGTATGTCTTATACTGTATGAGTAATTAAACATCGAGACAATAATAGTATAAAACGGGTATAAGATTTACTTAAGCTTTTGATAAGAAAGGGGTTAACATTTATCACAGTTCACAAATAATATATATAATGCAGAGCCCTGCAACACTACCACACTATGAATATGGAGTTAACAGCAACAAGTGCACCACGTGGGCGACCGTTAGCTAGGCGTCCTGTGGCGCAGTAACCAAACAAATTAGAAAAACTTACCAGGCCTGGTTCTGATATCTACAACTTAGTCTATAGGGGATGATGTTCTTTTCTTCACCGGCAGGTCTTTAACGGTGGTGCACATTAACAGAGTATGATTTGTAATCCAGTGGGAAAGGTAAAGATGGGGTAAACACTTTGCTATGCGAACTGAGTTCAGCTCTGATAAGGTTCTTCAGTGAAAGTATCAGGAACAACTTGTGGGCCACGGCAGTCTATAGGCCTATTAGCAGTAACAGTATATGGTTTGGGCATACGCCCTCTCACCCGCCCGGACTGCGGTCCCAGTCCGGGAACTTCCACCAACTGTGTCACACACACACACACACACAGTGTCTCCAGCGATCGGGTCCCCGATCCAACGAATGCTGTAGTTAAGCGAAGTCAGATGCCACCCCGGCTCGCAGAGGGGTGGAAGGCTCTCTAGTGCTGCGCAAGACCTCAGGCTTCAGGCCTTGCACTCCGACACATCCGCACAGGAGGATCAGTCTATGAAGTCTCGTGTCCCAAAGAGGCCGAGCCCAGCCTCGCCTCCTCCTCTTATAACCCCTCCCATGAGTCTCTGTGGTGGCAACATTGCCGAACGGGGTTCTGGGTAATGTAGTCTCTCTGCGTTAAAGGGGAACACCCCGCTACATGTACATACCTTAAATGTTTGCCTTTTTTTTACTTATCTGTATATCTGAATCTTTTTCAGTAGTGCTTTGCAGAACACTGAACTATTCAGTCTCTGCATACAAAAAATGATGGTATAATGTCCAAACCACGCTCATACACACTTTATGGCTAGTTGAGACGGAGCCCAACTTATCTGCCAGTATGTTTATGGAGGACATTTGAGCACCTGTCAGAAACATACCCACTTCTGGGTGAAAAACACTCATGTCCTTTGTAAGAAGTCATAAAAAAAAAAACAGTGCCCCAATGCTGAAAGGCATGAGTGCCAACCAACTTGGTCACCTTGTGCATTCATGCTTTCTGAGTGGCTAATGTTGGCAATACATTGGGGTTGATTTACTAAAACTGGAGAGTGAAAAACCTGGGCAGCTCTCCATAGAAACCAATCAGCTTCTATTTTTTTTTGTCAACACTTAAATGAATAGGCTGAAGTTAGAAGCTGATTGGCTACCATGCACAGCTGCACCAGATTTTGCACTCTCCAGTTTAGTGAATTCCATTATGTGGATTCTGCAAAAAGTTTGACATATCTAAGCATAGGTGTGTGCAGCCTATTGCATTAGAGTGTGCACCCCAAAGCTCAAAGCCATACTACCGATCACTCATGATGAAAGGGAAGGGGTTGGTAAGGTTCCCCCACTCATCCTAAAACATCCCTGCAGCAACAGCCATAGGGAGAGGAGAGTAGGGAAGCCGGCAGCGCTGCAAGAGGAAGGAGGGGGGGGGACCTAGGCAGTAGGGGGAATCTGTGCTGCACAGGGTGATTAGGGTGTGCCAGGGCACACCTGGCACACCCTGTGCGCACACCTATGTATCTAAGGAAGATCTGCTACTATATGATATATTTGCTAATGAATTAGCAATGAAAAATTGGCCACTTTAAATTTCGTAAGCCAGCAAAAATAGTGTTCTACAGAGAAATGATCATGTTATTAAACACATAGTTCTCAGTTGGGCACACTACTTGTAGCTCCTGTAGGAAGACCTGTCCTCTACTATCAATTTATACAGCAATTCCATCCAAAACATGTTCTACTTGTGAGTTGCACAGTCCTCATTTGGCTATCCTGGTGTGGGATTTTCCTGTTCCCTAAATTGCTTTCTCTGTATACTCTTATGGCAAATTCCCTAGGGGTCCAATGACACCACATTCCTGTGCGGAGAAGAACATGGAAGATACTGATGCTGATCTCTCTTACTGAAATTGGTAGTTGCCTACCTGAATTGTTGATCAAGGGATTTTAGCAATAGCAGTCTCAAAATTTTTGTCTGCAAAGGTTGCAGACTGGATTGGTTGAGAACTTCCTATTGGCATCACAGCTATATGGACTAATGGGGATCAAACGACATAACCTATGAAGGACCTTAAAGGGGTTGTAAAGGTTCATTTTTTATTTTCTAAATAGGTTCCTTTAAGCTAGTGCATTGTTGGTTCACTTACCTTTTCCTTCGATTTCCCTTCTAAATGTTTTTTTCCTTTGTCTGAATTTCTCACTTCCTGTTTCTCCTCAGTAAGCTTCATACCATCATCCGAGCCGTTCTGGCTGGGGGTTAGTCAGCGTGCTCGCCCCCTCCCTTGGGACTACATCCCTGTGAACGGTCACAGCGTCTCCCCGCAGGGATGTAGTCCCAAGGGAGGGGGCGACCATGCTGACTAACCCCCAGCCAGAACAGCTCGGATGATGGGGGCAAGCTTACTGAGGAGGTACAGGAAGTGAGAAATTCAGACAAAGAAAAAAAAACATTTAGAAGGGAAATCGAAGAAAAAGGTAAGTGAACCAACAATGCACTAGCTTAAAGGAACCTATTTAGAAAATAAAAAATGAACCTTTACAACCCCTTAAACCTCGTATGTTGGCTTTGCCAATTTTGCTTTTATTGTTCAGGTCGAGATTACTGTACACATACCAACCTTCATTCTGGGGAACCACAGTACCCCTTTTTGTCTTAGTCATTTCTCTGGCCCTTCCTGACATAGGTTACCCTTTTAATAGCTATGAAACTGCTGGGACTAAGGATTAGGGATCTCTTCCGGCAGCTCCTCACATTATCCAGGTCTAACCCAAAGCACAACGGAATCCGGATACTTCTTAAAAATAGGATTTTTATAACAGCTTACCTGTAAAATCCTTTTCTTGGAGTACATCACGGGACACAGAGCGGCATAGTCATTACTATGTGGGTTATATAGTTTACCTTCAGGTGCTGGCACTGGCAACTTCCAAACCGGAAGTACCCTCCCCTATATAAGCCCCTCCCATCCGGGAGCACCTCAGTTTTGTAGCAAAGCAATAAGTGTCCCCAAAAGAGGGGTGGGAGCTCTGTGTCCCGTGATGTACTCCAAGAAAAGGATTTTACAGGTAAGCTGTTATAAAAATCCTATTTTCTTTCTCGTACATCACGGGACACAGAGCGGCATAGTCATTACTATGTGGGATGTCCTAAAGCAATGCCCAATGAGGGGGGGGATACACCATACATAAGCTGAGCGCTATCAGACATGAGGATCTTTTGCGGCCTGCAACACACTGCGCCCAAAGGCGACATCCTCCTGACTTCTAACGTCCACCTGGTAGAACCTAGTAAACGTGTGTACTGAAGACCACGTTGCGGCCTTACAGATTTGAGCCAGGGAGGCCTGGTGATGCACTGCCCATGAAGTTCCAACTGCTCTCGTGGAGTGCGCCCCTAACTTTGAACGGAGGCGGTCTCCTTCTCAAGCCATAGGCTTGTATTATGACCTGTCAAATCCACTTGGCTAAAGTAGATTTTGACGCTGCCTGATCCGTTCTGCGAATCTGAGCAGTGGCTTTTAGATAAGCTTTAACTGCTCTTACTACATCCAAAGAATGTAATAATTTTTCCTCTACTGAACTAGGTTTGGGGAAAAAGAAGGAAGAACCACATCTTGGTTCAAATGAAAACTCGATACCACCTTAGGAAGAAAGGCTGGATGAGGACGTAACACTACTCTGTCCTTATGGATAACCAGATATGGCTCCCTACAGGACATAGCGGCTAATTCCGACACTCTTTTAGCCGAACAAATGGCTACTAGAAAAATCAATTTCCTGGTGAGAAGAACCAGGGAAATATGCTGTAATGGTTCAAATGGTTGTTTCTGTAGAACCGACAAAACCAGGTTTAAGTCCCATGGACAAATGGGAATATTAACCGGAGGGCTAATACGCATCACTCCTTGTATAAAGGCTTTGACTAGTGAATGCGAAGCCAAGGGCCTCTGAAAAAATATTGATAAGGCCGAAATCTGACCCTTGATAGTACTCAAGGCAAGCTTCCTATCTACAGCCCACTGTAGGAAGTCCAGAATCCTACCTATTACGTACTTACGTGGATGCCATTTCTTGGCCTCACACCAGGCGATGTACGCCTTCCAGATTCTATAGTAGATCTGCCTGGATACCGGCTTCCTGGCATTGATCATGGTAGATACCACAGAGACCTCTCTTTTTTAGAATGTGGGCTTCAATAGCCAGGCCGTCAAACCCAGGGCTGGTAAGGAAGGGTGGTATATCGGTCCTTGCGAAAGCAGGTCCGGACGATGTGGGAGGGTCCAAGGACTCCCCACAGACATTTTTACAATCTCGATTGTCTCGTGAACAACCACTTCTAGTTTTTCCACTGAGTGGTCTATCAGCAACAAGTCGTCTAGACATGCCATTATCGTTACACCTCGTGTTCTTAGATTGGCCAATAATGGGGCCAGAATTTTTGTGAACATGCGTGGTGCTGTGGCCAGACCGAAGGGTAAGGCTCTGAACTGAAAATGGCGCCCTTCTACTGCAAAGCGTAGAAATTTTTGGTGGACTGGAAAGATGGGAATGTGCAAATAAGCATCTTTGATGTCGATCGAGGCTAACCATTCCTCCCCTTGTAGGGCAGCGGCCACCGATCGGATCGACTCCATCCGGAAAGTCCTGATATGTAGGAATTTGTTTAGCCCTTTTAGATTTAATATGGGCCTCACGTCCCCGTTTGGCTTCGGGACTGTAAAGAGGTTTGAGTTTGAGTAAAACCCGAACCCCCATTCTTCCAGGGGAACCTCCATAATTACTCCTTGCAGCAATAGTTGTTCTAGTGCCAACAGGAGGGACTCTCTCTTCCGGGGATCCCTTGGCATGTTTGACCTCATAAAATGGGAAGGAGGAGAGTCTTTTAACTCCAATCTGTATCCCAGACTTACTGCGGAGAGCACCCATTTGTCTCTGATCGTGTCCCGCCAGGTCTCTGCGAACAACTGGAGTCTTCCCCCCACCCGATTGAGTGGGGGCAACCCTTCATGAATTTGACTTCGGGGGAGGTTTTGTACCTCTCCTGACCCAGGGTTTCTTATTACCCTGCGATTGTCCCTGATTTTTACCCCCGGGATTTGGCCCGAGGAGGCCGTCGGAACTGTTTCACAGCCGATGCCCCAGGGACTGGAGAAGCAGGCCTCTTAAAAGAGGGACCTCTAACTCTGTACTTTTACCGCTGGAAATTTTCTGGATATATTTGTCCAGGTCTTCCCCGAATAAGCGTTCACCATGAAATGGGAAGCTGACCAGCAATTTTTTACAGGGGGCTTCAGCAGACCAGTTTTTGAGCCATAGAAGCCTGCGCATATGTACTACAGACAGTGTAAGGCGGGAGGCCTGATGGATTGAATCCTTTATAGCGTCAACCGCAAAGCATAAGGCCCTAGGTAGATCAGCTAGGGCAAGGGCCTGCTGATCTGGCAAGTCCCTTAAGACCTGTTTCAACTGATCCTTCACTGCTTGGCAGACCCCAATAGCTGCCACCGCTGGTTGTGTCACCAAGCCTGCTGTAGCGAAAGCAGATTTCAATAAGGACTCCAATTTTTTATCTATTGGGTCCTTGAACATTTGGACATTATCCACTGGACATGTCAGTGATTTATTCACACAAGAGATGGCTGCTTCCACTGTAGGGACCCTCCATTTTTTGATGAACTTATCCTCCATGGGATAGACCACCTGAAATCTCTTGGGAGGAGTAAATATTTTATCAGGATGTTCCCAATCCTGGTAAATGAGCCCTTCCAGTAAAGGATGGATTGGAAAGGAACAAACAGTCTGGGGAGCTTTTAGCGACCCCAACGAGGAGACAGAAGTGGATGATGGCTCCGCAAGGGGCATTTTAAATGCTGATCGGACCATGTTAGTCAGGGACTGAACCCATGATCTTTCAGCATGTGATGCTGAGAATGGCTCTTCCACTGTTGATTCCTCTACAACAGAATCAACCTCATCCTGATCCCCTTCAGGTAGGTCGATCTCTGCATGGGACTGTTGCTCTGCTAACAGGTACTCTGAGGGAGGAGACGTAGATCGGGCGCGCTTTCCCTTTGACAGGGAAGCAGCGATCAATGTTGACAATCTCTCTTCCAGCCCTCCCAGAGCTGAGGAAAAAACCCCCTCTGTTACATACACAGGAGCGGGTGAACTGAGGACAGCCACAGTACCAGGTACTCCTGAGGGTGCTCTACGGTCACTAACCTCTGATTCTTCAGGGGAGATTGGTGCAGCCGAAGCATGCCCAAGATCCTCAGAGCCCGATGGAGACCCCCTATGCTTCCTGGGATTTTTAGTCCCGGAGTTTTTAGACGGCATATTCCTAAGCCCAAAGCTGAGGTATTCCAGCCGAAATACACCACTTACTGACAATAGTCTAGCACAATTGCTGCTATATAAACAGTTGGTGTCTACTAATGTGCCTTTCTATGGGGATGCCTGCATCAACCGCTTGCTGTATGCCTTTTTTTTAAATGTTGCCAGCTCTGTCTCTGCACTCCATAGCCAGCTCACAACACATAACTGTGCCTTTTAACATGCTGGGACGCCCGCACATGCGCAGAAGTGCTGCGGCGCGCACAGAGCGTCATCCCCCAAGCTCCGCCCCCTTTTCCAGCTCGCCTCTATATATAGAGGCGCGTGCTCGCGCGCGGGCACGTGCGGCTTCGGCGCTCTTTTTTGAAAAAGGAAACTAGGGACAGGAGACAGGGCCCTTTTGCCGCAGGCCGGGGGATGGACGAGCATTGCAACATGGCAGAGGAAGCAGTTTCCCACAAGAGAACTCACCATCTGCCTGGACTTGACTCTGATGAAAAGAAAAAGTCCACATGACAAGAAACGTTCCACAGCGGCCTCTAGTGGATTAACACAGGTACCGCGGTCTGTCTATTTATTTATTTATTTTTTCTTGACCACTATTAAAATTATTACATTTTTTAGTAGTTACAGGCATGCACAGATATTTAGCGGGAATACCGTTAGGTAACAGGCAGAAAGACATATTAGGCTTGGGGGTCCCCTAATAGAACCAAGTTCCTGGGGGCCCCCACTTACCTTTTCCCCGCCGCAGGACTCTGTTTGGTCCACAGAAGCCCAAACTTCACCTCTCACGGCAGGCATTGTAATTAAACCTTCAGGGACCGGGTTCCCAAGGATTCCACTCCCCTGGACCTGTATAGCACCCTGCACAGAAAACATCTTGGTCGTAGGTATGACCAGAGCTCTGGATCCCAGGGTCCAGCTCTCCTAAGAGAAGCATTACAGGCAAAACCTTGCTCTTCTCTGCAAGGCCCGGGTACCGACCGTTTAGCTATGAAGCTTTTTTTGGTTGGATCCGGAAGAGCTTACTGAGGCCCAAAAGAACCTGTACGCAAGCTCAGTGAAAAACACATGTTACTTCTTGGCCAACACCTTAGACACTGGCAAAAAACTGAGGTGCTCCCGGATGGGAGGGGCTTATATAGGGGAGGGTACTTCCGGTTTGGAAGTTGCCAGTGCCAGCACCTGAAGGTAAACTATATAACCCACATAGTAATGACTATGCCGCTCTGTGTCCCGTGATGTACGAGAAAGAAAAGTAAGCATCTGTATATCCACTTCCATTATCCCATAAGTAGGAGGTTGACTATTCATTTTAGGATCATGAGCAGAGCCATGCAAATCATTCCTTTATACCCCAGGGCCAAATGTACACCCAGAACCGCTGGTTTACAGTACAAATGCTGCCTTATATTATAGAGCCATCAGAGGCGGCTCTAGGCTTTGTGAGGCCTTAGGCAAAACTTAGACATGAGGCCCCACTAACGCCCATAATGGGAAAAATTATTTCAAGCAAGAAAAATGGCTGCAGAAAATGCACGGATCTAGCACACAGGTGATCAGCACCACTTCCAGGGCACCCTTCTCACCCATCAGACATATTCAGCCAATGCAAGAGGGGGGAGAGAGGGGGAGTTGAGAAAGAGAGAGGGGTAATAGAGAGATCCGATGACGTCGTCATTAGTATTGATCACAGGCAAATTAGGCAGCCGCGAGGCCCTTGTGAGTGCAAGGCCTTAGGCGACCTCCTAATTTGCCTAATTAGAGAGCCGCCTCTGAGAGCGATTTATCCTCAACTGAACACAGCTGTTTATGGCTTGTCAACAATTATCCATGCAGTGTATGGAAACCATGGCTTCTATAAAGTAGGGCTTGGGAAGCAACAAGTTAAGTTGAGGGCTTTCTGGTTCCTTTCAGCCCACCTTACCGACTTACCATAGCTTATCTGGTAATATTCTCTGCGACTAAAAAAAAGGAAGGCTTTAAGTGGCATTGCATTTTTGAAGCAGTCTAGTTTTCTGATAGAAGACATTTTAGGATGGAGGATCAACAGATGCTGTCTTAAGTTCAGTGGGATTATGGTCCAAAATGTGCTTGATGAAAAACGTCTCCCTCCAGCTCAAAAAGGGCTTTGCATTTCCCACTTTCTACTGTGGTGTGATAGAGTCCTTGTTATTTTGTACTTCCAAATGGGCTCTTTGCTGAATATTGTGTGACCTCCAGGCCCGTCTTTAATGTTGATTGGACCCTGGGCAAAAATGTTCTTGGGGCCCCCCATGCACTTTTGCTCTCCACCTGCTCTGAGACATACAATAAATATCAGCTAGACTTAAAATCAGTTTACTGTATCAGATCAGGCAGTGATTGCAATTGGTTGCCAGAGGTTACAGCGTATCATTACCGCTTACTGACTGGTTGCTAGAGGTTACAACACACATTACGGCTGACTGATTAGTTGCTAGAGGTTACAGCACATTATTTCTTCTTGTTGATTGGTTGCTAGTGATTACTGTACAGTAATACTGCTCACTGATTTGTTGCAGAGGGGCATGATATACATATGAATTCCGCCTTTATTTACATATGAATGCCGCCAGCCTCAGCTATTTACATATGAATGCCGTCACTACTTACATATGAATGATCCAGTTATTTACATATTAATGGCGGTTATTTTCATGTAAACACAGGGTCTGCAGATGAGTCATCTGTACACAACAATAGGGCAGAGCTGGGCAGCATTATAGCAGCACTTCACACTGAGATATCAGGACACAGCAATGGACTAAAACTTCAAGGGACAAGGGAATTTAAACTGGGATAGTTGGCAAGTATTAGGCAGCTGCTTTGGGCCCCACAACAATAACAGGGCCCTGGGCAGATGCCCCTTTTGCCCTGCCTTAAAGACGGCCCTGGTGACCTCCCTAAAGATAAGAAGTGGTGCATGTGTGGTTACTTCCTCATGATCAGCTAGGTCAGGCATGTCCAAAGTCCGGCCTGCGGGCCAATCGCGGCCAGCGTTCCGGTTTTGAACGGCCCGCCGGATTATTTAGACATATATATCTTTTGTGACCCCCGACGATCTCCCAGCGCCAGTGCCACTAAAGATGTATATGCCTTGGAACGGGACAGGCAGGGAGGAGGCAGGACGAGCGCTGCCGCCGTACACACACAGGAGAATTTCCTGTTTACGGGCGGCCTCTGTAATAGAAAGTCCTGCGCTGCCATTGGACGACTGTTCTGTCCATCAAAGGAGGCGGGACTTTCTATTAAAGAGGCCGCTGTGTAAACAGGAGATTCTCCTGTAATTAATTTTTGGCGCTCGTGAGTGCATTCCTGGCAAATATGGTGCTGCATTCCTGGCAAATATGATGCTGCATTCCTGGCAAATATGGTGCTGCATTCCTGGCAAATCGTGCTGCATTCCTGGCAAATATGGTGCTGCATTCCTGGCAAATATGGTGCTGCATTCCTGGCAAATCGTGCTGCATTCCTGGCAAATTGTGCTGCATTCCTGGCAATGGTGAGTGCATTCCTGGCAATGGTGAGTGCATTCCTGGCAATGGTGAGTGCATTCCTGGCAATTGCGGGTGCATTCCTGGCAATGGTGAGTGCATTCCTGGCAATGGTGAGTGCATTCCTGACGATTGCGGGTGCATTCCTGGCAATGGTGGGTGCATTCCTGGCAATGGTGGGTGCATTCCTGGCAATGGCGGGTGCATTCCTGGCAATGGCAGTTGCATTCCTGGCAATGGTGGGTGCATTCCTGGCAATGGTGGGTGCATTTCTGGCAATGGTGATGCATTCCTGGAAATAGTGAGGCTAAATTCATGGCAACGGTGGGTCTGCAGATGGGCACTTGTGAGGCTGCAGATGTGCACTGACCCTTATTTTGCTTCACAGTTCTTTATTAAAAAAAACGTTTTCCTGAAACTTCGCTCTTAAAGTGAAGGCGTGTGTTATACGCCAATAAATACTGTATTGCCAAATAATACGCCCAAGCTCGTCTCTTCACCACACACAGCCACAAAGGCAAGAGAATTATTGTTGGGCAGTGTATTGGTGCTCGGAGGAACACACTTAGACCGAATTTTAATGGTTCAAAGAATGTCAGGCAAAATGGTCGGCCCTCACGCATGTTCACTTCATCAAATCTGGCCCTCTTTGAAAAAAGTTTGGACACCCCTGAGCTAGGTCTATCAGGGACTTTCCAACTATGGAAGTGTTCATTGACTACCACTCCCTGAGTGCAACCTTAAAATTATTTTCTAAGCATCATAATGGGCAGTCCGGTTGGGTGTAATCATTTTTCTTATTGTCCGACCTTCTTTCATTGTTTGTCTTCCAACTTCTTCACGCAAGTGGACAAGTCTCTTGGCAGGATTAGCCTCTCTAGCTCCTGAAATACTCTGCCCTGCTGGAGGACACTGCTGCTTCCACTACCTATCTACAATCATTAAACCGCCCTGTTAAATGCCCTATCCTGGCTTACGCAGTCATGTGACTGCACAGGTCACTGCCTCACAGAAGGTACGCATTCTCGGTTTACTTAAAAAAAAAAGAGAAAATATTCCTGTATTGCTCTTGTTAACGTCCTGACAGTGTGATCTATAGAGCTCTGCTAAATACTTTTTAAAATGTAATAAATCTGAACACGCTGCTAAAATGAATGATCTCTTGTGGGGTTAAAATTCCTGCATATTGATTTTAATAAAGACGGTTGTTTATATTATTGGAAAGCGGCAGAGCCAAAGTGCCTGTCACTGCAGGAGAGTTTATGCTATGTGGACTGTTCTGTAACCTATTTCTCCGAATTATTCCGGTCTGTTTTTTAACTTACACTGGATTCCAGACAGAGTCTCTGGGAAGCTGCTGATCCAGGCAAGTTCTCTGTTCTCTGTTACAGACTGTTGGGACATGGGAGCTCCCAACTGCCAAGAAACTACTAGCCCCAGCAGGATAAAGCATGCTGGGATTTGTAGTTCTGAGGCAAATAAAAAGGGGGGGTGGCCAATGCTGTACTCCAACCTTCGTGTTATGTCATATTTAGTCTTCCAAACCACTCAGCACACATTGGGGCAGTGAGATGCTCAATGCAACATTTAGGTCATGGTCCTAGGGGACAGGAGGCTGGAGGTCATTTTCCCTTGGGGACAGTACTAATGCATAGTTGCCAACAGTCCCGAATTTCCCGGGACATTCCCAGTATTTAGACCCTTGTCTCGGTCTTACCGTGTCCTGAGAAATTTCACGGGAAATTGGCGTTTTCCCAATTTTTTGCCAGAGCTGCTGCTAGGGATCCGGGGCCGGTACTAGTGAATTGTCTCTGCTGTCATTTTACAGAAGACTAGCTCTCGTGAGGAAGAAACAAGAGACAGAGCCCAGGTGGCTGCTCCATTTCTATTGCTACGCATGCCGCACCCCCCTGCTACACCACACCTACAAATGAATACCCCACCCCTTAATTATAATAAGACTCCACCTACAGACAGAAAAGTGTCCCTATAATTTTTTTGAGAATGTTGGCAACTATGCTAATGAGATATGTTGGACTGGGGTCCCTGAGTCGAGAGACTTCACCAATCAGAACTTAATCTGAGCAGGACCCTGCAGTCAGTGCTGTAGTGTATTTAGGATTTGTGCTGCCCTAGGCCTGACTAAACTCGTGCACCCCCAAATTTAAATATGACCCACCCCTTCCTGTTAAGGCCACACCCCTTTCTGTTTTGGACCCGCCCTGAAATTTTCGAGTGGGGACACTAGTTCTGAGGGCCTGGGTGGGGGATCAATGGATTCCCTTTGCATATATTTCCTCTCACTTCCTGTTTGGCTATGGGGCAGGACGTGAAGGGAAATCTCTGAAATGGGTAAGGGGTGGTTAAAAAAAAACCTGACAGGGGCTATAACCCTCCCTTACTTTATCCAAAATTTCTGATAATTTTATGGAGAGGACCAAGAAGCTATAACCATGCCAATGGTGCAGCAGAAAACATATAGAACAGTGAGGAAGGTTTGTGGTCCAGGATGATAAGACAGTCAATATTAAAAGCAGCGCCGCCCCCCCCCCCCACAGTTGCGGAATGCCGGCTGCTTGCATACCGGAAGCAGTGCGGCCATTTTATTGGGGCGCTAGACTAATTTGCCTCTTAGCCCAGTCCGCCCCATAAGACTGGCGCTACACTGACAGTGTAGCGCAAGCCGACAGGGTCTCTTTCCTTGCTGTCCCCTGCAAAGTGCTGCCCTAGGCCTGGGCCTTGTTGGCCTAGGCCAGGATACAGCATTGAGTCAGTGACTCATGCTGGGAAAAAAATTACTACCTGCTCCCCCTTAATACCTGAAATCATGACATTTGGCAAAGGGAAGATGAGATGTCATGTGACTAAAAGCAGAGAGCCAAAAAAGAAGCTCATGTTGGAAGGTGTGTAACAATAAACCTTGTCTTGTGGAATACTCACCTTTCACTATGGCCACAAAACAATGTGGTATTTTGACAAACTTTGCGTGGTATGCTTTCTATAGCCCACATAAATCTTTTCTTCTCCTAGGTCAAAGGTTTTCAAAAGTCCCCTGCTCACATTCCTCCTGAATAATTTATAAATAAAAAATTAAAAGGTTCCAGATCCTTTGGATCTGTAGGATGCAGTCCTCATGCTATCATCTACTGTAACTCCTGACTTTGTCCCACCCCCAATCCCTTCCCATCTGTACCTTCCAAAAAGATGGCCATAGATGACTAATTTTTTTAACTTTTGATCAGGTAGTAGACTGATAAAAAAAAAAAAAAGTATCAAATGGATTCCCCTATCCACACAAGTGAGGTGGAAAGAGGAATCCTCACCACTGCGACACTGTATTCTTATTGTGGGACATCTCCGCTTTCAGAATGCACTGATCAATGGACTAATTGGCTGCAGCCACTAAAAAAAAACACCAGCAGTGTAAAATGTACTCCTTACATTCAATGAGTTCAGTGAAAAAGGTGATGCCTTTCCATGATGGTCAGTGGAGGAATTCATCCTTATAATGTTGATCAGTGAAGGTCCCTTGTACTTTGGTGGTCAGTGAGAAGAATCCTCCTTACATTCGTGGTCAGTGGAAAGGATGCTTCTTACATTGGAGGTCAGTAAGAAGAATGCTCCTTACATTGGTAGTCAGTGAGAAGAATGCTCCTAACATTGTTGATCGGTGTGAAGAATGTTTCCTACATTGATGGTCTGTGGGGAGAACACTCTTTACATTGGGAGTCAGTGAGAAGAATGTTCCTAACATTGGTGGTTGATGGTAAGAATGCTCCTTACATTGTTGGTTAGTGGGAAGAATGTCCCTTACATTGATGGTCAATGGGAAGAATGCTCCTAACATTGATGGTCAGTGGGAAGAATGCCCCATACATCGGTGATCGATGGTAAGAATGATCCATACATTGTTGGTTGGTGAGAAGAATATTCCTTACATTGGTGGTCAGTGAGAAGAATGCTCCAAACATTGGTGGTTGATGGTAAGAATGCTCCATACATTGTTGGTTGGTGGGAAGAATATTCCTTACATTGGTGGTCAGTGAGAAGAATGCTCCAAACATTGGTGGTTGATGGTAAGAATGCTCCATACATTGTTGGTTGGTGGGAAGAATGCTCCTTACATTGGTGGTCAATGGAAAGACAGCTCCTTACATTGTTGGTTGGTGGGAAGAATGCCGCTTACATTGATGGTCAATGAGAAGAATACTCCTTACATGGATGGTCAGTGGGAAGAATGCCCCTTACATTGATGGTCAGTGAGAAGAATGCTCCTAACATTGGTGGTCGATGGTAAGAATGCTCCATACATTGTTGGTAGGTGAGAAGAATGCTCCTTACATTGGTGGTTAATGGAAAGAATGTTCCTTACATTGTTGATTGGTGGGAAGAATGCTCCCTACATTGATGGTCAGTGGGAAGAACGCTCCTTACATTGGTGGCCAATAGAAAGAATGCTCCATACATTGTTGGTTGGTGGGAAGAATGCTCCTTACATTGGTGCTCAATGGAAAGAATGCTCCTTACATTGGTAGTCAGTGGGAAGAATGCTCCTTACATTGGTGCTCAATGGAAAGAATGCTCCTTACATTGGTAGTCAGTGGGAAGAATGCTCCTTACATTGGTGAACAGTGGGAAGAATACTCCTTACATTGGAGGTCAGTGGGAGGAATGTTCCTTACATTGATGATCCGTGTGATGAATGTTTCTTACTTTGGTGGTCTGTGGGGAGAATACTCTTTACATTAGGATTCAGTGAGAAGAATGTTCCTAATACTGGTGGTCGATGGTAAGAATGCTTCATTGTTAGTTAGTGGGAAGAATGCTCCTTACATTGGCAGTCTAAGTGGGGAGAATGACCTGTAAACAGATACCTGAAAAGATCATTGATGTCAGTGGTAGCTTATCTGCGAGGCATGAAGTGCACATTGCTCAAGGAATCCCTAGAAACCTCTAGAGAAGCCATAGGCTTCCACGAAACCCTAGTTGAGAAAGGTTGTTCTAGAGGAAGGTAAAACAACTCCCACTCTAGGTAACTGTGGCCAATTTTTTCTTACGGGAGACAAAAATACTTCCTGACCCCACAGGAAAAATGGGTCATCTTCCTAGGTTAACATACCTCAATATTATCCTTGGGCAGGCATGCAAGGAAATTTCCTTCATATAAAGATCTACAATTATCTTACATTATAATGTCGTGTTACTGTTACTGACAACTTCAATACACACATTTACCTTGTGATATTATTTGCCAGTACCCATACAGGAGTCTGTACAAAATGTGTAGAAGCCCTGGTGTAATCAGAAAACCAATAACTACATTCTATATGCTTCATTTTCACACGCATAATAAATCATAAACTCATAGGCGTGTGCACAGGGTGTGCCAGGTGTGCCCAGGCTAATTACAGCACAGATTCCCCCTACTGCCCTGGCTCCCCCCTTCCCCCTGCAGTGCTACCAGCTTCCCTTCTTTCCCACCAGCTGTTGCTGCAAGGATGTTTTAGGATGAGTGGAGGAAGGGGCCGGTCAATATGTAATTGACCATCCCCTTCCCTTTCTGAATGAACATCGTGAGTGATCAGTAGTGTGTGCTTGAGCTTTGGGGTGCACACCCTAATGCAATACGCTGCACACACCTATGCATGAACTGACTTTCCGCCAACCAACACAGTATTCTCCATTTTTTCCCTTGTGATTGACTTACAGTGTAGCATTACCTGGAAGAAAAGGTTGAGGGCCAATGATTAACAGGTTTGAAAAGCTGTGTATACTATTATATGTGTAATATGAATTATGATAAGTAAACACGTATGTCTGGTTATAATGCTAACCCTTAGCAAGCTACTCTGTGTGTTTTCAGTTCTATCTTTCCTATGCTGCCCCTTTAAGCAGATTTGTGTTTTTCTCAAGGAAATGTGGAAAAGGTTGTAATCCAGAAGTACCCCAAAGCCATTTAATCCCATCTCAGCTCTAAGACGCTGGCAGCCGGCCCTCCCCAAAGCCTTCAAAGTGGCAAAGTGGAAAAAGACGCTGGAATTTGGTGTTAAACACACAAACGGGGCAACGTCCTCTTAGAGGAGGAACATTGTACTTTTTATGAAACTTTTGAGGAGAGTTAGGAATTTTAAACAGGAAGTCCAGATCTCATAAAATCCTTCTTTTATTTCTTTCTTTCTTTTTTATTTTTTTGCACTACTGTTTGTTATAAATTCCGGGCCTGTTTATAATTGGTTGATGGATCACAATCTGACATCCATCCACTAGAAATTGTAAGTGTAGCGGGCTCACCCCTCTCACCCCTTCTTCTTCTCGGCTTGCTGTCTTGTCTAGGGGAACCTGGGAGGAGGGATGAGATCCACCACGGCCCATGTCCTCTTCTGGATAGAGGTGAAGGCCCGAATGTATTTTTCCATCGGGTCGTGTGTATAACCCAGGGTCAAGTCTTTCCTCTAAATGACCCCCCTTTGCTCCCAGTAAACGGAGTTCCACACCACTGAAAAGGTCCAACTCTTATTTATTCTTTAACATCAATAAATCGTCACTAAGCACAGACAGGTTGTGACCAACGAACAGTTCAGTATAGGTGGGGAGTAGGTCAAGGCACAATCCTTAATCAAACAAAACCATTGAGATATCACCAACGGTTATGGCTCACAGTGGCTGTAAATGTACTTCTTTCCTTTTCTGAGTCTCTACCAGCAACTCTGACGAACATGAAACAGGAGTTACCTTCTTTAAGCTGCGGCCCCTGTCAGAGGGAAGACATCCTTCCAAGAGAGTTACCAGAGGCCCCGCCGTCACCGGCAATGCTGCACCGGACTGTTCGGAAGGGTTACACTCCCCGGCCTCCTCGTCTCAGATTCGGGCGCCCAACATCTTAGGGCCCCTCGGACTCCTCCACCCTCGCGGAACCCAGTCGAAGGTACTGGGTCCCAGGCCTCCTCAATAGTACCTCACCCCAGACTAAAGGTGCCTGGGATGGACTCCATCTCCCGATCCGGCCAGGTCAAGGGCCCCCTGTGCCCGAAACTCCGGAACGCCAGCACCCAGGCTGAAGGTGCCTGGGCGCGGCAGTGTCCTCCGACTCTGAACCCCGTGCTCAGGGCGTCCGCCCCCTTTATCTCCTCTCCCCAGCGTCACAGCAGGTTCCCCGCCCCGCTGTAAACCACCAGAAAGGGACAAAAAGAGTACAGTCTTGCAGTGAGGGTTCAACCCCCGGCCCAGGGCAACAGCGCCACCCTCGGACCCCAGGGAACCTCACACCACCAGAGTCCTCCATAAACAATCATCAGTGCATCTGGGTTACACTACCACCCAGATGCTTCCCTTAAATTTAAATACCCGCTACATAAGTATATGGCAGGTCAGAGGATTCGATGCACCCTCTTTGAGCATTTGGCACAAAAATTATGTATATCTGATTTTTTTTCTAACGGATGTAAGTCCCCCAACACATACTATGGGGTTTATTTTCTAAAGGCATAGACTGTGCACACGGCACGTGCACTTGTTCCAGAGGTAAGTAAATGAGATGAAGCTTCACTTTGCAAAGAAAACCCAATCACATGCAAGGAAAATGCATGTCATTTCATTTTTACTTGCACATGATTGGATGATGGAAGTCAGCAGAGCTCTCCCTCATTTAGTAAGCTCTGGAGCAACTGCACTTGCAGAGAGCACAGTCTATTTTCCTTTAGTAAATCAACCCCATTGACTCTGGGAAGGCTTCCCCAAGTGCACATGCACAGTTGGTGTGTCTTGCTTTGCCAACACTAAGTCCAGAAAAGGAACATACAGCTCTTGCCTCCCTTTAAATATCAGTATCCCTCGGAGAGCTCCGCCCACAACTTACTGGGGAAAGGACAAGCAGGGAGTTTTAGCGGTCATGTGACTGCAAAGAAAATTTTTAAATTAAGGTATTTTATGGGGATTTACATTAATTAAATATCAGAAATTGAATAATCCAATACAGAGCTACCATTTGGGACTTAGTTTGGATGTTGCCTTTCCTTCTACTCTAATTTTCAAGAGAACCTATCTACATAACACCTCCTATGTATTTTCAGATCTCTGAATCTTTGGGATCTCCCTGTATAAACCAATTAGGAGCATTTGTTTTTCCATGGTGTAGTACGCACCCAGTGCAATAAAAAAGTGAGTACCCAACAGTGAAGCACACAAAAAAAGTGCACAGGGTATATCATGTGGTCCACCTCCAAAAGTGGAAAGACCCCTACTCTGATCCTCCAGGGCACAAGCCCCTTGACAGGGACTGGGGTACCTGTGGTCCACCTGACCAAAACCAGGCGGACCTTATCCTTCAGGGGACTTGCCGAAGCAAGGTCAACCCAACTACTAGGTGGGTCTCCCCTGAAGGAAGACCTCATGGGAGGGGGAGAACCTGACCACGTTGTAGTGCGCACACACAGAACTAAACACTGGGTGCAGTAAAAAAGTGAGTACACAACAGTAAAGCACACAAAAAAGTGAACAGTGTGTATCACATGGTCCTCCTCCAAAGTGGAAACACCCCAGCCCTGATCCTCCAGGGCACAAGACTCTTGATGGGGATTGGAGCACTCATTGTCCACCTGGCTGAAACCAGTCTGAAGCAAGGTCCACCCAAGTACTAGGTACTATGGTCAGGGAGAACCTGACCAGAAGGCCACATGCCCTTCCCCTCTAGACTTTCAGGGCAGGTTCTAGGACCTACACCCTACTAGTTGGGAGTAAGTAAGTGCTACAAGCTGTGCAAAGTGCAAAAACAACATACAGAGCCACCCACAACTCTTCCCCGAGCTACATCACCAACCTTGTCTCCAAATATCACCCAAACCGTCCTCTCCGCTCCTCCCAAGACCTACTTCTCGCAAGCTCTCTTGTCTCCTCCTCCCATGTTCATCTCCAGGACTACTCTAGAGCTTTTCCCATCCTCTGGAATTCTCTACCTCAGCCTTTCTGGCCATTTCCTACTCTGGCTGCCTTTAGGCGATCCCTGAAAACTCAGGGAAGCCTATCACACCTCTAACTGAATTTTTATCACTTCCACCAGCTCATCACCCCAGTAATAATCTTTTGTGCCAATTGCCACCCTATTAGATTGTAAGCTTTTATGAGCAGGGCCCTCTTAACCCTCTTGTATTTTAATGTATTGTAACTGTACTGTCCTCCTTCTATATTGTAAAGTGCTGCGCAAACTGTTGGCGCTATATAAATCCTGTATAATAATAATAATGATAATAAGTGTTTAGGGGTGCCAAAGTGTGAGACAATGGCTGGCCTTCTAGCTGGTATGGGAATTTCTCTGGTTCCAGCCAAAAGGCCCCCTCTAGAAGGTAGGTGTTGCCCAACGTGAATGTTTTCCGTCACCCCTGGACTGCCATTCCAGGAGCACGAGCACCGCCGGCTACTAATGCAAGGTAGCACGGAAAAACAAAAACACCTAGAACAATTTTTTGTCTTACTCTGCTATGGTTTGGGGTCTCTGGGAGCCACTGGGAGATGTACTGTGTCCATGCCCCACCATTGACAGCTATGACATGCTGAGGAGTGATAGCAATATTTTACTTTTTATTTTTAGAATTGCTCCACAAATTAGGACTTGCTAGCCCAATGAAAAATTCAGCTGGTTGTTTTTGGGTTGTATATGTCATTATTGATATTCATATTGTGTCATGGCATCTGGACCTCCAGTGACAGTTTTTTATTCTTTGTACAAATATGGGCAAAGTTTTCCGTTTTGCTTTGGCTGCTTAACTCTCCTCGGATAATGAAGTTTCTGTCTCTTCCTCCGACAATCAACAGCGCCATTGTCTTGTGTAACGCAGTCTGCCCTTTCTCCTCACAGGTCAAGTTAAGTTAAAGGTCATCTTGTAATCCTAAATCTTAAAAACACAACTGACTGTGAATCCCTTCCTATGACCAGATCATTTAAAAAGAACTGTGCCCAAATTTAAAGCTGAATTCCGGTTTAAAAGCCAAATACACAACTGAACTACACACACGTGTCTTATCTGCAAAAGCATCTGTATTCTGTTCAGCCTGTGCCAAGCAGCACAGCTTGGTCACCAATCTGCTCTTTGCCTGCTGACTGGACAGAGGAGGACCAACAATACTCCTATGCAGTGGCGTCACTAGGGTTGGTGTCACCTGGTGCGGTAAAATATGGTGTCACCCCCCCTGGTCACTGAGCATGAGCAATCCAGGGCACTGAGCAGGCTAGCGCATCAGCACAGCTCTGCCCCCTGTGTAATCCCCTAATGTAACCCCCTGTGTAATCCCCCATATGTTACCCCCCCTGCAATCCCCCTAATGTAACGCCCCCCTGTGCAATCCCCCTATCGTAATGCCCCCCCTGTGTAATCCCCTTAATGTAACACCCCCCTGTGTAATCCCCTTAATGTAACACCCCCCTGTGTAATCCCCTTAATGTAACGCCCCCCCGTGTAATCCCCCTAATGTAACCCCCCTGTGTAATCCCCCTAAAGTTACCCCCCTGCAATCCCCCTAATATTACCCCCCTGCAATCCCCCCCTCTGTATACCTCCCCTCCCTACATTTACAGACCTCAGATCAGTGCAGCTCTGTACACACGAATGTCCCTCTTCCTAGGCTCCTCCTCCTGTTGTGGATATACTAACAGTGTGGAGGAGGAGCCTAGGCATCGTCGGTCTGAGGAGTGTAATTGTGATAGGACACTGGTGCCTCTCCCCGCCTGCCTGTCACAATTGCCTTTGCCGATCGCAGTGCCGGTTCCCGGAGCATGAGGACATGCGGGCGCCAGGCACTGGACTATGGCACTCCGGAGCTGTCTGCCTCTGCCAGCCTCACCATTCTTTCTCCTCCTCCCTTACACAACGGAGTGTGCAGGGAAAGGAGGAAGAGGAGAGAGCTGCGGCCGGCACAGCGCCTCTCAATGGAGTGCTGTGCCGGGTGACGGGTGTCACCCCTCTGGTGGGTGTCACCCAGGTGCGGCCTGCACCCCCCGCTCCCCCCTTACAACGCCTCTGCTCCTATGAGGCCCTGCTTTGTTAAATTTACTCTCTTCTCATGTCAGCAAGCTCCAAGTGTTAGATTGGCAACACTGCGCTGAGTATTGAAGCCGATTGGCTTAAACAACTGTTCCTTCACCTCTCTATCAGAGTACTGATTTTCTGGGGATCACAGGAAGCTAATATAAAAGTAGTTGTAGTTACTTATATTAGTGGCATTTAAAAAAAATCCATAGTAAACTATAATGGCTGTGAATTAATTTTATTTCGGCTTGATACATTTTAAAACGTATGTTTTACATCTGCTTACTATATATATATATATATATATATATATATATATATATATATATATATTTATAAATATGTATTCCAAGGTGCACCAATAACACTAGTTTCACAAAGCCTTATAGGGTTGCTACAAATAAAGAAGTAGTAGTAGTTCTGTACCTTCAGGCTGTCTCTCTAATTCAAAATCTGTACAGTGCTATACAGAGCAAGGAGATAGGAAGCTCTTCTGATTTTTCAGGCTTTCTTTCCATCAAAGGAGTTAAGATTAGCCTGGTATGCCAAAAGGGAGTCTATACTTCCACCTGCTGGCTGGAAGTTGTAAATATGACCGAATCATATGCAATATTTCATATTTACCTGACTAAAAAAGGAAAATATTTTTAAAGATATTGTATTATTGTATAACATAATTTCTAGATATAATATATACAAAAGCTTTGTACAGTCCCTTTTTATCACCTGGTTTTAGCTTTTAATTTGGGGGATTGTTTTAAATTGATGAGAGTAAAGACTTTCATCTTTTTTGTTTACAATGGGAGAGCAGCTGATATTCAAACCTTGTGCCACACACTCACAGACTCGCAGACTATGGGGCTGATTTACTAAAACTGGAGAGTGCAAAATCTGGGGCAGCTGTGCATGGTAGCCAATCAGCTTCTAACTTCAGCTTATTCAATTACGCTTTGACAATAAAAACCGAACACTGATTGGTTTCTATGCACAGCTGCACCAGATTTTACACTCTCCAGTTTTAGTCAATTATCCCCTATGTATCTATCACAGCCACCTGCCAAGGGGTCAACAACCATTGGAGAAGGGATGCAGAGTGAACAAGCCCTTAAAGCAAACCAAGACAAAGTAACAGATACACCTTAATCCCTTTCTCTCCCCAGCAACATATGGCCAAAGGTAAGATAACACTTCTCCCAGTTATTGAGGCTTTTCAAAAGAGTGAAGGCTGTCATGGCCACAAAGGGGATGGGGCTCCATATCAATGTCAATGGTTTTGGAATTAGCTGCCCATCAAGGTTGTACAGCTGTGAGGTGTTCCAAACCTCTGGCCATACAGAGTACTTACTTTTCCTTTGCTTCCCTGCTGCTCCGTTCAGCGCTGGGAGCCAAAGGAAAGTAAATTCTAGCCCATTACAGGTATGGGTGAACATATGATTCACTCCATAATGCTTGACCAGTCAGCACTGTTACATGTGAAGTCCATAGTCCTGTGTAAATTGCAACTTCAACAATCTGTAGCTTTAACACATGACCTTCCTTTTGCTCTCTGCCACTAAGCTAAATAGCAGTGGAGTGAAACCGATGTAAGTATATGTGTTGTTATCTGGATTAAGCCCTGGTTCACACTGGTGCGATTTGACATGTCAAATCGCATGTCAAATCGGCGAAATTTGCCGCAAATTGCGGCCAATGGCACCGTCCTAATCGGTGCGACGCCGCATCTGCGGCGCTGCACCGAATACAAAAAGTAGTTTCTGTACTACTTTTTGCGATTTCAGCCGCGATTTACATTGACATCTGTTTCAGATGTCTTTGAAATCGTGGCTGAAATCGGGACTGCCAGCGGGAGTGAAATCGTGCGAGTTCAGCTGAACTTGCAGGCTTCACTCCCGCAGCCCCAGTGTGAACGTGGGCTAAAGTCAACTTGTGCCCCATACAGTGGAAAGCACAGCTTCACAGATTCTTACATCAGTTGGGTCTAGGGTTGCCCCCTCATCCTTTTAAAACTGAACACATATGAATTACACAGGTTCTGTGGCTGATTAAGGTTGTAATTAAACTCACTTTGTGCTTTATCTGCATTCAATTAGCCTCAAAACCTGTGTAATTCATGTGTTTGGTTGTAAAGGGATGAGGTGGCAACCCTAGTTGGGTCTCTGTTGGAGAGATCACCTGATTTCCTGATTCTGTGGTGATTATAATTGGGTCCCACTCTCATAATATAGAGAATGCTAGGGGAAGGAGGGACACCACAAGGTGGGCGCCACGTCACCACTACCTCCAAGATGTGCATGACCAGATTCTGCAAGAATCGCCATTTGCACCCTCAAGAGATATAAGAAACTAAAGCTGATGGCCCACCAAACTAAACCTACTTCTATAATATTCCTTTCCCTAATTACTAGCTAATTCTGAGTAAAGATAAACATGTGATTCATTCCATAGTGCTTAACCATTTGGCACTGTCACATGTGAGGTCCACAGTCCTGTGTAAGTTGCAACTTCAGTGACCTGTAGCTTGGACACATGACCCTCCTTTTGCTGTCGGTCACTGAGCTAAATGGCAGTGGAGTGAAAGCAAGGTCAATATATGTGTCCATGGAGATCTGCATTAAAGTCAACTTGTGCCCCACAAGTACAGTGGAAAGCACAGGTTCACAGATTCTTACATTTCTTGGGTCTCTGTTGGTGAGATCACCTAATTTCTTGGTTCTGTTGTCATTATAATGGGGTCCCACTCTAATAATATGGAGAATGCCCAAGGTGGGCCATGTCACCATACCTCAATATGTGCATGACCAGATCCTGAAGGGATCACCATTTGCACCCTCTCTAAAGGTGATGGCCCACCAAAACTTAACTTACTTCTATATTATACCTTTCCCTAAATACTAGCTAATTCCAGCTATGGATGAACATGTGACTCACTCTATAAGGCTTAACCAGTTGGCACTGTCCATAGTCCTGTGTAAGTTGTAACTTCAGCAACTTGTAGCTACTGAGTTAAATGGCAGTGATGTGAAAGCAAGGTAAGTATATGTGTCCATGGGGGTCTGGATTGAAGAAAACTTGAGCCCCATACGGGACAAAGCACAAGTTCACAGATTCTTACATCTCTTGGTCCTCCATTGTTGGATCGCCGAATTTCCTGGCACTGTGGTCATTATAAATAGGTCCCCATAACATAGAGAATGTTAGGAGAGGGAAAGACACCCCAAAGTGGGCAAAGTCACCCATACCTCCAAGACATGCATGACCAGATCCTGAAGGAATCGCTAATCTCCACCCTCACTAAAGGCGATGGCCCACCAAAAGTCAACCAGCTTCTATAATATGCCTTTTGGGCAGACAGACCCTTTAACAGAAGTTGCTACAAATACCTCAATCTCCTGTTCAGAGCACAAAGTGTTACTTCTTCTTCCCACTCTCCTGTGACTTGGGATCTTTCCATCTGTTTAAAGTTTTCTTAGTCTACAAAGTGATTTTCCAGAAGTGGATATTTCTGCAGCCAGTGAAAGGCTGTGAGAGACGTGTGTATATATTATGTGTACTGTATGTATAATATTGCTGTAATTTAAACCGCCACCTCCTCAGAGCCTCTATTACTCCCATCCTGTGTATCTGCCTTCTTAGATCAGAGCGGGAATTAGCGCCTGTGTATTGTCAGTTTGTAGACCGTGACCGTCAGTGTCCGATGATAACCGTATAGCAGAGAACTGAGCAAGACTGGGTGCCTGCTAACACATGAGCATTGGGTACTGTCTGGGAGACTAGCAAACTAGGATGGAACTTTTCTGGAGGTCTCCATATAGGTTTATGTGTATAAGATGAAGCTTTGCTTTAGGATCAGATCGTAAGTTTTGAAACTAGTCTCATACAGGCCTCAACTGAGCAACTATTTCCCTGCCTTCCATTTACCTCTTCTAGCACTCTTGTGGGTTGTGTCATCCACATCCTTAAATCTGTTTGGTAACTGCAGTTACCAGCATCCCCTTCCAGCCAGTAGCCCTGTACAGGTGTGGAACCTTTAATCTTCACTTTCTTAGGCTATTTTTGGTCAAATCATGGGCATCTGTACAGACCTGACATTGGAACTTGCCCTTAGTTTTTGGATACCCTGGTGAGTATCCCCTAAGGCAGGAGTGCCCAACCTTTTGAAGAGTGAGGGCCACTTGGTAACCGATCGTGGGCCACAATGAGCAGAGCGGGTGGATGGCATGTCCTTGTATACTCTGCATATGCAGAGTGGACACGGACACAG
Organism: Rana muscosa; assembly: GCA_029206835.1. Taxonomy (NCBI): domain Eukaryota; kingdom Metazoa; phylum Chordata; class Amphibia; order Anura; family Ranidae; genus Rana; species Rana muscosa. The sequence continues at coordinate 6,964,796 of CM055125.1, forward strand.
CCTACTATACACTTTTTTTTTGCGGATCGGATTGGAGGTAGGACACAGGTCGGTTTATGTCTGCCACTACTTAGAGGTGAATGGAGGGTCCAATTGGTCGGACTGTCAGACTGCCCGTGTGAAAGGGGCCCAAGGCTGCTTTCACACGGATGCGCTGCAGTTTACCAGCACCGCGGGTGAAACTCAGTGTACCTTTGGCTTTCCTGCACTTTGCAATAGACTTCTATTATATTCTGCAGGTGTGGTGCACGTTCAGAAAGTTTACCAAACTTGCAGGTAATAACAGAAGTCTATGGCTCAGTGCAGGTAACCCGCAGGTAAACTGCTCTGCACCTGCGGATCAGTTTGAAAGCAGCCCAGTAACCACTGCAGAACAGATATGCCCAAATATACACCGTGATTTTAGAAATAAACTGACCTTAAGGCCCCTTTCACACTGAGGCGCTTTGCAGGCGCTATTGCGCTAAAAATAGCGCCTGCAATGCGCCCCAAAAAAGCCGCTCAATTGTATCCAGTGTGAAAGCCCGAAGGCTTTCACACTGGAGCGTTGCACTTGCAGGAGGGTAAAAAAACTCCTGCAAGCCGCATCTTTGAGGCGCGATAGGAGAGTAAAAATACCGCTCCTATAGCGCCCCTGTCCATTGAAATCAATGGGGTAGCGCCTCCAAAACGCCCGCAAAACGCCGCAAAGAGGCGTTATTGCGGGCTTTTTTAACCCTCTTTCGGCCGCTAGCGGGGGTTAAAATCACCCCGCTAGCGCCCGCAAATCGCGGCAAAAACGACAGTATAGCGGTGCTAAAAATAGCGCCGCTATACCGCCAGCTCATCCAGCGCCTCAGTGTGAAAGTAGCCTTAATAACAGTATTCTATTCTATTCCATCCCAGAGCAGGAGGTCGCGGGCCACATCAGAGGGCTCTGCGGGCCACATGTGGCCCCCGGGCCACTGGTTGGGCACCCCTGCCCTAAGGGATAAGAGCACCAAACTTACATCCAACTCTTTTGCTGCATTCACTAACACTGGTGTAACCTGCTCTCCTGAAACTTATCAAGCAGTAAATCACAATGCAGTTTTATCTGATATCTTCTCACCTCCATTAAAGCACAGGCAGAATCCTTAAAGGGGTTGAAAAGGTTCATGTTTTTTTCACCTTAATGCATCCTATCTTTGTCCAATGGCTCCAAATCCAAATCCTGTCCTAGAAATTTAAGTAAGCTATCTTGTAAACAGCAAAATTAGTAATCTCAGCCAGTTGGCGATCCACCATTTTTAAATTGCTTAACCTAAATCCAGGACAGATAATGTTATGATTTTGGAACGTTTGACTTTCCTCTTGGATGTCCTCAAATATGGGACAAATATATACACACTAACCTGGGATACTTACCACATTGACACCTCTATATTATCTTAACCTTTAAGAGTGGGGCATTTGCTATCGTTCATAAGGCCAAACTGATTTTATATGGTAATAATTTAATTCCAGTTTGTATGTTTCTACTATTTAGTACAGAAGGGGCGTTCGGTAGGGGAAGGGGGCAGCCTCCATTTTTGATTTGCTTACTAGCCTGTGAGAGGTCACCACAAGCAGAAGTAAAATTAAGGTAAGTTAGTACTTTTTATCAGTCTATGCCAGGGGTTGGCATTTCATTTATCAAGGGGCCACATGAGAAACTGGGGCGGCCATATTAAATCTGGTAAGCTAGCACCTTCTTGGGCCAAACTTACATAGAGACGCAAGAGCAGTCTTTCTATAGGAACCCCATGAGGGTATTTATATATTCCCTCCACTGTTATGCACGCTCCCGGTGTGTGACGTCCTTCTGCAGCAGGGCAGAAGTTAAGGTTGACCAATGGGGGCGTAGGCTCTGCCCCTTAACTTTGGTGTGGAGAGCGGGACTTGGCAACACCTCCCCACATTCCCTCATCCACATCATCATATCCTTGTTGCCTCCCTCCTATGGTCAGTACCAGTCCCTCAAGGAGCAGCGCCACCCCTCCTAAATGGCTGAGGCCACTCGGAAATGGTGGAAGTGTGACTGACACCATCTTAACGACTGGGGGACAAATGAGGGAGGAAGCACAGCCGCCATCTTGTTGACTGGCCGGCCTGGATCTAGGAAGTTCTAATTTCTGATTGACCTCATGTGGGCTGGACATGGGAAGCCAAAGGGCCGTAAAATGCCCAGGTCTGGTCTATGTCCTGAGGGAATAAGGAAAAGCAGGGTTGATGAGTGGGCATAATTTATGATGTTTCAAGCCCTCTGTCAATTTAAACAAATACTGATAGGATTTGGGGTCTCTATTAGGATGTGTGAGCAAACAAAATTGACAACCTACTTCTTATAATGCTAGATAGGGGCTGCGATACAGAAGTTAAAATGTCAAATTTGCATGCTAGTTCCAGGACAATGTATTAAGAGGGTTTTTAGTTCTCAGCAAAGGAATAGTGTGTGTGATACATTAGCCTGGGTAGTAGTATTTCAAAATTGGGGTCTGAAAGCGGATGCTTACAACTTTCTCTTGAAATCACTTTCTCTTGATCGGTATTATTTAAAGCTTGAACTCTGTAAAGATATAAAGGACATAGTATTTTCTACATGGAGGCGGTGTATACACCTGATTGTGGCCCAGTACCAGCCTCTTGCAGTTCCAGAATAGCAGAGCCCAGACTGGAATAGGAAAGGGCAAGGCTGAGAACCAATCGGGTGTGCTTCATTGCTAATGTCAACAAGAAGAATACTGATAGGAGGAGAGAGCAGTGTAACAGAAAGATTAATTTATCAGTCTGTTGCTTCTCCTTTCACTGTCACGGGATGGGAGAGGGGTAAGACCTGTAAGTGTAAAATCAGGTCTCCTGGCCTGCCAGATATGGCTGTGCTTTGTGGCAGAGCTGAGTAAATCTCAGGATGGAATGGGCAGAAATACAAATCCTTTTGGTTGGCAAAAACAACCACCTTATATTTTAGCTGTGTATTTGGCTTTTTGTCTGGTGTTCAGCTTTAAAGTGGTTGTAAACCTCTGACATGAAAAATGAACAAACCATGTCCCTTTATAGTGTGTACTTGTCTTAATCCAAAGCCCATGCTGTGATTTTTGTCTCCTCTCTCATTCCTCTACTATCTACATGAGTCACTTCTGACAAGTTATCCCAACACCAAATATTCTCGGGAGATTGCCCCGCTCCCCTCCAGCACACAGATGGAGATTGACAGCCTCGGATGTGCATGTTTCCCTATGAGACTCTATAGAGTGGGGCGTGCCCATTTCTTTTATTGAGGTCTCAGATTACACTCAACTCTCTGCTCTATGCTGTGCAGTGTAACATCGGAACCCCACCTCCTGCCTTCTGGAGCTGAGAACAGCCTTTGATCTGTGTGTATTAAAAGGCTGTAGAGAAGAGAGTGTTGCAGATAAACAGTTACAACTTATGTAGGAGGATTTGTTTTATCTGTGTGTATCACCTGAGGCCGGTCAATTCACTGGGTATATGGAAGGGTTTACAACCACTTTAAAGATAAGAGGAGTTTCAGGTAGCCCTTGCATGTTATAGGACTACAACCCCTCCCATGTTTGATCCAAATCTGTCACTGTTGGCCTATCAGACTTTTTGTGCGCTATATACGCAGGGTCGCAGCGCCTTAAAAGCCCATAAAAACGAGTTACCATTATAGTCTATGGAACTCTTCAAATCAATTAAAATTTTAAAAAAATCCTGCTAGCTGCATCCTTTGTGCGATTTGATAAAAATGCACTTTACATTCTAGTCAATGGCAATACATGGAAAATGCACTAAAAAAGCAATACATGTGCGTTTCTCAAGTTACATGTCCAAATTTCCAACAAACTTGGACACAACCCATAAAATAGGGACAGGAAATTACAAAAATAAATAAGAAATAAAAACCACGTAATACGCTTACAAAATGCAAAAAACGTGTTTCATTTTAATGCAACACATTAAACACGCTCTAAAAACACATTATACACATGTGTGTTTTCTAACACGATGATGCGAACAGACTCTTCATTTTTTCCCGTACCAGCCCGGGTCTCAGGGAGGAAAGGAGCCCGCCGTGGAATATCGTGACTTTAAGTTGGGGGGAGGGAGATGCAGAATCCGTATTTTGCTTATGTAAAGCTGTAGGTATTTGTTTACATTGTTCCGCCTCTTGCGTGGTGGGATGGCCCACAGCTCAGACTGCGGAAACTATTTCTAATTATTCCCAAGCTTTCAGACATTTATGCATTTAATTGTGGTTTATTATTAACTAACGTAAGAGGGCAGAATGTGAGATCCGCTAAAGACAAGAACAGACATTAACAATAGACACCATTCCTTTTGTTTGTTTTTCCCTGAAATTCCCCTTTGTATTCATTATAGTACATAGTGTGCTGCTTTCCAGAATTATCCATCTACTGCCGGGGTCCCCAGACTTTTCAGTATGAGGGCCACATTGTACCTTTTATGGATAGTTGCAGGTCGAAAAAAAAAATCCTTGAAAAAGACACCCCATCAGAGGGCCTCCCTTACATCAGAGTCCCCATAAGAGTACTCCCTTACATCAGGGACCCCATCAGGACCCCCTCTTACATCATGGTCCCCATTAGAGCCCCCCTTACATCAGTGTCCCAATCAGAGTGCCCCTTACATCAATGTCCCTATCAGGGTCTCCATCAGAGTCCTTCCTTACATCATGGTCCTCCCTTGCATCAGAGTCCCCATCCGAGTTCTTCTTATATCATGGTCCCCATTAAAGTCCCTCCTTACATCAGTGTCCCAATCAGAATCCCCCCTTACATCAGTATCCCATCAGAGTGCCCCCTACATCAGTGTCCATATCAGAATCCCCCCTACATCAATGTCCCTATCAGGGTCTCCATCAGAGTCCTTCCTTACATCATGGCCCCCCCCCCTTGCATCAGTGTCCCCATCAGAGTTCTTCTTACATCATGGCCCCCATTAGAGTCCCCCCCTTACATAAGTGTCCCATTCAGAATTCCCCTTACATCAGTATCCCCATCAGAGTGCCTCTTACATCAGTGTCCCAATCAGAATCCCCCTTACATTAATGTCCCAATCAGGGTCTCCATCAGAGTCCTTCCTATACATCATGGTCACCCTTTACATCAGTGTGTCCTTTAGAGTTCCTCTTACATCAAGCTCCCCATCAGAGTCCCCCTTACATAAGGGTCCCCATCACTGTCTACCTTACATTAGGGACCCCATCAGAGTCCCCACTTACATCAGTGACTGCATCAGAGTCCTTCTTACATCAGGGTCCCCATTATAGCATTTCTTAAATCAGGGTTCCAATCAGAATCCCCCTTAACCCAGGGTCCCCATCATAGACTCCCTTACATCTGTGTCCCCATCAGAGTTCCCTTTACATCAAGGTTCCAGTTCTGTATCAGAGTCCCCCCTTACATCAATGTCCCCATGAGAGTCCCCCTTACATCAGTGTCCCCATCAAAGTTCTTCCTACATCAGTGTGCCAATCAGAGTCCCCTCTTACATTAGTGTCCCTATCAGGGTCTCCGTCAGAGTCCTTCTTTACATCAAGGTCCCTCTTTTCATCATTGTCCCCATTAGAGTCCCTCTTACAACAGGGTCCCTATCAGAGTCCTTCTTACATCAGGGTCCCCATTACAATATTCCTTAAATCAGGGTCCCCATCAGAGTCCCTTTTTTTACATCAGTGTCCCCTTTAAAGTCCCCCTTACATCGTAGTCCCCCATTACATTGGAGAAGATAAAGCGGAGACCATAGACAGCCTCTGCTCACCTTAATCCTCAAACTCTGCACAGGATACATCACTAATCCTAGCTGTGGGTTGGATAAAATCTTGTAGTGGGCTGGATGTGGCCCACGGGCCTTTACTTTGGGGATCGACAGGTCTACTGGTCTCATTGTAGTGTTATTACTGTGCTGATTGAATATGACTTTGGTGGGAAAAAAAAGAGGCAAAGAAAACTTCTCCGGAAGATCATGTGAACATTCCTCCAAACATTATGGCCCCTTTCACACTGGGGCGTTTTTCATGCGGTTTAGCGCTAATATTAGCGCTATTATACCGCATGAAAAATTCCTGCCCTGTAGCCTTCAATGTGAAAGCCTGAAGGCTTTCACACTGAAGCGGTGCGCTAGCAGGACCGCTCCAAAAGTGTGTTCACCGCTCCTTTACCATGGCTGCCCATTGAAATCAATGGGACACCGCGGTAATACCGCCCGCAAACCGGCGGCAATAGCCGCGGTTTGCGGGCGGTATTAACCCTTTTTCGGCCGCTAGCGGGGGTTAAATTCACCCCCCTAGCGACCGCATACCGCGGTAAGAAAGACGGTATAGCATCGCTGCAAATCGCGCTGCTATACCGCCACCGCTCCTGCCCGCCCCAGTGTGAAAGGGGCCTATGTGAATAGGAATTTACCAGTTACCGTAAATAGAAAACAATAATATTACACAGGATTCATATACCAACAACAGTTTGCTTAGCTCTTCGCAATATGAAGGGAGACAATACAGTTAAAATAAGGTTCAATACATGAGGGTTAAACTGGCCATAAACCAGTAGACTTTGGGTTGAAATCTTTTAATTTTCGGAACGTTCTTCCAATTTTCCAATGGTTATTGGGGTCAAATTGGGGTCTGTTATCAAATGTAGTGACGAGAAAATTCCAAAGAGCCAGATGGAAAAATTTTCTCGCATGAAGAAAAATCTAACTGTTAATGAGGTTTTCGTTCAGGAAGAATTGTACATATCATAATGTGCATGGTTTAGAGGCGAAATAATCCTGTTTAATACACCTGGGATTCCATTCAAGTGGCAGGTATGGATTAAAATTTTAGGGGCTTCCGAACAAAACTAGTTAAATGATATTCCACTGGCGTATGGCCTGCTTTCGAAAGGCCCTGCTCATGAAATTTTAAAACCTAAAGAGGGGGGGGGGGTGATACAAAAGTTAATAACTGTCCGGGGATCAGTTAAGAAAGTCAAATCCCAGCTGTCAAGTAGAGGTGGGATTGGCTTCACTGAAGAAATTCATTTTCAGGGATGGTCAAAAGGTTAACAGAATAGGAGATAGCTGGACATATTAGGGTAGGGAGCTCCAGAAGGAGGGGATATGCTCTGGAGAAGTCCTGGTGGTGAGCATGGGAGGAGGTGACAAGGGGGCTAGAGAGCAGGAGGTCTTGTGAGGAACGAAGAGAACAATTTGGTTGGTAGTTTGTGATGAGGTTGGTGATGTAGCTTGAGCCTGAGTTGTGGATTGCTTTGTATGTTGTTAGTATTTGGAATTTTATTTGTTGTGTGATCAGAAACCAGTGAGGAAGAGAAATAACAATGAATTATGAGATGAGAAAGAGGGATCCCTTCCAGCATAAGTTTGTAAGCAAAGGACACCCCCCTGCCATGACCCCAGTTAGGTGGACCATGAAGAATGAATACCCCTAAATGATCCCCCTGACTAGGGTTGCCACCTTTTCTTCAAGTCAAACCCGAACACTTTAGCGGCGCACAGCAATTTTTTTTAATTCAGATATTTTGCTAATAAATAACATTTCTAATCATGTGAAATTAATAACAAGAGTCCCCCTATACATCAGAGTCCACAGAGTTCTCCTTTTACATCTGAACCCCCAGAGTTCCCTTTCACTGTAAGGGGGGACTCTGCAGACTCTGATGTAAGGGAGAACTCTGGGGACTCTGACATAAGGGATGCTCTGGGAACCCTGATTTAAGGGGGAGCACTGAAAACTCTGATGTATGGAGAGAACTCTGATGTAAGGGGGAACACTGTGACCTCCGGTGTAAAGGGGACATTTGATGTAAGGGGTGCTCTGAGAACCCTGATTTACCTTAGTGTACTCACTCAGAGGCAGCAGAGAGAAGGGGGGAGACTTCAGTCACAGACAGGTATGGATGGTGAGCTCACTCACCCCTTGACAGTCTTCACCTCTCATCCAGATGTATCTGAGGCTGATGGACTTCAAATTTCCAGCCCCCACTCCCCTTTTCTGAGGCACAGCCCTGGGGATTGGAGTGTGGGCAGACACAGAGGGGTAGGGGCAGGAGGAAGAGGTGCAGATCGAGCCCTCTCTCCTCTACAGTCTGTGTTTGTGTGTGTGTGTGTGTGTGTGGGGGAGATTGTTAGTGCTGGCTTTGGGTAGCATGAAAGAGAGTGTAACAGACACTCTCAGCTTAGACAACTGCAGCCAGCAACCCTGCTGGGAGGCCTTAGTCCAGTCTGAATAATGTGTCAGGGCTTCAGTCTCAAACCCGGACGCATGATTCCAAACCCGAACTGTCCGGGTGAATCCTGGACAGGTGGCAACCGTAACCCTGACCTGTCTGCAGCTACGCGGCCCCATACACAACAAACTGCGACGCATTGTGTATTCTAACACCTTTCTATCAGAACAGCATTAACTTTTTTCAGCAATTTGAGCTCCAGTTGCTCTTCTATTGGATCGGACGACCCAGGCCAGCCTTTGTTCCCCAGATACATTAATGAGCCTTGGCCACCCATGACCCTGTTGCCATTGTGCCGGTTTTCCTTCCTTGGACTACTTTTGGTAGATCCTGACCACTGCAGACTGGGAAGTGGGAACATCCCACAAGAGCTGCAGGTTTCGAGTTTCTCTGAACCAGTCGTCTAGCTGTAACTTGGTATTTGGCAAAATCCCTCATATCCTTACGCTTGCCCGTTTTTATTGCTTTCAACACATCAACATGTTCACTGCCTAATATATCCCACCCACTTTCAACACTTTCAAGAGCCGTTGTCAGGAGATAAGTGTTATTCACTTTACCTGTCAGCGGTCCTAATATTAAAGCTGATTGGTGTACATTGTGGACATAAACGGTGCTAAATGAAGTTCTTCTATTAAAGCGGATCTCCCCCACCACCCCCCTTTTTTTAACCCCTGCTTACCTGGTTGTGGGTCCTGCACCATTAAGGTACTCACCTTCCTAGCGGATCCAGCGTTCTCCTGCTGAGATCTGCTTCTTTTCTGCGCCCTGCTCCGTCCCACACCACCATCTCAGTCCCACACCACCATCTCAGTCCCACACCACCATCTTCTGGGTTCAGCCGGTGGCTTCCTGATGACGCGCCACCTGGCTCTGCCCCCTTCTCCTCTTAATGAAGGACCGGAGAGTTTTCATTAAAAAAAGAAAAAAAAAGGCCAATTTGAACAGCAGAGGGGAGGAGGGGTTGAGAGAAGGCAAAATCCTGTTGAGAGTGAAGATCCACTTTAAGTCTTTAAGTCCCCCCCCCCCAGTTCAGTTATAGATGGAGTCCCCCACTGGCTTCTGTCTTTGAGCCTCCAGAAGCTGCATCTCTCTGTCATAGCTGTGGATCTATCCACTCCTCTTCTATTGATAGTGTAGCGATACCCCCAGCTAAGAGAGCCGCTGGTCTGATGTTTCGGGCCTGTAACACACCGCTGTCAACCCCCAGTAATCGGCTCTACCCTCCCTTGGCACAGCTAGTAGGGGAAGATAGGATTGTGAGACCTGTAACTTTAGGTCACACAATCCGGCAACAAAGGCACAAAGTCATATTATATAACTGACATTAACCGTTTCCTCGGCAAAGTAATCACACCAACAACTTGTCTGCTTAATCCTGGTACTTTTACTGAACGAAATGTTTAAGCAGATAAACTGTATACATTAGAATATGCAGTGCCCTGCAATAAAAGGTATTCAGCAAATAAACAGATATACAATTCTGTACACATACAACTAACGGCCCCCGCTTGCAGCTCCCCTCCCTCGTGGGCAAGATGGCTCCCAGCAATGACTAAACTTAGAAGTCAGGCCTGACTGTTCTATGTGTAAGTTCCGTGGAGATGGATCTTCGCTAGCAAATGGTGGTGCACTTTTGGAGACAAATTGTAATCCACAGGAATAGGTACTTGTAAACTTGATGAATAAAATAAAGTCACTAATGCTACTCAATGCACTGTCCCTCCGGCGTGCAGATGCAAACTCTAAATGGTGGGTCCCGAACAACAAACACTGGGCCTAGAGATCCTGTACTAATCTCTGAGCAGGTGCTCTCTCACCCAACCGGACCAGTCCACATCCGTATCTTCCGTAGCTGTGTCTCGGTACACAGGTTCCACGACACCCGGGTCTTCGGTCCTCCTGGAAGTAGTAGATGGGTAGCAGGATGAGACGTCCCTCAGGCTCCTCAGTGGAAACGGAAGGCTCTTTGGAAACACAAGGCCTAAACTTCAGGCCCTGTCAGGAACAACAGACTCAGCACAGAGTTCCACTTGCTGGGCGGGCGATGTCCAAAGAGACCGAACTACGGCCCACCCTTCAGTTAAATAGCCCACCCCAGCAGTCCTTGCGCGGGGCAATGCACCCTGGGTATGGTAGTCTCTGGGTTCTTAAAGCAACACCCCGCTACAATAGTATAAAACAAATTACAGAAAAGGTCTGAACTGCTCAGACATGGGAACCCAACCAGATATCTCACCAACATTAGTCGAGAGATAGACCGTCAGATGGTTGAAGTACACATCTAATGCAATTTTTTTGGGGGGGGGGGGTGAAAAAGGTAGAACCTTATTCAGGTTATCATTACTGTCTCTGTCCCCACTGGGGAGATTCATCCTCTCTCTTTATTCTGGAGGCCATTGTTTTTTTAGGTAGAAAGTGATGGGGAATCCAAATTGATACAATTGTCACCAGAACAGAAGTGGAGGGGACATCTTCCAATCGGGGCACCCATTTTGGTGACAACTGACCAACAGAAGAATTCCCCTTTACTTTAGCGAGACCCAAAAAATGCCCAAAAGTGTAAGAAGAGGACATAAAGCAGTTTACGGTCTTTATCCTCACCGGGAAGATTTCGCTTTACTTCCAGTCCCAGAGCCACAACCGGAAGTGAGATGAAGGGGGAGATTTACTAAAGCTGGAGCACACGGAATCTGGTACAGACGTGCAAAGTAACCGATCAGCTTCCAAATTTTATTATCAAAGCTGAAGTGAAAAGTTGATTGGTTACCTTGCACGGCTGCACTAGATTCCGAGGGCTCCAGTTTTAGTAAATTTCCCACTTCATCTCGTTTCCTGTTGTTTTTCCAGGACAGAAAGTAAAGCGAAATCTTCCCAGTGAAGATAAAGACCCTAAAGGGAATGTTCTGCTTTATGTCCGTTCCTCTTACACTTTATGTCCCGTCCTCTTACACTCCTCTTACACTCCCGTCCTCTTGCTTTATGTCCCGTCCTCTTAAACTTTTGACCATTTTTTGGGGGGGACAGGGGTGGGGTACCAATATTTGGTAGGTACCCACTCCTACTTCTAGTTGGATAACCTAGACAATTCCACCGGAAGTTCGCCCCCCACCTGTCGACACTTTGTGGACACATCACAGGTCCCATGAGGTTGCGGGACCATTCACACAGCACAGTGTGGGAAGCTGGTTGTGAAGCCACAAGGAGTCACAGTTGGCTTCCAACACTAAACATGACGGCTCCGGGGGAATTGAAGACCTGCGAAGAAGCAGGCCTGGTGAGAATGGTGCTGTATCCGTGGAAAGGTAAGGGTCCTTATTAAAAGTCAGCAACTACACAGTATTTGTAGCTGCTGATGCTTAATTTTCTGCAAACACCCTGAAGATCCTATTTAAGAAGTAATTTAAATCTGAACTCTAGGAAAGGCAAATATTGTCTAAATACATTAGGCCCCTTTCACACTGAGGCGTTGAAAAAACGCTCAAAAATTATAGGATTTTGTACCTCTATTTTACCGTGATTTTACCGCGTTTTTACCGCGATCGCGGTAAAAACACGGTAAAAACGCATAGGCGTTAGCGCTATTTTTTAACATAACGCTTATGCGTTTTTACCGCGAATCCCATTCATTTCAATGGGGATAGGCGTTTTTACAGCGCTATTTTATGCGCCCTAAAGTTGGTCTAAAAAAGCTGTTTGCAGGATTTTTTTCAATGCCCAGCCAGCACAACGCCTCAATGTGAAAGCCCTCAGAGATTTCACATTGAGAATGCTGGGGCAGGATTATTTCAGGCGTTATTACAGCGCTATTTTTACCGCGAAAACGCGGTAAAAACGCCTCAGTGTGAAAGGGGCCTTAGTCATGTGTATTCTTCTTGAATCTTGGTGTGCTTTGCGTATTTCCTCCAGATCTGTGCAGTAATCCAGTGTGAGACTTTTCCTTCCTGTAATAAAGACTGATCACTGCTGCTCTCTCTCCTTGTGCAGGGTGACTGGTCTTGTCTCCGCCCCCTCCTGTAGTTTTCTGTAGACTGCCTGTAGTGGGTGGGGCCTACTGGGTCCCTCCCACATCTCTGCTCTCAGCACAGGCTATGTATAGCTCAGCAATTATGTCACCCCAACTTTTACAATAACTAGGTTAGCAAAGGCATGTGATGCTCATAAAATAGATATCAATTTTTTTGGCTATTGAAGAATATATCTAAATTAAAGTTTTTGTTCTCAGAGATTTAAAGTGTCAGCATTTACCAAAAAATGAATTATCAGCAATTAAGTGGACTGACCCTTTAACTGTCATATCTGTCTAATGGTTCTGTAACTGTCACAGATACATTTTATATTATTTGTGCAATTGAGAAGACAGTAAAATCCCTGAACACAGATGTCTTTTATCCTTCTACGCAGAGCGCCAATGCATTTGCTCCACGGGATGATCCCGATCCTAATGGAGAAACCAGAAAAAAATAATAAAACAAATGTACATTCCCCAGTTTTATGTGAATATATAAAGATTCTTCCACCTATGGCTGTCAGTTTACGGCCCTCTGTCTGTGCCGCGCTCCCCCCTCCCCCCTCCCACCGCTTCCTCTGAGATATTTTTACAATTACAGTCTAACTACTGTCTCATTGTGCCCAGCACATCCCAGAATTATATTGCTTTTCTTCCCCTTCCAAATGAGAACCAAATGGCAGCAGAGACATCCCACCCCAGGTTCACCGCCTCTCCCAAAAAGCCAGACAGACGCCTGTCCTCCGCTGCGCGCACACAATGTCCCACTGACATGCAACGCCCCCTGTAAACAGCAGCAGGTGTCGCCGAGCGAGGAGGGCAAAAAAATCACAACCGTGGACTGTACCCCCTGCTAGAACATGGCACTGGATGTGCTTTACTGCTGCTACTGACCCCAGTATAGAGCCGTATCCAATAATCAGATGTTTTATTTATTACGGGTGTTTAAATAACACTGACAATTTACACAGCATTTTACTTTCCCATCAGCCCATGTCCTCAAAAAGCTTACACTCTAAGGTCCTTATGTGACATGCATCCATACACATACTAGGGCCAATTTGGACAGCTACAAGCATGGCATTGGAGTGTGGGAGGAGTAAGCCAATGTAAGCATGCAAACTCCATGCAGATAGTGTCTTGCCTTGGATTTGAACCATGTCCTCAGTGCTACAAGGCAGCCTGTAAAGGGCTTGAAAACTGCCTCTCAAGCCACCCCAGTGTGAAAGCCTGAGTGCTTTCACACTTAAGGGGGTGCGCTTGCAGGACAGCAAGCAGCATCTTTGGGGGCGGTGTGGGAGCGGTGTATACACCGCTCCCAAAATGCCCCTGCCCTTTGGAAGCGCCTGAAAAGCGTGCATCAAGGGCGCTTTTTTCAACCCATTTTTATCCCCTTCTTGAGGGTTAAAAGTGCCCCCACTGCCGTCTGAAAAGCGGCACCAACGATAAAGCGCCGCTAAAATGAGCGGTGCTTTACCCCTAACGCCCACACTGCTACAGTGTGAAAGTACCCTAGAAGTACTTTGTGAACTGGTGATGTAATGAAAACCCTCCCCATGAGAAGTGCCATCTGTCAGTTTAATTATATTATATTATATATAATTATATTATCTATATAATAACTATACATTTAAAGTGTTTGTAAAGGCAGAAGTTTGTTTTTTTCACCTTAGTGTAGTCTTCTGCATGCAGCTTACCCTACAGCCTCCTCTAAATACATACCTGAATCTGATCTCGATCCAGCGATGTGCATGAGACCCGAGACCCGGGACTCTCCCAGGTCTCTCACTATTGATTGGCTCAGATACAGCAGCGGGAGCCAATGGTTCCCGCTGCTGTCAATCAGAGCCAGTGAGGAGGGAGCAGGGGGCGGGGCTGAGCCCTGCTCTGTGCGTCTTATGGACACACAGAACAGGGCTTTGGAGCGAGCACACACAAGTGTCCCCCATAGCAAGGCGGCACTGATGGGCACTGATGAGTTGGCACTGATAAAGTGGCACTGATGGGCACTGATGAGGAGGCACTGATATGTAGAATTGATGGTCACTGATAGGCGGCACTGATATGCAGCACTGATGGGCACTGACAGGCGGCACTGATAGGCGGCACTGATGGGCACTGACAGGCGGCTGTGATGGGCACTGACAGACGGCACTGATTGGTACTGATAGGCGGTACTGATTGGCAATGACAGGTGGCACTGACAGGTGGCACTGATGGGCAGCACTGATGATGAGGTACTGAAAGGTGTTACTGTGGTGGGCAGTGATTGGCACTGTGGTGGGCAGTTATTGGCACTGTGGTGGGCACTTGCAGAGTTTATTATTGGGGCACTGCTGGGCAGGTGATTGGTACATTTGAGGGGGCTGTGCTGATAATCAATGTGCTGATTATCATCACAGACCCCCCCCCCCCTCTGACAGGGAGAGCCGCCGATCTGCTCTCCCTGTTAGCGCGAACCGAGGAATGCCGTTTACCGGCACTTCCTGGTTCACACGATGATCAGCTGTGATTGGTCACAGCTGATCATGTGGTAAGAAGCCTCTGACAGACTGACACTGACACTCACAATCGCCGCACCGTACACACCCGGGCGCGCGCCAGCATGTTATCCTGCTGGACGTCATATGACGCCCAGTCAGGATAACAGAACCACTTCCCGGACATCATCATGCTATTGACTGGGCGGGAAGTGGTTAAATATGAGAAGTTTAAATGTCTAATTGTGATCTGGTATCTGCCTCTTGCAGTTACAGTAGGGCTGGATTGTGAGTGGAAGAAGCAGCACAAGGAGCCAATCAATTCATGTGCTGACAAGAAGCACACGTGTGGGAAGAAAGAGCAGCGTTACAGAGAGATGAGCTCATTACTGTACTGCTTCTCTTTTGACTGTCCAGTCACAGGCTGGGGGTGGGTCCAGGACCACCTGGATTCAGAGGAAGTGGGTAAAATGATGCTGGCCATCAGACTGAGGACATCTAGTGGCAGAAAATATACTGCATGGAGAAATCTTTGGATTGAGGTTGAATGTGGCAGCAAAAGCTGGTTTTATTATTTTATATTTTTTCAGGCTATTCATTTTCATTTTGGCTGGAGCTCTGTTTTAAACAGCTGCCCTTAGAATAGGTGTCCCCATTTAAAGATTTTCCCTCTATTACTGTTTTAATGACAACTGTAACTTTTTAGATTTCCCATCACTTTCTGTCCCTTTGATAATGGTCACCAGGATAAATAGAGGATGATTCTTCTTAACGGGGATACAGACAGCAGTAATGACCTGACGGGGAGTTTTGGCATTGGACAGTTGTCCTCGTTGGGTGAATCCTGTTATTGTGACAACTGCAAAATGTTATAGTTTCCATCACTAAGGAGGGGGGGGGGGGGGGGATTTACTAAAACTGGAGAGTGCACAAATCTGATGCAGTTCTGCATAGAAACCAATCAGCTTCCAGATTTTATTGTCAAAGCTTAATTGAACAGACGGAAGTAAAATACTGATTGGCTACCATGCACAGCTGCACCAGATTTTGAGTGCTCCAGTTTTAGTAAATCAACCCCTATGTGTCCATGAGACCAGGACAAATGTAGAAGCGGAATGTCAACCACAGGAAACGCACACAGCTATAAAAACCTGTCAGAGGTTCTAATCTTTCCCCGCTTTTCAAAAAGAAAAACAAAAAAAATGTACATGCATTATAAAGCTGAACTCTATTTTAAGCAAATTATTGTCAAAATACATTCGTCAGTTATATTCTTTCTTAAATCTTGGTGTGCTTTGTGTCTTTCTTCCAGATCTCTGCAGTAATTCCCAAGGAATTCCATTAATTTGCAGGGATTTCCTCTCACTCCCTCTTTGGCTATGTGACAGGAAGTGAAGGGAAATCTCTGCAATGGGACACAGATGGCCAAAAAATAAAAAATAAAATAAAAAATAAAAAATCTTACAGTGGTTATAACCCTTCCTTGCTCTATTCAAAATGAAAAAAATATAAGTTTTGCCTAGAGTTCTACTTTAACCGCTTGCTGTCCAGGGCAGTTTTGACATTTTTCACATTGTCAAAACTATTGTCAAAATACATTCATCATGTGTATTCTTCCTTGGTGGGCTTTCTGTATTTATTCCAGATCTGTGCAGTATTCCAGTGTGAGACTTTTCCTTCCTGTAATAAAGACTGATCACTGCTGCTCTCTCTCCTTGTGCAGGGAGACTGGTCTTGTCTCCGCCCCCTCCTGTAGTTTTCTGCAGGCATCCTGTAATTGGTGGAGCCTGCTGGGCCCCTCCCACAGCCCTGCTCCCAGCACAGGTTATGTACAGCACAGTGATGATGCTACTACCACTTTTATATGATAGAACTGGTGTTGCAAAGGCCATTGGTTCAGGCAAAGTGCATTTTTATGCTTTGTGGCGATTGAGGAATATACAGTATTTAAAGTGATTGTAAAGTATTTTTTTTTTTTTAAAACAAACATGTTATACTTACCTGCTCTGTGCAAGGGATTTGCACAGAGCAGTCAGATCCTCCTCTTCTGGGGTGTCCCGGCGGCGCTCCTTGCCCCTTCTCTTCATCGGATGCCCTCATGGAGAGCCGCTTTCCATGGGGGCACCCTTGCAGGCACGCTCATGAGTCCCGCTGCTGCATCCATTGACACAGACAGCAGGACTTGGCCCTGTCCCCCGCTCTCATGTCACTGGATTTGATTGACAGCAGTGGGAGCCAATCAATCTATCCAATGAGGACAGAGACAGTGGCTGGAGCCACCCCCCTAGTTTGCAAGTGGTGCCTCATATGTTTCTATGATTTTTTTTTTATTCAAGCGACATGATTAGAGCCTTAGGCTGTAATTGGCTTGAAAAAGGTTGGGCTCAGGGCACAGAGCAGTGCACCCCGCACCCACCCACTTGTAACACTAGCAAATCAATATTTGCTATTGTCTTCCGGCTTCTCCTCCTGGCCAATCAGGACAGGAGGCAGATCGGGTTGGCCAGGAGGAGAAGTCGAGGAACTGTGGCGCCGTGACTGTGGCGCCAAGACTGTGGACTGGGGATTTGTTTGCTGTTCACCCCAAAAAGTTTAACACCAGCCGCCACTGGTTGCTGATAATATTAATAACAGATTGTTCCTGTCCCTGGGTCCTGTCCTCCAGGTCGGTACTTGTACATACAGAGAGGTGCACAGTATTTTTTATCTGATCCTCCATCTGCACATTACACAGCTCTGCATTCCGTCTCCTCCGGAGCTACAAATGATTGTGCAGATTATTGTTTTCATTTTTCAGCATTAAAGATTATTATCTGTTTTTGAAAACAAAGGAAAGTAGAGCGATATCAGGCCAAATCCCCCACCCAGGGGGCGAGTGGAAACAGATGAGCTATAATCCGAAACGTATAATAATAAGGGATCGCAATGATAACAGTAATAAATGACGATTATTACAACCGTCCTACAATGGATCCCATATCATGATTCATGTCTACGGGTCAGCTACAGAGAAACTGAGACCTGAAATATTTACTTAAAGTAAAGGAAAAACTTTATTTTTAGTTTTGGATGGAGTGGAGATGGATTAGAACCCTTGTCAGTTTTTAATGCTGTCCCTTAAGGAGATTCACCCCTCTCTATTTGTCCTGCTTACTATTATAATTGAAAGTAAAAGAAAATTCCAAATTTTGGGTTGTCCCCAGAAAAGTAAAAGAGGGGAAATTTTCCTATGGGGACAAGGAATTCCCTTAATTTGCAGGGATTTCTTCTCACTTCCTGTTTGGTTATGGGACAGTGGGACACATATGGCAAAAACAAAGTCTGGCAGGGGTTATAACCCTCCCTTTATCTATCCAAAATTAAAAAGAAAATGTTTTGCTTATAGTTCTTCTTTAACCACTTCAACGCCGGGCTTTTTGTACCACTTCAATACCGGGCCTATTCTGGCACTTCTCTCCTACATGTACAAATCATCATTCTTTTGCTAGAAAATTACTCAGAACCCCCAAACTTTATATATGTTTTTTTAGCAGACACCCTAGGGAATAAAATGACGGTCATTGCAACATTTTTTCTTGCACGATATTGGCGCAATAATTTTTCAAACGCCTTTTAAAAAAAAAAAAAATGGTTTCATGAATTAAAAAATAACAAAACAGTAAAGTTAGCCCAAGTTTTTGGGAAAATATGAAAGATGATGTTACGCCAAGTAAATAGATACCTAACATGTCATGCTTTAAAATTGCGCACACTCATGGAATGGCGCCAAACTTCGGTACTTAAAAATCTCCATAGGCGACGCTTTAATTTTTTTTACAGGTTACCAGGTTAGAATTACAGAGGAGGTCTAGTGCTAGAATTGTTGCACGCGCTCTAACGCACGTGGCGATACCTCACATGCGTGGTTTGAACGGCGTTTACATATGTGGGCGACTTACGTGTGCATTCGCTTCTGATCGCGAGGTACTGGGGACAGGGGCGTTTTAAATTTTTTTTATTATTATTTATTTATTTATTTTACTTATTTATTAATTTTTTTACAATTATTTTACTTTTTTTTTTTTCGATCACTTTTATTCCTATTACAAGGAATGTAAACATCCCTTGTAATAGGAATGTGTGTGACAGGTTCTCTTTATTGAGAGATGCGGGGTCAATAAGACCCCACATCTCTCCTCCAGGCAGGAAAGCATGAGATCAGTGAAAATTTTTTCACTGATCTCATACTTACAGCCGCAATGGCGGCTTTGATTACATTTGAGGCCCGGGCGTGACGTCATCACATCGCGCCCGGGCCTCGGATGATCATAGAGATGACTGGTGACCATATGGTCACCAGTCATCTCTATGCTCATCACGTGACCCACCAACGACGCCGGAGGAAGATTCGCTCTGGGTCCCCGATCGCACGGGAAAGCCCGGAGAAGCACCGGATGGCGGCGGGAGGGGGGGTGTCCCCTCCCGCCGCCTATAAGAACGATCAAGCGGCGGAACCGCCGCTATGATCGTCCTTATGGTGCACAGAATCGCTGGCCCAAGAAAAGGATATCTGAATGATGCCTCTAGCTGCAGGCATCATTCAGATATCCCCCTACAAAGCCGAGGACGTCATATGACGTCCACCCAGGATGGGAGATCCCATCTGTGGACGTCATTTGACTATGGCTGGGTAGGGAAGTGGTTAAAGAGGAACACCGGCCGACCTGTGACCTGAGCCCACCCAGTTGTGTGACATTAGCGAATTAAAATTCGCTAATGTCTTCCTGCTTCTCCTCCCAGCCAATCAGGAAGCGGGTCCTGAGACCCTGAGGTCCCAAGGTGTGAATGAAACCTTAAAGTATTGTAAAGCTTCGTGTTTTTTCACCTTAATGCATCTTATGCATTAAGGTGAAAAAACACCTTGCAGTCACCAGCCCCCCCGAGCCCTCGTCTTACTTACCTGAGCCGCGAATCTCCGTGGGCGCGATCCCGCGTTGCTTTCCCCCAGGTCTTGTTGGCTCTTCATTGGATAGGTTGATAGCAGCGCAGCCATTGGCTCCCGCTGCTGTCAATCAAATCCAATGACGCGGCCGCCGGGGGGCAGGGTCGAGTCATACAATCGGCGGCTATGGACGCCGATTGTATGGCACGGGAGCGCGCCCGCAAGCTAACCCCCTTGGGAGAGAGCTTCCCAGAGGGGTTAGCTCTTGTGGGGAGGAGCCGCGAGAGCCGCCGTGGGACCCCAGAAGAGGATGTTCAGGGCCACTTTGTGCAAAACTAACTGCACAGTGGAGATAAGTATGACATGTTTTTTTTTTTAAATAGCTGAACCTTTACAACCACTTTAAGACTGATACAGATCAGTACAAATGGATTACCAAATGTTTAATATTTTACAGGATTTATATAGTGCCAACAGCATTCTACATTATAAAGGAAGAGAGTACAGTTACAATACAATTCAATACAAGAGAATTAGGGGGCCCTTCTCATGGAAACGTAAAATCTAAAATGGAATTTAGATAATGCTTCAAGAGCCAGCGGCCCTTTTGCTGTGTTACTCCGGGGCCCCATCACTGCTCCTATAGAACACATGGTGATTTGGGTAACATTACGCACAGTAGCACTTCGTGTGAGTGACAAGCAGGGCTGGTTAATGGGCCGTTCACCTGCAGCAAAGCCAGGCCTGTGTGTGTGGCCTCCCAGCTTAGAGAGGAAATGCCCCCTGACCCCAGGCAGCAGCCAGGCTCAGTCAGATAACACAGATCTGTGCATTTGTCTTCTTGTGGGGCCTGCAGAAAGTGTGAATATGAATGATTTGTGTGCCTTTCCTGCAGACCCCCCACCCACTCCACATTCTGCCATATATCTCCTGGTGCGTCCTCAGCATATGATTTGTGTCCAGTGTCCGAAAATACTGAAGATGGCTCAAAAAGGATCTGCAGCCAATAATACAAACCGTAACCATTTTTCTGGGTGCAGTAATGGCACATTGTTCAGGTCAAGGAGAATAAGAGGAAATGGGTCAGGACCATATACAATAAAACCTTGGATTGCAAGCATAATTCGTTCCAGAAGCATGCTTGTAATCCAAAGCACTTGTATATCAAAGCAAATTTCCCCATAAGAAATAATGGAAACTCTGATGATTCGCTTCGCAACCATTTTATTCATAGGTTCTTAAGTTTATAGTCCATTTTAAAAGATTTATAGTAATGTGACCAGGTTGTGTAACCATAAAATAGAAGCCTCCACAAGGGGATTAGAAGCAAAATCCAGCAGGAGCTACAGAGTATAAAAGAGAAGAGAGGCGCCTCTAAGTGTAGCAATATGTTGCTAAATGTTGTACCTTCATTAAATGTAACCATATTGCTACACTTAGAGGCGCCTCTCTTCTCTTTTATATTCAGTTGTGAGTGTGACATGACGCTACTCTTATATCAAGACATCGCTTGTATATCAAGTCAAAATTTATTAAAAAATATTGCTTGTCTTGCAAAACGCTCTTAAACCAAGTTACTCTCAAACCAAGGTTTTACTTTATATGTTTTGTTCATCTGCACCATTTAACATTTCTAGGTCATCCCAGGTAGACAAGAGAGAATATGAAAACTATGGCAAAGAGATCTTACAAGTGAAGCATCATACAAGCAATTATATGGCTTATTGGGTAGCACTTATACCTTGCAGCAGTGGGGTCCTCAGTTTGATTCCAGACCAGGACACTGTCTGCATGGAGTTTGCTTGTTCTTCCTGTTCTTGAATGGGTTTCCCCCATACTCAAAAATTATATTTGTAGGTAAATTGGCCCTAGTTCCCACCCCTTTTCTCCTTTTGTGCCCTGATTCAGAGAATCTCTACCTCATCTTTATCATTATAGACTTTCTACTTGCCCTGTCCCCCAATTAAGCCAATGTTGGTATATTTTCAAGAATAATATGCATATCCTTCTAGACAAGCCTTTCTCAACCTTTGTACTCTAAAGAAACCCTTGAAATAACATTCAGGTCTTAGGGAACCCCTGTTAAAATCAGATTATTTGTTCAGTGGGAATAGTGCCCCATAGATTGGTGATCAGTCAGATAAATACCCCCCTTAAAGTGGTGGTAAGAATGCCATCTTTAGAGTCAGTTAAAAAGATCATTGGTGACATGCTACAGGGTCTGCCAAGTGGCAATGGACCTGGAAATATAAGGGCATTATCAGATGAGAGGTCAGTTAGCCACAGCTCAAGGAACCGCTTGCAACCAATGTAGGAACTCTAGGGTTCCACTGAACCCTGGCTGAGAATGGCTGCTCTAGACATTCCCTTAGGTGCATGGGATTTATGTATCTTCCCACACATTAACAAGGATGAACTTTTGTAGACATGTATTCCACCCTCCTTGTTGTCTCCCATGACTCATTTTTATTTTGAAGCCAGAGGCTCTAATAGGCTTCAAAAAAGGGTGGGCTCAGGGCGCAGAGCACTGCGCCCCGAGCACGCCCACTTGTGTGTCAGTAGCGAATGACTATTCGCTATTGTCACACTGATTCTCCTACCGGCCAATCAAGAAGCGGGTCCTGAGACCCGTCACCCAATTGGCTGAAAGGACAGGCGATCTATTGGACGCCTAGTAGGAGGAGGGAGGAGACGCGATGGAAGATGCCACCCGTAGGAGCGCTGCCCGCCCGCGACCTAGATGGGGTAAGTGTGGGGCTGGATAACCGACCAACCGTGGGGGGGGGCTGGCCTTCTGGTGCTTGCCGCCCCCCCAAAAATGAAAACACCAGCCGCCACTGGAATGTACATGTGAATGTACAATGTGTAAAGCGCTGTAATAATAAATGAATATCACTTTGGGAAGGATAGACTGTTTAAGGCACATAAAATTGTTCAATCACAATGAACTATTGGTCATAAGGCAGTATGATAAATGGGGGCTAGGTCATTGAATACCTACCTTAAATTTGCTAATAAATGCTATAGACCAGCCTTTCTCAACCCTTTTACCACAGGGGGACCATTGAAAACATTTTCAGGTCTTGGGGAACCCTTAGTAAAACCAATTCGGTGGGGAGAATGCACCTTACATTGGTGGCCATATGGAAGAATACCCCTTACATTGGGGAACAGTGGAAAGAATGTCCCTTACATTGGTGGTCAGTAGGAAGAATGTTCCTTCCATTGGTGGTCAGTGGGAAGAATGCTCCTTAGATTGGTGATCATTAGGAAGAATGCTCCTTACATTGGTGATCAGTAGGAAGAACTCTCCTTACATTGGTGGTCAGTGGGAAGAATACCCCTTACATTGGTCACCAGATGGTAGAATGCCTCTTACATTGGTGGTCAGTAGGATGAATGTACCTTACATTGGTGACCAGTAGGAAGAATGCTCCTTACATTGGTGATCAATGGTAAGAATGCTCCTTACATTGGTAGTCAGTGGGAAGAATGCTTCTTACATTGGTGGTCAGATGAAAGAATGCCCCCCTTATAATTGTGGTCAGACTGACACCCTTACAGACAGCACCCTTAGGAACCATTAGGTGAGAGGTTAGACAACCACAGCTCAAGGAACCCCTAGCAACTTCTGGAGGAACTCTAAGGTTCCACAGAGCCCTGGATGAGAATGGTTGCAATAGACAGTCAATTGCTCAGCTTTTGCTTTCATGAAAATATATTTGCTATTGCTGATTTGTTCTAAGCTTTCGTTTTACCTGCGAGTACACACATAAAGTCCCAACATGACCTTATTTGTCTGGCCAAACATTCAGGAATTTGTAGTCCTACAACTTCAGTAGAAGCTGCATGAGATCTGTGCAGAAGTAAGACTGTTTGGATTCCTTGGCATATGAGGCTTCCTGGATGACAGATTTTTCCATTATCGGAGAAATGTATATTATTACACTTCAAATTTCCTTGCAGTGCTCATTTTGCACCACTTATTGAACGATTCCAATCAAAGCAAAGTTCCAGTAAACTTACATAATATTGATATTGTATTTCTCTGCTATGTTTGTGAGTTCCAGGAGTGCTCGCAGCAAAGCTTCCAATTCTTGACTTGATAGCGCTGGATACATTTTGTTCCACTTTTGGCATAGATCACCCAGTCTGCAGTACACAATGTAATCTGGAACAAGCTATGAAACCTATGAGTTATAAGCAGGCCTTAGAGCAGCCTTTCTCAACACAGAGGAACCCTTGAAATAACTTTCTGACCTCGGGAAACCTCTGCTAAAAATGACTATATCTAATGTATATAACTCATAACACATTAGTATGATGGTCAGTGGGAAGAATGCTCCTTACACCTATGGTAATATTGGGAAGAAATAGCCACTTATAGATAGCTAAAAAGATCAATGGTATCAGTGGGAACTTATCGGAGAGGCAAAAGTTGCTCATTCCTCAAGAAACCCCTAGGAACCTTTGGAGAAATCCTAGAGTTCCATGGAATGTGAGTCTATAGCTGCTGTAGATCACCAGGTGCTTAAGTACCACAAAACCCAACTGTTTTGGCCAGGCAAAATCCGGCATTCTTTAACTTTTAGTTCCACATGACTTAGGTGTGTGAGGGTGGTGCAGAATTGGCTGGAAGGGAATGTTGGTGCTTTTAGGTTCTCAGCTCATGGCCAGTTTGCTTCAAACTGATTGGCAGAGATTGCTGGACTTGTTTCTAAAGTAATTGGAAAACGGGGGATTGTCTAAGACTCTGGCCAGCAGGATATGCCATAAATTGTATGTACAATATTTCTAGTGCACTGATGGTCAGAGCGATCAAATGGTCCAGCATGCCATAAAGTGCCAGATAAGTGGTGACCTGCTGTGTGTTGGGGCCTGATATATATGATAGAGTGACAAGAGAAAGTTTGTCTATACAGAAAGGGACAACAAAGCTGGAAAAATGACTCCAGTGAAGCTGCTGCCACTCTCCTTCTGTTATTGTGTATAAATTGTTCCTCTTCCTCTGTCTTTCCCCATCCCTCTCTCCCTCTCCTCCTCACTCTCTGTCTCCAGCTCCCACTTGGATTGAGGTATGTGGAGGGTAATGAGTTTTTCCTCCCTGGCTTCTGGTTGGAAGTCCTGCAGACTGAGAGAATCGTGTTACTGGGAGTCTGCCATTCACATCAGCTCCTTTCATTAGTCTGCCTCCTTCCCTGCTCCATTCCTCTCTGTCTGTGTATTCTGGTCTGCTCTGTTCCTGTTCCCCAAAACTTCCACTTTATTTACCTTCACATTCCCCTGATCTTTCAACATATTTACCTTCACATTCCCCTGATCTTTCAACATATTTACCTTCACATTCCCCTGATCTTTCAATGTATCTACCTTTACATTCCCCTGATCTTTCAACATATTTACCTTCACATTCCCCTGATCTTTTAACATATTTACCTTCACATTCCCCTGATCTTTCAATGTATCTACCTTTACATTCCCCTGATCTTTCAATGTATTTACCTTTACATTCCCCTGATCTTTCAATGTATCTACCTTTACATTCCCCTGATCTTTCAACATATTTACCTTCACATTCCCCTGATCTTTCAACATATTTACCTTTACATTCCCCTGATCTTTCAATGTATCTACCTTTACATTCCCCTGATCTTTCAATGTAACTATCATCACATTCCCCTGATCCTTTAACGTATTTATCTTCAGATTCCCCTGATCTTTTACGTATTTAAATTCACATTCCCCTGGTCTTCCAATGTAACTACCATCACATTCCCCTAATCTTTTATGTATCTATATTCATATTCTCTTGATCGTTCAACGTATTTATGTTTACATTCCCCTTATTTTTCAATGTACCTACCTTCACATTCCCCTGATGTTTTACACATCTAAATTCATAGTTTCCTGATCTTTCAATGTATCTATCTTTACATTCTCCTGATATTTCAGGGTATCTATACCTTCGCATTCTCCTGAATGATCTATTATGTATCTACCATCACATTCTCTGATCTTTCAACATATTTACCTTCACATTCCCCTGATCTTTCAACATTATCTACCTTTACATTCCTCTGATCTTTCAATGTAACTATCATCCCATTCCCGTGATCCTTTAACGTATTTATCTTCAGATTCCCCTGATCGTTTATGTATCTAATTCACATTCCCCTGATCTTTTATGCATCTAAATTTATATTCTCCTGATCTTTCAATGTATCTATCTTTACATTCTCCTGATATTTCAAGGTATCTATACCTTCGCATTCTCCTGATCTTTCAATATATCTACTTTCACATTTTCGTGATCTTTCAACATATCTACCTTTACATTCCTCTGATCTTTCAACGTATCTACCTTCATATTCCCCTGATCTTCTAACTTATCTACCCTCACATTCCCTCAGTCTTCCAGCTTCTATTCTTTCACCCTGCACTTCCCTTATTCCCATAACTGTTTGCCACTTGATCACATCTACTCCACTCACCTAATTTTTCTTTACTTCTATTCTCTTGACCTTTCACCTTCCCTCCCCTTCTATACACCTGACCTTCCACCTCTTTGTAACAGTTCCCCTGACCTTCCACCCTAGGTTTCTCATTCCTAACTTTAAACTTCCCCTCTGTTCTCCTGACATTCCAAAATCTCATTCTGCCTATTCTCCAATCTTTCTCTTCATTACATTCTTTACCTCAACTTCCTTTCACTTTATATACCCCCAGGTTCCTCTGATTTTCCATCATCTCACCCCCTTCCTCCCTTCACCTGACTTACCACCTCTTCTTTTTCAGCTCCCCTACTCTCATTCCTCCTTCTCTTTCCTTCTACTCTCCTGACCTTCCCCGTTCCCATCCGTTCTATAAGCTCGATCTTTCTCTTATATTCCTCGGACTTTCCACCTTATTTTCCTCTCTGTTATCCTGACCTTCAAAAGTCTGTTTCCTTTTCTCCCGGTGTTCAACTTTGTCATTCTCTCTATTCCCCAACCTTGCTCCTTATTGTCCCCTCTATCCCATAACTTACCATCTTATCTTCCCCCTGTTCACCTGTCCTTCCATTTTCTCATCCCTCATATTCCTTGACCTTTCAAGTTTTATTCCAATCATTTATTCTATTCTTCTATCTCTCGTCCCCATTTCCCTAACCTTCTAACTTTATTTTGCCTCTAATGCTTTGAATTTCCATCTTCTTATATCTCCTACTCCTCAGACATTTCCTATCATTCCTAATCCTTGACCTTTTTGTTTTACCTGATCGTCCACCCCACACCCCACCCACACCTTCCACCTTACTTTGCCCTCAATCCCTTTACCCTTCCAATGTCTCATCCTCTCTCCTCCCTCACCCCCTGCCTTCTACCCTTCTATTACCTTGTCCTTGCACCCAGGGCCGGGACAAGGGGTGGGCAGAAGGGGCGGCTGCCCTGGGCACTGTGGTATCATGTCAGATGGGTGGGGGGCACCACAATGAGGTTGGGGGAGGGGATTTGTGTTGAGAGGGGGGATTTGGGGGTTGCAGGGGATAAGAATTGTTCTAGCACACCTCCCTAAATTTACCCTCCGAGGAGTGGTGATTTGAGGGGATTTGTGCTAGGAGTGGAAAGTTTTGGGGGGTTTGTACTAGGAGGGAATTTTTTTTTGGAGGGGGGGACGATTTGTGCTAGCAGGGATGATTGGAGGTATTTGTACTAAGAGGGGGGTATTTTTTTCAGGGAGTGAGGTGGATTTTTGCTGGGGGCATATGGGGAATGAGAGGATTTGAGCAGGGGGGGACAAAGATTTGTGCTGGGAAGGGGATTTCAGCAGGGATGTATTTGTATGGGGGGGGGGGGGGGTTATGCTTAGGGGGTAAGCATGCAGATTGGTGCACAATTTCCTTTTTAGGGGGAGGGGACTTTTGGGGGGGCACCATATGGCATGTTCGCCCTGGGCTCTAGATGACCTTGTCCCAGCACTGCTTGCACCTTCTCTCCCCTCCCCTTGTCTTCCTTCTTCTCTTCCCTTATTCTCCATTACCGTCCTCTCTCTCTTCTCCACTATTCCCTGATCATCCTAATTCTCTGCCTTTCTATTCCCATGACCTCCCTCTTTCACCTACACCTTTTTGCATACTGTTTTTTTGGCTGTTTAGACAAATCTCAGGCAGCAGCCATCTGATATTACACTAATGTATATGTAATTCCTATTTCTGTCTCCATACCCTCAGATCTGTCTCTGCCATCCCACCTCACTTTCCATGCAAACACAGGCAATCTCTTGGAGCTCTGCCATTATGCATCTCTCTTACACTATGTCATATCTGGTTATGTGAAGAACCCAAAACTCGCATGTAGAAATCCCTGCCTAAAATATTTGAAGTTGTTTAAGCACTAATGACTGTAAGTCTACATCTGAGCTGTGAAGAATAATTGAGAGAAAATCTGTCTTTGAGGCCATTTGCTATAAAGATGTTATCCTGATGAACATCCATAATTGAAAATCCTATTCCTTAGGAGCCTTCAGCTAGCTCTCCAGCAGATTTGCCACAGTAATGTGACAGATATGAGTGCTCGGAGATTATGATTTGATGGACAATGGAAACCGGAATTTAAGCAAATCTAGGCCCCAAATGATAGTTACATAGTTAGTCAGGTTGAAAAAAGACACAAGTCCATCCAGTTCAACCATAAAAATAAAAAAATAAAATATCGTACGATCCCATATACCCAATTCTATACCCACAATTGATCCAGAGGAAGGCGAAAAACCCCAGCAGAGCACGATCCAATTTGCTACAGCAGGGAAAAAAATTATTTCCTGATCTCCCGAGAGGCAATCGGATATTCCCCGGATCAACTTTACCTATAAATGTCAGTACTCAGTTATATTTTATACATTTAGGAAAGAATCCAGGCCTTTCTTAAAGCAATCTACTGAGCTGGCCAGAACCACCTCTGGAGGGAATCTATTCCACATTTTCACAGCTCTTACTGTGAAGAAATCTTTCCGTATATGAAGGTGAAATCTCTTTTCCTCTAGACGCAAAGAGTGCCCCCTTGTCCTTTGTGTTGACCGTAAAGTAATTAACTCAACAAGTTCACAATATGGACCCCTTATATATTTGTACATGTTGATCATATCCCCCCTTAATCTCCTCTTCTCAAGAGAGAATAAATTCAGTTCCTCTAATCTTTCCTCATAGCTGAGCTTCTCCATGACTCTTATCAGTTTGGTTGCCCTTCTCTGCACTTTCTCCAGTTCACCAATATCCTTTTTGAGAACTGGTGCCCAAAACTGAACTGCATATTCCAGATGAGGTCTTACAAATGATTTGTACAGGGGGGCAAAATGATATCTCTCTCTCTGGAGTCCATACCTCTCTTATACAAGAAAGGACTTTGCTCGCTTTGGAAACCGCAGCTTGGCATTGCATGCCATTATTCAGCTTATGATCTACCAAAACCCCCAGATCCTTCTCCACTACGGATCCCCTCAGTTGTACTCCCCCTAGTATTTATGATGCATTCATATTTTTAGCCCGCATGTGCATAACTTTACATTTATCAACATCAAACCTCATCTGCCACATAGTCGCCCAATTAGACAGAGCATTGAGGTCGGCTTGTAAATTGGCGACATCCTGTAAGGACGTTATTCCACTGCATAGCTTAGTGTCATCTGCAAAGACTGAAATGTTACTTTTGATCCCAGACCCAATATCATTTATAAAGATATTAAAAAGTAAGGGTCCCAGCACTGAACCTTGGGGTACACCACTGATAACCTTAGACCATTCAGAGTAAGAATCATTAACCACGACTCTCAGAACTCTGTCTTTTAGCCAGTTTTCTATCCATTTACAAACTGATATTTCCAATCCTGTAGACTTTACCTTACACATGAGCCGTGTGTGGGGAACTGTATCGAACGCTTTTGCAAAATCCAAGTATACCACGTCCACCGCCACCCCTCTGTCCAAGTATACCACGTCCACCGCCACCCCTCTGTCCAAGTATACCACGTCCACAGCCACCCCTCTGTCCAAGTATACCACGTCCACCGCCACCCCTCTGTCCAAGTATACCACGTCCACCGCCACCCCTCTGTCCAAGTATACCACGTCCACCGCCACCCCTCTGTCCAAGTATACCACGTCCACCGCCACCCCTCTGTCCAAGTATACCACGTCCACAGCCACCCCTCTGTCCAAGTATACCACGTCCACCGCCACCCCTCTGTCCAAGTATACCAGGTCCATCGCCACCCCTCTGTCCAAGTATACCACGTCCACCGCCACCCCTCTGTCCAAGTATACCACGTCCATCGCCACCCCTCTGTCCAAGTATACCACGTCCACCGCCACCCCTCTGTCCAAGTATACCACGTCCACCGCCACCCCTCTGTCCAAGTATACCACGTCCACCGCCACCCCTCTGTCCAAGTATACCACGTCCACCGCCACCCCTCTGTCCAAGTATACCACGTCCACCGCCACCCCTCTGTCCAAGTATACCACGTCCACCGCCACCCCTCTGTCCAAGTATACCACGTCCACCGCCACCCCTCTGTCCAAGTATACCACGTCCACTGCCACCCCTCTGTCCAAGTATACCACGTCCACAGCCACCCCTCTGTCCAAGGTCTTACTTACCTCTTCATAAAAAGAAATCAGGTTTGTCTGACAACTTCTGTCTTTCATGAATCCATACCGTCATATAGCCATATGTGGGCAATATCTGAGCTAATCTTGACCTTGGGGCTCAATGGATCTGATGAGGCTGCTCTCAAACACAATACAGGGTGCCCCCAAACCAGGGGGACCCAAAGTTTGGAAAACACCCACATGTATAGACCAAGACCAATGAACCAAAAGTCCTAAAGCTTTTAATATGTTCAGCAGGACATTCCAAAACATCCAATGAGGGGCCCAGAAGTACCTTTCTTCTCCAGGGGTCAGATATTTGAATCTAAGGAGGACTCATAATGGTAAAATCACCACAATGAATTTGTTTAAAAAAATCAAACTGTAAAGTGGCCAGGTGCAAAACAGAAGTAGCACCAGGGCCCTTGAAAAGCGTTGGCACTTTTGTATTGTCCTGCTAAACGACAACCAATTTTAAAAGTGTTTTGATTGGTCTGGAGCTCTCGTTGGACTTTGTACACATAGGGGTTGATTTACCAAAGAAAAATAAACTGTGCACTCTGCAAGTGCAGTTGCGTCAAAACTTAGTAAATGAGCAGAAGCTCTGCTGACTTCCATCATCCAATCATTTGCAAGCAAAAATGCTGTTTTTCTAAATTGATTGCGGATTCTTTTCAAAGTGAAATTTTACCTCATTTACTAAACTCTGGAGCAACTGCACTTTGCCAAGAGCACATTCTATTTGCCTTTAGTAAATCAACCCCTATATTACCAAAAGTATTGGGACACCTGCCTTTACATGCACATGAACTTTAATGGTATCCCAGTCTTAGTCCGTAGGGTTCAATATTGAATTGGCCCACACTTTGCAGCTATAACAGCTTCAACTCTTCTGGGAAGGCTGTCCACAAGGTTTAGGAGTGTGTCTATGGGAATGTTTGTTCATTCTTCCAGAAGCACATTTGTGAGGTCAGGCACTGATGTGGATGAGAAGGCCTGGCTCACAGTCTCCACTCTAATTCATCCCAAATGTGTTCTATCGAGTTGAGGTCAGGACTCTGTGCAGGCCAGTCAAGTTCCTCCACCACAAACTCACTCATTCATGTTTTTATAGACCTTGATTTGTGCCCTGGTCAAAATTATTTGGTGGAGGGGGGACTATGGTGTGGGGTTGTTTTTCAGGGGTTGGGCTTGGCCCCTTAGTTCCAGTGAAGGAAACTCTTAAGGCGTCAGCATACCAAGACATTTTGGACAATTTCATGCTCCCAACTTTGTGGGACCAGTTTGGGGATGGCCCCTTCCTGTTCCAACATGACTGCGCACCAGTGCACAAAGCATGGTCTATAAAGACATGGATGAGCGAGTTGGGGGTGGAGGAAGTTGACTGGTCTGCACAGAGTCCTGACCTCACCCCAATAGAACACCTTTGGGATGAATTGTGGTGAGTGGAGTGGAGTGGAGACTGCGAGCCAGGCCTTCTCGTCCAACATCAGTGCCTGACCTTACAAATACGCTTCTGGAAGAATGGTCAAACATTCCCATAGACACACTCCTAAACCTTGTGGACAGCCTTCCCAGAAGAGTTGAAGCTGTTATAGCTGCAAAGGGTGGGCCAACTCAATATTGAACCCTGCAGACTAAGACTGGGATGCCGTTAAATTTCATGTGAATGTAAAGGCAGGCGTCCCAATACTTTTGGTAATATAGTGTATGTTATATCCCTATTCCAGTCCAGTCTGTCTATATTGCTTTCCTATTTTGATGAAGAAGGGTGAATTTTGTTCCCCATACACGGCGATTCCTTTATAAAGTCATTTACTTGATATTACATTGGAATGAATAAAAATTCGGAGTATAAGTATTAAATCATAGTGCAGTGATTCAATATCAGATTTATTTAGTAGCAAAAAAAAAAAAAAAGTTGTTCTAACCGTTCCCTACATTGTTCAAAAAGAAAAAAAAAAAAGTGTTGGCTATACATTTTTATAGATGTCTTTTTTTCCACTTGGAGACCAATCAGTAGCGTTGTACTCCCATATGAAATGATGGGGACGTGTCCTTCGCCTACAGATTTTGGCCCTATAAGTTGGCCCCCTTTGCCATAGTTGGGGGTACGTGAACATAGGATAGTGTAGAGGATATTCTCAGTATTCCTCGGATGGGTACAGGGAAGGGTGTATTCGGGGCTCCTTCTTGATGGATATTACAGACTTCACTGGCATTTTTACTGTGAAATATTTACAGCTGCCAGTTTCCATTCTCTCAGCCCTGCGACGTCCAGACACCTGCGAGGCTCTGCAAACCTCAGAAATTCTCAGTGAGGCACCATAGACTGAGGCGTGTGTCTCTGCAACGTTCTGCAGCTGTGTGATCCTCTGCAATGCTCTGCAAAAGGCCACCTCTCTGCAATCATCTGCAGCTTCTCTCTACAACGCTGTGATCCAAAGTGTGCCCCCCGATTATTGTGCTCTAAGGCGTCAAATAACATGTAAGAATATAAGAGCTTATAATAAGTGTTGATTGTAGGTACCCTAAATATCTCCTAAAACCATAGGCGTGCGCACAGGGTGTGTCGGGTGTGCCTGGGCACACCCTAAACATCCTGCATACTGCTGATTCCCCCTACTTCCTCTCTCCCCACTGCAGTGCTGCCAGCTCCCCTCCTCTCTTTTCAGGAGTGGGGAAGGGGCTGGTAAATATTTTATTAACCGGCTCCTTCCTTTTCTGAGTGAACACAGTGAGTGATCCGTACTGATTGCTCCTGTCTTCATTCTTAACCGAAGCATAGTAAACTAATGTAAAAATCATTTAAAAAAAAGAATTGCAAAAAATAATAATAAAAAAAAAATACCAACCACTGTCCACTGTCCTACTGACACCAATCTCTGCTCTACTGATACACACGTGTGTTTGTGTTCTGGGGTTCACACACTAATAGGCTGCGCACACCCATGCCTAAAACTGTGTCATTTAGGAGGTCTTCTCATCGGCCTTATCAGATGACTTCTGCGCTCTGCATCAAGGTACATTGTGCATGAATGCAGAGAACGCCATGCCACAACCGTGACGTCATCATGGCTTGGCCATTGAAATAGCTGGAGAGCACCAACCTGAAAGGAAGACTGGGTAAAGATAGTGACAGCTCAGTACTGGGGGGTTCCATTTAAAGGGTAAGTCTGTCATTGTCTGCTAGTATGTGGTTTATGGCATAAAACCTCAGGGGCTCAATTTAAAAAAAAAATTGTAGAGTTGACAACTGCTTTAAATATGCAGCTTTCATTAAAATATCTGGTGATCCAGGCTTGAAGATCCTTGTTCAGGCACTTCCTGTTATAGGTTGACAACACCCTGTCCTCCCGCCTACTTGAGTTGTCACCAAGTCCTTCAATCTTCCAATGGAGACTATAAGGCTCCATTTATACTTCTATAACTACAAAATTGTGCCGGCTTTGGAGTGCAACTTTAGGCTCAGGGCACAGTGCGCCCCGAGTCCACCCTTTTTATGAAACCTATTAGAGCCTCTGACTCTAATCACGTGCTTCAAAACCCCCCCCCCATTGAAATCCATGCGTCCGGCGCCCTGCATGTAAATTAGGGGGCCAGACTCATAGATAGGGGGGTGGCGCCCCTAATGGTATGGGCCGCCTCTGGTGCAAATGCACTTTGCAAAGTGCACAGTCTATTTGCCTTTAGTAAATCAACCCCTCAGTGTCA
Organism: Rana muscosa; assembly: GCA_029206835.1. Classification (NCBI taxonomy): domain Eukaryota; kingdom Metazoa; phylum Chordata; class Amphibia; order Anura; family Ranidae; genus Rana; species Rana muscosa. The sequence goes on from CM055125.1 coordinate 6,998,793, forward strand.
TTCAGTTAGGATTTACTAAAGGCAAATAGACAGTGCACTTTGCAAGTGCAGACAGTTGCGCCCGAGCTTAGTAAATGAGGTAAAGGTTTCCTTTGCAAAGAATACCCAATCACTTGCAAGAAAAATAAAAGAAAACAGCTTTTTTGCTTGTACATGATTGGATGATGGAAGTCAGCAGAGCTTTCCCCTTATATACTAAGCTCTGGAGCAACTGCTCTTGCAGAGTGCAAAGTCAACCCCCAAGTTTCTCTGCATGGAGATATCTGTATGCAATGCTCTGCAACAATGGGTCTCTGTACATTTGTAATACCGCGCGTCACTGACCACACGTAGGACGGTAATGTCACTGGTGGGCCTGTAACCAGACAATATGAGGAGAGGTCACAGGGGGTGACTCAAATCCACGAGGGGCTTTTAAAAAACAACAGAATATAATCTGTATCTCTTTGCCGCTCCTGTTTGTTTATCCTGCTTTCTTCAAAAAAGAATTCAAATTATTTTTCTTATCTTTTTATAAGATACACACATGAAAGTGAATGCAGAAGGATGGGAGGCTGACATGCGTCGGTTATCAAACAGCTGTCTCCTTGCTACCTACGTTGTTGAACAGCTGTGAAGGAAGGGATGGTGCTTTGTGCGACAACCTAGCTAGCAAGGAGATGGTTAATTTTTACGAGGCGCTTGTCTCAGCTCTAAGCTAAGGATGAGCTCCGGCGTGTTTGCAAAGTCCACGTGCAGAGCCCGCCAGGAAGTCGGCACTGCGCTGCGCTAATCACAGGCAGTGAGACATTCCCCGATCTCTGCATCCGCGCATCGGGACAAGACAAGCAGAGGAAAGAGGAAGGCAGCAGGATGGGAGGCTGACACACCCCAGTTATCAAGCAGCTGTCTCCTTGCTAGTTACGTTGTTGGCAGCTGCGGAGGGATGGGGCACCCTGTTTGACCTTATAGCTAGGCTTACAAAGCACATAGGAACATGGGGCAAAGTACTAAATATACCTTGTCCCCTGGGGGACCGAACACTGAACAAAAAATTGAAGTGAGAGTTCTTCTTTAAGCTCTGATGAAGGAGGAATGTGTAAACCTCTGAAACGCGTTGGCCTGTTTATATTATTGATTATTCAATAAAATATGCTTCTGGACTTACCAATAGTGTGGTGCTCTTGATATATTTTACAACTCTGGATCTTTCTCAAGACCCCCTCCAATGTTTTAGGGTGCTTTTGTCACATGAAAGCATACCTCCCAACTTTTTGAGATGGGAATGAGGGACACCTATCAGCAAAAGTATGCAGGCATAGGACACACCCCTTGCCAAGCCCCCTTAAAGGAGAAATGTACCAAAAAAAAAAGATTGGTTAAACCAAGGGATTTTGCTCCAAATCAGTGGGAGTCCCTCAAAATCAGGGACAGTTGGGAGCTATGTGAAAGTACCCTCCCCAAAGTGATTCAGCTTCCTTAAAAGACTGTCACACAATGTTACACAATAATATTAAGGTCTCTAGCTCCTCGAATGCATGTACTATTGACAGATGTTACCAGAAAAGGTGTCCCCATTTGCAGATTTCCCTTCTACTCTTGATTTGGCGATAACTGTAAAATATAGATTTTTCCTAATTTCTTGTCCTGGCGACACCAATGTAGCACCAATGATCATTCCACATTCTAATTTTTTGTTATGGTTGGACAAACAACAACTAAACCTCTTGACCAGGTCTGCATGCTTCAAGCTTTGAGCTGCATGTTCCACTGTTTTGATATTTGCCATAATGAGCCAGTGACCCTTAAAGAGTGCCCTCTGAGCTTATGTGTATGCAAGGGCAGACAGACATGGTAGTGCAAGTGGCTTATCCTGCAACTGGTTTTCTTGCAATTATATTTGCCGCACTATCTGACTTAGAGATAGCCAGTAGAGAGCATATCTATATGTATGTCATGAAAAATTTCTATCTATAATGCCTCGTACACACGACCGGTTTTCCCGGCAGGAAAAAAAACGACGCTTTTCCCGATGGGATTCCTCTCAAGCCTGCCTTGCATACACACGGGCACACAAAAGACCGCTGAACTTTTGACTGCCAAGAACGCGGTGACGTCAAAGACTACGACGAGCCGTCAAAATGACGTTCTATGCTTCAAATTGTTTACGAGCATGCACGTTTTTTTCCCCCTCGGGAAAGCATACACACAACGGTTTTCACGACGGGAAAAAGACCCCTGGGGACCCCGGCGGGAAAAAAGAGAACAAGTTCTCTTTTTTTTCCCCGCAGTTTTCTCGTTGGGAAAACTGCAATGGAACATACACACGGCCGGTTTTCATGGCCAAAAGCTGTCATGGCGGTTTTCCCGACGGGAGAACCGGTCGTGTGTACGAGGCATCAGTTATGAAATATGATCTTGAGAATGTGACACAGCAAACAGACAAAGATGTAAATCTATGTCCGAAATTGCTTTTTGCTAAGAGTTATGCGGCGTACACACGACCATTTTTCTCGTCGGGAAAAATTTAATTTTTTCTCTTTGACGAGAAAAACTACCGTGTGTGGGCTTTTGATAATTTTTCCAGACGAGAAAAACGGCATTAATCACGACGAGAAAAATTAGAACATGCTCTAATTTTTCTCGTCGTGATTCACGCCATTTTTTTCCGCGGCAGTTTTCCCATAGGGAAACACTGCCGGGGAGCCTACACACGGTCGTTTTTCTTGACCAAGAGAAAAAATGTCGGGAAAACCGGCCGTTCCTCGTTTTTCCCGTCGATTTTCTCGACGGTGTTTTCACCGTCGAGAAATTCGATCGTGTGTATGCGGCATTACAATTGGAACGTCAACTGAAAACTAATTTTTGAGAGCCAAAAATGGTCCAGATGTGACTCTCTTTGCTCACCTCCATTTTTTTTTTTGTCTTTTTCCTTGCAGCTGACCCTGTTGACATCCTGAAGGGCCTGAAATTTAACACACAACCTGAAGGTGTAAAGAAGACCTCTGGCCTTTGTCCGGCCCGACGTTCAAGCACTGGTGGAGATGTGGCCTACAAGATTTCAAAGCAAGCTCAAATCAGCGCCCCCACGAGGCAGTTATTTCCAGGTACCTCTATTGCACTTTTAAAAGTTTGACTTAGAGGGGATGGAAGCAGGAGAGGGCTGGCAAAGAACTAACCAAGCCCAATACCCATATGGGCAGTCTAGTTTTGATAAATACTTAAAAAAGAAAAGAAAAGAAAGATAGATAAGAAATCTGGTGTGCTATACAAAGTTGATTCCTGTCAATTATTATCTCTCCGCAACCAATTAAATTCCTCAGCTATTTTAGTAGCTGCTGAAGTCTAAAAAGCTGTTTTCCTTGGGAGGGGGGGTTCTTGCCATTATTTGTCCTATTCTTTCTATTGTCTTGTTCTGCCCCCCCATTTGGGATTTTGGGTATTGACTGCTCACTGATCCCCAGTCAAAATCCTGCTATGAGAACATGTGACATGACTGTGCACATTGGAGGAGCAGGGGGCCCGAACAGCCAATGGCCGTGTCCCAATTCTAACAGATGGAAGGTGGAGGGCTTACAAGTGTGCAATTATTGACAAGATTGGGCAATTGTCTGACTTTTCTAGAAATACCTTGGAGTCTTGGTGGGTATTAGAGTGGTTGAAAATTCAGGTTAGGCACAGATGGGTGTCTAGATTAAGGCAGGAAGGTGAGTTTTTTTTTATGACATGTTCTCTTTAATTATAAGTTTTGGGTGGATTAATCCTTTTAACAAAGAAGAAATTGAATATCCAATTGTCACCAGTGATGATGGTGGTCTGTTGGGATGTTCCTGTGTCACATGACTATCCTCAAACTCACCAATATTGTGTGATGATCCGAAACATTGGTGGGCCGCAATTTTTCAGTGAACTCCCAAGAACCAGTAATGACCTACTGGGATGCCGCCATATGTCTGCAGAGCTAACATTTTATACTCTTGCAGGTAAATTCCCAGAAGACTTCTCCATTATGGCCCTATTCCGGGCGAAGCCTGGGACGCAGGCCTTCCTTTTTTCCATATACAACGGGGATGGAATCCAGCAGATCGGAGTAGAAGTGGGACGCTCTCCTGTCTTTCTGTATGAAGACCAGCACGGAAATCCCAAACCTGAAGACTATGCTTTATTCAGCGGGGTCAATCTGGCCGATGGAAAGTCAGTAAATATGGCTCACTTTTTTTTTCAAATACTTCTTGAGTAATTTTTTTTTCTCTTCTGTCTGCTTTAATTCCATATTGTGGGCTTCATTCATTAAAGCCTATCGCATTCCAAATTAGGTTCATGTGACACATTTCTCCCGAATATCACATACGATATTGAAAATGTCAATTCACTATCCCTTTATTTACCCCAAAAAGCAAAGACGCTCCATAAATACTGCATAAAACAGTGTTAAAGTCAATTCACCAAAGGAAATAGATAAGTAAATGTATGCGTTAAATTAGAAGTGGTCCAGGCATTCAATAGTTAAAGAATGTATTTTTATTTCAGTTGGGTGTCAAGCAGCTGGCACCCACAGTCTTCTTAACAACCAGAAAATAGTTGGTTGTTAAGGAGCCAGCACCCGTCATGTCCTTAACAAATATGATTCATCTGTTGTCAGTAGGATTCCCCGCTGACAGCAAAATGAAAACAAAAAAAAGAGCTGGCATAAAAAATTGTAAGTAAAAACATAGCGTGGAGGTCCCCCCCAATCCATTCCAGGCCCTTAGGTCTAATTTGGATTTTGAAAGGGACCCATGTCAAAATCAGAAAAAAAAATGCAGTAGAATCCCCCCCCAAAATCTACACCAGACCCTTATCCAAACATGCAGCCCGGCAGGCCAAGAAAGAGGGCAGAACAAGCTAGGAGCGCCACTCCCCCATCGCCAGATTATACCAGGCCACATGCCCTCAACATGGGGAAGGGCCTCTTCCCTACAACCCCGGCCCATTGGTTGTGGGGGTGACTTATCAGAATCTGGAAACCCCCTTTAAGTGGGCCCGCCATCTCGCTCCCCATGTGAATGAGTATGGGCTATATAGTTTCCCTACTCACTCACCAAAAATGGGCAAAATAAATAAAAACAAAGAGACAGTTTTTGACAAGTCCTCCCCCCCAAAAAAAAGTGTCCCCTGAAGTAAATCCACTGTCAATCATGATGAACACTGGCCGTACCTGATGCTTGGCTCCCAATGAATGACAGCTCCTCTGCCTAACCGTCACTAAACAAACAAAGGGGTGGGGTCACATGGGCGATGTCACCAGATGACCCCACCCTCTTTTGACGTCATTGACCCATCATGCCCTGGTTGATGACGTCACAGAGGGGGCGTGGTCAATACACGACTTTCATGAAAAGCTGCTTATATTTCTGGATCTGTTTATTTTTCTGACATCCATTGACGACCTAAAGTAACCTCTGCTTATGGATTTATATCATTTAGTTTGAGTTGCATAGGTTTGTTTTGGGTGTTTAACTTTTTATCTAAGACATAAGCCTAGTACACACGGGCTGAATGTTGTGCGTCGTAGTCCGGTTCAATAAAAAATGGCCCGTGTGTATGGCAGCCGGTCCGACAGAATCTGACCGTTTGGCCGGCTTCTGTCGGACAAGCATGCTGGAAAACTAGCAGCCGACCTGCTCCCGATTGGCGCTCTCAGCCAATGGGTGAAAGCGATGACCGGAGTATTCTGGCGGGGGGGGGGGGGGGCGCCCCCAGTCACAACACAATAGAACCGCAGGGGAGATAACTGTACTAACATCTGATTGTTAGTACAGCAGCTCCGACCAGTGTGTTCTAGGCTTAAGGGTGGCTGGGAGACTTTGGTTGAGTTGTGCTGTGTTAGGAACATGACAGGCCCACTTTAAATGCCCAGCTTATCAAAGAAATTACATATTGGTTAGAAGAAGACACTGGGAGGCTTCAGTAATCTGATGCTTATTGTAGCAAACAGGGACCTCCAAGAGAACTTATCATCCAGACTTCCCAAGTGCTGTGTTAAGGATGCTCTAAAGCAGTGTTTCTCAACTCCAGTCCTCAAGGCGCACCAACAGGTCATGTTTTCAGGATTTCCCCTTAGTTGAAACGGCTGTGGTAATTACTAAGGCAGTGAAACTGATCAAATCACCTGTGCAAAATAATGGAAAGCCTGAAAACATGACCTGTTGGGGCACCTTGAGGACTGGAGTTGAGAAACACTGATCTAAAGGTTAGTCATGTCCAAAAATAATGTTCGAGTTTTAGGTAGACTATTTTGGGTTCAATATGCTTTCAAATTGCAATCAGGGGCCTTAAGTAATCAATATGACGTGTGACTTTCCAACCTGCCCCTCTCCTCTTTGCCCTAGTAAGTCCTCTTGCTTGGCTTTGTGTTAGCATGTGGTCCTGAGTGACCCTTTGGCGCATCTCTATTATTTCCTATGTGTGGTCCAGCATGGGAAGCGTGTCCAAATAGTTCAGCCTAAAAACAGAATGTAGGTCACTGAACATGCCAGTAGCTACCCAAAACCAAAAAATTCAGTTTGGGAAGACTAGTTTTGCCAGACACGGAAGAAAAGATGATTGAATATATTTAGAGCAACATACCGGGAGTTCCTTTTTTTGTTGCCATAGATGGAGTGATTTTCTATCATGCAACCATGGGTCGTTAGTGTTGTAGTGTTGATGGGGAAATCCCATCTGCGGAACTACTGTGTTTTCCTGGGGGGGGGGGGGGGGTGCGCGGGCTGCCGGAAGAGCACAGTGATTGCTGCTAGTGGCAATAATTGCATGGAAAATCTGACAGGCTGGTTATACCCAGGATGATCGATCGATCGATCAACTTGGGTACGTTCAGCCTGCCCATACATGGTTTGAATCTCAGCCAGTTCAGAAGATTCAAACCATCTATGGCCAGCTTAGGACACATTCTATGATTAAGAGAACCATCATAGCTCCCAATTGTCCCTAATCTAGGGGCAGTGTTGGTCTTTGGAACCAAATCTCCATCTCCTTCTTTCCTGCATGGTTGTCCTTCCTTTTGGTCTGATGTATAGACCCCTATAAAAAAAAATGATTTACCTACCAAAAGTCTTACACACAACCGGTTTTCCCGTCGGAAAAAAGTTGGATGGTTTTTCCAACGGAATTCCTCTCAAGCCTGCCTTGCATACACACGGTCACACAAAAGTCCGGTAAACTTTTGACGGCCAAGAACGTGGTGACGTAAAAGACTACGACGAGCCGAAAAAATGAAGTTCTATGCTTCTGAGCATGCGTCGATTTGTTTCCGAACATGCGTCGGAATTTAGCGCGTCGGGATTTGTACACATGATCGGAAATTCCAAACAGTTTTTTTCCTGACGGGAAAAAAGACAACCCGCTCTCTATCTTTTTCCAGCAGTTTTTCTGTTGGAAAAAGTCTGATGGAGCATACACATGGCCGGGATTCCCGACCAAAGGCTCTCATCAGACTTTTTCCAACAGGAAAACTTGTTGTGTGTATGGGGCATTATACTGCACTAAACCTTTTATCCAGGCCCTAAACTGGGTCACCCTCATGGAGCGTGGAGGCTGGTGTGCTAAACTCCATGCCCCGAAGACTGCACAAATGCAAAGAAAAAGATTGACTGTCCTTCAAAGAAAATTCAAGCGTTAGTAACTTTTTTCATATAGACAACATGAACAAAGAATTCCTGCCAGCGACCTCCACTGACGTGTTTCACTCTCAGTGGAGGAAAGTGGAAAAATAGCACTGGATCCATAGCTTTATCTCACTGGTATTGTAAAGTATTGATGTTGAACTAAATGATCTGGTTCTCGGTCACACAGCTTCTACACCTTAGACCAGGGGTCTCCAAACATTCTAAACAAAAGGCCGGTTTATTGTCCTTCAGACTCTAGGAGGGCCGGACTTTGGCCAGCGGGAGTGGAAATTTTCTTGGCATCAGTGGTAGTAAACATCTGGCATTAATGGGAAGAATAGTGCCCCATCATTGGTATCATAGGGAGGAATAGTGCTCCATTAGTGGTGTCAGTGGGGGAAATGGTGCTCCATTGTTGGTGTCAGTTGGCAGAATAGTGTCTGGTATCAGAGGAAGGGATAGTGACCCAAGGGCCAGATAAAGGCAAGCAAAGGGCCGCATCCGGCCCTTGGGCCACAGTTTGGAGACCTCTGCCTTAGACGATCTCCGTGGTCTTCTTGGCTTGTAGTTTAATGTAACAAAAAAGGAAATTGAAGCATTTCACCCTCAATACGGTGCTTAATTGTAGAGGTGGGTGAAGCGTGTCAACTGGTCTTGTTGTCTGGATGAATAAAGTTGCCAGGGTTTGAATTTTCTTCGTAGTGCAGTTGGTCTTTTCCTTTTGATTTTGACATTCTGAATGATTGCATTTGTGACTTTGAATAGCCAGAATAAAGGAAAAGTTGGAGCATATTTATCCTTTATGGTCTGCTACGCTGGGGGCGTGTCTTTGTCTGCATACTATGTACTACAGGCGTCCACATTTTCCATCTTAAATGTTGTGAGGTATGGAACGTGTACTGTATACAGTTAGTAGTTTGGAACCCAGACTGCAGTGTGTATGTTCCTCTTGTATCTGTAGACTGGCACAGTCTTGATGGGGACGTAACACCACTTTTTGGGGACTAAACACAAAATTTGACACATGCTTCTTTAATACCTTTGATCCAGTCTCATGGAGCCCTTAATACAGCTTATCATAGGCAGCGCCCATTGGTTGTGTTGGGTGCAGTTTAAGATGGAGGTCAACAGTAGCCAATGTATTTTGTTTATGAGAGGTTTCCCTGTCACTAATATTGTATGATGATCATACATTGGTGGACCACATTGAGTCAGTGAACCACCCCTGAACCAGTAACCACCTATTGGGAAACCACTATTAACCACTTCCCGCCCGCTGCATAGTTATATGACGGCCGCAGGAACCCTTTGTCCCTCTGGGCGGCCATCATATTACGTCCTGGGATTCCCTGCAGCGCGGAGAGCGTGCGAGCGCCACTCGCCGCATCACTGGGGACCCGATGCACGTGCCCGGCGGCCGCGATGACCGTCGGGCACCCGCAATTGTTCGTCACAGAGCAGGGACGTGGATCTGTGTGTGTAAACACACAGGTCTACGTCCTGTCAGGTGAGAGGAGACCGATCCGTGTGTTCCCATTACAGAGGAACACAGATCGGTCTCCTCCCCTTGTGAGTCCTCTCCCCCTACAGTTAGAATCACTCCCTAGGATACACATTTAACCCCTTCCTTGCTCCCTAGTGTTAACCCATTCCCTGCCAGTCACATTTACACAGTGCCCAGTGCATTTTTATAGCACGGATCGCTGTATAAATGTGAATGGTCCCAAAATAGTGTCAAAAGGGTCCGATGTGTCCGCCGCAATGTCACAGTCACAATAAAAATCGCAGGTCGCCGTCATTACTAGTAAAAAAATAATAATAATAAAAATGCCATAAATCTATCCCCTATTTTGTAGACGCTATAACTTTTGCGCAATCCAATCACTATACGCTTATTGCGATTTTTTTTTACCAAAAATATGTAGAATACATATCGGCCTAAACTGATTTTTTTTTTTAATTGGGATATTTATTATAGCAAAAAGTAATAAATATTGTGTTTTTTTTTTCAAAATTGTCGCTCTTTTTTTGTTTATAGCGCAAAAAATAAAAACCACAGAGGTGATCAAATACCACCAAAAGAAAGCTCTATTTGTGGGGGGGAAAAAAATGAACAAAATTAATTTGGGTACAATGTCGCATGATCACACAATTGTCATTCAAAGTGTGACAGCGCTGAAAGCTGAAAATTGGCCTGGGCAGGAGGGGGGTGTAAATGCCTGGTATGGAAGTGGTTAAGATCTAATTATATTTTGCCTTCCTGGGTCCTCCTCATTAAATAATAATGACTTTTTTTTTTATAAAACCTTTTACTTTATTATATTATGCTGCAATCTGCTGCTATGGGCTCTGGAGGACGGTGCTCATCGCAAACTTCATGGAGCCGGGAAGGCGGCGATTTAGGGGGCTAATGCTGCTCCTGCTCGCCGAGGGGCTGTTGCTTCTCCTCTTGGCCAAACAGGAAGTTGGTCCTGAAACCCGATTGGCTGAGAGTCCTGAGTCTCCCTGGCCAGTCGGGTCTCAGGACCTGCTTCCTGATTGGCCAGGAGGAGAAGCAGGAAGACATTAGCGAATATTACCTCTGCGCCCTGAGCCCACCCTTTTTTGAAGCCAATTAGAGCCTCAGGCTCTAATCACGTGCTTAAAAAAAAAAATATTGAAATTCATGCGTCCGGTGCCCTATATATAGATTAGGGGCCGGTGCATGGATTAGGGGGCCTCTAATGGAGCGGCGGCCACTGAGAAAAAGGATCTTGGAAAGCAGAGAAGACAATTATGGACAATAGGATAGACATTGGCATTGGCCCTTTGAAATTGTACGGCCGTTCCTGTTCAGTCCTGTCCTCGGATCTTCTCACCTCGCCCCCCTTTTTTTTTGTGTCCCCAGATGGCATCGCCTCGCTCTGAGTGTACAGAAGAAGTCCGTCACCCTAATGCTGGACTGTAAGAAGAAGATAACCAAGCCACTGCCGCGAGGGAACAAACCCGTTGTGGACACTAAAGGAATCACTGTATTCGGGATGAGGTTCTTGGATGAGGAATCATTTGAGGTAAGATCCAATGGACTGTTATCCTAGAAGAACTCCACTCTAAATAAAATAATAATAATAAAAAAAAGAATGAAATAAAGAAATGAAAAATAAAAACTGTGGCTGGTCTATGGAAGAAGTTAAAGATCTACACCAGCCAAGACCTATATGAAGGATTTCAATAAAGTATTAAGGGCTTAGAAACTCCATCTGGTTTAAAGTGGTTGTAAACCTCAGACATGAATTATGAACAAAGCAAATCCCTCTATAGTGTGCACTTGTCTCAATCCAGAGCACTAAGTGTCATTTCTGTCTGCTGCTTCATTCCTCTGCTATCCGCATGAATCACTTACATAGTTAGTCTGGCTGAAAAAAGACATAAGTCCATCTAGTTCAACCCATGTCTTACAGAATTTCCTGACACTAGGAGAAAAATTGTGACAGGAGAGGTCGCTTTGGCACACAGCCTGTGATTGACAGCCTCAGCTCTGTTCCTGTGTGCTGTGTGAAGGGGGGTGTCCCTTCCCTCCAATCAGCTTTTAGAGCTTTCCTTACTGAGCTCTGCAGAGCGTAATTACAGCTCTCCGCCCCCTGCTTTTTGAAAGCTCAGACAAGCTTTATTAATTCTGCACTTTAATCTGATGTAGAGAATAGAAGACTGTAGATAAACAGGTACAATTGATGTAGGAGGATTTGCTTAATCTCTGTGTATCACCTGAGGCCAGTCACTTCACTGGGTATATGTAAGGGTTTACAACCAGTTTAATTACTGTCTGTGTACCCACTTGAGAGAATCCCTTCACTTCCTGGGGGTCACTGGGACAGGAAATGAGGGGTATTTCTGTAGTGGAAACACAGAGAGCTTTTGCCTGTATAAAAGGGGGGGGGGGGGGGGGTTAGGAAAGCAGTTGAGTTTCTTTTGATTTGTGTGACTCGTTTGAGAAAATTGCTCTCACTTGCTGTGTGGTCACTGGGACAGGAAGTGATGGGAAATCTTCCCAATGTAGAAAACAAATATGTGGCAATGCAGTATCAGGCTTCAATGCTGTGCTACCACATATACGTAAAGATGGAGCTGCTATAGCTTTGCTCACATTTGCGCCCCTAATGCCGCGTACACACAATCGTGAGCTTTTGGTTGGAAATGTGTAGGCTCCATCGGACTTTTGCTGTCGGAATTTCCGCCAGCAAAAGATTGAGAGCAGGTTCTCTATTTTTCCGACAGAAAAAGTTCCTATCGGAAATTCCGATCGTCTGTAGCAATTCCGACGTGCAAAATTCCTACGCATGCTTGGAAACAATTCAACGCATGCTCGGAAGCATTAAACTTAATTTTCTCGGCTCGTCGTAGTGTTGTACATCACCGCGTTCTTGACGGTCGAAAGTTCAGAGGACTTTTGTGTGACTGTGTGTATGCAAGACAAGCTTGATCGGAATTCCGTTGGAAAAACCATCCAAGGTTTATCAGACGGAGATTCCGATCGTGTGTACGCGGCATAACACCGTGACTAAGCTGAGACCGACACTAAAATCAGGAGCTGGTAGGATGGGCTCTTGATCACGTGACCACTGTGACAGCCAATGACATTGATCACATGATCAGAAAGCCCAGGAAACGCCTCCTGCATTAAGATTCCCCTTAAAGGGCCAGCTCCCACCAACAGAAAGGGGTTATTTAGCCCATGGAAGAAATTATTTTATCATTTACATATATGAATACAGTATACTGAAATCCTATTGGTTACAAAGTAATTTTGCTTCCTAAAGCAAACCGATTCAAAGAGAAAGATACATAATCTGCCATCGCCGACCTCTTAGTATAATGCCAATTGCCTGGCTGTCATATCAATCCTAAGGCTTCAGTGCTTATTGAATTGTTGATTTGGAATGAATATGCAGATCAGCGGCCCTGACTTCACTTGCTGCATGCTTGTTCTGGCTCAGGACACCAGGAGAATAGCAGGAGGCAGCCAGATAGTTAGCATTTTCAGTGAGAAGTCAGCAAAGGTGTCCTTTAAATAAGATGACATTCCTCAGTTTTCCACTTGCTGCTGGAACATCCGAGGCTCAGCCAACAGACCCCCAATGTGTCTACTGTACAGCCGCCTCCCGTCCAGCCCTGGCCCGGATCACTGGCTCTGGTGTCAGCAGTTGGCCGGGGGGCAAGCGTCACGTTCCAGTTGGCGACTGCCGGCAGTTAGTGGGAAACAAGAATCCTGTGCCAGATTCCCCTTCTAAGACTTGTCTGCTTTCTTATTGATCTTACATGTGTACGATTCTGCTCCATGGGAGCTGGAGGAGAACCCTGGCCTCCATACAGCCCAGGAATCCTGACATAAGGGGCCTTTGTATGCCTCAATCTACTACAAACATACAGATTATTAATATTTCAGGTGTAGGAACAATATCTGAAGTATGAAGAACAGCAATAAAAAAAATCTAAGCAGCTCATTCAGTACACAATTCTATCATTTGTCATTTTTACTAATACAGTATATTGTTTATAAACTTTCTCCAGTCGCTGTTCCCTTTTATCACCAGCAGGTGGCGCTGTTATACTCATGTCTGCTGATCATTATAATTAGTTTATAAGGAATTATTTAAAGTATAACTAAAGGCAAAACTTCTAATTTTTTTTGTTAGCTTTGACTATAATAGAATGAAACTCCTGTCAGTTTTTATTGCTGTCTTTTCCCCCCCGGTTAGGTAGATTCACCCTCTTTATTTGTACTGTTTACCATTATCACTGAGAGTGAAAGAAAATCCCACATTTTGGGTTGTCACCAGAACAGGAATAGAGGGGAAATCTTCCAATGGGGACACTAGTTCTGGTAACACCCTGGGATTTCCTCTGACTTCCTGTTTTGGCTATGGGACAGGAAATGAAGGGTAATTCCCCCAATGGGACACAGATAGCACAAAAAAACCCCCAAAAAAATGGTGACATTGATTATAACCCTCTCTTACTTCATCCACAATGTAAAAACAAGTTCTACTTTAACACAATGTAAAAGATAATACATGTTTATCTGCTGAGTATTATTTCTGACATTTTATTATATATCACACAGATAACTATACCTAAAAACTATCCTCTGAGGAAATACATGAAGATAATTAGGATGGATTATGTCACATTGAGGTTTAGTTCCCAGCACAAATAGTCAGTTACAATGCATTGCCCTTTAATTGTTGGATTGTTTCCTGTCCAGTGTGCACTGAATATAGAGATTATCTAGCGATGTGACAATCTGCAGATTATTGTCGGGTATTGCAAGAGCAGGTCATGTGTAGGCTTTGAGCGCCACTGTGTGGCAGAGAGAGGCAACTACTGCCATGCAGAAATTCTAATTTAGGGAAAAAAATAAACTGCGCCACCGTGTGGCAATAAGTAGGAATTACAAGCACACCAATATCTCCATTCTTCTTCTTCTTAATAATAATAATAATAATAATAATAATGCATTGATCAATTAATTTTCTGTATGGCAGAGATGAAACAACAACTGGCAAATCGGTATTTCAAGTTAGAAATTCCTGCTTTCTGCCACTGTGAGGCAGTAAGTAGGAATTACAAGCACATCAACATCTCTCTAATTATTAATTATAATAATAATAATAATTATTATTATAACTTTAAATTGATTAATTAAACTTACCGTGTGGCAGAGTGAAGCAACTGCTTGCAAATCGGTATTCCAAGTTAGAAAATAATAAATAGACGCACCACTGTGAGGCAATAAGTAGAAATTACAAGCACATCAACATCTTTTTAATTATTATTATTATTAATAATTATCATAATAATAATAATAATAATAATACATTGATCAATTAAACTTACCCTGTGACAGAGAGAAACAACTACTGGCCAATCGATATTCCAAGTTAGAAAAACATAAATAGCTGCACCACTGAGTGGTAGTAAGTGGGAACTACAAGCACATCAATATCTCATTCATTATTATTATTACTATTATTAATATAATAATAATAATATTACATTGATTAATGAATTAATTATTATAAATCACACAGATCACACAGATAAATATAACTAAAAAAAATACTTTGAGGAAATACAAGAAGATGATTAGGATTTATTATGTCACATTGTATCATCTGTGAGGTTTAGTTCCCAGCACAGTATTGTGCATTGCTCTCTAATAACTGGATAAATGTTACCTGTCCAGTGTGTTGACAATCCGCAGATTATTGCAAGAGCAGGTCATTTGTAGGCTCTGAGCGCCACCGTGTGGCTGCATGGCGGAATGATTTATAGCTGTATTACAAGTTTGCGAAATATAAACAGACGTTTTAGCCACCGTGTGGCAAAGAGAAGCAACTACTGCCATATCGAAATTCCCAATTTAGGAAACATAAATAAACTGCGCCACCGTGTGGCAGTAAGTATTACAAGGGCATCTATATCTCAATATTAATTATTATTATTATTATTCATATTATTATGAATAATAATAATAATAATAATACATTGATCAATGAAACTTGCTGTGTAGAAGAGAAAAACTATGCCTGGCAAATTGGTATTCCAAGTTAGAAAAATAAATAAATAAATAGCTGAACCACTATGAGGCAGTAAGTAGGAATTACAAACACATCAACATCTCTCAAATTATTAACAATAATAATAAATTGATAAATGGAACTTACCATGTGTCAGAGATAAGCAACTGCTTGCAAATAGGTATTCCAAGTTAGAAAACATTAAATAGCTGTGCCACTGTGTGGTAGTAAGTAGGCATTACAAGTACATCAACATCTCTCTATTATTATTATTATTATTATTTTTATTATTAATAATAATAATAATTAGTATTATTATTAATAATAATAACAATACATTATTATTATTATTATTATTATTATTATTAATAATAATAATAATAATAATAATACATTGATCAATGAAACTTACTGTGTGGCAGAGAGAAGCAACTGCTTGCAAATTGGTATTCCAAGTTAGAAAATAATAAATGCCTTTGCCACTGTGTGGTAGTAGTAAGCATAAATTACAAGCACATCAACATTTCTCTAATTATTATTATTGTTATTATTAATAATAATATTATAATAATAATATTCAATTGATTAATTAAACTTATCTATGGCAGAGGGGAGCAACTCCTGACAAATCAATATTCAAAGATAGAAAAAAAATAGTTGCGCCCCCATGTGGTAGAGAGGAGCAATTACTTTAATACAACATTTTATAAGTGTAAAAAAAAAATATTTAAGTGTAAAATATAATGAATACTTTCACCACCACTTGACAAAGAGGTGAAATTACTGTTATATTATTATCAAGTGTAAACATAAAATGAATATTAGCGCCAATCTGTGGCAGAGGGTAATAATTACAGATATGTTAGGTGCAATTATTGGTTAATTGGCATTTTATGTGTAAAATAAAATTAATGCCATCACCACTGTGTGGCAGCAGACAGGAATCACAACCATATTAATATTTATTATTATTATTAATAATTGTAATTAATAAAAATCATATTGAAGTAATAATTATTAGCAGACATCACAGATGCAGTGCCACCTATTTGTGGTAGAAAGGAGCAAGATCTAGAGAAAGCTTATTAACAATATTATTTCTATCATCATCCTCATCATTATTATTAATAAGCCATTTTACCTATGTGTTCCTGATCCTGAAGGAAAAATGTATCATTAAATTAATTCTACCACTATTACCAATAAAATCAATCAATATTTGAAAACATAAAGCAGTTCTAAAGGCAGAAGGCTTTTTATCTTAATGCATTGTATGCAAATACTTTAGTGTGCAGCAGCCCACCTCATCCCCCCTAATACTTACCTGAGCCCATCTCGATCCAGCAATGTTGCACAAGAGCCTCGGCTGTCCAGGACTCTCCCTCCCGATTGGCTGAGACACAGCAGCAGGTGTCATTGGCTCCTGCTGCTGTCAATCAAAGTCAGTGAGCCAATGGGGAGAGAGAGGGGGCGGGGCTGACTCACGGCTCCATGTCTGAATTGGACACACGGAGCTGCGACTCGGCTCAGGTGCCCCCATAGCAAGCCGCTTGCTGTGGGGGCACTTGACAGGAGGGAGAGGCCAGGAGAGCCGAAGAGGGACCCGAGAAGAGGATCTGGGCTGCTCTGTGCAAAACACACAGAGCAGGTAAGTATAACATGTTTGTTATAAACAAACAAACGAGAAAAAAAAAAACAATACTTTAATATCAATTTAAAGCAGTATTAAATCCCAAACAAAAAATGTCATATATTGCATCTTACCAATCATTAGATGTGGTGGCTGCATTGTTTTTTTTTTGTTTGTTTTTTTAGACATTATTCCCTCTGTTTTCACCTGGGGATCTAGACAGTAACACACCTCCTGTACAGGTCCTTCTCAAAAAATTAGCATATTGTGATAAAGTTCATTATTTTCTGTAATGTACTGATAAACATTAGACTTTCATATATTTTAGATTCATTACACACAACTGAAGTAGTTCAAGCCTTTTCTTGTTTTAATATTGATGATTTTGGCATACAGCTCATGAAAACCCAAAATTCCTATCTCAAAAAATTAGCATATCATGAAAAGGTTCTCTAAACGAGCTATTAACCTAATCATCTGAATCAACTAATTAACTCTAAACACCTGCAAAAGATTCCTGAGGCTTTTAAAAACTCCCAGCCTGGTTCATTACTCAAAACCGCAATCATGGGTAAGACTGCCGACCTGACTGCTGTCCAGAAGGCCATCATTGACACCCTCAAGCAAGAGGGTAAGACACAGAAAGAAATTTCTGAACGAATAGGCTGTTCCCAGAGTGCTGTATCAAGGCACCTCAGTGGGAAGTCTGTGGGAAGGAAAAAGTGTGGCAGAAAACGCTGCACAACGAGAACAGGTGACCGGACCCTGAAGAAGATTGTGGAGAAGGACCGATTCCAGACCTTGGAGGACCTGCGGAAGCAGTGGACTGAGTCTGGAGTAGAAACATCCAGAGCCACCGTGAACAGGCGTGTGCAGGAAATGAGCTACAGGTGCCGCATTCCCCAGGTCAAGCCACTTTTGAACCAGAAACAGCGGCAGAAGCGCCTGACCTGGGCTACAGAGAAGCAGCACTGGACTGTTGCTCAGTGGTCCAAAGTACATTCGGAAATCAAGGTGCCAGAGTCTGGAGGAAGACTGGGGAGAGGGAAAGGCCAAAATGCCTGAAGTCCAGTGTCAAGTACCCACAGTCAGTGATGGTCTGGGGTGCCATGTCAGCTGCTGGTGTTGGTCCACTGTGTTTTATCAAGGGCAGGGTCAATGCAGCTAGCTATCAGGAGATTTTGGAGCACTTCATGCTTCCATCTGCTGAAAAGCTTTATGGAGATGAAGATTTCATTTTTCAGCACGACCTGGCACCTGCTCACAGTGCCAAAACCACTGGTAAATGGTTTACTGACCATGGTATTACTGTGCTCAATTGGCTTGCCAACTCTCCTGACCTGAACCCCATAGAGAATCTGTGGGATATTGGGAAGAGAAAGTTGAGAGACGCAAGACCCAACACTCTGGATGAGCTTAAGGCCGCTATCGAAGCATCCTGGGCCTCCATAACACCTCAGCAGTGCCACAGGCTGGTTGCCTCCATGCCACGCCGCATTGAAGCAGTCATTTCTGCAAAAGGATTCCCAACCAAGTATTGAGTGCATAACTGAACATAATTATTTGAAGGTTGACTTTTTTTGTATTAAAAACACTTTTCTTTTATTGGTCGGATGAAATATGCTAATTTTTTGAGATAGGATTTTTGGGTTTTCATGAGCTGTATGCCAAAATCATCAATATTAAAACAAGAAAAGGCTTGAACTACTTCAGTTGTGTGTAATGAATCTAAAATATATGAAAGTCTAATGTTTATCAGTACATTACAGAAAATAATGAACTTTATCACAATATGCTAATTTTTTGAGAAGGACCTGTATTATATTAGAGTGCCCCCCACTCTGGATCAAGGAGCACAGAGGCATCATTGGACTTCAGCTCACAGTCTCACACTTTATAAGCTGTTACAGCAACAGTCTTGTTACCTTTGGGATAAAGATCTTACATAAATAAAATAAAATGATCATTGTAAGCACCCCTGTCAGCGATAAATGGTTTGTGACCCCTGCAGGAGAGCTTGTTCTGTTGAAAAAAAAGTTTTGCATCACCATGTTGCAGAGAGGCACAATTACACACATCTCAGTATTCCAAATGAAAAAAAAGGTGAACACCAGCACCACTATGTGGCAGAGAAGAGCAATTGCTGTGATACCAATTTTCCAAGTGTAAAATAAAATGAACCAATGCCTCAGTGTGATATATCAGTATTTCAAGTGAAAAATCAAATCATACTATTGCCACCATGTGGCAAAGAGGAGCAATTACAGACATACACTATATTGCCAAAAGTATTGGGACACCTGCCTCAAGGTTTAGGAGTGTGTCTATGGGAATATTTGACCATTCTTCCAGAAGCACATTTGAGTTATTTTATGAAGTCATACAGTATTTTAGTAGTGAAAACATGCGATAAGTTAACACCTGGCAGTACTCACCGTATTTATTAACAGTAGTAAATACCGTGTTGTTAAGGAGCGGACAGCCCACCAGCGTTCTTAACAACCGATGAGTCATTAGCTGTCAGCAGGGTTCTGCTGACAGCTGAATGTATTGAAAAGAATTATCAGCATTAAAAACTCAGGGAAAAACCTGATGGCGCCCTTAATCTGAAGACCCCTTTAACAAGGGGGCCCCCATATCCCGGCCCCCCTATATGAATACGTATGGGGTACATACTTGTGACATCACAACGGGGCATGCTGGGTCGATGACATCACCGGGTGGCCCCGCCCCTTCGTTTATTTAGCAGCAGGAGGCGGTGGAACTGTCATTCAGCAAGAGCCTTCGTCGGGAGCGGAGCTTTTTTTCCGGGTTGGCAGTGGGGGTGGGCATCATAATTGACAATCGATTTACATGGGGGGCCAATTTTTTAAAATTTTAGTTTTTTTAGTAGCAGGGGTAAAGGGGGCTTCCAGATTCCAATAAGCCCTTTGCCCATAGACCCCCAATACCACAGCCCAGGGTTGTGGGGAAGAGGCACTTGTCCCTATCAACATGGGGACAAGGTGCTTTGGGGGGGCTGAGCCCCCCTGCCTCAAAGCACCCCCCCATGTTGAAAGCATGTGGGCTGGTATTGTTGAGGAGGGGGGAACGCTCGCTTGCCGATTTGGGGGGACCCCATGCCATTTAAAAAAAAAAAATTGGCGTGGGGGTTCCCCTAAAAATCCATATCAGACCCGGAGGGTGATTTTTTGATGGCAATAATTATTTTTGTTACAATCAGCTGTCAGCTGACAGCTGATGACTCATCGGTTGTTAAAGATGCGGCAGCCTCTCGTTCTTTAACAACCAGTACACATTCCTTAAATACTGCATACCTCGACCACTACTTAATTACTGCATCCATTTAATTATTTATTTCCTTCGGTGAATTGAGTTTAACGCCTGTACATGCGGTATTTACGGAGCGTTTTCAGCATTTTGCGATAAATACCACAGAATGTTAGAGTGAATTAACAGTTTCAGGATTGCATATTGTATTTAGGGAAAATGTGTCTTGACACCTACATACTGCATGCGATTTGGTTCTGTAAATGGAGCCCAATAAGCTTTATTTTTTAAGGATCAGGAACACATAGTTATAGTGGCCTATTAATGATAATAATAAAAATAATATATCATTATTATAGCCTTTTATCACCTTATTTTCTTGCTATCCTATTATTTTTCTTGACTTGTGACTTCCATTGTGATCTTTCAGACAGGCTGCCTACCAGGGAATGGTAAACATGGGCAGCTGAGTATATAGCCTGGAAGTAAATGCTAAGCCAAAATGTTTTCTTTTACATTTGGACAGAGTAGGGAGAGGTTAGATTTTTATTTCTATCTGTGTTCCCACGGGGGAAGATTCACCCTTTCTATCTGTCCTGGTGAATATTGTCTCTGGTACAGAATTGATAGGGAACTCTGGCATTTTTGGACTTTTACAAGAAAGGGGGTTGAGGGATATTCTTCCAATGGGTAAACCAGGTCTGGCAAAGTCATTGCAAAAGTGATTAGCTACATCTTGTCTATGGTGTTCCAAATTAGCAATGGAGATTTGCCACTGGGGGGCAATTCATTTAGCTCATTTAATATATGCAACATGGTGCTCCAGAGAACACTGAAATGTCTACATCAGTAAATCAAAACCCCCAAATGAGGTCACAGTCTAAAAGTGTACTAGAGACAAAACACATACAGTCGAACCAAAATTGCATTAAAACGAATTAAAGGAAAGCTGCCACAGCAGTTTTCTCTTTCCAAAAATGCTTAACAACCAGGTAATTAGCATTTTTAAAAGAAGGTCATATTAACTTGTTAATTCGTTTCTATATTGTTGAAAAAAAAAACTGAGTTTGTTCAGTATATACAGTTCAAGCTCTCTGGTGGAGACCAAATCTATGGACTTAGAGTTTCAGAACAATCACTTTGCATTTGCAGTGCTGACAACTGCCACTCATTTGTGTCCGAAAAGACCAGCTACCTGGTTTGACTATACTGTATTTGATGTCCAAAGCATCAGCAGTGTGGGGAGATGAGAGTTATCAAATTACAAATTTGTCTAACTATTGCAGAAAAAATCACAGCTGTAACCAAAAACATCTGCATGGCATTGTACCCTTTCTTCAACTCATACCATGATATGTTCTTCAGTTGAGGGATATACAACTCATACTGTATAACCTTTGGTGTCATTTCCTGTGGTGTGACAGTCTTCTGATATTCTCTTCCCCAGGGTGACATTCAACAACTACTTTTGGCAAGCAATGCCCAGGCAGCTTACGACTACTGTGAACACTACAGTCCGGACTGCGACTCTGCCCTGCTGAACACGCCGCAAGCCCAGGACCCCAATACCAGGCAAGATGTGAGTATTGGGGAATCTGTGGGTGACGGGGTGCCCTCTGCTGTTTTGTAGGATCCAGGATCTATACTTTATCTTCTTTCACACACTTATTCCAGAGGAAGGTCAGATAGTGGGAAACCAAAAGGGATTATCTCCTTCAGAAGGCTTTAATATGTAACTTCTTCTTACGTGTATTCTCTTTTTAGAAATGTCTTTATATTCAGCTAGAGATTTTATTTTGAATGCTATAGAGAGTTCAGCCAGTTTTATTATGAGCTCTATGTAACAGTGATGTCAAGGTAAACCTATTGCAAACCTAATAGATTCCAACTGAAAGTGTAGGCAAATCTCAGCTTCTCAAGTAGAATTAGAATGTGACCCACCTCTTCCAAAATCCAGAGTCTCCTTTGAGCATAATGGACAGCCTCATGGACCAATAAGAAGACTTGGGAAATGGGAGTAGATGGGATAAACATGGATTTAAAGAAAAATTCAACAATTCCAGCTGTATCGTTGGATATATCGGCGGTAATGACATTTCTCTCAAGGAAACCTCTGCTTATACAATTTTTCATTATAAGCTCAGTTTGAATTTCCCAGGTTTGTGACAGGTTCACTTTAACAGCATGGTTTAGATGGTATGAAGGCTGTTGTAGAAATCACAGCCTGGAATATGGTAATGGATTCAGTAAGAATTGTAGGACGGTTTATACCAACTGACAAGGTCAAGCTGAGGATTGTATACCCTTGTAAAGCTGACCATGGATGGCTCAATAACAGAGTACCTAAATAAGTATGACTTATTTTTTATGAATGTGTTTTTTAAAATTATGTACCCTATTGGCTAAGGTGACCATTTATAAACATGTCTCTCACCAAAAGTCACCAGCTCTGCCCTATGTCATGTAAATTGTCATACTACCATGAAGAGTCATCATCTATTTTGTGAGTGTCTCAGCCAGCAAGTTCATGCCTGATGGAAGGTGTATTCCCTTTCCTCCATAGAGGAGAGAATGGTCAGCATCTAGCCACTAGACATGTGCATTCATTTTCGTCCGAATGCATTTTCGTCCGAATTTCGGGGATTTTCGCGTTTGTTTTAACAAACGATAACGAATGTGCAGAGTCGGAAATCCGAAAGATCCGACATAAAAAATGCTTTATTTTCGTTTTGTTGTGACAACAGTTCGATATAGATAGAAGATTCGACATGACAGTGACAATAGCAATCTGTGTCTATCGAATCTGCGGTTGAATGTGCCTAACCTAACTCTATTAGTCTGAGATTATTTGACATAGAGAGAAAAGATTCAACATTATAGAGACATGAAGATTCGACATAGAGAGAAAAGAGTTGACATAGAGAGAAAAGATTCGACATAGAGAATAAAGATTCGACATTATAGAGACATGAAGATTCGACATAGAGAGAAAAGAGTCGACATAGAGAGAAAAGATTCGACATAGAGAATAATGATTCCACATTATAGAGACATGAAGATTTGACGAAGCAGCTAAAAACATACGATTGCCACGAGTGGACATTTATGGTCAAATGCTCCGCCCATAGGCTATAGAAGAATTCTAATGTTGGTTGACTAGTAATAATAATTAATAAATATAATTATTACTAGTCATACAACATTAGAATTCTACTATAGCTTGTGGGCGGAGCATTCGACTGGAAATGTACGATTGCGGCGTCGTACAGTTTATCTGCTTCTTCAAATATTCTTAGAACATTCGACAGACAGACACCATAAGCCTTCAATTGACAGATTCAACCTTAATTCATTCGGTTTTATGGACGAATGCATTTTTTAACGAAACAAAATAAATAAAAACTAATTTTGGTAGTAACTAAATAAATGTATTTTTCGGACGAAAACGAAATTTCGAAACAAAATATTTCAGAGTGCACATGTCTACTGGCCACCCAAAAAAATCCTGTTCATGTTTAAAAATCTGTGTATGCTTGGGAGAATTCCTTTGCTATTACCAGACTGCTCATGGCTTCATTGCATAGGCATACATACAAAAAAAAGAAGAGTAGTCAAGCTTTCTTTGAAGGCTTTTACTGCTTGATATACACAAACATTTATACTTTAAAGCCCATTGTTGGCCAAATCTTTTTTGTTTATAGTTTTGGATAGTGTGAGAAAAGGGTTTGAGCCTCATTATTAACATGCTGTCTGGAATCCTGATTGACTTACGAGTTACCAGTATGGGATATGAGAGGCCAGCAAAATAAAGAGAGGTTTAAACTCTTTTTCACTGTAAAACTTTTCATTGCATTTGAGCTTTAAATGTTGAGACTTCGTAAAATTCAAAACCAGTCAATTTTCACCAACATTGCCTAATGTCTGGGATGTGATGTATGTATTATTACATTGCCACCTATTAAAGTGAGAATATCT
Organism: Rana muscosa; assembly: GCA_029206835.1. Classification (NCBI taxonomy): domain Eukaryota; kingdom Metazoa; phylum Chordata; class Amphibia; order Anura; family Ranidae; genus Rana; species Rana muscosa. Next base: position 7,022,849 of record CM055125.1, read on the forward strand.
GGTGTGTAGAATACCTAATTTTGGAGATAAGAAGACCTGTGGTGATGTTACCTAATATTTCCTTGCATTCCTCACCCTAGCACAGAAGTATTCATATTTATGGAAATCCAACATATTCCATATGTTTTCTGTGTTTTCCTAACATTACCAAAGTCATGTAGACCTGTAAGACTTGCAAAACATAAGAAAAGTTACACATACACACATTTATTATTATTTACCTCCTGCATTATATATACTCTGACTTACTTTAATATGCTTTATAGAAAACTATGTAGTATCAACCAACTTTGTCATCTTAAGGACTTGTTCACACTCGTATATGTGTTCCAAAGGAGCCCCTGTCCCAGTAAATTAAATGATTTATCTTGTTATTTTTTCATTTGGTCTTAACTTGAAATTGGAATTCCAACCCATAAGGAAGACGTATAAACCTTGTCAGCTTGTTTCAGCAGTCTGCGATTCTTTTTAGGAGTTTAAAGTAGAATTCCGGGATATACCTAACTAATCTTAAAAGTGCTCCCTACCCCTTCCTAATACCTATACTAATGAACCTTTGTAAGAGAGATCTGTATACTTAAGGGACGTACACACGGGCTGAATATTGGGCGACATCGGCCAGTTTAATAAAAACCAAATGACATTCGGCCCATGTGTATGGCAGCCGGTCTGACCTAAGCTGTCCATTTGGCTGGCTCTTGTGGAAAGGGTCATGGCCAAAAAAAGGCCAGTCGGCACCCAATCAGCACTCCCAGCTAATGGCTGAGAGCACTGACCAGTGTGTCCTGGTGGGGTGGAGCTTCCCCCTGTCAGAACACAATAGCTCAGTGGGGGGAGTTTGCTGCTAGTGTGTACCAGGCTTTACTTGTTTTGGGGCCGCTCGGTCTGATCATGCAAACAGGCTCCCCTGTGTCAGCTAGCAATGGCTCCAGGGCAGAGGAGGGAGTGCTAACAATGGATGGGAAATAGCAAGCCTATGGGTGGTCACCGCTTGCAGGCATTCCCAGCAGATGTCGAGCGCTCTTTTCTTTCATTTGCAGCTGGTGCTGGCACTGGCTGACACAGGGGAGATCACATGACTGGACTGGATAGGCTTGAAAATGCGTATAAATACGGATCTTTCCTACACAGGTTAGTTGACCAGGAGTGAAGGAACATAGATGGCAAACCCAAAAAAATTTCAGTAGCATGAAAAAGGATTAGATTTTTTTATTGCAGTTTTTTATTTCAGTTTTACCCATGCTGATGAGATATCACCTCTTGTCCAAGTGGCGTCAGGAAGAGAGGAGATCTCCATTGGATTGTGAAGATCGCAAAACATCACTAGCGCAGCAACATCATCAAAAATATACCTTTATTGTGAGAAGACTATAGTGCAACATTTCGGGCCCTCAGACCCATTCCTCAAGGAAACCGTGCCAAATAGCAACAGACACATGTTTCACAGATGCCCCCATCTCTAGAAATGCCTACATGTAGTCTAAAGAAACAATCAATACTCACAACATGTACAATAATTAAAGTGTAAGTTCAGTCAAAAATCTAACTAGGGCCAAACCTACCTCCACCCCCATTCTAAGACTATTCTAACTATCCTGTAAAAGCATATATGTTTATACTTACATATTTCGAAGCCTCTCCGGTCTGGTCACATGATCTCTCTCTAGTGGTGGCGTCAGTGAAGAGGAGAGATCGTCAACAATGGATGCAAATGCCTGTGCGGTGATGTCACCCATAGGCCTATTATGGGACATCCACTGTCAGCTATCCCTTTGCTACAAAGAAGCCGCCGCTGACAGCTGATCATGTGACTGGACTGAAGTGCCTTCTAAATAGGTAAGTATAAGATTATTTTCTTTTACAGTGTAGTTAGGATAGTCTTTTAGTGGGGGTGGGAATAGGTTTATCCTTAGATTGATTTTGACTGAACTTACATTTTAAACTACAGGAGGTATTTTCTGAAGCAGGAAGATCAGAGATTAGACTCAACGGGATATTTAAACCTTCTAATTCTTTCCTTGATGAAGAGGTCCTTTGAGGCCCCACAACATTGTACTATGGGCTTGTAACAATAAAAGTTTTCCTATTTTTGCTGCTGCCGATGCACTAGTGATGCCTTGCAGTCTTCATAATCTATTCTATGATGGTGCTATCCAAAGGACTGCCAGGTCAGTACACTGCAACAAGTGCACTAAACTGCATGATCTGCTCCCTGGGGCACAGACAGAAATCAAAAGCTCACAGAGGTTTTAATCCTTCCTCATTCAATCCACAACTAAGTATAATAAAGTTTCCATTTAAAAAAAACAAAAAAACACGCAAAAATAAAAAAGAAGCAAGAAATAAAGGGGCAAAGAAGTGCACAGAAAATGAAAACATAGTGGGGTTGATTTACTAAACTGGAGAGTGCAAAATCTGGTGCGGCTCTTCATAGAAACCAATCAGCTTCCAGTTTTATTTTGAACAAGCTGAAGTTAGAAGCTGACTGGCTACCATTCACAGCTGCACCAGATTTTGGCCTCTCTGGTTTTAGTAAATCAACCCCAATGTGTTTACTTGCAGAGACCAATTTTCCCCATTGCTTGCCATCCAACAGTCAGGAGCAGAGCTCGAATGTGCTCACTGGTGTGAACAACTCCTTGGTGAATTTCTGTGGCCTCCACTACTAGTTGTATCCAATTGTGGATAATGTGTTGATGTCACTGTTGTAATGGAAATATGCAATAATGTTATAATATTACTTTCCCACACGAACATGCATCTACCTTAATCCACTGGACAACCTGTCAAGCTGCTTTCTCTTTTTGTTTTTGCTCATGGTAAATTAACTGTGTTAAGAGATTGAGTAAGATTGAACCCTTTGTGATCTTACCGAAGTAGGCCGTGGAACATGTAGAACCCTCATCTTCTGTAAACAACTCAACACAGGCACAGTTCTACTTTATCTGAAACAAACATTAATTAGGCTTTTAATGTTTTTCAAATAAATGTATGAAAATGATTTCTGATGAGGTTCCACAATGTACCACGGCTGTACCTGCCTTATAATACAATCTCTTAACGAGGGAGATATACAAAGACTCACATTTTACTGGTCTAAGTGAAGCATGATTTGTGAAATAAAAGCAAGATAAACAACCTAATTAAAAAATATTTGATCTTTATCTAAATCTTCCTTAATTTTTTTTTGGCGTACAAATAAAAAATAAATAAAAATAATCTCACAAAAAAAAAATATATAAAGCTATATAAAATGGCACAGTGTGAGTCCTTGTAAATGTCCCACATGGAACAGCACTTTTATCTTCTCTCTATACTTAACACCCTTTCCCCCTCCTGCCACATGTAGTATGCAGAGGAAGAGGTGGAGTATTACGAGTATCCATACTATTATGACAATAAGGAGGAAGGGACGCCTATCCCACCTACTGAAATCAGTGCCCCCGAGGGGGACACAGTGGAGAAGGTAACCAGTGGATGTGTCAGTCTGTGCATCCTGGTGTTGTGTGTCACTCCATCTCATCCTATCTGCCATGTTAATTGTCAACTGGAGGCTGCCCAGCCAGGAGCAAGGGGTTTAATCCTAGTGTTTAGCAAAATAAAATTTATTACATCTCAATTTATTACATTTCTGCGAAGGGCAGAAATTGTACTGAAACTTTTTAGATTGTCCAAAGAGACTTGGTCAAATACCAGTAGGTGTGTTGAAGGTGTGTTTTCAAACTTGTTAACTGTTCTATTGTAGGTAATGCATCCCACATTTTGTGTCATTTTGTATTTGTTATGTGTTGACATTTTTGTTTTTTACACATCTATTTTGTCTTCGAGACTCTGAATGTTTGCATGTGGCTTATATACCTCCTTTTGTTATTAACTAAAGTTTTTACTAACGCAGTAAAATATTAAAATGCAAACCAACTTAAATATCAGAGTTAACAAAAATAAAACAAAAAATAAAGAAAAAGCTTTTTATAGTTGGTAAAATGTGAATATTAATTTTTCTATAAGTTTCTTTAATGCCTTTTTCAATTTTATGACAGTTTATAATTACTTTTCATTCTGTTTTCGGGATGTCATATTTTCAAATATGCCCATCACTTGAACAATCAATGAGAAGTTGCATAAGATGAACCAATATTTGAGAATATTTGATATTTTTGTTTTGTGAAAGTCAAGATGTATACATGGGAGCACCCCAGATTTAGCAACTGAACAAAGATTACAGCAGGCACCTGAGGAAATCAGCATTGCTATCAGGATGCCACTTCATATTATTTTAGTAATAATATTTAGAAGGGTTAATTTTAACATTAATGTTTTTTTTTGTCCTTTTTTTAATCATTCATTTATATTATTATTTCCTTCATTTTAATATATTAAAACATTATGTTTTAATAATGATAATAATAACAACAATAATAATAAAAATAAAAATAATAATAATAGTTATCATTAGGGTTGTCCCAATACCACTTTTTTAAGACCGAGTACAAGTACCGATACTTTTTTTCAAGTACTCGCTGATACCGATTATCGATACTATTTTTAATGTCATGTGATAGTGACAGTGTTTTTTCTGTTTTGTCTTTTACAATTTTTTTGTTGTTTTATTATTTTTAACAATTTATTTTTTTCTTTTTACAATGCTTTTTTTTTAATCAGCCCTGTTGGGGGCCTAGGTGAGATTAATCATCCCTGTTGGGGGGCTTTGGTGAGATATCAGGGGTCTTAACAGACCCCTGATATCTCCCCCTTGATAAAGAGACTGAGAATAGAGATTCCCCAGTCACTTTCCCTGCAGCCTCAGCTGCACTGAAAATGAATGGAGAGGAGACAGCGATGTTTCAGTTATGTGAATGAACAGTTCATTCGGAAAAGGAAGGAGGAGGACATGGAGCGGGGCAGCAGAACGGAGGGGGACACGGAGGAGAACCGAGGGCGACAGTAGAACCGAGGGGGACACGGAGGAGAACCAAGGGGGACAGCAGAACGGAGGGGGACACGGAGGAGAACCGAGGGGGACAACAGAACAGAGGGGGACATGCAGGAGAACCGAGGGGTACTGGAGGAGAATGCGGGACAGTCAGCAGTGATTGGTGCGTGGGGGAGTTACAAGCACCAATCACCCTGTATAGATTTCACTAAAGCAGCTGAAAGCCGCGGGGGAGAAACAACTTTATTGAAATCTATACATCGGTGATCGGTGCTTGTAACTCCCCCTGCCGCACCGATCACCGCTGACTGTCCAGGTATCGGGTGAAGCATCGGAGCATTTGCCCGAGTACAAGTACTCAGGCAAATGCTCGGTATTGATGTCGATACCGATACTAGTATCGGTATCGGGACAACTCTAGTTATCATCATCATAATAATAAAATTTTCATTCTATTCATCATTTTTCTAATTCTCCCTAGTCTATAAATATTTACAATCATTATTCATTTATTTATTCTTTAGAATCTCCAAATTCTTAATTTATTGATAGTTATGACACATGTACTGTTTATTTCCCCTACATTAATTGTTCAATATGACACCTGTATTAATTGATGTATATTTGAGTTTTTAATTTGTATTTCCTACTTTATTTATATAGATTATAAATATGTCTTATTATACTAATTAAATCTTATATTAATAAGATTTAAAATACACAACAATTCAAAAACATGAATATTGATAAATAAAAAAAATATTAAACCAAAATGAAATACGTCTGAATTATTGTTATAATAAGAACATATTTATATACAACATAGGAATTTTTCTTATTTGCATGTATTTATTAAATATTTTGTTTACCTTTTTTCTTAATTAAGTTTCTTAACAAAGTAATTGGCTATTTCCTTCATCTATGTCACCTGTGCTCATGTATTTAAGAATTCATTTATATTTCCTGCCTTTTCATTTAACATCTCTTATACATTTAAAAAGTATTCATTCATTCTTTCATTTATTTATTCATTCATTTTATCTTTTATTCTTATTTCCTGCCTCCTTTCATTTGTTTAATTTCATCTATTTAAATTATAATACATTGTATTCATTCATTACCATTCCAATTCAGACCTCAAATTTTCCACTCGTCTACTCGCATTTTGGGAGTGGAAATTGAGGTCTGGCGAGGAGCTGGGCTGCCGGGGAGTTGGGGGGCGAGCACCGCCGGCGGGCGGGGTTGATCGGGAGCTGTTCTCCCAGCGATCGCCCCGTGTTAGAGAGCATGGAGGTAGAGGAGAGATGCGGGATCACCGAGCAGTATAGCCCACTGTAACAGCTTACATTGAACTTTCCTCCGCTCTGCTCGCTCTCACACACAGCCCCGTCTCCTCCTAACCCCGCGCCTGTAATAGACAGAACACATCCCAGCATTGGACCTGCATTCTTACAGGCACGGGGTTAGGAGGAGGCGGGGCTGTGTGTGAGAGCGAGCAGAGCGGAGGAAAGTTCAATGTAAGATGTTACAGCGGGCTATACCGCTCAGTGATCCCATGGTTCTCCTCTACCTCCATGCTCTCTGCCACGGGACAATCGCTGGGAGAACAGCTCCCGATCAACCCCGCCCGCCGGCGGTGCTCGCCCCCCCACTCCACATCATGCAATGAAGCGGTGAGGTGCATTTAATTTTTAAGGTTGTCAGGTAAAGTTTGGCTAATTACCTGCTCTTCCATTTCAAGGGAAATGTGTAGCTGTTATTAGACAGTGGGTTTTAACAGCTCCCTAATGAAAAAAATCTCAGCAATTTATTTGATCTGAAAATCAAATCACTCAAGTAAAAAAAAACTGGCAAACTGCCAACCCAGGAAACATTACTACTATGCTAAAACCAGAATGTTGACCTTAATTAGGGAACCATTGCAGGCAACAAATAAACTGCCAAGGCTAACCAGGTATTAGAAAGTTAATTAAATGTACCTTAAAGCAGGGCTCAATAGACAGAATGCGGGTCCAATGCTGGGATGTGTTCTGTCTATTACAGGCGCGGGGTTAGGAGGAGGTGGGGCTGTGTGTGAGAGCGAGCAGAGCGGAGGAAAGTTCAATGTAAGCTGTTACAGCGGGCAATACCGCTCGGTGATCCCGTGGCTTTCCTCTTCCTCCTGTCATGATCTGTCCACCAATGGGGGCACAGTGAGTCTGCAATGGGAGCATGGTGAGGCTGCAATGGGGGCACAATGAGTCTGCAATGGGGGGCACAATGAGGCTGCAATGGGGGCACAGTGAGTCTTCAATGGGGGCACAATGAGTCTGCAATGAGGGCACAATGAGGCTGCAATGGGGGCACAATGAGGCTGCAATGTGGGGCACAATGAGGCTGCAATGGGGGCACAATGAGGCTGCAATGTGGGGCACAGTGAGTCCGCAATGAGGGCACAATGAGGCTGCAATGTGGGGCACAAGGAGTCTGCAATGGGGGCACAATGAGTCTGCAATGGGGGCACAATAAGGCTGCAATGGGGGCACAGTGAGGCTGCAATGTGGGGCACAATGAGGCTGCAATGCACGGTGAGGCTGCAATGGTGGGCACGGTGAGGCTGCAATGATGAGCACAGGTGAGCCTGCATTGATGGGCACAGGTGAGGCTATGCTGAGGGGAACTGATTAAGTTGTTGTTAATATTTATTTTTGTAACTTAATTCTGCATAAAACATTTAAGTGTCATTTCAGGAGATAATTTATGAGGGCATGATTAGCAGCAGAATTAGGGGCGGGGCATGGTAGGGGTTGGGCGGGGCAACTGGTGGCGAGTAACCCTTGAGGCCTGGCTAGTGGCTCAAGACTTGAAATTTTGAGCCCTGCATATTTCTTGTATCAACATTCATTGGTAATTAAGAACAGTATAATAATATTAATATAACAATATAATATATCTAATTATATATTTTGCACGTGTGGTATTTTAATATCTATATGGCTCACTCCATATCTCCTAATGTAAGTACATTTTGCATTAATTTAATCATTAATTCTTCATGTATGAACATTTGCATTTGTCCATTTCTTAATTAGCCATAATCCCTTTATGCATTTTTGTTTTTTCAAAAAGATCTGCTATATACCACTAGGCTTAAGCTATAAGCTTTCTAAAATACCTTATTTCCTAGAAAACAATGGTAACCTTTGGATGTACTTTTTTAATTTTTGCTATTGGCTGAGAGTCTGATCTATGGTGTACATGTATGGACATCCTTCCAACATACATCATTCTTCATTCTAACTCCCTAATTTTAAAGCTTACGACTTTTTCTCTACAACCATTAGGCTGTTGATCACCTTAGATTCTGCTCTTCCCCTTCCTTCTATAATGTATTAATTGTGGTGGTTATAGGAGAGAGAAATATCATATAAAAGGAATATCCTAATATGGACTTCATAAACCCAGATCTCAGCTGAGAGTCAGGCCAAGTCTTTCTAATGAAATAGTTCTAAAGTTCTAAAAACAACTGGTTATTGCAAATAAAATATATTAGAAAATTTCCTAACATCAAACTGATGAATAACAACTTAAAGCATTATAACTTGTAGAAACATTAATTGATTTCGTATTTATTAATATTTACATGTTTACTTTTTTGTGCATTAATATTCATATATTTAAAAATAAAGTAAAATTGTATTTTACATTGCTTCATTCAGACTTCCATTACTTCAAATTCCTTTATGTATTTATATGATAAATATATTTCCAAATCAATAAATCCATTAATTAATATTGAAATAAATGTAATAAGAAAAATATAAATATTCACATGCCCCAACTTATAGTGTAATTATATATTTAAATTAGGCATTTATTAATTCGTATTTCAAGATTCTATTTCTCATTTATTAATAACTTGAGCATGGGTCTTGATACTAATTGATACTAATTGCTTTGTTAATTTTTGCATTCTTATACATTGTGGTTTTTAACTTCTCATGTGTTTGTCTATGCATAGTTGCATGCAGGAATGCTACTTATGAAATTGTACATTGATTTATGAACCTGTACATGGTTTGCACCAACTGAATGTTTGATTTCTGAACTGGCATTGTGTGCTAATTTTTCATATACTATTCATTATCAAATACAGTATTTATTTCTGTTGTTAAATTACGCATTATTGGTTAGTTTTGCTTTGCTGCATGTAGTTGTTACTTGGGTTTAATTTTCCTGTGTGTCCAAATTCCATCATGTTTGCTATAGGCTTGGAATGAACTCTTTAGCAAATTAACTTTTATATCATTGTATTCATAAATATTACAGTGAAAAAAGATGAGGTTATTAAACCTGGAGTTACGTGATCCCAATTACACCTAATTTTAAAATATTTTCTTGAAAGTAAATTAAGTCTTGAATATCTTACATTATTTGCAGTATCTATTTCTCATTCTCAAGTTTAGATACCGTATCTAACTATTTTGTTTTTTGATTAGATTTATTTAGCAGTATAGTGCAGAATATTATTTATATCAACCATTTGGTGTTGGTAGAAGTTTTTGTAGTAATTGTAATTGTTATAATGTAATAAAAAGAAGACCCCTTACTTTTCCTTGCTGGGCGACACCTAGTTTCTGCATCCTTTGAACATTGTCTGGTCATGACATGTTGTATTCATGCCTGTTTCTCTTTCTCTTTCTCTCCAACCCATTTTTGTCTGTGTGTTACTTGTTCTCGTTATTTGCCACCTGCCCTGAAAATAAAACAATGCCCTTCTAACTATCTTATCTGCCATGGCTACTGGCAGAAAAACAAAGCCAAAACTCACAAGCCACCAGCCAAGTCGAAGCCAAAGGTGCCTCCTCCTGCCAAGAGTACCGGCAAGTCGAAAAACGGTGTTGCGGGCAAGGCCCCTGCCAAGCGAAACACCCCCGCCAAGCGAAACACCCCCGCCAAGCGAAACACCCCAGCCAAGCGAAACACCCCTGCCAAGCGAAACACCCCCGCCAAGCGAAACACCCCTGTGAAAAATACTGTGGGCAAAGCCCAGCCCAAGAAAAAATTCGCTGGCGCCAAGAGGAGGAACGTGGGGAATAGTTACAAGCAGGTAGAGAAAAAATCAAAGTATGCAGATCCCATTGGTGTGATCTGACATACATAACCCCCTCTGCCCCACCGTACTCCCATCATCCCAATACCTTTTTACAGAGGGGATATGGGCAATCCACTTGGAGATGTTGTTTGTGTGTGTCCATGTTATGCAAAGTGTTAGTGATGTCTGCTCTATGCTTATTGTTTCATGCTTGGGGCTCATTCATTGTTGTTCATGCAAAAGAAGAGACCTCTGTTCATAAACACGACAGTTTGTAAAACCAGCTTGTTTTACACATTGTTGGTCTAAAGTCATATACACATATTTATAAACCTGAAAATGATTTATTCAATGGACTATCCACTGTTGATTACTTTTAGCTGAATTAGGTTGACTTTGCTTGTATAATACTCATCAATGTTTTTGTCATGTTTTGTGTTTTCAGAGGCCTCTTTTTTTGCTGTTTGTGTAACTATTCTGTTACGTTAAATGAATGATTGCAATGCCCCTGTGGACCCATCCCTTAATGGGTGGTCATCACATGAATAGATTCACCATGGGGTTCATCATCTCAAAGTCCTGATATATTTTGCTGAGTGGACTGATAATGACCCTTCTAAGTGAATCAGTGATGACATGTTGACTTTATTGTCCTCTAGAAAAAGAGGCGTAAGTTAATAAATAACTAATGCTTGCAATTTTTTCTTGTTCCCTTCTCCTCTTTGATCTCCTCCCTAAATCCAAACAACCTTTCCATTTTCACTTACTTTCCCTGTTCTTCATTTTTCCAAATTATCTTTGCTCAAACTTTCCCAATGCTATTTCTTCATGCCTTGGCTTTTCTTTGCACCCTCAACCTTCTGATTTTCTGTGATTACAAAGGACCCTGTCCCTCCCTCTGAACCTATCATGACCCCTGAACCCACCTTGTTAGAGCAAAGCCTTGATTACACTGTATCACCATACGAAGAAGAGGTTTATGGGGCTTGGGAGGAAGAGCCCACGCCTGAAACCAAACCTGATCCACAGGTAACCATTGAATTTCCCACCAAAAGGTTAATGACCACACATTAGTAGAGTAGAGTATTTGCTTGACAAGAAATCCCCATCTATCACTACAAGCTTTGGCCTTTATACTGGAAAACATTTTAAGGAACTTAATGTCAAAAGTTTAGTTATTGTCCATTTTTATACTTTTAGACCTATGGTCTACTCCTAACCACTATCTCACAAACAGAGCACCTATATATATATATATATATATATATATATATGAAGAATCACCATAAGCAATTTAGTTCTGTAATGCCCATTTTCATTTTACACTTCACAGCTTCCCATTTTGTTTAAAGCTTGGGCCACATGTTTATACTTTTATCTATATTTAGTACTTATCACTAGATCCTTTTGTGCCTCCTCTTGTCACTCTTTCCATTATCTTGATTCTTGACTCATTTGCCCCCTTGGAAGGAAAAGGAACAAGCTTCTTCTACAGATGTCAAGGGTAGCGATTCCTTCACAGCGGAGTATGTAACCGGAGAGGAGGAAAATCCGACTGTCGGTCTGGACTATGAGTATGTGTACAAGGATTATCATGAGGGCTCGGAGAGTTCACAACTTGGCCCAGTCCTCTCTGCAGAGACTCCTGAGAGTGGAGGTGTAAGTCTCACTGTGTAGTGTCCGTTAATCTGAGTGCATTGGGTTCTACAAACCTTGTGAGACTCTGAGCAGAACAAAGCAAAAAATGTTTTTCGACATTCTGCCCTCCTCTCTGGTCCTCGTGTACTTTGCTTGTGTTACCTCTCCATGTCAGCCCCCTTTGTCTTGTTCTTCATATCCCTTTGTCCAGTATTTTTGTTAAATATTTTTGCTCCTTTTTATCCACCTCCTTGTGTTCATGTCTCACTTCCTACTCTTTGTTGTTGACCACACTTTTTACATTGCGTGTGTCTACATGTTTTTCTGGATGGATACTTTGGTGTCCTCCTTTTTGGACTTCCTTTTGTCTTCCTCTCTGATGTCCTCTGCTGCTTTTCCTTCCTTGTCATCTTCACCTTGTTGCTCAGACTTATTTTATGATGTTGCTGTGATATAACATTTATCACAGGGTGTCAGAACAGTCGAAATCCAGTTGGAGCCTTGGGTGACCAAAGGATGTCATGTTGCTCAATGTCACCTTGATCACTGGGGTCCATTGTGGATTCGTTCTGACCCTTGCTTATAGCATCATAGAATTCTCAACATACTCCAGAATTGTATGATCCTAATACAGTGTATTTCAGTGCCTCAAGCATTGCAGCTTTGCTGATGAACCTACAACACTGATAGCTCTTCTGCTCCCCTGTATAATTAGGGACCCATAGTTTACTGTAGTATTATGTGCACTGTATTTATTATAGATAACATTATCAGTATACAGGTTTATGGCATGTAATATTAACATATATAATGGCTAAAACAAGGACTGCTATTTGGTTTTGTCCAGAACTGCTATTATTTATATGAAATTATAGAGGTATAACAGTGCAACATGTAGCATGATAATACTTTTAGGTTTTATATTTTCACTCGTGTGTCTTAGTTAAATGTTATTAAAAAAAGTGGGCTTTATTGTCTGAGTGATTCTAAATATCTCCATCTTTGTGGTTATATGTGTGCTACCCTCAGGCCATTAGCGGACCCCGTGGGGTGAAAGGAGATAAAGGAGAACCAGCCGCTATTGAGTCAGTAAGTAAAGTCTGTTATGCAATGCAAAGATAATGTCTAAGGAGCCCCAACAGTACCTGTGTCTACAAGCAAAGTTAAGGTGTCCCAACTTTATCAGTCTCAGTAGATTCATTGTAGATCCTCATATTTGGTTAGTACCAGATCTGGTATGGGGCCTTTAACCCAGCATCCACCTGTTATATGAACTGCATGTATGAACTGAGAGCAGGTTAAATGAACTATATAACTATTATATTATTATAACTATTATTCATATACTATTATTATATCATATAGTAACTATTGTATAATTCGTTTTTTTACATTATGGACTTACACTGAGACCTCTGATGCTAAGGCAAACAAAAAAACAACTAAAAAAAGTAGATAAATTGCTGAAATGTAAAAAAAAAAAAATGGTTGAAGTGCGGTGTCTATAGAAAAAAAAAACTACTGCAGCATATATCTTTCTTCAACTTAATTCCATTTCAAATAATTCATTATGCTAAATTTATTTAGGGAATTGTACATTTTAGGAACAACAGAAGTGAAATATTGAAATATGGATTCCAGATTTTTATAAATGTTCCTTTTGGTTTTGCTAATATACTTATATGTTGGAAAAAGGGTTGGCCCACCCTATAATATTTCAGTTTATGGTAGATGCTGGAGAGATGAACAGAGATGAACAGGAGATCTAACTAATAGAGTCCCCAAGTCTTTACTTAAATTCCCTGGTTTGCATACCTGCTGTGGCAATTATAAGCTAAAGCCGGCTATAGACAGATCAAATCTCGTCTGATTCAGCAGTAGTGATGAGCCGAACACCCCCGGGTTCGGTTCGCACCAGAACCCGCGAACGGACCGAAAGTTCGAACGAACATTAGAACCCTATTAAATACAATGGATGCGAACGTTCGAATTCTAAAGTGCTAATTATAACAACTATTATGCATGTTATTGTCCTAAAAAGGGTTTGGGAACCCGGGTTCTGCACCAGGGGACATGTATCAATGCAAAAAGAAGTTTTAAAAACGGTCGTTTTTCGGGAGCAGTCATTTTAATGATGCATAAAGTGAAAAAAAAAAAGTCAAATATTCCTTTAAATATCGTACCTGGGGGGTGTCTAAAGTATGCCTGTGAAGTGCCACGTGTTTCCCGTGTTTAGAACTGTCCCTGCACAAAATGACACTTCTAAAGGAAAAAAAAGCCATTTAAAACTGCTTGCGGCTTTAATGTAATGTCTGGTCCCGGTAATATGGATGAAATTCTTTAAGAAAAATGGCATAGCTACCCCATGACCCCCCCCCCTACCCCAGCCCATTACCAGCCCCTTTGGGTCTTGTATGGATATTAAGGGGAACCCCGCACATAAAATAAAAAAGGCCCTATATACTCTGAACAGCCCTATACAGGCGGTGCATACAAGACAGGGACTGTAGGTTTGTTCTTATGTAGAGTCTGTTTGTAATTTTGAACAGGTACATTGTTGAAGTGTAGCTCCAGACCAAAAATCTATTTTTAAACTTTTTGGAAAACATAGGTAAGGGTTATCACCCCTGTAACATTTGTTTTGCTGTCTGTGCCCCTGTTCAGAACATTTCACCTCACTTTCCGTCCCAATGACAACTGTTTTTGAAATGTGGTGTTTTTCTTGAAACAAGGATTGCTGATAAAGCATCAGTACAGAGGAGACACCTTTCTCCCATATTTATTCTTACAGGAGAGAATTTTCCTTCCTAGTGGTAGATTTCCTCTCACTTCCTGTTGTCTTCTTGCGTTTGCAAGTAGGAGTCGTTTGTAAGTTGGATGTTTGAAAGTAGGGACCTGCCGTATATACTCTGCAGAAATAGGCCCCTTAGTTGTTGGTGTTGGCACAACACTGTAAGCACTCACAGTTACTCTTGGTTGGTGCTGGAACGCCCTGCTGTCAACTATTATATCAGGAATTTTAATTACATATAATTGTTGAACAGTGGTAGTAAAAATTGGGCCTTTGATGGTGGTGCTGGTGCCACAACACTGTAAGCCCTGACAGTTACTCTTGGTGGGTGCAGCAATGGGCCCTGCTGTGAATTATTAGATCAAGAATTGTAATTACATGCCCCTGTTGAACAGGGGCTGAAAAATTGGGCCTTAGGCACTGGTGGCACAACACTGCAACCCCTCACAGCAACTGTACTTGGAGCACAGCAATGAGCCCTGTTGCAAAGTATTGCTTCAAAAATTGTAATGACACGCCCCTGTTAAACAGGGGCTTAAAAATTGGGCCTTAGGCACTGGTGGCACAACACTGCAACTCCTCACAGATACTGTACTTGGAGCACACCAATGAGCCCTGTTGCAAAGTATTGCTTCAAAAATTGTAATGACACGCCCCTGTTAAACAGGGGCTGAAAAATTGGGCCTTAGGCACTGGTGGCACAACACTGCAACTCCTCACAGATACTGTACTTGGAGCACAGCAATGAGCCCTGTTGCAAAGTATTGCTTCAAAAATTGTAATTACACGCCCCTGTTAAACAGGGGCTGAAAAATTGGCCGTTAGGCACTGGTGGCACAACACTGCAACTCCTCACAGATACTGTACTTGGAGCACAGCAATGAGCCCTGTTGCAAAGTATTGCTTCAAAAATTGTAATTACACGCCCCTGTTAAACAGGGGCTGAAAAATTGGGCGTTAGGCACTGGTGGCGGCACCCATAAACAAAAATGATCTTACAAGCTATCATCATCAATCGTATCATTGAGGACTCGGAGGAGGAGGATAGCCAGTCAACATAACAGCACAGGCACTCAGCATCAGCATCAGTCTTGAAGGGATGTGACATGTTAAAATCAATTAGTCTGTTATATCAGCATCAGGTGTGTGGTAGCTGGTGGTGATCCAAGACTGGTTCATCTTGATGAAAGTCAGTCGATCAACCGAGTCGGTGGACAGGCGCACCCTGTGATCCGTGACAAATCCTCCAGCAGCACTGAATGTGCGTTCCGAAAGAACGCTGGATGCAGGACAGGCCAGTAGCTCAATTGCATACTGTGCAAGCTCTGGCCAGTGATCCATCCTCAAGACCCAGTAAGCCAGAGGATTTTCGGTGGGGAAGGTGTCCAAGTCTGACCTTGCCCCTAGATATTCCTGCACCATGTTTATCAGATGCTGGCGATGGTTGCTGGAACCGATCATACTTTGGGGCTGCGGACTAAAGAATTGTCTGAACGCATCGGTCAGACGGCCACCTTCCCCACCGCTCCTTCTTTGACTGGCCGAAGCCTCAGCAACTCGTTGTCCAGGACCAGGAGTTTGCAACCTCCCAGTCTCTGGGAACGCGTTGCACAGACCTTTCTGCAAGGCCTCCCGGAGTTGTCTCATCCTCTGCTCCCTCTGCGACGGTAACATAAGGTCCGCAACCTTACCCTTGTACCGTGGATCAAGGAGAGTGGCCAGCCAGTAATGGTCCCTCTCCTTGATCCGAAGAATACGAGGATCCTTCCGCAGACTTTGCAGGATCAGGGAGGCCATGCAGCGTAGGTTTGCTGAGGCATTCGCTCCGGAGTCCTCTGGGTCACTAAGGACGACATGATCCGCAGCCACCTCCTCCCAGCCACGTACAAGTCCACTGGTTTCTTGGGACTGTAAATCATCCCTAAAAGACTGCTGCTGATGATGCTGAGTGCCAGCCTCCACCTCCATGCTGACACAATCCTCCTCCTCCTCCTCCTCCTCCTCCTCCTCCTCTTCCTGTGCGATGGGTGGGACAGAAGGAACACTGTCTGGGTAAAGGGGGCCTTGAGAGGCAAGGAAGTCCTCCTCTTCCTGCCTCTGTTCTGCCTCAAGTGCCCTGTCCATTATTCCACGCAGCGTGTGCTCCAACAGGTGGACAAGAGGTACAGTGTCACTGATGCATGCACTGTCACTGCTCACCATCCTCGTGGCCTCCTCAAATGGTGCCAGGACAGTGCATGCATCCCTGATCATGCCCCACTGGCGTGGAGAAAAAAAACCAAGCTCCCCTGACCCTGTCCTGGTGCCGTAGTCGCACAGGTACTCATTGATGGCCCTCTGCTGCGTGTGCAGCCGCTGCAGCATGGCCAACGTTGAGTTCCACCTGGTGGGCATGTCACATATAAGGCGGTTCTTGGGCAGGTTCAACTCCTTTTGCAGCTCAGCCAGGCGAGCACTGGCATTATAAGATCTGCGGAAATGCACACAGACTTTCCTGGCCTGCCTCAGGACATCCTGTAAGCCCGGGTACCTGCCCAAGAAGCGCTGCACCACCAGGTTAAGGACGTGAGCCACACAGGGCACATGGGTCAGTTGTCCCTGTCGGAGGGCGGAGAGGAGGTTGGTGCCATTGTCGCAAACCACCATTCCTGGCTTAAGCTGGCGTGGCGTCAACCACCTCTCGGCCTGGCCCTGCAGAGCAGACAGGACCTCTGCCCCAGTGTGGCTTCTGTCCCCCAAACACACCAGCGCAAGCACGGCATGGCATCTTTTTGCCTGCGTACTTGCGTAGCCCCGTGAACGGCTACGGAGCACCGCTGGTTCATAGGACAAACCACAGGAAGAGGCCATGGAGGAAGAAGAAGAGGAGGGGGTGGAGGAGAGAGGTGTGTCACAACCAGTAGTAGCATTTTGGAGGCGTGGCGGTGGGACAACCTCCAACACTACTGCACCTTGTCCTGAATCCTTCCCAGCTGCCAAAAGAGTGACCCAATGGGCCGTGAAAGAAAGGTAACGTCCCTGTCCATGCCTGCTGGACCATGAGTCAGCGGTAATATGCACCTTACCGCTGACCGCCCTGTCCAGCGAGGCCAAGACATTGCCTTCCACATGCCGGTAGAGAGCCGGAATAGCCTTCCGTGAGAAAAAGTGGCGTTTGGGAACCTGCCACTGAGGAACTGCACATTGCACAAACTCACGGAAGGGGGCCGAGTCTACCAACTGAAAAGGCAGCAGT
Source organism: Rana muscosa (assembly GCA_029206835.1). Taxonomy (NCBI): domain Eukaryota; kingdom Metazoa; phylum Chordata; class Amphibia; order Anura; family Ranidae; genus Rana; species Rana muscosa. Next base: position 7,040,520 of record CM055125.1, read on the forward strand.
TGAAGCGCTAGCAATTTAGCCAAGCTAGCATTCAACCGCTGGGCATGTGGATGGCTGGGAGTGAACTTCTTTCGACGGTCCAGCAGCTGGGGCAGGGAAATTTGCCTGCTAGAATCGGACGTCGGTGTACTGCTAGCAGAGTGGGCGCAAGTACTTGGCTGTGACACACCTAATTCTACACCTTCATTCCTCTCAGTGCATGTTTCAGAGAGGACTGAAGTTATAGTGGGGTTGGAGATCCCAGCTGATGCGGTGCAAGGAGAGGTCCGCTTTGTTCTTTGGTGTGGGTCTTTGAGGTAGGCTTGCCAACGAGCTGCATGGCAGGTCAACATATGTCTGGTCAGGCATGTGGTACCCAAGCGGCTGATGTTTTGGCCACGCGATATACGCTTGAGACATATGTTGCAAACAGCAGCTGTGCGATCTGATGCACTAGCCTCAAAAAAGGCCCACACCAAAGAACTTTTTGAATGACGGGCAGAGGCAGCGCCCTGCACAGGCGGAGCTCTGCGGTGTGATTCCGTCGGTGTACTGCCCTTACGCTGGCCACCAAAGGGCATCCTGCCTCGTTGGAGATGTGCCTCCTCCTCATCCTCCTCCTCCTCCTCTCTCCTATTAGGCACCCACGTGGAGTCAGTGACCTCATCATCCCCTCCCTCCTCATCACTGGAGCCAATCTGGCAGTATGCTGCAGCTGCTGGAACATGACTGCCAGATTGGTGTCCTTCTTGAGCATCCCCTCTGTCTGCTCTCACGCTACTGCCTTCCTCTAGCTGGGTTTCATCATCAGACCCTTCGAAACGCTGGGCATCCTCCTGGAGCATGTACCCAACACTGTGCTGAAACAGTTCGGGGGACTCCTCAGGAGGAGGACATGGTGGGTCTAGGGAAGGAGTGACTGATGATTTGTCTGACATTGATACCAGGGAAGACGACGCTTTGGCAGCTGCTTTTCCAGTACCCTGAGCCTGGGTGAGAGAGGATGAGGAGGAGGAGGAGGGCTTGGTCATCCACTCTACCAAGTCTTCGGCATGATGTGGCTCAACATGTCCAGCTGCCGAAAAGAAGGACAAGCGTGTCCCATGGCCATGTGCTGATGACAATGCACCGCGTCCACGACCAGCACTGTTGCCCCCAGACACAGAGCCTGCTTGCCCTCTTTTATTGCCTCCTGACTGTCTGCCTCTCCTTGTTTGCCTTCCAGACATTCTAATAGATGGCCTGCAGGGAGATGGGAAAAAAGCAATAAGGGCTACCTTCAGGTGTCCTTCTCTGTCCCTTGAAACAAGGACTTGCAGAGTGAAATAAACTGACACTCTCCCTACCTACAGTTTTCTGTCCCTAGAATAAATGTTTTTTTTAAGCACAATATAGCACAAGGACAATTCACTCACTGTCCTTACAGGTCCCTGGAAACAAGGACTTGCAGAGTGAAAGAAAAAAAACACTCTCCCTACCTACAGTTTTCTGTCCCTAGAAAAAATGTTTTTTTTAATCACAATATAACACAAGGACAATTCACTCACTGTCCTTCCAGGTCCCTGGAAACAAGGACTTGCAGAGTGAAATAAACTGACACTCTCCCTACCTACAGTTTTCTGTCCCTAGAATAAATGTTTTTTTTAAGCACAATATAGCACAAGGACAATTCACTCACTGTCCTTACAGGTCCCTGGAAACAAGGACTTGCAGAGTGAAATAAACTGACACTCTCCCTACCTACAGTTTTCTGTCCCTAGAATAAATGTTTTTTTTAAGCACAATATAGCACAAGGACAATTCACTCACTGTCCTTACAGGTCCCTGGAAACAAGGACTTGCAGAGTGAAAGAAAAAAAACACTCTCCCTACCTACAGTTTTCTGTCCCTAGAAAAAATGTTTTTTTTAATCACAATATAACACAAGGACAATTCACTCACTGTCCTTCCAGGTCCCTGGAAACAAGGACTTGCAGAGTGAAATAAACTGACACTCTCCCTACCTACAGTTTTCTGTCCCTAGAATAAATGTTTTTTTTAAGCACAATATAGCACAAGGACAATTCACTCACTGTCCTTACAGGTCCCTGGAAACAAGGACTTGCAGAGTGAAAGAAATAAAACACTCTCCCTACCTACAGTTTTCTGTCCCTAGAAAAAATGTTTTTTTTAATCACAATATAACACAAGGACAATTCACTCACTGTCCTTCCAGGTCCCTGGAAACAAGGACTTGCAGAGTGAAATAAACTGACACTCTCCCTACCTACAGTTTTCTGTCCCTAGAATAAATGTTTTTTTTAATCACAATATAGCACAAGGACAATTCAGTCACTGTCCTTCTCTGTCCCTTGAAACAAGGACTTGCAGAGTGAAATAAACTGACACTCTCCCTACCTACAGTTTTCTGTCCCTAGAATAAATGTTTTTTTTAAGCACAATATAGCACAAGGACAATTCACTCACTGTCCTTACAGGTCCCTGGAAACAAGGACTTGCAGAGTGAAAGAAAAAAAACACTCTCCCTACCTACAGTTTTCTGTCCCTAGAAAAAATGTTTTTTTTAATCACAATATAACACAAGGACAATTCACTCACTGTCCTTCCAGGTCCCTGGAAACAAGGACTTGCAGAGTGAAATAAACTGACACTCTCCCTACCTACAGTTTTCTGTCCCTAGAATAAATGTTTTTTTTAAGCACAATATAGCACAAGGACAATTCACTCACTGTCCTTACAGGTCCCTGGAAACAAGGACTTGCAGAGTGAAAGAAAAAAAACACTCTCCCTACCTACAGTTTTCTGTCCCTAGAAAAAATGTTTTTTTTAATCACAATATAACACAAGGACAATTCACTCACTGTCCTTCCAGGTCCCTGGAAACAAGGACTTGCAGAGTGAAATAAACTGACACTCTCCCTACCTACAGTTTTCTGTCCCTAGAATAAATGTTTTTTTTAATCACAATATAGCACAAGGACAATTCAGTCACTGTCCTTCCAGGTCCCTGGAAACAAGGACTTGCAGAGTGAAATAAACTGACACTCTCCCTACCTACAGTTTTCTGTCCCTAGAATAAATGTTTTTTTTTAATCACAATATAGCACAAGGACAATTCAGTCACTGTCCTTCCAGGTCCCTGGAAACAAGGACTTGCAGAGTGAAATAAACTGACACTCTCCCTACCTACAGTTTTCTGTCCCTAGAATAAATGTTTTTTTTAATCACAATATAGCACAAGGACAATTCAGTCACTGTCCTTCCAGGTCCCTGGAAACAAGGACTTGCAGAGTGAAATAAACTGACACTCTCCCTACCTACAGTTTTCTGTCCCTAGAATAAATGTTTTTTTTAATCACAATATAGCACAAGGACAATTCAGTCACTGTCCTTCCAGGTCCCTGGAAACAAGGACTTGCAGAGTGAAATAAACTGACACTCTCCCTACCTACAGTTTTCTGTCCCTAGAATAAATGTTTTTTTTAATCACAATATAGCACAAGGACAATTCAGTCACTGTCCTTCCAGGTCCCTGGAAACAAGGACTTGCAGAGTGAAATAAACTGACACTCTCCCTACCTACAGTTTTCTGTCCCTAGAATAAATGTTTTTTTTAATCACAATATAGCACAAGGACAATTCAGTCACTGTCCTTCCAGGTCCCTGGAAACAAGGACTTGCAGAGTGAAATAAACTGACACTCTCCCTACCTACAGTTTTCTGTCCCTAGAATAAATGTTTTTTTTAATCACAATATAGCACAAGGACAATTCAGTCACTGTCCTTCCAGGTCCCTGGAAACAAGGACTTGCAGAGTGAAATAAACTGACACTCTCCCTACCTACAGTTTTCTGTCCCTAGAATAAATGTTTTTTTTAATCACAATATAGCACAAGGACAATTCAGTCACTGTCCTTCCAGGTCCCTGGAAACAAGGACTTGCAGAGTGAAATAAACTGACACTCTCCCTACCTACAGTTTTCTGTCCCTAGAATAAATGTTTTTTTTAAGCACAATATAGCACAAGGACAATTCACTCACTGTCCTTACAGGTCCCTGGAAACAAGGACTTGCAGAGTGAAAGAAAAAAAACACTCTCCCTACCTACAGTTTTCTGTCCCTAGAAAAAATGTTTTTTTTAATCACAATATAACACAAGGACAATTCACTCACTGTCCTTCCAGGTCCCTGGAAACAAGGACTTGCAGAGTGAAATAAACTGACACTCTCCCTACCTACAGTTTTCTGTCCCTAGAATAAATGTTTTTTTTAAGCACAATATAGCACAAGGACAATTCACTCACTGTCCTTACAGGTCCCTGGAAACAAGGACTTGCAGAGTGAAAGAAAAAAAACACTCTCCCTACCTACAGTTTTCTGTCCCTAGAAAAAATGTTTTTTTTAATCACAATATAACACAAGGACAATTCACTCACTGTCCTTCCAGGTCCCTGGAAACAAGGACTTGCAGAGTGAAATAAACTGACACTCTCCCTACCTACAGTTTTCTGTCCCTAGAATAAATGTTTTTTTTAAGCACAATATAGCACAAGGACAATTCACTCACTGTCCTTACAGGTCCCTGGAAACAAGGACTTGCAGAGTGAAAGAAATAAAACACTCTCCCTACCTACAGTTTTCTGTCCCTAGAAAAAATGTTTTTTTTAATCACAATATAACACAAGGACAATTCACTCACTGTCCTTCCAGGTCCCTGGAAACAAGGACTTGCAGAGTGAAATAAACTGACACTCTCCCTACCTACAGTTTTCTGTCCCTAGAATAAATGTTTTTTTTAATCACAATATAGCACAAGGACAATTCAGTCACTGTCCTTCCAGGTCCCTGGAAACAAGGACTTGCAGAGTGAAATAAACTGACACTCTCCCTACCTACAGTTTTCTGTCCCTAGAATAAATGTTTTTTTTAATCACAATATAGCACAAGGACAATTCAGTCACTGTCCTTCCAGGTCCCTGGAAACAAGGACTTGCAGAGTGAAATAAACTGACACTCTCCCTACCTACAGTTTTCTGTCCCTAGAATAAATGTTTTTTTAAGCACAATATAGCACAAGGACAATTCACTCACTGTCCTTCCAGGTCCCTGGAAACAAGGACTTGCAGAGTGAAAGAAACTGACACTCTCCCTACCTACAGTTTTCTGTCCCTAGAATAAATGTTTTTTTAAGCACAATATAGCACAAGGACAATTCACTCACTGTCCTTCCAGGTCCCTGGAAACAAGGACTTGCAGAGTGAAAGAAACTGACACTGTCCCTACCTACAGTTTTCTGTCCCTAGAATAAATGTTTTTTTAAAGCACACTATAGCACAAGCACAAAACACACTGACACTCTCCCTACCTATCCTTCTCTTTCCCTAAACTAAAGGAATCCAGGTTAAGCAAGAAAGAAATAACAGTCACTGTCCCTGCCTATGCTGCTCTATCCCTGCTCCGGAACACACTACACTAGGCCGCCGTGCTGGCGGCCTTTTATAGTGTGGGGCGTGTACTAAACACCCTCAGCAATAATTGGCCACAGGCATCCTGCCTGTGGCCAATCATTGCTCTCCTCGCTGCCGGCGCTGTGATTGGCCAAGCATGCGGGGTCACAGTGCATGCTTGGCCAATCACAGCGCCTGGATGACACTGCGATGGCGTAGTGCATTGTGGGCCGTTCGCGTCACTCGAATTTGGCGCGAACGGCCCAAATCGTTCGATCTTCGTCGAACGATCGAACAGCCGATGTTCGAGTCGAACGTATGTTCGACTCGAACACGAAGCTCATCCCTATTCAGCAGTAACCGGCCGAGATTCAATCCATCTATGGGCAGGCTGGTTTCATGGGAGGGAAGGCACCCCATCGGAGGAACACAATAGTGCTACAGAGGGATTCCCCTATCAACACTGACTGTGTTGATGGGGAAATCAAGCAATTTTCTTTCTTTTCACCCATGCTGGAAGGAAAGAAAATTGCATAAATAAAAAGTCTTTTACTTACTACAAAATAACTCCCAAAGCTCATTGTTGGTTTGGTAGATGTCACTGATCAAAAAAGACGTTACCTTTACAGAAACATGATTGTAAGGCCACCACTGAAAGCTATTCACATGAAACAAAGAAACAAAATAAATTTTTAACAAACCAACAAACCAAGATTAGAATTACCATGTTTGTCCCTACAGAGGAGGAAGGGGAAACACTGCAGTTATCACTGGGACTAAATTACCTCTGGAGACAATGCTAGTGATTGACTCAGATAGTTAATGGAAGTCAATCGATCTTTGCCCAAAGAAGGATCAGTCTGGGGATGTCTATAGAGGTCAGGAAGCGTGGACAGACCTATGATAACTTAAATATTTGCCCATAAAAGGTGGAACAGGTGAAACTAATTATATGTGGTTGATTTACTAAAGGCAAATGGGCCGTTTACTTTGCAATGGAATTTTTCCTTAGCTTAAAGAATGTGGTGACAATTCACTTTGCAAAGAATACCCAATCAAATACATGGGGGGAAAAAAAACAGTACTTTGCTTGCTCGTGATTGGATCATGGAATTCAGTAGAGCATTGCCTCAATCCCTAAGCTAAGAGATACATCCCTTGCAAAGGTAAAATTCCCTTGCAAAGTGAGCAGCCTATTTGCCATTGCCAATAGTAAATCAACCCTTATATCTTTGGACACCATTAGGACAACTAAATATGACTGCTGGTACTATTTAGTGGCAGAAATTATAGTAAGCAAATGCACATAGCTAAGCATACAGTATAAACATTCATATCCAGTTTTCTGGATAAAAGTTTTTCTATTATTTCCTTTGTTGTTCATGTTCAGCATTTTCTAACAGTGATAGTTGAAAAAATTGTAAAACGGTGACAGTTCTATTTTTTTTTCACAGGGAATGCTAGTTGAAGGTCCACCAGGACCAGAAGGACCTGCCGTAAGTACCATTTTAATATCTCTGTTTCAGATGTATTGCTAATCCTTTTTTTTTTAGCTAATAGTATCATCACAGAGTTTATATACGTAATCACTGTGGTGTGCTATAGACTTTGGGTATCTAGGTATGCGTTTTTTCATTCGCCACCATTTTATATGATACCCTTTGTCTTTGCATTGTGTCTGTATTGCCTTCTAAAAAAGTTTATTAAATAAAAAGTAAAAAAACAACATGCATAACAATTAAGACTGTAAATATAATAAAGAAGTGTACGTCAGCAAAAATTCATCAAACGTTGTCATCGTACTTACGGCTTTTCCAAATCTCAAACAAATATATGATCACTCAGACAAATGCTGTGCTTACGGCATGTCACAAAAGTCCAGATGTAAAGCAGCGGGGAAATTAAATAATATAATTGTTAAAATTTATTTAAAATTTATTTTGTGTCCTTTGTAGGGTCATTCAGGTGCCCCTGGAACACAAGGCCATCCTGGACCTATCGGTGACCCTGGAGAGAGGGTAGGAAATTCAGATTTAAATGACAGTTTGAAAATAATTCTGTACATTTTTAACCCCTCCCCACCCTTCCTTGACATCATAGCATGATATTGTATTTTTGGTAAACATATTCTCACATTTTTAGGGTCCCCCAGGACGAGCTGGTCTCCCCGGAGCCAATGGATTGCCCGGACCACCTGGTAGCTCTGTCATGCTGCCGGTAAGTCTTTTGGTCAAAATCTAGAAATTGAAAAGAGTTACAACTTCTATACGCTTTTTATTTCTTAGGACAATACATGGGGAGGGAGGAGGGGGGGGGGGACATTTGTCTCTGGGACAGGGAGGCACAATCTGCAATAGAAAATATGGAAGTTGTTCTAACTCTTCCCCACCATATTAAAATTAGATTTTGGTCTTTGTCTGTGTCTTCCCTGATTGGAAGTGACTTGAAATCTAACAAATAGGGACAAAGACTGCAATATAATTCTGAAAGATTTTTAACAAACCATTGTTCTAACACAATATGTTAATCTACCACATTACATCCACAATGTTTTACCACATCAACACTTAGCTCATAATTTTGTCCTCCAACTAATCTCCACAGTTCCGATTTGGAAACAGCGGTGGTGATAAAGGCCCAATCGTGTCTGCTCAAGAAGCTCAGGCAGCGGCTATATTACAACAGGCCAGAGTAAGTCATGAACTTCTCAAGACAACTTTGTTTTTCCAGTATCTAAATTTGCATTATGTCATCTTTGTCACAATTCTATTTTTGACAGCTGGCTTTACGTGGGCCCCCAGGGCCAATGGGATATACTGGAAGATCTGGAGCTTTGGTAAGCATCTCTACAACAATATATATATTCGAAAACTTCCAGAATGGGCAGCACAATGGAGTCTTTGTATCAATGGCCCCTTAGTCAGCAGGTCCACTGGCTTCCAACAAACTGGCACTTATGCATATAAATGACTATGGTAATGATATAGAATTACCATGGATTGATCTTCCTTAAAGTGATTTTTTGGTCACAACTGAAGCCCAGTGTGGGAGTTAGCTCTTGACTTCTTCTATGTGTTGGATAATCCACCAGCCAAGCCTACCTGTCATACATTCCAACTAATGTTTGCCTAAGTTATTTCAACATTATTATTACAGTGGATGTAAACCCGAATTTTTTTTTCTGTCACAATGTAGAGTATAAGATTTCCTATCATTTGTGCCAGGTCTTGCCACAAAGAGTTAATCCAGCTCTGAGCAATCCTCTTTTATTGTTCAGTGAGATAAAACGGACAGAGTTACCTTTGTCCGTTCTGCCCCCTTGCTTTGAGTGACAGGTTATTTACATATCTCGTGCACTAGCTTTAGACAGGCATTATTTTTTCATTCCCACCCCCACTTCTTTTCTGAAGTCATGTGGTTACTTTTCTGGATTTTGACTGGATGTTAGTGATCATAGCAGAAGGAATCCACAGGAGAAAATGCATGTTGACAAGGGGAGTGTAGAGGTGGGCGGGGAGTCTACTGACATCCCGACTCCACCCACCGAGCTCCAGACAACAGATCCACCCACAGAATCTGCAGTTTTTCAGTTCTTATAACAGACAGAGGGGAGACATTTGACAGGTAAGGATACATGCAGGAGGCATATATATCCTTATAGATCAGCACTATGGCAGTAGTTTAGAAAGGATGAGAGTGGGTTTACATCCACTTTAAGACCTAGAAATTGTATGATGTACAAATAAGTATCTTTTGCAGGTCTCTTTAAAAATAAGCCCCAGATGTGCCAGAACAAGAATTATCTGCATCAATTACTGATTTTCTTTCTTTGACAAAGGTTTGATTTGTAATTTCAGGGTCCACAAGGAAGTCCTGGACTAAAGGGGGAGTCCGGAGATATTGGTTCTCAGGTAATTAATTAAGCACATACACATTGTTTTCCAACATTCCAATTTCCCGAACACGTCTGAAATTATGCCGGTATCCATTGTGCAACACAGATGAACAGCTTCTATGGGACAAATTATTAATACCTTGTGCAAAATGTCACAGGGACTGGAGGGAAGGAAAGGAAAGCAGACACAATAACGATAGGAGTTAAGACTGAAAAGCAAGTTAAATGAGGCAGAATAGTAATACACAAAGTTGATAACAATATCCTAATAAGCCAAGGTTACATTGTACACAGTTGCCAGCTTGGTAAGTCTTTACAAAGTCCTGGAAAAACTGCTAAAAGTCTCATCAAATTTCTTAGATCAGTATTTATAAGAAAGCCAATTCCACATCATACTTGAAATTAATCTCTAGATTAGATAAATTCCATGGAGTGAAAAGTCTAAGAGGCAAGGAAGGTTTTGGGAAGGATTATATTGGGATGAATGGTTATAGATAAAGAGGTCTGGCGAAGAGAACCCGAGAACAGAAAGTGAGTTAAATTAAAACTTTTTATGTATTGCCAATAATATTATTTGAAAAATAAATTGGTGTAGATCCGCAGTAGGATTACGAAAGTTCAATTGCATGTGTTATTTGAGCACTAGAGCGCTGCACTATTGCTTTACCAATATGATTTTTAAATCTATTACTCTAATGCAGCCTTTCTTAAACTTTTTACCCAGAGAAACCATGAAAGTAAATTATAGGTCTCAGGAAACCTGTGCAAAAAAGCTACAGCTTACCATACACTAGTGTGATCAATAAATTGTAGAAGTTTTAAATAAAATAATAAAGAACCTGAAATTCCTAGATTTTTTCACCCACATGCAGTATAGGACAACATTATTTTCAGTAATAACCCTAAAACAAAATGAATGATAATAACAGAAAGGAAATACAAAAGTTTACTTTTATGGTGTTCCCTTGCATTTATGGTCTGTGTAGATGTAACCCCGTAGTGGTTCATGGAAAACTGCTTGGCGGTCAGTGGGAGATTACTTCCCCTACATTGGTGGTCAGTATTAGCAGGATTCCAACTTGCCACTGCTCAAAGAACCCCTAGTAAACTCAGCAGGGACTCTAATGCCCCATACACACAATCGTTTTTCATGCCGTTAAAAATGCCATTTTTAAAAATGGGCATTAAAACCAATTGTGTGTATGCTCCAGAGCATTTTTAACGACGTGAAAAACGGCCATTACAAATTTCGAACATGCTCTATTTTTTCACAGCCAATTTTGCTTTTTCGTCAGACAAAAGCTGGATGTGCAGACTATAAAAGTTTTGTCGGATGTGAACTCAACATCTAAATTTTGTTTCATTAGTACGGTTTTCATACGAAAAAAATCGTAAGAGCAAGACTACACATTTTCAGAAACAAAAGAATACATACAAAACTATTCAACACTTCTGACGTATTCTGTTGTACGAAAATTTTCATATTGTGAGTAACCTCTTCACTTTCGACATGAGACTAGCATGCCACAAAAAAACGGAGGTTCGGTCAACTGAAAATGTAAGCGTGTGTACGAGGCTTTAGTCACACAAAGGTAGTGGGCTAGCAGTATGTAAGTTTAGTAAAGGGAAGATTTTGTTCTCACCCACAGCAACTAATTGGCTTCCAACTGTCATTTCTGCAAATAAGATTAGAAAATAAATCCATAAGGTAGATTGGTTTTCATGGCAGCAAGACAATAGGATTTTTTTACACAACAAATACCCTTCTCTTGAAGAGAATATTGAGAGACATAGACCTCTGGGATGTACGGTAAGCCCTGCCTCTAGAGGCCTGCTGCTTCCCCAGTCAATATTTTAAGATAGGAACAACTATAGCTTAAAGTATAACTAAAGACAAAACTTTTTTTGGAGAGTGATTAGATCACCTGTCAGTTTTTATTGCTGTCTGTGCCTCCGTTAAAGAGATTCACCCTCTCTATTTGTCCTGTTTACCATTACCATTGAAAGTGAAAGTAAAAGAAAAACCCAAATTTTTGGTTGTCCCCAGAAATGTAATAGTGGGGAAATCTTCCAATGGGGACACTAGTTCTGGTGACCTGGGGGTCCCCAAAGGATTTCCTTAATTTGCTGGGATTTCCTCTCACTTCCTGTTTGGCCATGGGACAGGGAGTAAAGGGAAATATCCGCAATGGGACAAAGATGGTGAAAAAAAAAAATTGACAGGGGTTATAACCTTCCCTTACGCTATCTAAAATGAAAAAAAAAGGTTTTGCCTATAGTTCTGCTTTAAAGCTTGGCACAATGTAATTATCTATATCTTATATCTAGAGGGCCATCCCGGGTTCTGAAAAACAACTGTAGTTGCCTGCTTTACGTACAGTGATAGTCATGATCTTCTGGGTTCTGCCCAGGCAGCTTCCCCTCTGCACACAAGGGGGTTGATCGCCAAGTGCTGCTGCCATTCCTAGAACTCTTTATATTTATTTCAATGATTACAAGGTGCTCTATGATTGGATGAGGTGGAGTGGAGGGGCAGATGACATCATAATCTACCCTTGTCCAAGCAGAGAATGCCTTGTATTCATTGAAAAAAAAATACAATACAATGTTATTTAGGATGTTTTGGGAAAAATACAAAAGATGATGTTGGAATGCACTACACCCCAAAAAATTATTAGCACAGACCACTTAAAGGTTCCCTATGGATGACTCTTGTGAATCTTGTATATACACCCTTGAAAGTATACATTACTGTAGAAACAGTAGTAGAAAGAACAAGTAGAAGAAAGGGAAAGGAATTATTTATTTCAGTCTAACATTTTTCTTACTTGTGTTAGGGGCCAAGAGGACCACAGGGCTTGTCTGGACCTCCAGGAAAAGCAGGAAGACGAGTAAGTATCGATCTTACTACTATTGATGCTGCGAAATAGTCTTTGCTTTGTATGGTGAAACATTTTTAATACGACTGTATCAAAACACAGCAGATTTCTGTTCTCATAAATCTTCTTCAAGTTCTCGTAAATTTTAATATCATTCTCCTGTAGGGTCGCTCTGGTGCTGATGGGGCTCGTGGTCTGCCTGGTGAATTTGGCGGCAAGGTAATCCTATTAATCTTTGACTCTCATATTAATCTATTATTTTTTATTATTGTGCCATATTGCTCAAAATTTCCTAAACTGTATTCTCTTCACAGGGTGAGAGGGGTTTTGATGGACTACCTGGATTGCCGGGAGAGAAAGGTAACCGGGTGAGTTAATGATAATGATATAATTTTATTTTAATTACGCTTTACTATGTAAATTATTATTTTACAGACACAAGCAGAAGGGCATCTTTTGGTTCTAGGGACATTTTTGCTATGGCAGGTTCAAATACATTATAGGGACACAGAGTTATAGATCATAGAATATAATGGGTTATAACTGTTTCACAATCAGTTTTATACTTGACAATGCAGATTGATATTTCAATTTTTTCCTCGATTTATTGATAAGATCTTTGATGTTGGAAATGGGTGCAAAGGAGAAGACAGGGCAGGTTTTAGGGAACAGCACCTTTAAGCACCCTAATCTATTTTGAAGACATCCCCTTGTCTTGTGCCAGTGTCTTAATACTCTAGATATGAACTCTAGATATGAATACATATGCATTTACTTATGACTTGGAATATAGAATGAAATGAGAATAGGAACACTAATGCAAAATTACAATACTTTTTATTTTTAGTAGAATGTAGTGTAAATCAAATCCACCATTGCCATAAGGCACCATCCAATACAAGGATGATGGCACAGAAAAAGTGCCAAATATTCCCATTTGGCTTCTATGTGTAAAGGCCTTACTCTCACTTAGGGTTTTATTCTAAGTGAAGGTGTAAAACACGATTCCTTCCATTACTTCTCAGTACAGGGATTTTGGTGAAAAAACAAATAGAGATTCTAATGTTCAAGTTAAAGCAAAAGCATCCCTAAATATAAAGCACACTCTAACACCTGTTGCACCCTTTACGTGTACACCTAACTTAATCCCTAAAAAGATCCCTTAAACCAGTGGTCATCAACCCAGTCCTCAGGGCCCACTAACAGGCCAGATTTTATGTATTACCTTGGGGAGATGCAGACCAGAATACTGAAATCACTGAGCAGCAAATGATATCACCTGTGATGTATTTCAGTTATCTTGCAAACATGGCCTGTTAGTGGGTCCTGAGGACAGGGTTGATGACCACTGCCTTAACCCATAACCTCAACTCAACACATGACATTTAACCTTTAACCTAAGCACTCAACTTAACACTTAGCTTCCCCTCAATGCTAAACCTAAAATCTAACCACCTAAACACTAACCTAAAGGAAACCTGTTAAAAAAGGTTAAGGACGTTGCTATTGATGAACTCAACTTCTAAAAATGCAAATTTACTGGTTGTTCCACTAAATCTCTTCCTTCAATATTCAGATTCAATGACCTAGAACAAACACGCAAAAAATGTTCTGAATTTTTAAAGACATTCCTGTTCTGTGTCAGTAACTCCAAAAGTATTGAAGTCAGAGGATCAGCATAAAAGCCAGGGAGCCAGAACTGGTGTCAGTGATAGTGGATTCATATTACACTCATTACAGATTTACTTTAACCTTGCATTTAACACCTCACCCATGGTCCTACCATTAATCTAACCTAACTTCTAATGTAAGTCTTAAAGTATAACTGAAGGCAAAACTTTCCTTTTAGTTTTGGATAGAGTGCAGAGGGATTACAACTCCTGTCAGGTTTTATTGCTGTCTGTGCCCCCGTTAAGGAGATTCACCCTCATTGTCATTGAAAGTGAAAGTAAAAGAAAAATCAAAATTTTGGGTTGTCCCCAGAAAAATAATAGAGGAGAAATCTTCCAATGGGGACACTAGTTCTGATGACCTGGGGGTCCCCGAGGTATTCCCTTAATTTGCAGGGGTTTCCTCTCACTTCCTGTTTGGCTATAGGACAGGAAGTGAAGGGAAATCTCCACAATGGGACACGGGTGATGAAAAAAAACTTGCTGGGGTTATAACCCTCCGTTGCTCTATCCAAAAAAAAAAAGGTTTTGACTAAAGTTTTACATTAACATTATGTAACCCCAGCAGCCGAACACTAAACATATCCTGTTTCTGGAGCAGTTGCATTGAAAATAACAACTGTGTGCCAAAATTACACATTGCCTATATACTGGCAGTAAAAACAAATGGCCTGAAAATGCCCATAGGGCCACAAAATATTTGTTTTCAGGTTGTTAAATGCTGGATTGTTACTGACCTAACATTAAAAACTGGTTCATCAATTTAGCTGTGTTTTGTTCTTTTAAAGAAGAAGTACAGCCAAAGCTCGTTTTGCTGTACTCCTCCTATGGATAACAAGAGTGCCGATCGTTCTGCACTCCTGTGACCCGTTTTCAGCAGACAGCAGGCTGCAGCCCGCTGTCGGCTGACATCACAGAGCCAGTCCAGGCTCGGGCAAGATCGCGACAATGGAGTCGGGATCCGCCCACATGCCTGGACCGGCACCTGGCTCGGCCTGTCAGCAAGCCACTGAGAGCCTGAGCTGGCCACTTCCACTGACTCCACAGCCCAGCGCTACAGTGAGTGAAGGGGGGGGGCAAAGCAGAGAGTGGTGACTGACAGTCACCAGCTCTCTGCTCATGGAGCCCTGAGAACCAAGCAATCGGAGGCGTTAGATCGCTTGGTTCTCAGTATTAGAGCCAGCGGGGGACAAATGCAGCATCACACCGATGCTGCATCCACCTAGTTAAGTACGATTTTGAAAAAAAATTCCATACATCTCTTTTAATTTAGGCCTCAAACCAGGCTTCTTCACCTTTTATAGGCTGGATTGTATCAGATAAAATGTGATTGGATAGAAACAAAGCCATGCTAAATTCTTGATGGTGAAAGTGCTCACACAGAATTGTAGGTGACCATGCTTTGTATTATCCAGACAACTGGATCATCACAATTATGTTGTACACTCTTCATTCTCACAATTACTAACTTAAGTTTCCTTTGTATTCTGATTTCTCTTGGAAAATTATAGTTTTGCATCTGTTCTAAGCCATTGACATTATCATGTTTCACCACAGGGAGATTCTGGAACTCAGGGTCCTTTGGGTCCACCAGGAGAAGACGGAGAGAGGGTAAGTACCCTGTGAGTAGGGTCACTACATTGAGGAGGTCCATCATTGTCTGATTCCCTACTTCATTATCTTCTAGGGAAGCGATGGAGAGGTCGGACCTCGCGGACTCCCTGGTGAACCAGTAAGAACAATTTTTATTTCTTAAAACTTTTTATTCTCACCTCTGTTTGCCACAATGATCTATGGCACAGCCATTCATAATACTGTAAGTGGAACTTTGCACCTGTATGTGTATGCTTTATGCAATGTTCACTTACTACATCATAACTGAGTATTACTTGCAGTAAACTGTAGTCACTAAATTAGTAATAATAACCTCAGAAAAATAACGGTACCTATTATTGTAGAGATCAGTCATATTCCAGGCACGTTGTATAATTCTGATACAGTAAAGCCTTTTTGAAAAATAGTATTTATTAGAAGGGCAACATATGTTGAAAGTACCAATTGCTTGGTAACAGCCACCATAAAATCCTTAAAACTTAATTCCAAATAATCAAAATTATTGCACTTCCATCAAAGAAAATGTATTTGTGCCTTTAAAAACAAACAAGCGGGCGGGCAGATTAGCAGTGACTAAGGTTAGTGACACTTGTGGCTTATAGTCCTTCCGGGACTCAAGGACCACTGTTTTATGCTATGGTGAGGCTTTTATATTTTTGGGATCATATTTGACAATGCCTCTTTGATGATTGGTCTGCATGTCTAAGAGGGCCCTCGGATGGTGCAAAGGCACTGACCTCCTGTAATAGGAGGTCTGTGCAAGCTGGTAAGGAGAGCACTTTTTCTATGGTGGTGGCTTTAGTTGAAGCATCTCACACTGTGAGGTGGTGGATGGTGTGGACACTGATAAAAAGGATTTTCCTTCACTTTTGGACTTTACCAAATCACTTGTGTTTGGAGTATCGAGTTGAATCTTATTATCAGCGCAACTTCGTATAGGAATACATGATATGGGACTGTGTTATATCTCACATAAGAGTTGCTGCTTTAATGTTTTGTTTCCTATTTAGGCTTTTAGCGCAGTTTTTATCCTATTTGAAAGTGTGTTGGTATGCACTGCACAAAAATTCAACATGTCTGCATTTTTATGCAGCACAAAGCGCAACAATGCATTACAATGCACCATAGCGCATCGAAGCGCACTGTTGTGGATTGAGTTGACTGAAGTGTCATTTTGTGACACTTCAATGAAGTTAAAAACAAGTACAATGTGTTGTAGCAATGCACCTTGCTACCCCTACACAATGCACACTGGTGTCATAGGGATCATAACGCATGCAGGCTAGCGTTAATGGCCCTTAAAGTTATATTGAGACAAATTAAACAAAGAGAAAACAGCTGTTTTCTGCAACCATGGACCCCAGATTTTTTCACAATTTTAGGTTCAAGCACAACCACCATACACCAGTCTCTATTTAGTTACCTAGTTGGATATCCATATTACAGGATGGTGGGTGGATGAAGAGAACATTTTTTATCTGTTTGGGGTTGGGGTGGGGGTTGTTAGTGGCTATTTACCTGGGCTGTGTGTTTTTTTAGTTGTTCTTTTATTCTCACAGCTTAAAAACCTGGCATTTGGTTGTTCTACATACCATAGCTCCCGTTAAAATCCAAAATTAATTTGTGGCATCCAAATAATAAACATAAAAAACTTCTAATCAAAGATAAATAGGCAGCAACCTCATAAATAATTAACATGCAATCTCAAATCAATAGCAAAGGAGCGCCTACTTAAACCCAGGCAAAAATAAAAATGTGAATATCATATTCAAAAAATATACAAAACATCTGTAATAAAAAAGTATAGTCCATAAAACATCTAC
Source organism: Rana muscosa (assembly GCA_029206835.1). Lineage (NCBI taxonomy): Eukaryota > Metazoa > Chordata > Amphibia > Anura > Ranidae > Rana > Rana muscosa. The sequence goes on from CM055125.1 coordinate 7,057,827, forward strand.
AAGTCTATCATCCTGTTTCATTGGTTTTATCTCTTGGGAAGAGAGGTTCTGGAGGCTACAACTTGAGCCCATGTAGAAAATTGGAAGTCCCCTCTTCGGGCACAGCATGATTCCTTTAGGGGTGCCACGGAGAGATGTGGATCTTCATTCATTAAAAGGTCGGCTCAAAGAAGCCTCCCTGGTGTGGTTTAGCCTTACGAGCAATTTTCAGCATATTTAATGCTATATTGTTATAATTTATGTGATACTCTCTTATTATTTTTAGGATATAGGATATTAATTGTCATTTCTACATTATTATCCACCGGGATGAACCATTATTGTATTATATTGTCTTATGATTTACTTTATGTTTTCTGATAATAAAATATAAGTCCATGATTAGACACCCAAAAATGCAAAAGAAAATCTTCCTGCCACCATTGTACTGATAAAGAGTAAATCAAAAACACCTAGTAACAATGTTGTCAACCTACCAGATTGAAATTTTGAAATTTACTGAAATTTACTGACAAGACACCCACAATTTATTGGCACAGCTAAGTGTTTACTGGCATTTACAAAAGTTACAAAATTACAGTTTTAAGTGGAAATGTCAGTATTTAGGCTACAAACAAGTACATAATCTACTCCAGAATGCCGCCCACATATATAAAATCCAGATCGCAGACGAATACATCAAGATGGAAATCCCATATGCATGAAAAAAAAAGGGGTAACAATAGTAAATTACAGCCTAAAAACTTTTTATTAAAAATAAATGGTTACACTCACATAGGCAGAAATAGTGTCAGCATGTCATAAAGCTCCCAAGCCGATACGGACTTATAATCCGGCGCCACAACAAGGAGCTCCCGTAGCTTAAAAACATCCCAGTGTGATGGTGACAGTGGGACCCCCACTACACATACAAGTTTTATCTGACCTTAGCCCCTGTATAAATGACATAAGCCCCTGAGGAAGTCATTAGTATGTGTAGGGTGTGTTCCAAGTGTCGTCCTCACGCTTGGACGTTTTTGAGCTACGGGAGTTTCTGGTGACGGCCTGTGAGTCCATAACAATTTGAGGGATTTATAGCATGCTGACACTATATCCTCCTATGTGAGTGTAACCTTATATTTTTAATAAAACTTTTTCTAAGCATTACTTCACTATTGCTAGCCGCTTATTCCATGCATATGGGATTTACGTCTTGATGCGTCCATCTGTGATCCGGATTCGTATGAGGATGGCAGAACAGAGTGGATTACACAAAAGAGCTTTCAGACCTTCCATAAATCTTGGGGGTCGATTTTGGTAGTGAGCTGCTCTTCTATGGGATTAAAACCTGCTGTACTTTTGCTCCTTCTAATAAAACCAGAGCTGCAGGTATGATAGACTTAGACACTGGTTCCATGTTTCTACCATTGCCCTATCACAAAATGCATATATCATCACAAATCACGTTTTGTGTATGGACCAGTAAAGACGGGTCTGGAGACATGAATCCAATGCTGAAGTTCACCATGCCTGCAGTGTTGTTGGTGATAGAAAGGTTGGAAGCAGAGCAGTAGCTGTACTATTAAAAGCAACAAAAAACCTAGTATTTAAAATATAGGAAAAAAAAAGACACTGAATTGACAAGGTTTTGTAATTATATATATATATATATATATATATATATATATATATATATATATGCAGTGCTACCCCCTGAAGGAGGCCGCGATGGGACTGGAGAGCCCTAGAAATGCGGCGGCGGCAGCCACAGGAGGGACCCCCTTCCGCCACTCACAAAAGTGATCGAGTGGTTGATTAGCAACTCAGATCACTTCTACCTGAAAGAGAATCGCCGGCTGCAAATTTACATACCGGGATGATGCCTGTAGGTGCAGGCATTATTCCGGTATAACCACTGAAACCAGGGGAACGTCCATGGACGTCCTCCCGGCGGGAAGATGTTAAAGAAACAGCTAGCACTCCTTGTGTAGAACCAAAGGCAGGGGGGATTAGAACAGGTGTTTACAGGCATACCCCACTTTTAAGTACACAATGAGTTTTATTTACTAAAGCTGGAAAGCCCATAATCAGGCTCATTTCTGCATAGAAACCAATGAGGTTCTAACCCCAGCTTGTTCAATTAAGCCTGGTAATAAAACCTGGAAGCTCATTGGTTTTTATGCAGAAGTGAGACAGATTTTGCGCTTTCCAGCTTTAGTAAATAAATCCCATTGTGTACTTAAAGGTGGGGTATGCCTGTATTGCTTTCTGTGTCCCCGTTGGGGAGATTCATCCTCTCTGTTTGTCCTCTTTATCATTATCACTGAGAGTGAAAGTAAAAGAAAATACACAATCTTGGGTTGTCCCAAGAATAGGAATGGGGGAAATATTCCAGTGGGGACACTAGTTCCGGTCACCCTGGTGATAACCAGGGATTCTCTCACTTTGGAGGGATTTACTTTCACTTCCTGTTTTGGCAGTTAGACAGGAAGTAAATGTAAATTTCACCAATGGAACACAGATGACAAAAAAAATTACAGAGACAATAAACCTCCCTTAAAATGAAATGAAAAACAACAAGTTTTGCCTTTAATTTAATTTTAAACCCTATATACTAAAAAGAGAGCAAGTCATACCAACCTTGATACAGTATCCAAAACAAAAAAAATGTTTACCTAGGGATGCACTTTATAGTAGAGCAGTGGTCATAAGAGTATTTAAATGAGCATGCAACAGAGGAAATTAGCTTTTAAACAAGCTATTGCTGACCTCTATAGCTGCAGGCACTGTGGAGTAATTTATCCTAAAACTTCTTTCAGTTTCTTTTCATCAGCTCAGCTCACTCTGCTCTAGCCTTCTAATATGTGAACACAGAGAAAGTGCACAAGAAAAAGGGAGAGCAGAGGTCTGAGACCCAAATGAAAGGACTTTATTGCTTCTCTTGGGAACTTTTAAAATAAACTGCATCAGCATGCCTGCAGCCACAGAGGAACTTTGAGAATAAATTGCATCAGAGTGCATGCAGCTACAGAGGAACTTTGAGAATAAATTGCATCAGAGTGCATGCAGCTACAGAGTAACTTTGAGAATAAATTGCATTAGAATGCCCGCAGCTACAGTGTAACTTTGTGAATAAATTGCATCAGAGTGCATGCAGCTACAGAGGAACTTTGAGAATAAATTACACCAGAGTGCCTGCAGCTACAGAGGAACTTTGAAAATAAATTGCATAAGAGTGCCTGAAGCTACAGATGAACTTTAAGAATAAAGGCAGCACAGTGGTATAGTGGTTAGCACTTTTACCTAGCAGAAAAAGGGTCGCTGGTTCGAATGCCGACCACGACACCATCTGCCTGGAGTTTGCATGTTCTCCCTGTGTGGGTTTCCTCTGGGTACTCTGGTTTCCTCCCACATTCCAAAGACATGCTGGTAGGTTAATTGGATCTTGTCCAAATTAGCCCAGTATATATGTGTACGAATGTGTGTCCCAAGCGCGTCGAGATCCTATGTGGTTAATGACCGCACCAGCCAAGCAGACACTGGCAGCAAAAAGCACCTTGAGGCGATTCAGTTTGCATTTGTAGCGCTATACGCTATAAGTCATTCATTCATAAATTGCACCAGAGTGCCTGCAGCTACAGAGGAACTTTGAGAATAAAGTACATCAGCGTGCCTGCAACCACAGATGACCTTTGAGAATAAATTGAATCTGAGTGCATGCAGCTACAGAGGAACTTTGTGAATAAATTGCACCAGAGTGCCTGCAGCTACAGTGAAACGTTAAGAATAAATTGCATCAGTGTGCCTGCAGCTACAGATGAACTTTAAGAATAAATTGCATCAGAGTGCCTGCAGCTACAGAGGTCAACAAGGGCTTGTTTAATGCTCATTTACTACTTGCTAAGTAAATAATTGTCCATATAGCCCAGCCCCAGTTCTACTGTAAATATCTTTCTCTTTGCTAATGATTAAACAGAAAGTACTGGGTAATGGTAACCGCTAGAGCTCTTAGGATTCATTTACACCCTGCCTACATTTACCGAGGCCAGGGATAATGCAAAACACGGCAAAAGCTTGCCACAATTTTTCCGCATTTTGCATTTTCAGCTTAAAATGTTCCTATCCTGAACGCGATTCTTCCGTGTTCAGGAGAGGGAGGTTGAGGGAGGTTGAAGCTTACCTAATCGCAGATAGACCTAGACTCTGCTAAAAGCCTATGTGTATTTTGACACACAGGCTTTTGTGGAGTTGAATTTAGGAGCTTTGGCAAAAAAACACCAAAAGCTCCTAAACTCAAGTTTAGGAGCTGTAATGTACATGAAGCCTTATAGAGTAACACCTGACTTGCCAGGTTACCAGTCTAGGTTTGGCTTTTAGTTTAGTGAAATAAGAGAAGACATGTACAGTGCTGAAGGAAATGAAAGCCGCTAATGTTTTTAGGTTGAAACCCCAGCACTTGTTCGCATAATCCCCTATTATTTTGACTGTAAAGCCGGTGCTGTGATACCTATGGCATTTACCTGTTATTGCCTGGGAGCAGCCATTCTGAACCCTGTTTCATATACTCATTGGTAAAGAACCAGCACTGGGTGTGTCTTAGGTTCAGTGCTCACCCTCCTTGTAACCGTTGCCACAGAAGTTGCATGGTAAAAGCTGCTTCACTACCTCAGGGGTTTGTTACACCAGGGTGAAGGAAGATTTCAGGATAATGAAGTGGCTTTTACATAGAGGAGAGAACACAGAGAGGAAGTTGAATAAGCAAGTGTCCCAGTTAAGGGTACATACAGTAGCTCCTGTTGTCTATATGCTTTATTGAGCTGAAAGTCTAGTTGTAGGCCCCACAGGGTGGCATTCTATGAGAATGGACAGGTAGTTCATATTTAAGAACAACAACTTTTTTGCTTTAAAGCTGAACTGTAGACAGATGTAAAAGAAAGGAACGTAATTCCGCATTCATTGATATATCATTAACCACTTAAGCCCCGGACCATTTTGCTGGCCAAAGACAAGAGTACTTTTTGCGATTCGGCACTGTTTTGCTTTAACTGACAATTGCGCGGTCGTGCGACATGGTTCCCAAATAAAATTGATGTCCTTTTTTCCCCACAAATAGAGCTTTCTTTTGGTGGTATTTGATCACCTCTGCGGTTTTTATTTTTTGCGCTATAAACAAAGATAGAGCGACAATTTTGAAAAAAATTCAATATTTTTTACTTTTTGCTATAATAAATATGCCCAAAAAATCTATAAAAAAACTAAATTTTAAAGGCCGATACGTATTGTTCTACATTTTTACATTTTTTTGGTAAAAAAAACCACAATAAGCGTATATTGATTGGTTTGCGCAAAAGTTATAGCATCTACAAAATGGGGGTAGTTTTATGGCATTTCTATTATTATTATTTTTACTAGTAATGGGGGCAATCTGCGATTTTTATCATGACTGCGACTTTATGGCGGACACATTGGACACTTTTGACACATTTTTGGGACCATTGTCATTTTTACAGCGATCAGTGCTATAAAAATGCACTGATTACTGTGAAAATGAAACTGGCAGTGAAGGGGTTAATCACTAGGTGGTGCTGAAGGGGTTAAGTGTGTCCTAGGGAGTGCTTCTAACTGTAGGGGGGATGGGCTGTGTGTGACACGACACTGATCACCGCTTCCGATTACAGGAAGCTGTGATCACTGTCCTGTCACTAGGAAGAATGGGGAAATGCTTGTTTACATCAGCATTTCCCCGTTCTTCCTCACTGTGAGAAGATCGCGGGTATCCCCGTGGACATCGAGTCCACGGGACCCGCGGTCGGAGTCACGGAGCTTGCGGCGGGCGCGCACGTCCACAATGCCGCTTCTTAAAGGGGATGTATATATACGTCCATCTGCCTGCCCGTGCCATTCTGCCGACGTATATCGTCGTGCGATGGTCGGCAAGCTGTTAAATTTTAAATGCAGGCAGTGTAAGTACTTGAATTTGACCTGGTATCAGCCTCTTTCTGTCCTCATATATTGGTGCTGGAGGGTAAGAGGAAGAAGCTGATCAGTCTATTAGTTATCAGCATGACAAGAAGCCTGTTAAGAGAATGAGTGCAGAGAGATGAGCTGCTTCTTCTTTCACTGTCTAGTAACAAGCTGAGGTGGGTCCATGAAGACCTGGGCTTAGACTGAGGAAAAGGGTTGAATGATGTTGACTATCAGTCTGAGGATATCTAGCAGCAGAAAAGTACTGTAGAGGATATCTCTGAATTAAAGCTTAATGCTTCAGCAAAAGCTTTTTTTGTTATTTTTATGTTTTAATTTGCTATTCATTTTTATCTTCTTTTTTTTGCTGGAGTTCTGCTTTAAGGCACATGTGCATCACACTTCCTTAAAACATGTCCCATGGCCTGTGCTCTTATTCTTGCCATTGCCTACTGAATAAAAATGGGATAGTCTTTCCTCAAGAAAAAAACCCTGCTACAGTATATATTGTGCAGGACATTAGCAAAATTATTTAGACCTGATAGACCTATCACAATTTTTGAACATGTGATAAATAGTAAACATTTGTCTCTCCATGTTTTCTTAGGGAGTCAGGGGCTTGCTTGGACCTAAAGGCCCACCTGGTATCCCAGGCCCAAATGTGAGTATTCTATATACATTTAATGCTATATGTAAAAAGTAAGCATACTGCTTAGCCATTTAATATTGTACTCCATGTCTCTACAGGGAGTAAGAGGTATGGATGGGCAAGTGGGACCAAAAGGAAATCTGGTAAGTTCTATTCTATATAGATAAGGAGCTCAATACAATGTAAATAACGTGTCTTTGTAGTACCTGTTCTCATCTGGAAAACTGTCTCTGTCTTAGGGCCCACAAGGTGAGCCAGGCCCTCCCGGACAGCAAGGAGCCCCAGGCACGCAGGGTCTGTCTGGACCACAGGGTCCAGCGGGTCCTCCAGGAGAGCAGGTAAGAATGATAAGGTTAGAGGATGGTAAAGCAATTATAAATGTAGTATACTGTAAAAGAAAGAACACTTATCATCCCAACTTAACTCATAAATATTTGTTAACAGGGCCCAAGTGGCAAACCTGGCCTTCCCGGAATTCCAGGTTCTGATGGACCTCCTGTAAGTACACATTGGGCCCGTTTAACATTAAAATGTCCATGTATAACAATAAAATGTCAATGTCTCTATAAACCAGATGTGGATTTTTTATGATTGTGTTAGGTTCCTCACTCTTCTGTTTTTTTGCTTGTAAAACCAGATCAACCGAATCAAACTGCATCTTCCTCTTGTAACCTTATAAAACCTTCAGTTCCATCATGTTATCAAATTTTGGTGAAATTATTATCCCTATATGGATAATTGAACAGCTAAAAGCAAGACTTATGTATTATTTGTGTATTGCAATCAGAAAAAAATGATTCAAACGACAGAACATGTTAAGCAAAGAGAAACCATAATCCTGCCTAATTTATGTTTCAACAAAGAGTCATTTGGTGGCTGCCTGTTTTCTTAATTCCCCACTTTTAAATGCATAAGATAGGGGTTCCAAAGAAACAGGTGTTGCACCAAAAAGACAGCACTTTAAAAGTGATGATAATATAGAAATATATGTAGAAATCATATTTAGATTTAGAAATAAGTAAAGCGGATTCTAGGCGTTTGTGAGGAACTGCCATTAGATGATAGATCAAGGCAAGGACAATAAACAATAACCTGCTTTTGAATATTTCTGTATTTTCCTTCCTTAGGGTCATCCTGGCAAAGAGGGTTATTCAGGCACCAAGGGAAACCAGGTTAGTTTGGTTTAATATTTTACTAGAACCTTATGTGAAAATCAGTTTCAATGTCAATAAAATAAAATCAACGCGAAAGGATGGAATTATTAATTTAGGGACAAGAAAATTAACACAAAATAGGAGTTCTTGCATATTGCAGCCAGACAGATTTATTTTTCATTCTATAAAAAAAAGAAAAAAAAAAACTCTGGTTGATTGATATAAGCAATAACTTAAGTTTTATGCCCGTTTTCTTTGGGTTTAATAGATCAGTGGCAACATGTTTCACCTTTCCAGCAAGGCAAAGGCTCTTTAATCTCAAGACATGAAATATCAATAGCCATGGCCTTACCTACATATGCTGTGGCTTACCTCAGAAATGTGTAGCCTGTATGTCTAAAATATATGGGGTTTTGGAGGTCTGTATTGATCAGATATGCAAATTTTCAGGTAGTTTGGTTAATAATTTGTTGATATTGAGAGTATCCTAATAACAGCATTGTTTTATTTGGGGTTCGAGTCAATACCATGTAAGCAAACGATGGGCTAATAGGACTTGGAGACACAGCTAGGAAATACTCATCTTAGTTTCAAGCTGAGGAATTACATATAGTTAATTTTTCAATCTCTTATGTGAAGGCATCAGTTACTTTATGACAGGTCACACTTGTTAGAAGATTTATACCTTTTTTAGATATTAAAGCACTATTGAGTATATCATGTATCCAGATCATTCCACCAACTTTCAAACTTGCAAATATTCCATCACTGATGCAATCAGCTAACCCATTGAGTAGGGCATGGCGATGTTTGGAACAAACACTTTATGCCAATTAATTTCTAATATGCTGGACCCAAACCTTTCCTTCACCCATCTGATTTTTACACTGAGACTAAATTATAATAACAGCATATCCCATGGATTAACTCTACCCCCTCAGTTTGGTCTAGTAAAATATAATTCAATAATTTAGAGGACTACTATTAAAAGTAATCTCAAATAATGGCACAATAAAGGAAATAATTTGCCGCCCACCACAGTCATGGCCTGTCTTGTACTTGGTCTTCCTCTTCACAAAGCTCTAAAATGATTACGTTGCAACTCGATTATCTAATATGTTAAATTATTGTATACACAGAAATATTTCTATTAAGTAGGGAATCTGTCTCTTATACTAAGGAAAACATGACTTACTTCAAGTCATCTTTTTTAAACGGCTGGCTTGATGCTTATGGGTTGCGGTAATGCATAGAATTGCCCCCACACAAAAGTACAGTAGATGCCAACAAGCCCCCCACTGCAGTGCACCACATCATACAAGCTGAGCATTGCCGTGTGCTGTATAAATATAAAAAAGAAAGGACAGGTGTGAAGGAATAATACCTGGCTTAGGCAATTTACAGTTATACATCATACATGTATAAAATGTTTTCCAAATGTAATCTTTTTCTAGCTGAATTATTATGAAATGATATTAGGAAGTTGGAACTATCCATTAATGATTACATTTATAATAATAATTATCCATTCTATCCATCACCATCAAAGTTTGACAAATAGTCTCACTTGCACTATAACCTGGATTGTTATTTTTGTCCTTTTCCTAAGTGCCTATATTAGTCTGTCCCCCTAGAAGTGGCCGCTGCTCCATTAGGGGTGCAGGGGCCACGCCCTCTAATCTACATGCAGGGCACCGGATGCATAGGCTTCAATGTTTTCTTTTTTTTTTTTGAAGCACATGATTAGGGTGGGCTCAGGGAGCAGAGCACTGCGACCCAAGACCACCAAGTTGTGTGACATTAGCGAATTAATATTCGCTAATGTCTTCCTGCTTCTCCTCCCGGCCAATCAGGAAGTGGGTCCTGAGACCCGATTGGCTGGGAGGAGAAGCAACGGCCCAGCACTTTAAATGACAAGCTGGAGCGTGGAGCAGCCTAAGGTAAGGCCACAGATTTTTTGCCACCACCCCCCCCCCAAAATAAGGAGCACTGGCCGCCACTGCCCCCTAGTATTAATATACTTATTCATATCCATTTATAAAAATAAATTAGGAAGAATATGGATGCCATGATTGCTCTTAGTCTAAAACAGGATTTTAATTCATGGTATTGATTGAAATCTTTTTTTTTTTTACCAATCAACTTTATTGCTTCTTTTCCTTTAGGGTCCACTTGGTCCACAAGGAACTATTGGCTATCCTGGGCCTCGAGGTGTGAAGGTACTTTTAAGAAAACTGTATATTTTGCCTTGCCATTATTGTGTTTTGTCTTGTATTTCAACCTGGAAATTGGTTCATATATTTCCATTTTGTACACCTGATTGATTCCATGTTCTGTTTTCTCTAGTTCTTATATGTCTTAATCGTTTCCTTCTGTGCAGTGTTTCCTTTTCTTCCTCCAACATGTCTCTTTTTACATTTGCAGGGAATTGATGGAATTAGGGGCCTTAAAGGACACAAAGGAGAGAAGGTAAGAGGAAAACTTTCACAGTCAATGCCCTTTAATTGTGCCTATTGCCCAAACATAGCTCAGACAGTCATTTTTCGGCAGCTTAAAGATTTTTCTTTGGCGCTGCTGACATCACTGTAGTATTGAGGATTAGGATTTTTTGACACATTCAGACCATTAATTTCAGATTTTTTAATAGGATAAATAGTAATTCAGACCCTACAATAAACGTTTCCATTGTATAGGTGTGAAAGTGTGGCAGTTACTAAAATGAGACAAGATCACCATTATCTCATAATCTGTCCCTTACCTTTACAAATTTAGGAAATAGTGAGGAGATGAATTACTGAAATCTCTCCAGCAATTGTGGTGCTTAGAAGGACTACAATACCAAAGGTGTGGGGTTTTGTAGAGGGTGTGAGAACCATCTCACTGCTACTTTAGGATAATCAGAGGAGCAAAATACTCTTTTGTGCCAGGTAAACTTTAATGGCTTATATGACCTTCTGTAAAAGAGAGGAATCTTCATAATTCCAACCTGATTGACTTTATTTCTTTTTTCAGGGTGAAGAGGGTTTCTCTGGATTCAAAGGTGACATGGGTATAAAGGGTGATAAGGTAAGTAAAATACAAGTTTATTTAGGTAAACTGTTCTACCACTACCAGTCATAATAACCTTCCTGCAAGCACGGGTTGAAAGAAGATCACTCAAACGCTCGATTTCCCCATCCATACAGTCAGTGTTGATGGGGAAATCCCTCCCACGGAGCCATTGTGTTCTCTCAGTGGGGGAAGAGCCATTCCCAGCAGGAGAACACAGTGATTATTGCTATCAGCTATAACAGCCGCTAGCAATTATCGCATGTAAAATCCGGCAGGCTGGTTGCACCAAAGAAATTAATTGATCAACTTGGATACATTCAGCCAGCCCATACATGGTCCTGCTAAACCGGCCAAGATTCGAATCGTCCTATAGCCTGCTTTAGGTAAGTTCCCCAGAGATAGTCTATTGTGCCCTAAAGTGGTATTGCCATTGTTAAGGAAAACATCACTAATCACTAACACATTTTAATTCAGTTTGACTGTCCTCTGATAATCCTGTGAAAGTTTAAAAACTGGGCCTACACAATTTAGTTGAGGAGGTGACCATTACTGCTGTGTGACTTGGAGTTTGTTTGTACTTCAAGAGATCAAGAGACACCTGTGGGCTTTGCAATGGGTTGGCATAGGTTATAGTCAGTATCAGTGTGAGACAAGGAACAAGCTCACTGCTATCTAGTAATAATAATAGTCAGTATCAGTAAAATTATAAGGTATATTACACAGTTGTAATAATGTAGGCCCCTTTTACACTAGCGGACAGATCGGGTCCGCCTGTCAGTTTTTTAGGCAGATCTGATCGGACCACTTCAGTCTTCTCTATGGAGCTGTGGGTGTAAACGGACATTAGTTTGTTTACACCCGCCGACATCCGATCTAATCCTATCCGCTAAAAACAGATGGGTAGGGATCGTTTCCTCATCCGTCTGGTGAATTGGATCGGATGGCAGTTGGGTGTAAACGGACAGGAGGTCCATTTACATCTGACCACCATAGAGGAGAGCGGGCTTTGTCTGTGTCTGCTCTGCATAAGCTGAGTAGACACAGACCAGCCATATGCCTGCTCAGCAGGGATTAGTGGACAGATTTCCCGCTCATCAGGTGGACTCCAACGGAGCCCACTCCATGTAGAAGGACCCTAGGGTGAATTCTAAATGGATACCTTCAAGGCCTTAGGTGAAATGTTATAACTTGCAGTAAGACCCTGAAAAAGTCAACTACTTGCCACTTGATATGAATTAGAAAATAGGCAAATAAGGATATAACAGAGGAAAATTGAGATGGATACACATTTACTAATGGCAAACATGCTGTTCGGTTTGCAATGGAATTTTCACTTCACATGGGAACTTCACCTTAGCTTACGGAGTTTGGTGAAAATTCAAAGAATACCCAATCATGTGCAAGGAAAGAAAAACAGCATTTTTGCTTGCATGTGATTGGATTTTGGAAATAAGCAGAGCGTTGCCGCATTCACTAAGCTAAGAGTAATTCCCTTGCAAAGTGAACAGCCTTTAGTAAATTAACCCCACAATGTCCATACAAGGAATATAGTTGCAATTTGACAAATGTACAGAAGGAATTTTATTATAAAATTGACCATGGTAGCTTGTCTAGGACCTTGGTTAAATTTTGATTTTACCAAATGGCAGAAATGTAACTGTTTTTAAACAATCAACAATTTTATGTAGTCTGTTATCAAAGTTTTGGTGTGGTCATATGATCAGCCAGACCTGTTATGTGTTTATATTAATGGGTACAAATTGAAATGGTAGTAAATATTTACAGAGAATTGGCTTAATCCACCATTAGCATTTACAGTTTAAGTCAGCCTTATTCAACCTATTTTAGCTCCCAAGAAACTTTTGAAATAATTTTCAGGTTCTTGAGGGACCCACTCTAAAAGGATGTTGCCTACAGGTCATGGAACATTAGCATAATCAATAAGTTGAAGAAAGTAAAAAAAACAAACAAAAAAAAAACATGGTATACCTAGAATTTTTAACTCCAGGGCAGAAACCTTCTTATCAACCCCTATAAAATTATCTTAAGTAATATTCTTCAAATTAATAAGTGCAGAAAGACAATAAAAAAGGTGAAATTATCTCATGCATTGGAGGCTAGTGTAAAATTGCCCGCTTTTATTGATGTTCAGTGTAGTCGAAAGATCAATCCATCATTGCGCAGGAATTTCTAGCAACTTCCAAAGGAACCCTAGGGTGCCATGGAACCCAGGTTAAGAAATACTGATCTGAGTGTTACTCATTCTTTTATTGCAGGGTAAGCCTTATTGATTAAATTGCTAGTTTGCAGCCAGTTGAAGCACTAGTTCTTAATGTCTGTAGGAAGTTACAGTGCACCCCTCTGCATTATCCCTGCCTGTCTTGCCCTCTGCCAGGCTCTACCACCATGGTGACCAGACTGATTCTTTTTGGATTTTATCAATATTTAAGGAATACAGGCGGTCCCCTAATTACAAACATCCGACTTACAAACGACTCCTACTTACAAACGTAGGGAGACAACAGGAAGTGAGAGGAAATCTACCCCTAGGAAGGGAAATGTTCTCCTGTAAGAGTTAATACGGGAAAAAGGTGTCTCCACCGATGCTTTATACCTAATCCTTGTTTCCCTAATAACCCCAAATTTTCAAAATCCAATTGTCATTGGAACAGAAAGTGAGGTGAAATCTCCTGAACAGGGGCACAGACAGCAAAACAAATGTTACAGGGGTGATAACCCTTCCCTATGCTATCCAAAAAGCTTAAAAATTGATTTTTTGGCTGGAGCTACACTTAAAAAATGTACCTGTTCCAACTTACAAACAGATTAAACTTAAGAACAAACCTGCAGTCCCTATCTTGTTTGTAACCTGGGGATCGCCTGTAATAATCTTAGAATACAAACTCTAATGCTGCGTACACACGATCGTTTTTCATGCCGTTAAAAATGCCATTTTTAAAAATGGCCATTAAAACCGATCGTGTGTAGGCTCCAGAGCATTTTTAACGACGTGAAAAATGGCCATTAAAAATTTCGAACATGCTCTATTTTTTCACGTCGTTTTTCATGTCGTTTTTTTTAACGACGTGAAAAACGGTAGTGTGTATGCTTTTACGAGGGGAAAAAAAATGAGCATGCTCAGAATCAAGTATGAGACAGGAGTGCTCGTTCTGGCAAAACTAGCGTTCGTAATGGAGATAGCACATTCGTCACGCAGTAACGGACTGAAAAGCACGAGGCTGAAAAGCGTGAATCGTCGCTCAACCAACTTTACTAACATGAAGGGTGGCGCCATTCGTACGGATCTTCCCCTTTATAGTGCCGTCGTACGTGTTGTACGTCACTGAGCTTTGCTTGAGCGTTTTTTTTCATGATCGTGTGTACGCAAGACAGGGTTGAGAGGAAACAAGAAAAGAAATGACGAGAAAAACGTTGGTTTAAAAAATGGCATGAAAAACGATCGTGTGTACGCGGCATTACAGTGCAGTTACAAAGCTTTAAAAAAATTGGCCAGCAACATTTTGGAAGTCCTCGGAGCAGTAGTAGGCTTTAGTAGACATTTAGGAAGCTTCAGCAATACTATTGTTTGTTAAAAGCCTGATAAAGCCAAATGAATGTTTATTCAAAGCAACAACCAACTCTCAGATTTGTATTCATAATTTCTAGATGGTGCTGAAGCGAAAAAGAAAACGTAAAGATGGCAGCTTGACACGTTGTAAATGTGATGTTAAAGGCTGCTGAATGTATTGTTCCTCAGACTAGTATTTACCGGTCAAGACTATAAAATACTCATATGTACTGACAGGGCTTTTTTTCTCAGAGAATAGGTGCAGGACCCCCCCCCCCCCCCTCTGAGTCACCTCTTGTCTCTGCCCCCTACCCACCAATCACCGTTCCTTGGTTCCACCTTCTACCCACCTTCCAGTAATGCCCCTTTTAGAGAATACAGAACCTAGTATCATTTTGTGATGCTAAGTAATTTGTATGGAATTTAATGATAACAAGAAAGGCAGTAAAATAGATCCCTGGTAACTAGCAAAAATAGACCCGCTGAGCGACAAAATCCTTTGCAGCAAGAGACTCCCAACAGCCAGCATCAATAGACCCCCCCCCCTCAACAGTATATCCTCCCAGCAACAATTATCCCCCAGCAACATAAGACCCACTTTAGCAACAATAGATCCCCCACCAGTAACAATAGACCTCCCCATAAGCAATAGACCCCTCCCCCTGAAAAAATAGATCCCCTCCAGCAACAATAGATTTCCCTGCAGCCATTGTCAATAGACCCTACAGCACTCATACTCCAGCACATTACATATATTCATGCTGGAGGTGCCGGAACTGCATTCCCCCCACATTCCCGCTAAAAAAAGCCTTGTGTACTGGGCCATAAGTTACCAATATATAAGTTTAGATCCAAAACTTTGGCGTACAATTATAGCTAGATATATTCTTTTGAGAACCACTTTGTGTGGGGTCTGTAGGGTACCATATATACAGACATATCTGACATTAGAAAAATAACACTTTGTTGAATTGAGTTTTGGATGCACACTGGTGTTGTAAAGTCTTTTTTCTTTCTATTCACGATTTGCTGTTTTTTTCCCACTATTTCCATTCAATGTGCCGATGGTCATTTTATACTCAATTCTAAAGAAGAACCCCCCAGCCTAATTAACTCTCCTTTTTTATTTTAAGCAATTGTAACAACTTTATTTTAATTGATGGGCAGCTAACATGATAGCAGAGCTATGATGAAGCCTTGCATTGCATCATGGGAAGCACTTTTTTTGACTGGTGAGCCCACCAGAGGAACAAAAAATGAAACCTCTCCACATCGTTTTTGACAGTTACACATGTAGTAGCATTATAATGAAAAGGTTTCTTAAATAGAAAGGTTTGTAAACAAAAATTATTACTTGGTTATGTGACTTTTTCCGAAGTAAACAGCTCAGTAGAGTTGTACTTTTATGTGACTCCCATCACTATAAGTAGTTCATAGGTTGCAAATATACTGGTTCAGCCTGCTCTATGGATGCCTGTACAGTGTGTTTAAGTCAGATTTTGCCATATTTCATTTGCTATTAAGCATGGTTCCTCATTTCTCTTTTACATAGGGTGAGGGTGGAGTTCCAGGCTCAAGAGGCGAGGATGGTCCTGAGGGCTCTAAGGGAAGATCGGGCCCCTCTGGCGACCCAGGTCCCCTTGGATTGTTGGGCGAGAAGGTGAGATGTGGCAGTGTCTGGTGTGTGTCCACCAACCCAAACAAACCAATAAGATCCGTAACATAACATATGTCTATTGTGTCTTCCAGGGCAAGCTGGGCGTTCCAGGTCTGCCAGGCTACCCAGGACGTCAAGGGACGAAGGTGAAGGAGGGTTACAGCAGAACATAACGGGTATGCAGCACCCTCCTCTCTTCGCTGGTTTATAATCAACTCTGCCTTATATCGTTACAGGGATCTCTTGGCTTCCCAGGATTCGCAGGGGCCAACGGAGAGAAGGGAGCACGGGTATGGGAAACATTACCTATTCATATAGTGAAGCCTGTCCCATCTATACCGGAGGGCTGCTGTTACTTACATTATCTTTTACTATGTGTTTACATGGAGATTCAAAAGGACAAACATTCATTTATTTGTTCCTACTGAAAAAATAACCTTGTTCACGGTTTAAATTATAATGGTTTTTAGTAAAAAAAAAATCTTAGTTTTCAAATAGATCTGTTGTAGCGTCACCTAAGCAGAATTAAAGTGCATGTATAGCTATTTATTTTTTTGGAGGGTAGAGTAGGGAAAGGAAGAAATGGACAAAGTCCCCATAATGAAGGTATTTCTTAAAATATTTTTTTTTTTTAAAAAGGTATTCACAAGATTAGAAGAAGTAGAATAAAGTGCATATAGAACCCACAAACCAACCATCCACAAGGCTCTGATGATGCCTTACTGTACATTGCTGGCTGGTCAAAGAAGAACTCCGGGATGGTGTTAAAATCTGTACAGTAGCCATATGTGGCTACTTCAGCAAAACCGCTAATGTGATTTTTCTTAAAAGTGAACAAGTCATGTCCATAATGTATAGTGTCTCATCACCAAAATGTTAAAGTAGGAGAAGAGTGTGCATCGGTGTGTGAGCGGTGTTCTACGAGTAGAACTGTCTGCGGCACACACACACCCATGGTCCCGCTCCCACACAAGACTCTAAATACCAGGGCATAATGGGATGTATAGTCTCAGAGAGGGGCAACAAACCCCAACAGGAAGCAACATCGCCGCTTCTGAGATCCCTCCTACTAGAGCCTGAGGATTAAAGAAGAAGCATCACTTCATTGATTTACAATTTCAGACACTTGTATATTGGTTTATTACATATATAGAAAAGTAAATCCATTATTTAGGGAATATTTATCCCCAATTTATAACATAAGAAAAATATAAATTGTTTTAATGTTCCTAGCACATGATTGGGTATTCTTTCCAATGCTCCACATTCACTTAACTAGATGAATATTCCTTTTCAATGTTAAAAATCCTCTGTAAAGTAAACTTGCCTCACTCCTTTAGTAATCTTTAGACATGCATGAATAATCCAATCACCCTAAGGTTATTTGAATTAACCTATAGGTCCATGGCTACTAATGATTTTATTGGAGGAACATTCCTGCTCATGTGAATAGAGGTAGAAGATTATTGCTGCTGGCAGATGATGCTGGCCACTTTTCTCTTGGGTGGATAGTAATAAAATGGGGCAGGACTTCTAACCTGGCCATTAGATGATGCCACCTGAGAGCAGCCAAATCACCATGTACATGACATCACTGCCAAATACGACCAAAAAAATTACTGGATTGGGCGTTTGTCACCTCATGTCTGCAAATAGCCTAAAAAACACACACAAACACAAAAAACTACCTAAAAAAAAAAGCAAAAAAGGCAACAGATTTTCTATAAGGGCCACATTTTAATCTATGCTAGACAGGTTCACTTTAATTGACTTTGTGAGAGTTGACTATATATAGCAGTGATATTTTACATTGCATTGTTTGTCATGTGTTGCTGTCCAGTGTTGGATTGCAGCAGTGTTGCATCATATCAGTAAAGATCATCCCATTGATTACTACTGAGCCATGACATCATTTGATGACAGGTTAACATTAATTGACTTTGATAGAGTAAATTTAGAAATTCAGGATGGAATATATATATATATTTATTATTTTACATTGTAGTGTGTATCTGTGCAGTGTTGCAACTATATGTTGCATCATTTGATGACAGGTTCACTTTAAGTTGATAAAGTAAATTCAGGGATGACTACATTTATATACCTTATATACATATAATGTATAGTATTATTTTACATTGTATTGTAGTGCTTGTCATGTGTTGCTGTATAGTGTTGGATTGCAGCAGTATTGGAACTATCTGTAATGGTCTGTAATGGTCACAGTGATTACTGCTATGTTGCATCGTTTGATGAGTCAGTTTCTGATTCCTTTTTCTCATAGGGTTTGTCTGGAAAATCAGGTCCAAGAGGAGAGAGGGGCCCCTCGGTAAGTAACATTATCCTTATCTACTGAAGGTTTTTTAATAATTATCCATATTTCTCAAAGGACCAAACTGTTACTATTAGTTCTGTACTAAAGAAAAAAATTGGAATTGTAGAGGTGGCTTATTTTTTCCTGGGTGTAGTTTACCTTAAAGAGAACCAGCCTACATTAACTCTATGTAAGAATATAAATATTCAGTCTTAAATTATTATAATTTTTGAAGCCTACTTATAAATTATGTGTATTTGCTCTATAACTTCATTTAAAAGTAAAAGTACCACTAATCTGCCTAGGTCTATCAAATGCATGAGATCTGAGACAGCAACGACTATCAGACTTCAGGAGACCTCTGACTCCTCTGATATCTGAAACTCAAGCTAAAGTGTCATGCTCAGACAAAGGAACAAAGTCAAATGTAGGGGCAAATGTAAATATTTCATAAATAATCCTATAGACCTAATAGTTTAAGACGTAATATTTAACATTAACACAGGGCCCAGAAATGACTTAGTTAATTACTAAATTAATTCAATATTAACTTGTACACTCCTCTCCGTTCTATAAAATCTTAAATTTGTACAAACTTAAATCCACAATGCTCCAAAATTCAATATTTATCTTTTTAAACATAGCTTTATTTACCGGAAACGACTCCCTTTTTGTGCCCATGGTTGGGTGTGGTGTCGGTTCCAGGTGAACCAAGTATTATGACAGGATCAAAGAAGCAACTCACAGCGCTCTTCTCAATATTGCATTAAGGTTAATAAAATATTGTCGGTGCTCTGACTTGGGCTTCTGTTAGCTAGAAAATACCCAAATTAAGCTTCATATCCTGCTTAAGATCTTGTTGAGTCCTGACTAATTTAGACGATTTGCAAGTGTTACGACAATCCTAAAAAACAACTATGATTGGATCTAAGCTGATAGCTTTTCTGGGGGCAGGAACACAGTCAGATTAGATTCAGTGGATACTATGCTGCATTTCTTTTAAATATTGCTTGATGGCGACATGAATAAAATGTAACTCTTATTTATTTTGTTTTTCTCAGGGACCCAGGGGACAGAGAGGACCAAGAGGAGCCACAGGAAAATCAGGACCAAAGGTTGTTCTAACATTAATAATGCTATTTATTGTGTGTCTTTGTGTGTCATGTGCTATGATGTTTCTGCACACACCTACCTCCAGCGTTGGTGGTCAGGCACCATAGCTGGCTCTGTTTTCTTCCCCTATAGCAGCCCCCTTTCTCATAAGGCAAGCAGGCCTACCGGTACTCGGTTGCCCCCAGGTCTTATACACAATGCTATAGTACCTGGCTACTACGCTGGGGCAGGCACGAACTAAGCAGAGCGAATAGGTACTTGCGGTTGGCAGACAGTTAGAGTGGTCCACTCCAGTGACATTCTGCGTTCAGGGCAGGCAGTTTTCTAAGAGTAGTCAGGGTCACATCCATGCTCATATTTGAGGTTGTTTACAAGGGAATCCAAACTAGCTGACGGGGCAGTGCTCAGGCGAAGATGAAGGTCAAGGCATGGGAACAAGGAAGGAAAACAGGGAGCTTGAAGCATGTGTTGCAAACACTATCACAAACATAACACAGAGGGCTTGGCTGATTTAAAACAGGTTTGAACACCACCCAGAGGCTGTGTCTACACCAATCACCCGGAAGGTGAACAGCCAGACAGAGAGAATGCAGCTCAGCCAAAACTGGGATGCTGGAATAAGACCAGCAGCTGCCATTGAACAGAAGCATTACACACTCCTAACAATTTCTCTTTTATTTTTCACCATAGCCCTTTGTAGCATGCCTGTTAAGATTCCTGAAATCCCATGGACAATATAGTCCCACTTAGTGGAAGACAAGCCTGCCTGTTCAACCTGTTCTAATGCATAATGCTTGAATGAGTAGCAAAATGTCTTCAATATTCAAGTCCAGTTGAATTGAGTTACTTTGACTAGGTGCAGCCTCCTATTATATTTGTTCTACTTCAAGTTGTAAAATCAGTCAGCCAGAAAATGTATTCTGTAACGAGCACATTATAACATTTCTGATGGCGGCACTTAGGCTTTCAAATCTCTTGCACTGTTTGGCTCACCATACAGACAAGAATTTTCTATTTTCTAAAGTTTATTTCTCCCATAATGATGACTACAGACTAAGCTATTTCTACAGTCAGTAAGTATTATTGAGCATTTATGTATAGCGTAAGGAGTTTTTTGGTTTCATTTGGCCCATTATAATTTAAAGGGAATGGCTTCTGTGAACATTTTGTTTGTGTGTATGGATGATGTCTTTTTTAATCTCACAGATGAACAGTCTGTAAATGAAAGAATTATTAATATGAGAAATGCTTAGAATTTATTTCTCATAGCATCTAAACAATCTTTGCAGAGCACATTGTAATTTTAATCATGTCTTGTCTGCTCTTTCAGGGTACATCCGGTGGTGATGGTCCATCAGGGCCACTCGGAGAGAGAGTAAGTCCATTTTGAAGGTTCCCTCAGGCAAGACCCGTATCTTAATCCTGTCCATTCTTTAACAAATTTGACATAATTACACACAGATGATTTTGCCTTCAGCTTTGCTTTTAATGTCCATCTCCCATGCTTGTCTATTGCTTACTCTTCATTATCTTTCGTTCTTTAAATCACCACCTTTTCTAGGTCAACGATTATTCCTTTGTTATGTACATAACATTTAAGTAATTATATTTTTCAATTTCTGGCTTTTGATATTGACATTTTCTTTTTAACTCTTAATAGGGTCTTCCTGGACCACAAGGTTCTAATGGGTTCCCAGGACCAAAAGGACCTCCTGTGAGTAGATTGATATTGTCTTTGGTGTTTTTGTTGCTTTAGTGGTATAGTTACAGTTTTCTTGGTTTAAAGTTGCACTCCAGACACAATAACATTAGACTTGATTAATAATTTTTCAGAATACCTGGCAAAGATGCTTAATTCCATTGATAGATGCCTCTGTGTAATACAGCACATTAGAAATGTTGCTTTATCCAGTGGTAGGGACCGGTCAATGCTGTCTATTAACAGGGTGACTGGTTTCTTCATCACCCCCTCAGCAGTTCTAGAGAGGGAGCAAACCAAGTGTAGGAGTTGGTTGTAGTGCATACAAGCTACTGTATGCCCGCCAAGGACCTCACTCTGCAAAAGTCTATTCCCTTTGCCGATTAGTGGCTTATCTGCCAGCCATGTCTGTGGATAACTCTAGAAAACAACTCTGGGACAGTGTAAAAAAAATGAAAGAGGGACCATCAGCTGTAGAGAGAGGTGGGACATTTATTTTAGCTACTTCCCAGACATGTGCTTTAAAGTGGATCTAAACCCTCTTATCCTGTTCAGCAAGGGAAGCTGCCATCTTTGTCTCTGTTTGATCTGCAACTGCCATGGCACTGCACATGTGATCAGTTACGACACCAGCCATTTGATGGTTTGACAGTTTGGTTGACAGCACAAGCAAATGTGACAGTTACCCAACATGCCTGGAATGTAACTGTTTTTGAAACCATTAAATCAGTGGGTTTGGTTCCACTTTAAATGTCACAAGGGGATGGGTCATTTGTGGTGCCTGTCCAATGCCTGCCCAATGGACAACTGTGTAGACTACGAACAGAAAGTAAACTATAAAGATCTACTAAAAGTACACCTGCTTGGCTGCCCATTTTTGGATGAATTTGCTTTGTTCACTGCCATAAATGCAAACTACAAATTAACCAATCATGAAGAAAGTATAGAAGGTGTTACTGTGGACTTGTTTTAGGGGTCTATTCACAAGCGTTACAACTCAATGGCTGGTGTGTGGTGTGGTACAGCAGAAAAAACTGCAGTGCCAATGTGCCGATTATGGTACATGGCACTGTATACCTTTTTTTTATTAGCACACTTTATTAAAACATCACAGTGGATTGCCTTGCACTTCGCTCCGCTCACCGCTGATAAAAAGTACAGCCTGCCATACTTTTTCAGTGCACACCACCGCAACGTGGTGATGTGAACTAAGCGTATGGTATACAAGGCATTTTGCCTTGTTTTGTGGTGAGACTGTGCTGGAATAACCACCCAACACAGTCCCACATCTGGGGTGAATAGGCTCCTAAAGGTGGATGAACCCTCATCCTTGCTTCATTTTCTATCGAGTCACTACCCAGAACAATTATGTTACCAGAAAAGCTAGAATTACCTTCCTGTATATTTGTTCCAACTTAATTTGTTCCAGTCAAGTTACCCACTAAGTTGTAAAACAAAAATAGGGTTTACAGACCTGGAGCTTGTACACTCATAAACAAGCCAGCAATGGCAGCTTTTTGTTTCCAACCTTGACAGATTCCCTTTAGATGAGCATCTGAAGTGCCAATGTCCAGCTAAATTTAGTGTAATTGCGTTCTTTACCAATTTATCACCATAGTTTTTTGGTACTACATTTGTTAGTGTTCTGTGTTGCCACCTGCAACTTATAAACTGGCCATCGAGAAAAGGTACTCATCAATGCTGTGTGCGAGATTATCAGCAGAAACCCTCAGCCAAGAAAGAGCAAAAAACTGGTCTGTTTTTAGATGATCAGTGTTTTTTCCCACAAGATAAACTGATACATGTCACAGGTATCCAAACATGTCTGTTAGTAAAAATTGCTGTTGGTGGTCAGATCATGTCTGCATGTCCAACGATCCTCCAATTGTTATGGCCGGTGCAACTGTTGATTGTACCTCTCCTCTTACCTAATATTACCTAATAAAGAAGCACAGCAATATCTATTTGATGATGGCAGTCCTGCCTCTGTAAAAATATGCAGACTTTTTTGACTTTCAATAATTTTATATAATTTTATATAAAGCCATCTAGAACAAAGGAGATCCCCATACAAAGCTAGCCAGGCGATAATTCAACATAGGCCCATTAGAAAACAATAACGGTATGCCAAAATAACTCTAAAACAAGACGTTCCAAGTGGGCCGTAGATGGGATCACTAGGATCCAAATTAGGTCCCCATCATTGCCAGGGGCTTTATCCGCATTACTAGTGTAGCACATCCCCGCGGGAGCTGCTGGTTTAGATTTGGGCCTTGCACGTTACCTCAACATTCGTTGTCTAGGGGATGAGAGTCTACAGTAACTTCAATGTCCACACAAATTATGAATCCTTTTTCTTCAGGCTTTATTTCCAAATAAACTTGTAGAGGTAGACGGATGGAGGGTTAGGGGAAGGTTCAGGCACACACAGCAGACCACTGGGGAAAATTCCTAAGATACAAAGTCTCACTCACCACTCTCCTTCGAGTGGGTATTGCTCACCCGGATAGGCCCCTCTCACTTGGCCTAGCAGCCGGAATGATGCACGAACTAATAAGAAAGAACAGTCTCTGCCACAGACCTTTAAGATGATTAAGTTGAACGGTTCAATTATCCTCTGCCACAGGATTATAGTACCCGGATATCCAGCCTTACAGTCTAAGAGCCTTTAAGCCAACCCGGCAGACTGTAAGGTAACTTTAGCTATGGTGCATCCTCCAATAGAATCACCAGGCCTTCCTCAAGACACCAGCCTTAAGCTCAGTCTTCTCCAGGACAGGTCCTCCCCTGGTTTCCTCCATTGAGTGGCTTCCTCCCGCAGGACAGACAGCACAGGATCACCTTCAAAGTGCAGGCCCCAGTCAGGACAACTGGGCCTACCTGGCATAGATGCAGCCTTCGGGCCAGCGTGGCTCCGAGGCTTAAATTCAAGTAACACATACCTCGAGCAGGAGGGTCACGAGGCGAAAAGAGCCCCGAAAAATGGCGTCTGCCCCTTAAGTACCCTTCCCCAGCATGCTCAGGGGGGAGACCACTCCCACTGAACTGTTCCTGGGGAAAGACACCCAATGCACTCTGGCCCGTTTGTCTTCCACATTGGCCTGGGGTGGTAACGCCACCTACAGGCAAAATGTGGGAAGTCCTTCCAAACACAGCCATAGCCGGAACAGAGGCTGATTTTGCCTTAATTATTTACAAAGTCTGAGCTAACACCAGCTCAGACACCCACTAAATTTAACATAGCGCCTGGTCATCAGGAGAAGGGCGCTACACCAGGTTATAAAGCAATCAGCAACACAGTTAAAAGGAGAAAAAGATAAGAGTAGAGAGAAGGAAGAGAAAAAAGAGGGGAAAGGGAGAGTTAAAGGATCCCCAGGTACTGTAGAGCCAGTCTACTTCACACCCAACAAGCTTAAAGGTCAATGTGTATATAACGTGCCAATGGGCCCCAAAAGTTTCAAAGCGTTTATTCGAGTCCTGAAAAATACGAGCAAGTTTCTCATGGGACATAATCCATGAACTTTTTTGCCGTACTTGACAGACAGGAACTGAGAGAGGCCTTCTTCCAGGAAGAAGCAATAGTCAGTTTAGCTACCAGAAAAATAAAGAAAACCAACCATTGATTGGATTGAGATACCTTCTCCAGCAGTTCATTCAAAAGAGCAACCCATGGGGATTGTGGAATGTTGACACCAGTGACCCGTTAAAGAAGAGCGAAAATTCCTTTACAAAAGCTTCGCAGTCAAGGGCATTCCCACCAGATAGGAAACATAGTACCTGGTATTTGGCATCCTCTAAAACAAAGGCAAAACACTGGGATAAAGTTTCGACAAACGAGCAGGAAATATGCAGTCATTTTTCAAAGACAAGAGCACACACATGGCTTTGTGATAATGTTGTGCAATTTGGATATGAATCTTGTCCACAGTGGTCACAATGCTGCTGTCTGCAGCCACACCATGCGGCAGTGCATAGCACTGTTCTTGCTGTACTTGCAGACACAGCAGCTGTAATGCTGCGTACACACGGTCGGAATTTCCGACCGTGTGTAGGCCCCATCGCATATTTGCTGTCGGAATTTCCGACAACAAATGATTGAGAGCAGGTTCTCTATTTTTCCGACGGCAAAAGTTCTTGACGGAAATTCCTACCGTGTGTAGCCATTTCTGACGCACAAAAGTGCTGCGCATGCTCGGAATCAATTCGACGCATGCTCGGAATCATTGTACTTAATTTTTCTCAGCTCGTCGTAGTGTTGTACGTCTCCGCGTTCTTGACCATCGGAATTTCCGAGCAACATTTGTGCGACCGTGTGTGTGCAAGACAAGTTTGAGCCAACATCTGACGGAAAAAAAAAAAACGGTTTTGTTGTCGGAAATTCCAATCGTGTGTACGCGGCATTAGAGTGACAATGCAGTGGACAGAACAGTCTGCGTGTCATCTCCTTAAGGCAGGAAGTGGAAACCCAGTGGTTCTACTGGCAGGACCATTACACAACAGTGCAGGGGTATAATGTAAAACAGAGATAACAGTCACTCTGATGTCAGGGGACTGCATAACATATGCAGGTTTATAATTTCCTTTCTCCTTTCAAAGTATATGACCCTAAAAGAAACAATTCACTAGATAGCAATGCTACAAAGCCAATTATCCTTTCTTCATTGACAGGGTCCTCCTGGTAAAGATGGAATCCCTGGACATCCTGGACAGAGAGGAGAAGTGGTAAGTTGAACTGAGTATAAGAGATTAACTTTGTTAAGCTAGTAAAGATGCTAGCCTAATGTAATTGGGTAATATCATGTGACTTATTTTATTTTGCAGGGTTTCCAAGGTAAAATTGGAACCACTGGACCTCCAGGTGTTGTGGGACCACAGGTAAGAACCAACAGAGATTTCTTTTTTTCCTTGTAGAAATCATTGTCTATAGCCATAGCCCTCCATATATTTTGTTACGTATAACTCTAGTTGCATGATATGATCTGCCAAAATTGTTCTTTTGATTGTTATAATATTAATATTGATATAGAGGACATATTTTTTCTGAATTAGGGTAATGCAGGAGAATCTGGTCCTATGGGAGAGAGAGGACATCCTGGCCCACCTGGACCACCGGGAGAGCAAGGATTGGCAGGCCCATCTGGAAAAGAGGGTACCAAGGTAAGCAGCTTTTTGATACATTTTATTTTCTCGAAACAATATATGACCTACTAAAGACCACCAGGGACTCTGTTTCAAGTCAGTACAGTTCACAGTTTGGAGACCATTTCTTTGAGACCTGTATGTGTTTTGTAGCATGTAAGGCTTGCCAATGGAAGTATACAATGAAAAAAATTTCGCCGCAAGAACCCAGGCTCTAAATTTTAGAACTTTCTGTAAACTAGAGTGAAGGTTTAGTCTTGTTTTGCTGGCTGATGGATATTTCGATTTTTGGTAGTGTTATACTACAGTAGAAGCCAAAAACACATTTGGCTGTCATTAGTTTTAGTTTAAGACTTTAATTGTCATAATTTTGCCTTTGCTAGCCATCCTAATGTTTAGTCTGGATTTTCTGGTAGTCTTATCTGGTCTCTTCCTATTCCGACCCCCACTAAATATTCTCTTACTTTAAACAGGGAGACCCTGGAACCCTTGGTGTTCCTGGTAAAGATGGACCTGCTGGTTTAAGAGGTTTCCCCGGAGAAAGAGGCCTGCCTGGTACACCAGTGAGTAATGCAGCACTAAAAATTCTCAAATAACCTTAATATTAATGATTGTATATTATGTAATCACTTTAGTTACACAGTATAACACAAATGGCATCCTAAAGACTTTTATTAAATAGAGATTTAGAAGTTAGGTAGCATCTAAACGAAGGGGGTTTGTGCAGACAATTTTCTTCTAAATTACCAAATGTATGATTAAAAAAGCACACAGTTTGCCTATATAATAATGTTACCATTGCCAAATTCTAGGCAGGCATAAAGCACCTATTGATGCACTTATAAATAAATGTAAAAATAATTAAATGCATTTTTGAATACCTGTAGAACAAATAGCTGAATTTTTTATTTTAATCTTTTTCCTGCAATCCTCAACAAAGTAGGTCTCAGACTCAGGCCGCGTACACACGACCGGTTTTCTCGGCAATAAACGACAAGAAAACTGCCGGGAGAGCTTTCTTGCCGAGAAAACCGGCTGTGTGTACGCGGGTTTCAGTTTTCTCGTCAAGAAAACTGCCCAGATTCCCCGACGAGAAAAAAAACGACCTGCGGTCTTTTTTCTTGTCGAGAATCTCGTCAGCCTGTTTTTCGACGAGAAACCCGAGCGTGTGTACACTTACCTGTCGCTGTGGAAACCCGTGCATGCTCGAAATGACTTTGACTCATGCGCGGTAGCTTCCTAGGCATAGGCATAGGGTGTAGCAAGATGTCGATGACGTAACCGCGTTCGTGCCATTCAAAAGAACTGCGGTTCTTTTGAATTGTACGTGTGTACACTCGGCCGGGACAAGTTTCTTGTCAAGATTCTCGTCAGGAAAAACTACGTTTTTTTCCTGACGAGAATCTCGGCCGTGTGTACGAGGCTTGAGAAAGGGGTTGTTAGCATTTGGAGCCAGTAACGCTGTGCCAAAATGTATAGTGCTGTCAGTCTAAAGGCACGTACACACGATCGGATATTCCGACAACAATTGTCCGATGGACCTGTTTTGTCGGATAATCCGAGCGTCTGTATGCTCCATCGGACAATTGTGGTCGGAATTTCCAACAACAAATGTTGGATGCTCTCAAATTGTCCGACAACAAATGTGTTCCGTCGGATCATCCCATCGTGTGTACACAAGTCCGTGAAAATCCAAAGTACAAACATGCACGCTCCGAACCAATGCTAACCATCAAACGACATTATCAGAAGTTGTCCAAAGGGTGGCGCTAAAGAGCAGAAAAAACACGTAATTTTGCGAATGTTGGCTGAAAATGTTCTGCCGTCTGTATGCAGAACAAGTTCACGGACAACGCCCTTCGGACAAAAATCCACGGATTTGACCGATGGAAGTCGGATCGTGTGTACGAGGCTTAACAATGGCAGTTTGCTGACACGAGGAGCAGGCAAAGCGAAAAGATCTGACTCATTAGTGCACTGCTGCTTTTTCACTGTCCAGTCAGCAGGGTGGGGGTGTGTCCTGGACCAAGCTGTACTGCCTAGCTGCAGTGTAGGTCCAAGACCTGCCTGGCAGGGGATTCTGGAACACACGAATAATTTTACGGAATTATAAACCATTTGACAGGTAAGACAGTTAACATATATTTTAATTGTGTGTTAAGCTGCTTGTCTGGGATTCAAGTGATTGTAAAACTTGTTATTTTTTTAATAATAAACATGTTATATTTGCCTGCTTTGTGCAGTGGTTTTGCACAGAGAAGCCCTCCTCTTCTGGGGTCCCCCGCCAGCGTTCTTGTGCCCCAATAGGAAGCCGCTTTCTATGGGGGCACGCTTGTGGGCTTGATCCTGTGCCGCTCTGCCTACGTATATAGACACTGACAGCGCGACTTGGCCCTGCCCTCGCTCCCTTGTCACAGGATTTAATTGACATCAGCAGGAGCCAATGGCTCCCACTGCTATCAGTCTGTCCTGTGAGGAGGGAGAGAGCGGAGAGAGACACTATTCTAATGCACAGTGCTGGATCGAGATTGGGTTCAGGTAAGTATAAGGGGGGCTGGGAGGGATCCTGTGGCACAGAAGGTTTTTAGTTTAAAGTGATTGTAAAGCTAATTTTTTTTCTATAAAAATAACAAACATGTTATACTTACCTGCTCTGTGCAGTTGGGTTTGCACAGAGCAGCCCAGATCCTCCTCTTCATGGGACCCTCTTCTGTGATCCTGGCCCCTCCCTCCTGTTAAGTGCCTCCACAGCAAGCAGCTTGCTATGGGGGCACCCGAGCTGAGTCACAGCACCCTGTGTACATTCAGACACGAAGCCCCGACACGGTCCCGCCACTTCTCTTGCCTGATTGGCTAGCTGACTTTGATTCATAGCGGCGGGAGCCAATGGCACCACTGTTGTGTCTCAGACAATCAGGAAGGAGAATCTCAGATGGCTGAGACACTCCTGAACATCGCTGGATAGAGGGGGACCGCAGGTAAGTCTTAAGGGGGGGGGGGGCTGAGGGAGGCTGCTGCACACAGAAGGCTTTTTATCTTAATGCATAGAATTATTAAGATAAAAAAACTTTTGTCTTTACAACCCCTTTATTGCAGAGAATGCATTAAGTTAACAAATGTTAAAAGAACCCCTTTAGTTTCAACTTCAAAATTCATATAAGGTGACCACCAGGCACATGCATCACTTCAATGGATAACCATTGAACACAGAAACTATTAGTATTACCAAAAGACACATACAGGTAGGTTACCTGTGCAGCTGTAAGACATTTAGCTGGTTCTTTATTTGGGTGACTTGGAGACATTTTCTTAAAATTTTTGATCTGTGTGTGATCTGGAATTTGCAAATACATCTCATACTAGAAACCATGTAGTTCAACCAGATTTCTAGCAAAAAGTTATACCACACAGTTACTATTAAACTCATATTATCATTAGTTTATGACTGTTAGCCTCACAGCATATTGACCATTAGATATTTATTTTAGGCATTTATGCAGCACCTTTATATACTATATTTTCCTCGCCCTATGACTATGCGCCTGTGAGGAGTGAAACGCGTCGGTACTCTGTAGCACCAGGCTCGTTGTTTGTGCATCATTTTTAATGGCTTTTACAGTGAGCAGCTTTCCCTTATCTTACGATGGATGATCTAACTGCCCTAAAGTATCTTACAATATAAGGTTCCTATCCCACATGCATGCATACACACATGCACATACAAGAGCCAGTTTGGACAGATGCCAGTTAACCTACCAGTGTGGGAGGAACCTGGAGAAAACAAATGAATGCACAAAAGACCCTAGTGCTGCAAGGCTGAAGTCATAGGCGTGCGCATGGGGTGTGTCAGGTGTGCCTGGGCACACCCTAATCACTTTGTGTGTTGCTGATTCTGCCTACTTCCCGGGCTTCCCTCCCCCCTTTGTTGGCCCCTGCGTGCCCTGCAGTGCTGCTAGCTTCCGTCCTCTCCCCTGGCTGCTGCAGGGGATGTTTCAGGATGGAGAGCAGGGGAAGGGGCTAGTAAATAGTTTATTTTCAAATGAACACAGTGAACACACTCACTCACTGTGTCCATTCATAACTGAGGCATAGTAAACTGTTTGCTATGCTTCTGTTTGTGAATGAACATTAAGCCACTCAGCACAGAGCACTTCCCATTCATTCACCCCCCCCCCCCACAGCTGAGAAAAATGTGTGTTTGAGCTTTGGGGTGCACACCCTAATGCAACAGGCTGCGCACACCTATGGCTGAAGTACCACCCACTAAGCCACTGTACACACATCATGCATGCAACTGACATTTATAACATCTAGAAGTCTAATCTATTTATCTACTCTTTATCCCCCTTTTATTCAGCATTACAGCTCTTCTTATTGTATGTTGTCTTTGTTTTCAATTTAGGGTGGTCCAGGTCTGAAGGGTAACGAAGGTCCAGCAGGTCCAGCTGGCCCTGCAGTAAGTATTATTTTTTAGCATTTTAATTTCTGAATCCATGTATACCGACTAATTGTTTTTGGCAATGCTACAACGTATAGTTTAGTGAATGTTTATATGACGTAACGCGGAGTGGACTTTATCTTGCAGGGATCTCCTGGAGAAAGAGGTGGACCAGGCCAAGGTGGACCAATTGGGCCTCCTGGACGACCAGGCCCTCAGGGACCATCAGGTGCTGCCGGAGAAAAGGGTGTTCCAGTATGTATACATCTGGGTGTGAATGAAAGTCTGAAAATGTTTCCTGGATAAGATAATATATTATATTGTGACCATCCCAAGTGCTATAACTGACCACACATGTTAAATATGCTCATAGGTCAGATTTTGGATAGATTGGCAGTAATCATTTTGTCTCTAGTCATCTTCAGAGCTCAGCAGGCATCTACCTGGATGATTGATCCTGGTAGGGAGAGGAGGAATTTATTGCTTAAAGTGGATGTAAACCCACTCTCATCCTTTCTAATCTACTGCCATAGTGGTTATCTATAAGCAGGGCCGATGATAGGGGGGACCACCAGTCCTCCTGTAGGGGGCCCGGGCTCACAGGGGGGCCCAAACAGCAGAGCGAATCAGTGCGGTCAGATGGAGGGGCAATTACAGGATGCCCTGTGTGGCTCTCTGCAGCAGCTGAAAACCCGTTTCCCTCCCACCGACTTTCAGCTGCTGCAGGGAGAGAAAGACACAGTTGCCGGTTTCCCTGTCCCATTAAAAAAATAACAAAAATTGTAACCCTGTATTGTTTTAATACCTAGTAAAATTTTATAAAATTATTGGGGAAAAAAATTGTAAACAAAATAATTTGTAAAAATTGTAAAATATTTTTTTTTAAAAACATTTAAAAAAAATAAAAAATTATAAAATGTTTTTGTTCAAAAATGTAAAAAACTATTTAAAAAAGGGCTAATTCACACAGCTTATCTGTTATCTTTGTGTCCGCTAAGAATGATTTTAGTATATTTTTAGTGAAAATTTTATTTTGATATATTTGAGGGGGGCCCTGCCAGGTAGGCTGTACGGGGCCCCGTGATTTCTAACAGCAGCCCTGTCTATAAGGATATACATGCCTCCTGCATATATCCTTACCTGTCAAATGTCTCCCCTCTGTCTGTTATGAGAACTGAAATACTGCAGATTCTGTGGGTGGGTCTGTTGTCTAGGGCTCGGTGGGTGGAGTCATGATGTCAGTAGATTCCCCGCCCACCTCTACACTCACCTTGTCAACATGCATTTTCTCCTGTGTATTTCTTACACTAACTTCTGCTATGATCACTAACATCCAGTCAAAACCCAGAAAATTAACCACATGACTTCAGAAAAGGAGTGGGGGTGGGAATTAAAAAATAATGCCTGTCTCAGGCTAGTGCATGAGATATGTAAATCACCTGTCACTCACAGCAGGGGGGAAGAACAGACAAGGTTTTCTCTGTTTGTCTGTTTTATCTCACTGAAAAAAGATAAAAGGATTGCTCAGAGCTGGATTAAGTCTTTGTGGCAAGACTGGGGACAGATGATAGGAAATCTTATACTCTACATTGTGACAGTAAAAAAATAAATAAAAAATTCGGGTTTAGATCCACTTTAAATAGGTGTTTTGATTGACAGGATAGTTTAGGGGTCTCCAAACTTTCAAAGCAAAGGGCTCTTCAAACTTTAGGGAGGCTGGTTCTGGGGGCTGGTAGGAGTAGAAAATGTCCTGGCATCGGTGAGAGTAAACAATGCCATAGACTTGGAGTAAAAAAAAATTACACCATTGGTGTCAGTGGGAGGAATAGTTCCCCATAATTGGTGTCAGTGGGAGAATTAGTTCCCCATCATTGGTGACAGTGGGAGAATTAGTTCCCCATCATTGGTGACAGTGGGAGAATTAGTTCCCCATCATTGGTGTCAGTGGGAGAATTAGTTCCCCATCATTGGTGACAGTGGGAGAATTAGTTCCCCATCATTGGTGACAGTGGGAGAATTAGTTCCCCGTCATTGGTGACAGTGGGAGAATTAGTTCCCCATAATTGGTGCCAGTAGGAGAATTAGTTCCCCATCATTGGTGACAGTGGGAGAATTAGTTCCCCATCATTGGTGACAGTGATTTAGAAAGCATCAACCTAGACCAGGGGTCTCCAAACTTTCTAAGCAAAGGGCCAGTTAACTGTCCTTTAGACTTTAGGAGGACAAGATTGAGGCCAGTGGTAGTAGAAGATGCCTCAGACTTGGTGGTCAGTGGGGGTAAAATAATTGCATAATGCCTGTGGGCAGTAAGAGGTCATAGGTGTGCGCAGCCTAGTGCATTAGGGCGTGCACCTCAAAGCTCCAACACATATGCATGTGGCACATATTTATCAGCCTCTTCCTCGCTCTCCACCCTGAAACAATGGGGGGAAGGGGGAGGAGCAAAGGAGCACACAGGGGGACCTGGGCAGCAGAAAGAAGGGGAACAGGGACAGGAGAAGTGGCATACATTGGTACCAATCCTCTGTATTTTCCTCTTGTGGAAGCTGAATGTCAGCAAGAGGGAGAGGAGGAGAAGCCTACTTTCAGCTGCTGCTGCAGGAAAATACAGATCGGTTGCACTAAATTCCACCCCTGTCGGAAGGATTGCGGTTTACCTGTCACCTGCCTGCGATCGATGAGTGGATCACGATTGAGGGGTTGCCAACCCCAGGATTAGGGTGTGCCCAGGGAAAACTTGGCAAACCCCTTGCACATGCCTATGTAGGAGGTATTGGTATTAGTGTAAAGAATAATCCCCATTGTTGGTGTCAGTGGGAGGAATAGTGTCCCATCATGGGTATTAGTGGGAGAATTAGTGCCCTATCGCTGGTACCAGTGTGAGGAATAGGGCCCCATCATTGGTATTAGTGCCCCATCATTGGTATTAGTTGGAGGATTAGTGCCATATCATTGGTATTAGTTGGAGGATTGGTGCCATATCATTGGTATCAGTTGGAGGATTAGTGCCATATCATTGGTATTAGTTGGAGGATTAGTGCCATATCATTGATATTAGTTGGAGGATTGGTGCCATATCATTGGTATCAGTTGGAGGATTAGTGCCATATCATTGGTATTAGTTGGAGGATTAGTGCCATATCATTGATATTAGTTGGAGGATTGGTGCCATATCATTGGTATCAGTTGGAGGATTAGTGCCATATCATTGGTATTAGTTGGAGGATTAGTGCCATATCATTGATATTAGTTGGAGGATTGGTGCCATATCATTGGTATTAGTTGGAGGATTAGTGCCATATCATTGGTATTAGTTGGAGGATTAGTGCCATATCATTGATATTAGTTGGAGGATTGGTGCCATATCATTGGTATCAGTTGGAGGATTAGTGCCATATCATTGGTATTAGTTGGAGGATTAGTGCCATATCATTGATATTAGTTGGAGGATTGGTGCCATATCATTGGTATTAGTTGGAGGATTAGTGCCATATCATTGGTATTAGTTGGAGGATTAGTGCCATATCATTGATATTAGTTGGAGGATTGGTGCCATATCATTGGTATTAGTTGGAGGATTAGTGCCATATCATTGATATTAGTTGGAGGATTAGTGCCATATCATTGGTATTAGTGGGAAGAATATTTCCCATCATTGGTGTCAGTGGAAGGAATAGTGCCCCATTCATAGTGTCAGTAGAAGGAATAGTGCCTTGTATCAGTGGTAGGAAAAGTGCCCTAAGGGCAGGATAAAGGTAAGTAAAGGGCCACATCCGGCCCGCAGGCCGCAGTTTGGACACCGCTGACCAAGGCTAAGGATGTTTTGACTATTTGTCTTGACCATTGGAACCCCGTACTATACACATTCATTAATTGATTTTAGACCTTGTATACAACAGTGTTTCTTTGGTCTTCCAGGGAGAGAAAGGACCGATTGGGCCTGGGGGTAGAGATGGTTTGCAAGGGCCTGTGGGTCTCCCCGGAGCAGCCGGACCTCCTGGAATCTCTGGAGAAGATGGTGACAAGGTACGGTTCATGTATGAGTATTCTGTGTTCAGTCCAAATAAAAACATGCACCCTTTCTTTTCAAGTAAAACATTTTGATTATTCCAGTGTTCACAGTGTACATCTTTCTTGGTACTGATAAGTAGTTTTACTTTCTCCAATGCATTTATGTCTTCAATTTTATCGCTTCCCTTGATTGCCGTCAGTCCTCAAAATCTTGACAATAGGATAGTTAATGTGTTATTTTTTGACAGTGCATAAGCAACGCCAAATGATATATTTAGTAATATACACAGTTTAGTTTACTTTTGTGTTTCCTGGCTATGCCTAGTCTAGGAAATTAGGACAGTGTCTTAAATCAATATTTTGTAGCGCCTGTCATTGAATGGGTTAAAAAAATAGGTATGAGGAGCAACGTAATAGTTATACTCTCACTTTTTTTTATTTTTATAATTTAATAATTTTTTTAAATAATCTTTATTAAAGCGGTTGTATAGTCTTTTTTTTTACTTTTACCTACAGGTAAGCCTATACTAAGGCTTACCTGTAGGTAAAAGAAATATCTCCTAAACCTACACGGTTTAGGAGATATTTGCAAAAAAAGACATGCACCGATGTCTACGGCGCATGCGTGCCGTAGACAACGGTGCATTCACAGGGTTAATCCCATTCAGAATTCCGGTGCTGCCGGAATAGAAAGCTCCAGCGCGCATGCGCGGAGTGACGTCTTCGCTGCTCCGGCCAATCACAGCGCCGGAGCGGCGCTGTGATTGGCTGGAGCGGCGATACCCGGAAGTAACGTTCCGGGTATCTGAGGAGCGATGGCTGCGGTAGGAGCGGGGGACGAGGATGGCTTCGGGGGTCCCGATCTAAGGTAAGTGATTCATAATGAGCTAGTATGCTAGTCATACTAGCTCATTATGGCTTTTTCTTGCAGGTGATTTGAAAAAAATTAAAAATTTTGTCTGGGTTTACAACCGCTTTACGTAAAAGAGGTGAGAAACAGACGGCATTTTCAAGCACAATATAAAGTGCAACAGCCATAATTAGATTTGAACAATTGAACAATGGAATAATTTTCCAAAAAACAAAAGAGGAAGTTTAGTGTATAGCATTTCACATTAGAATTGTACAATAATCGCTTAAGGACCAGCGCACGCAGATATACGTCGACAGAATGGCACGGACAGGCAAATGGGTGTATATATACGTACCCTTTAATTTGCCGCCGTGTGGTCGCGAGCTCCGTGACCGTGTCCTCGGGGGCCCGCAGACTCGATGTCCGCCGATGTCCCGCGATCGGGTCACAGAGCTGAAGAACGGGGAGATGTCAGTGTAAACACATCTCCCTGTTCTTCCTAGTGACATGTCACTGATCGTCTGTTCCCTGTCATCGGGAACAGCGATCAGTGACATGTCACGGCAAGCCACGGCCCCTAACAGTTAGAAGCACTTCCGAGGTCACACTTAACCCCTTCAGCGCCCCCTACAGGTTAACCCCTTCACTGCCAGTGTCATTTTTACAGTAATCAGTGCATTTTTATAGCACTGGTCACTGTAAAAATGACAATGGTCCCAAAATGGTGTCAAAAATGTCCGATGTGTCTGCCATAATATCGCAGTCATGATAAAAATCCCTGATCGCCGCCATTACTAGTAAAAAAAATATATATTAATAAAAATGCCATAAAACTATGCCCTATTTTGTAGACGCTATAACTTTTGCGCAAACCAATCAATAAACGCTCATTGCGATTTTTGTAGAAGAATACGTATCGGCCTAAACTGGGGAAAAAAAATGTTTTTTTTATATATTTTTGGGGGATATTTATTATAGCAAAAAGTTAAAAATATTGCAGTTTTTTCAAAATTGTCGCTCTATTTTTGTTTATAGCGCAAAAAATAAAAACCGCAGAAGTGATCAAATACCACCAAAAGAAAGCTCTATTTGTGGGATAAAAAGAGCTTTAATTTTGTTTGGGAGCCACGTCGCACAACCGCGCAAAACGTGCTCTGGTCTTTGGCCAGCCAAATGGTCCGGGCTTATTTTGTCATTGAATGGGTTAAACTTTTTTTTTTTTTACATAATAATCTTAATTTAGTAAGAGAGGTGAGAAACAGATGACATTTTCAAGCACGATATAAAGTGCAACAGTCATAATTAGATTTGAACAATTGAACAATGGAATAATTTTCCAAAAAACAAAAGAGGAAGTTTAGTATATAGCATTTCACATTAGAATTATACATTAATATAGCCTAAGGAGCGAGGAACCTTGTTCATATAATGGTTAAGTGTAATTGATAAGTTCAATTACCGGTTCCGGTCACCCTGCTGAAAGGTGCACAAAATGATGAAAATGTGAGGGGCAGTACAAGTGTAAAAGAAAAAGGAGGGGAGGAGGAAAGAAGAAAAAAAAAGGGAGGGGGCAGGGGGGTTAGTTTAGAGAAAGGGGGCGGAGGAAAATGGTAATAACGGAGAATAGGAAGCCCACTCTCTCAGTCCACCACGTTCACACCCCCCCCCCCCAACTCATGACAGTAGAGAAAACCCAGCCAGGGTTACACTTATCTTTTAACAGTGTTTTATAAAGAGTTGTTGATTTTATCTGAGTATAGATAACGATTCCTCAAATTACTCACTTTCCTTGTAGTAGGACGTGTTCCAGCTTAAACATTAGTTGTGTAGTATGTGTTTGTTTACCATGATGTCATATACATATAGTATTCCTGTATTATTCATCTAGTGTAAAACTTTGTGTTTTCAAGGGTGAAGTTGGAGAGCACGGTCAGAAAGGAGGCAAGGGTAACAAGGGAGAGCATGTGAGTATTCCTCCTTATTTTCAGCTATGAATTCTAAATCTGAAAAGTTATTTTGGTCTACATATACTCTAAGTTTTTTGTTTCATGGCCACAGGACAATGCTACATAAATGAGTTAGATGCATAGTGGTAGCTATTATTGAGATTTATGTATTTATTGCAGGGGAGGGCTGGGCCAGGGGGAAGGGTGGCAATTGCCTCCCAGGCCACCCTAACTTGTGTTCAAAATGGCCGGCAGCCGCTGCTCGCTACCATTTTCTTTTTTATTCTGGTCTAGGAAGTCAGGCCGGGGGCATGGCCATGGCGGCCGACCACTAGCTGTTGTATTCCGGGAGTTGTAGTCCACACTCAAGCTTCTGGTGGGTGGAAAACACAGCAGCGCAGTGGAAACTACAACTCCCTGGGACCGGATTCTTGGAAGCAGGCAGAGGCAGGGCGTGCCAGGGAGTCAGGACGCAGGGCTGGGCGCTGGGCGCTGGCTGCAACTTGACCCCAGGATCAGGAGCGTTACCCCCCAGGAAACTGTGGCATGCAAGGACCTGCTGAGCTGAGATCGCTGAGGTGAGAGACCCTGACACCCCTAGCTGACCCCCCATCTCCCCCCCCATACATTCCATGTAACCTGCCCCAGTGATCAGGCTGCATTGATGGGCAATAGAGTTGGCTGCACTGATGGGCACTGGTGAGGCTGCATTG
The DNA here is from genome assembly GCA_029206835.1 of Rana muscosa. Classification (NCBI taxonomy): domain Eukaryota; kingdom Metazoa; phylum Chordata; class Amphibia; order Anura; family Ranidae; genus Rana; species Rana muscosa. The sequence continues at coordinate 7,096,075 of CM055125.1, forward strand.
AAAAACCAGGTGGGCCATGGATGGTGAGCTGATTCGGCGGTTCAATGGGCCACTTGACTGGACTTGCCCCCCAGGCCCAAGGCCGCCAGCCCTCCCCTGATTTATTGGTACATTAAACGTTAGTGCTAGGAGACCAGTATTGTAATTTTTGTCACTGTGCCACTCCTTCTTGATGCTAAGAAGTGAAACATCAGTATTGCCTCAAGTGTCTCAACATTCATAATTATCTTGTGCTATTCTAAAGCACCTCCGCTTATAACCCTTCCCAACCTGAACCCTTAGCTTAATCCCTCTCCTCCTAATAGTTAACTTGTCCCTTAGCGTGTAAACCCAACCTCCAAATCTAAACCCTAAAGTAAGTCTGGAATGCATCATACTCAATTAACTCCAGTGCCAGGGGCCTCTGTGCTGCTGAAAGAAGACTGCTCGAAAAGACCATATCTCCAGCATCCCATTGACAGATGCATCTGATCTATGTCTTCATGGCTAATGCCTCGTACACACGACCGGTTTTCCCGGCAGGAAAACTGCCATGAGAGCTTTTGGCCAGGAATCCCGGCCGTGTGTATGCTCCATCGCAGTTTTCTCGACAGGAAAACTGTGGGAAAAAAAGAGAACATGTTTTATTTTTTCCCGCTGGACTTTTTCCCGTCGGGAAAACCGGTGGTGTGTATGCTTTTCCGAGGGGAAAAAAAACGTGCATGCTCAGAATCAAGTATGAGACGGGAGCGCTCGTTCTGGTAAAACTAGTGTTCGTAATGGAGATAGCACATTCGTCACGCTGTAACGGACTGAAAAGCACGAGTCTGAAAAGCGCGAATCGTCTCTCACCAAACTTTTACTAACACGAGGATCAGCAAAAGCAGCCCAAAGGGTGGCACCGTTTGAATGGAACTTCCCCTTTATAGTCCTATTGTACTTGGTGTATGTTACCGCGCTTTGGACGGGCAGTATTTGGCCTGAACGTGTGTATGCAAGGCAGGCTTGAGAGGAATCCCGTCGGAAAACGTTGTTTTTTTTCCTGCCGAGAAAAACGGTTGTGTGTTTAGAGTCATCAGCACTAATTTCCTTCCTCAGAACTGAAGAGCAGCTGCTGATGAATCTATTATTCCCTAAGAATATAGCTTAAAATACCTATATAATGATTACATCAATCATTGGTGGACTAAAAAGTCATATGGCTGGAAAACAGGTTGTGTGTTGGTCTATGTTCTGTTTGGATGGAAACTTTACAAAGTGCATCTTAATTGACTACTTGATAAATTTACAATAATTAAATATGACAACCACAGAAAAAAATGCAGCTATGGAAATAGCTACTGGTTACATTTAACATACACTAAATGTATATTTTTTTAACCTAGACAAAACTTTTTTTGTATATTTGGATAGAATGGAAAAAGTGAATTCCTCTGTCAGTGAAAATCTGGCCCATTACTTATTTAATTTCATCTCCTTGTCCATAAATGCTATTATAAATAGGTAACGATAGTTCCCCTACTGTATGAGGCCAGGACCTACATTCCAGCCTTAAAGCGGAGTTCCAGCCTTTTTATGTTTATTAAAAGTCAGCAGCTACAAAAAGTGTATCTGCTGACTTTTAATAAACAGACACATACCTGCTCCACGGTCCAGCAATGCGGCCGCCCGGAGCGTCGCTCCTCTCCCCCCCCTCTCCACAGGCGCCTCCATTCAGACTGTGGGCACCCGGCCGTGACAGCTTTCAGCTTTGCGCTTGCGCGAGTCGCGCTGCGCTCTAGGAGTGGACAGGCGATCTCCTGGGACCTGTCACGTGTCCCAGGAGATCGCCTAGAGGGAGGGGCCGCCTAAGGCGAGAGGAGGAGTCGCCTAGGCGGTCCCTGGGTGGAAAGAGGAAGTGGGACAGGAAGTCCCAATCCTACCGAAGCCCCCACTCCCCCCCCAAAAAAATTACATGCCAAATGTGGCATGTAAGGGGATGAGGAGTGCTTAAAGCGGAAGTTGCACTTTTGGGTGGAACTCCGCTTTAAGAGATAACCCATCACCAAATAGCCCAGCCTTACAGAAACAACCCATGTCTTACTGCATACATGGCCATGTGTTGCATCCTGACCTACCAAAATATCCTATCTGTTCCTCCATGCATGGCCAATTCCTGTATTCTAGTCCTATGAAGACAACCTAAACAATCCTTCCTCCATACATAGCAAAGGCCCTCATCCCAGCCTGATGGGAACAACCCATCCTTCATCCATACATTGCCAGGGCCTGCATACCAGCATAATACAGGGAATCAACCCTTCTCCCAATTTATATATGACCAGGGCCTGCATCCATCTCTCCTTCCATACAAGTTCAGGGCCTGGTTTATGAAGGCAAATCATTATCTCATCCATACTTCACTAGGGCTTGCATCTCAGCCTTATAGAAACAACTCCATAAGCCATTGCTTTGCGAAGATATAATGTCACAAAAACACTTAACTCCTCAGTAGGAAGAATCAACTCATCTGTAATGTTAGGGGCTACCAACTTAGTAAGCATGGGATGCTAAGCTACAAATTGTAACCGCCACTTGCTAGTTGACTTTTATCTTTATTCCCCCTTTTTTACCCCCCTCTTTTCTTTGTCCTCTAAACCGTTTTCCCAACCATCTCTCTCATTTCTCTTCACTTAACCCCAGGCTCCTAAGGCTGGGTTCACACGTATGCAAATTAAATGCACGTTTCCCCGCATTCAATTCGCATAGCAGGAGAATGTGACTGGCTCTCTATGGAGCCCGTTCACATATCTCCGCAGCGGGTCCGGTGCGGTGTGCCGGAAAAACGCGTGCCTTTTTTGGTGCGTTTCAGGTTCGATTTCAGCCCAAAATTCGAGCTGAAATTGGACCTGAACCGGTGAACCACCACACACCGGACCCTTGCTGTGAGCCGCATGCGGGGAGAGTGTGAACCCGGCCTAAGTCAACTGCAAATTGATTATTTATCCAAAATTATATAATAACAACCTAATCAAGTTTTCTAATATTTCCTTGTGCTATTTAAATGTGTCACAGGGTTTATAAAGAAATACTTGCACTGTACTGTCACCAGACTGAAGGTTTACATGTGATTCTAGCTCCTGTGTTGTTGTGCTCGGTGTATTATAAAGAATTTCAAACAATATTTCCTCTCACTTCCTGTCCTAGTGACACATAAGGAAAAATTAGGAAATGAGGGCAAAACCTTCATCTGGGAACACAGACAACAATAACAACCTAGCAGTCAATAGATGTTTTCAAGTCATGCATTAGATTTGAACATTGCTTGCTGTGGTCAAACAGTTTATGGACATTATAGTATTAGCCTTTAGCAATAACAAGCACTTCTGACTACTTGATTGTTAAACACAGAGACTTTCAGACTTATCGAACAATGTTTGTGTAAGTAGTTGCTGATTGGTACCTTTTTTTGTGTCGAAAAGGGCATGAAGTCGTCTACTCAGGTGTGCCAAATTCACTTGTTGGCTGAGTAATGGAGAAGATCACAGCAGGTTCCAGGAATGTTGCAATAGGACACACAGATGTAGGAATGTCTGTTGTAGTTAGTAAGGCCCTTCCTGTCCAAGGCAAGCCTAAAGGCCCGTACACACGATTGGATAATCTGATGGGAATTGTGTGATGACAGGCTGTTTGTATGCTCCATAGGACAATTTCTGTTGGATTTTCCACCAACAAATGTGGGATGGCATGCTTTAAAAATGTCCGCCATGCTCGGAAGCAATGCTCACCATAACACAACATTAGCAGAAGTTTCCCAAAGGGTGGCGCTAAAGAGCTGAAAAAACACGTAGTTTCGTGTTTGCTGGCCGACAATTCTTTGCCATTTGTATGCAATACAAGTTGACGGCCAACGCCCTTCGGACAAAAGTCTGAGGCTTTGTCCACAGAAAGTTCAATCGTGTGTACGAGGCTATAGTGTCACAGCTTCTATTTATGGTGTATAGTTTTTAAGGAGTAAGGAATGGTTATTGCTGTCTGTATACCATTAGGGAGATTCTCTTCACTTCCTATCATCTTGAAAAAACAAGAGGAAATAAGGGGAAATCTCTCCAAAGAGAGAGGAAATCCCCTTGGACAGTTCTCATTTTAGCTAGATGTCATTATTGGATGATTTCCCCTCACCTCCAGTGACAGCTGTAGCTTTTTGGATTTCGTGTCACCTTCAGTCCCATTGACAATGGCCAGAGAAGGTGAAATAAAAACCCAACAAAGGCTCTTTACATTAAATCTATAAAAGGGGAAAATTATAGAGGAAATAGAGAAGGGCCTCGAATTCTGAATGGAGGCCACTGAAAGTTTAATTATGATAGAACATGGGACATACATATGGCAATGCCAGTTTCTCTTTTTTGCTTGTATTTTTCACAATGATATTTCATATTTCTGCTTTTCTGTTTTTACTCAGGGTCCTCCGGGTCCACCTGGTCCTAATGGCCCTGTGGGACAGCCAGGTACTCCGGTAAGTAAGATTAGACTCTTTATATTATGATATGTATTCATTTAAGTAAGCTACACATTTTCTCAATTTGTGAGCACTGGTTAAAATTAACAGATCGCTGGCGAAACAATCACAATGTACAGTAAACTAATGTATGTCAGGGAAAGGCAATAATTATGGTTTAAGGGACCTATTTCCTGGAAATCTAAATGCACCGAATACAGAGGAAACCAGACTGGATGCACAATCAGGAATAGTTGTGAGCTGTGAACTTCTAGCCCTAGACATGAGATTTTTTTGACCTGTGACCTTTTTCCTTCACCGTAAAGAAATTTTTTGGGTTTCTGATATTGTTATTTCTCATATTAGGACACAGAACCATGGGCATACGTATGGTTAGGGTCCCACTGGAATTCTGGTATTCTTAACTGTGGATCCCACCTCCAGTAGATATATTTTCCCAGACCTCATGTCTTGCTGTACAGTGTAGATGTTCCTAGCTGTGAATTATTTCTAAAAGAAAAGAAACGCTGATATTTTCTTCCCATGATGGAATTAGTGGTGGGCAACATGCATGATTCTGGCACAAATTTGATCATTAGCTGCCCCAAGGAGCCATACAATACATTTCTAATATTGATGAGAAAACAAGTAAATAATTGACTCATATCTGTCATTTTGCTTAGTAAGAGCCTCCAGTTGGGCATCACTGAGTTAGGTTATACATCACTAGTTGTAAGGTCCTTCCTTGCCTTGGTTTATAATCTGAATTTTATTTTACAAGCTCTATGTCCATAGCTATGACGTTCTTTCTTTCCCTTAAAATTTGTAGTACATGATCCCACCTAAGGCCATCCTTTTTCTAGATGTTAGATGTCCTTCTATAATTCAAAGTAGAACTTAACATTTCACCATTTGTGTGAAAGGCTTCTAATAGTAAGGGCAGCATGTTAATTTTTTGACTACATGGTAGTTTATGCTGGAAAAAGTCTGTTCAGTTAAACTTTCTATTTTCAAGAAATCCATTTTGATCTTGAAAGAACATATTTTTTTATTTTCAAATTTATTTTTGTGCATTCCTATTGTACCGTGAGCTAAATAACCATGCAAGAACCAGCTTCAGCCATTCCAAAATGATAGAATATGAAGGGCTGTAACTTCAACATCCCCTCAAATAGAAAGTTGTAGATAGTTTTCATTATTTGTACATGGTAACTAGTTACCTTTCATATACTCTAAAAAGAAAAGTTTATTTATTTTTAGGATATGTGGAAACTACTTTCAGTAATTTACACAATTTTTTTTTCTAAAGGTAATTTAGGAATTATACATGAGAAAAAGCTTTTCACTGGGATAAAAACATATATGATAAAAAAATATCTTTTTTTTAAATCAGGGTGTTGATGGAGAGCCTGGTCCTCGTGGGCAGCAGGGAATATTTGGAGCAAAAGGAGACGAAGGTACCCGTGGATTCCCTGGATCTCCTGGACCTATTGGGCTGCAGGTAAGATAAGAAAGTCTCCTTGTGTAAAATTTCAGTAAACTAGGATATGGCAGGACTGTACTGCAAAAATGTTTCAGGACCAAAAGTAATACGATACAGAAAAGAAAAACACTGTTTCCTTTTATTACCTCTTTTTTTTATTACTTATTAGTATATTGATTTTGCTTCAGCATATATAACTGTTTGCATTACCTCAAAAGGGACCGAAATGCTGAGAGACACATTTTATATATCTTGACAAGCAGCAGGCAAATTGTGAATATAGATCAAGGGTCTCCAAACTTACCAAACAATGGGCCAGTTTACTGTCCTTCAGACCTTAGGAAGGATGGACTGTGGACAGTGGGAGTAAAAAATGTCTCATCTTTGGTATAATTGCGGGAATAGTGCCCCGTTTTTTGTGTCAGTGAAAGGAATAGTGCCCCGTCATTGGTGTTAGTGGAAGGAATAGTGCCCCTTCATTGGTATCGGTGAAAGTAATAGAGCCCCATCATTGGTGTCAGTGGGAGGAATAGTACCCAATCATTGGTGTCAGTAGGAGGAATAGTACCCAATCATTGGTGTCAGTGGGAGAAGTAGTACCCAATCATTGGTGTCAGTGGGAGGAATAGCACCCCATTATTGGTATTAGTGGAAGGAGTAATGCCCAATTGTTGGTGTCAATGGAAAGAATAGTGCCCCGTCATTCCTGTCAGTGGGAGGAATAGTGACCTGTACTTGGTATCAGTAGAAAGAATAATACCCATCCGTTGCAGTAAATGGATAGAATGGTGCACCAAAGGGCCAGATAAAGGCAAGCAAAGGGCTGCATCTGGCCTCCCGGACCACAGTTTGGAGACAACTGATATAGATAGTTAGACCTCAATTAGTTATGTTTTAACAAACAGAATCCAGTACCTTCTATATTGTATATTTAGGAAAACTGTATCTCTTTATACTTGTTAACAAGACATATATCAAAATATTGTATCTTTAAAAAGTAGGTAAGCCATTGCCTGTGTGCTCTCAAAACTCACATAGTTGATAAAGCCAGTTGCCTCGAACCCACTTAAGAGTGATAGATGAGAGGGTTATGACAATAAAAGATAGAAAACAAGATAGGAGTCCACCTTTAGACCCCTTTCACACTGGCACCACTCCGCGTTAGCGATAAAGCGGCACTAGTTTTAGCGGCACTTAAGCATCGTTTTAGCATCGCTTTTCGGCCGCTAGTGGGGCGCTTTTAACCCCTGCTAGTGGCCGAAGAAAGGGTTAAAGGCGTCCGAAAAGCGCAGTTGCCGAAGTGCTTGGCAGGCGCTTCCGCAACAGTACCGATTAATTTCAATGGGCAGGGGCGGTGGAGGAGCGGTGTATACACCGTTCCTCCATCGCTCCAAAGATGCTGCTTGCAGGACTTTTTCTAACGTCTTGCAAGCGCACCACTCCAATGTGAAAGCACTCGGGCTCTCACACTGGGATTGCAGATGAGGCGTTTTTCAGGCGCTTTACAGGTGCTATTTTTAGCCATTTAGCATCTGAAAAACGCCTTCCGTGTGAAAGGGGTCTTAATTAGGTGTGACTGGCTCATCCAAATTAAAGGACATTGGCCTGTAACCCCAAAAGCATATACAAAATATATAACACAAGGGCATAGATAAATAGATGATTACTTATGGCAGGGATATGCAATTAGCGGACCTCCAGCTGTTGCCAAACTACAAGTCCCATGAGGCATAGCGAGACTCTGAAAGCAGCAAGCATGACACCCAGAGGCAGAGGCATGATGGGACTTGTAGTTTTGCAACAGCTGGAGGTCCGCTAATTGCAAATCCATGACTTATGGGCTGTATAAATGCTATATAAAGGTTTATATTTTATTGTTGTTACCAAAGTTATCATACAAAAATTCACCATATTGATAACCCCTCAAATTCTCCACTAAACTTCAAATGACAATATTATCAAACAGCGTTACCGCCAATATGGATCATTCTAACTCACATCTCTATGAATATCTAGCTGTTAAAATGTTTGTTCCCTAATAGTCCAGATAATTCAAAGTGGTCAATTCATCCAGCTGTCCTAAATTATTTGTACTCCTATAAGGTCATAAGTCCTAGCCTATATGACTATATACATTTGTAGATATAGGAGTTCTCAAAAAGTCTTAGGAAGGGTATATTTTGCAGAGACTATGCACCAAAGTCCACCATATAGAAATACTGTATATCTTGGTAACTGCAATGGCCACACATCTTTATGAATATATATACCTTCTCATTTAGAGCCACTAGGAGCCAAATATGCAGTATCAATGCCTATGTATAGATGATAGCCATCTGAATGTCCATGACATATGGTTAACAAGGCTGGAATACATAAAAAGCTATGAGCCAGACAGAGAAATGAAGGAACACCGCTCACCGACCCAGTGCATGGATATATGAATGAGTGTGGCCTCAGCCAGTGCTGCTCCAGCCACGGACTCTGACATGTTTCGCCCCACACACTGGGGCTTTGTCACAGCTATGAGCCAGAGCTACTGATCCATCTGACCACCCTAAGCGAACTCCCAGCATGTTTCCCATTATAGTGGTTCCCCTGGGCATCTATGTAATGGGCCATTCCCATTGGTGGTCCCCATATACACACAGATGAGTGCAGCATCAAAGGAAGGGCGTCCGACCTCTGGATCGACTACATTGATGTGTCTGACCCGTATGACTCATGGGCTTTAAAGATGTGAATGACCCACAATCAGGGTGGTGTTGTGTGACAACATTGTCATTTTAGGTTTGGTCGTGGATTTGTGGATGTTGTTATTATCAGTTTGGTTAATATTTGTATTATAACTTTGGTAACAACAATAAATGTCAAATTTGTACCTCATTTGGCTAGCAGAGCGGGGCCTTCAAGCATATACACACTGATGTGCTTTTTCGATAGAAAGCATAGCATGCAGGGACAATTCATTTTTCTGAGACGCCCATATTTTTTTTTAGCACATATTTAAAAAAATATGACTGCTTTTATACATGCTGACAAGTTTGCTTTAGAATAAATATAATAAAAAATCAATACATATTAATTAACAGGTAGCTTCATTTTAAAATACCATAGCTTTTCTTCAAACGTTAACTATAGCTTCATAATGCATAAAAAAAAAATACATGGAAAAGGTTTATGTTACATAACTAATTTATACAGTTACATATGTTGTCTTATATATATTTGATAAACATATTCCCCTGTATTGCAGGGATTACCAGGACCATCTGGAGAGAAGGGAGAGACTGGAGATGTTGGACCTATGGTGAGTGTATATGTCTACTATGCAATATCATTTATTCTGCTTTTTCATGCGCAGACAACATTCCTAAATAATTTCTTCTTTCTCAACTTAGGGCCCACCCGGACCACCTGGACCACGTGGACCTGCTGGCCCATCAGGAGCTGATGTAATTGTTTGTTTCTTGCAAATTCATTTTCTGATCCTTCCCTTATCCACATGATCCAAACATTCTGCAGGTTTCCATAGACATAACAACTATGATTACTGAATTTAATGTTGGTTGGATTGGCTGATGATCTTGTGTACAATGGCACCTGCAGATTTCACTGACCAAGCATTCTAGGGAAAGAGGGAACAGCAAGTAGACATGTTGGAAATCCTGGTCTAATCTCTGGAAATCCCTGGTCTAATCATATGCTTTCCTCTCCTATGTGTAAATACTCAATCGACTCCTAGCACACATTTTTATACCTGCAGCTATCCAAGGAACATCTTTGGAGGATCAGGCCATGCTTGCATGTCCGACTATCCTCTGATGTCTATGGCTGAATGTAAAAAAACAAAACAAGAATTTAAAAAATATGGTATCCCCGAATACAGCATATGCGTCAACCTGATATGACGTTTAGTATCATTGCACTACTTTAAATGGAGTTTCACATTTGTTTCCAAATTACTGATAGTTGGTAAATCTTGCTATATATCAGTAAAAAAAGTTTACTGAGCTTAATATTAAGTGTCGTTCAGTTCATCTTCTTGGTTTCCTCACTTTTCTTTATTCTGTTTTATCATAACAATCTTCTATTGTCTTCTACAGGGTCCACAAGGTCCTCCTGGTGGAATTGGAAACTTGGGACCTCAAGGAGAAAAGGTAAGGTCCACATTCCCACATTTCAGTGGTTCCCATTGAATTGTTAGCATATCTCTATGGATATTACATTATATTTATGAAATGCAAACATAAACAAATAGGCACATGTACATTTGCAAAAGAAACACTAGGTGATTCTCAAGTTTCTTTTTCCAGCACATACAAGTTAGATCTCAAACAGAAGTCTCCCAAACATGGCTTTACTGAAAATTCCAAAACCAGGTGTTTCCTGACCGGTGGTCAGCTATGGTAGCAAAAATGTTAGTCGATTTTTGCATCATATAATTTTACAGAAGCCATATCAAGCATGGTGGGTCACTTTGATTCCTTCAGGATCGGTAGAGTGGATTAGCTAATTACAAAGTGATAATGATAACCTGAAGTTAATCAAAGGAAGCGTGAAAGAGAAATTTTTCTTTATGCATAGGATAAATAAATATAGGGTACAGTAACCGTCTGTTTTTTACTTTAGGGTGAACCTGGTGAAACAGGTGTTCCTGGTATCCAAGGAGAATCTGGACCTAAGGTGAGTTTTTATCTATTGTATTGTCATCATGCTTGTCATTGTGATCATCCATTGCTTAGCACCACATGGTGTCATGAATTATAGGTTATACTAATGTCTTCTTTGAAATATTTTTTTTGGTCTTGTCCTGTAGGGACCACGTGGAGACAGAGGTGAAAAGGGAGAGTCTGGCCAATCTGGTGATGCTGGACCCGCAGGTGGAAAAGGACCTGTTGGTGACGATGGACCTAAAGGAAATCCAGTTAGTATATAGAGGTCACCTCCACATCTTAGAAATAGTTTCAGTAATTGAAAGAATTTAAACAATCAGTGGACTACAGCAGGCCTTCCAGTAGGATGAATGTTTAACCATTATATTATCATTACATGGTTGAGACAAATGCAGTAATATATGCTTTAGTTGATCAATATAAGAAATAATTAAATCTAATGCCACGTACACACGACCGTTTTTTCAGTCGGAATAAACCTTGACGGGTTTTTCCGACGGAATTCTGTTCAAGCGGTCTTGCATACACACTGTCACACCAAATTCCGACCGTCAAGAACGCGGTGACGTACAACACTACGACGAGCCGAGAAAAATTAAGTTCAATGCTTCCGAGCATGCGTCGACTTGATTCTGAGCATGCATGGTTTTTAGTCCATCGGAATTGCATCCAGACGAATGGAAATTCCGATAGAATTTTTTTCCGTCGGAAAAAAAGAGAACATGCTCTCTTTCTAAGTTCGTCGGAATTTCCGACGGAAAAAGTCTGATGGGGCATACACACGGTCGGAATATCCGATGAAAGAATTCCGTCAGACTTTTTCCATCGGAAATTGCGAGCGTGTGTACAAGGCATTCGTTTCCATATCCCTGTATAGATTACCTGATAGTCCATCAGGAGTGTATTTACGATAAATAATTTTAGACCAGGGTAGCATGATAAGAGGGAGGTTCTCCAAACCTCAAGCATTACAAACTGTGAAAACTTTCCCTTATTTGGTTTCCCTTGTCTGTCTACCTCTGGATAATCTTGGCTGAATTCAGCTAGAGAACTGTAGGTGAAGGGAGTGCATAGGCTGTTTAGAGGAACCTGAAGGCTCTCCATAGTTTAAGAAGCATGAGACCATTCTCTTGAGTGGTGTTTATAGTTGAAAAGTATTTCTGCATATAAAGCGGACCCCCATACATCATGTAATAGAACATTCTAGCAAAGGCCTTTACAAAAATAATCACTTGATCCAAGAGGTAGAGCTTGTACAAAAGGGTGTCAACATTCAGGTGTGCCCAGAGCAGAATGGTGTCCAAATACTTTTTAATTTTCCTTTTAGATTTTTTTCTCTTTATTAGAGTGATATTTTAGCTTAGGCCAAGCAGTTTGGATGACCTCTGCAGACACCTTTGGCAAGTTTCATTGACTCTTGTCTAGTTTTTCTATACAGTTATGTAAGATATTCAAGTTTAACTAAAGAGAACACTTTTTTATTTTTTGTTATTTATTTTTTTAGCTTTGGACAGAATGTAGATGGATTAGAACACCTAATTTTATTGCTGCCTCTGCCCCCATTAGGTAGATTTACCCTCCCTATTTGTCCCTTTTTACCATTATTATCAAAAGTGAAAGTAAAAGAAAATCCCACATTTTGGGTTGTTTTCAGAACAGTAACAGAGGGCAAATCTTCCAATGAGGACACTAGTTATGGTGACCTGGGGGCCCAGTTATTTTCCTTAACTTGTAGGAATTTTCTCTCACTTCCTGTTTCGCTATGGAACAGGAAGTGAAGGGAAGTCTCCCCAATGGGACAGAAATGGTGAAAAAACTGAAAGGGGTTATAACCCTCTCTTACTTAATACTGGAAAAAAAATAGTTTTGCCTAAAGATCCTACTTTACTCATTTTACTTTACGGTCCCACTATATGACCCTGGTAAATATATCATATTAACTAAAAACAATGTAACAGTGCTTTAAATAAACAATGGACATAAATCTAAATTTTATTTAAATACCCCAACTGAATTATTATAATGTTTTATGTGGGACAGTCATGAGTTTTGAAGCCCTCAAGGGCGGAGTTGTGTTCAGTTGTGCATTTGACAATCAGGATATAGCATACATTTGTTTATATTTATTCAGCTGTGTTTAATATGGACATTGTATTCAAATGAATTCAGATCTTGAGATGACCTCAGATTACTTTTAACTATTCCTGTCATTATTTAGGGTCCTGTAGGCTTCCCTGGAGATCCCGGACCCCCTGGAGAGATGGGACCTAGAGTAAGTATGGAGGCAATAAATTCACATTGTCTATGAAATGAATTCAGTGTTGATTTTTAATTAATGTAGATGACTAATCTGTGATTTCTTAAATAAACCCCAATTAACTGAACTATTACGCGATAGCTACACTGTTGACAAATATGACAAACAGCATTTTATATAACACCAACACTAAAGTAATGCCGATAGTAGTATTCAGAAAAGCACCCTAATATACAACTTATACTATAGTCAACACTACTTTAGTTAAGATTGGACACCTCTCAACCTGCATACAAATTTTTACAAATTGGATATACCTGATAAGGTACACAAATATTATTTCAATGTTTATATCACTGTTTTTGATTAGTTGCATTCATGTGTTGCTTTCACAACACTTTTTATTTGGCACACATTCTTTGGGGTGATCCACTGTCGATAGACCACTGCCCAATGTAAGACAAATTAGTTTTTGTCTCGTTCCTGGTTGAGGCCGGGTTGACGAGAGGATTTTCCTCACACCTCTTGATTCCCCTGGGGTTGATGACAGGATGTAACAGGGCACTGAGTGATATAGGTGCCACAGGAGTGGTACAGCAGAGGTACAAAATCAGTAACCAGGTGTGGAGTCAGAGCCAGGCCAAGGTCAGTATCGGGTGAGCAGAGGAGGTACCAGAAAAGCAGACAGGAGGCAAGGTCGGATCAGAAGCAGGAGTCAGCAACAGGGGTTCAGGAACAAGCTGGGTCAGGATACAGATGTATACATGGGATCAGGACACAGGCATAAAGAGCAGACAACCACTCAATAATGGCCTAGAGTCCTGTAAGGCTTTAAATAGACCACTGGGTGCTAAAGTTCATTCAAATGCTAATGCTCATGTGCACATGCTTGCGCAGATGCATGCACGGTCCTATTTCTGTGGACCGCTCGAGCATGGGCATGAGCTCAGATTTCCTGACAATTTTGTTCATTTTAAATATGATTCTGGTGGGGTTTTTGTTTATAAGAAAAATATAAATAGATAGTGACCTGCCTGCCAATAAAATGCCCAAATTATGTAAATCTTAGAAGAAACCTTTGCTGATTCTCCATTTACCTTTAGTTCTGCTATGACAACGTAGTCTGAGCCATGACCAAAAGTCCCTGGTTACCCTCTGTTATGCTCTCAAATATATTTCTATGGGGAATCTGCTACAGGCCAATCACATGGAAGGGCATGCTTTAGGATTTCCACTAAAGCATTGCCACTTATAAACACCAGCAGGGATCTAGGGAGGTTAGCTGTCATGGTAGTATTAATGATGGGAGTATATCTTCTTCTGTACCGAGAATAATACAGAGGCTAGAATTGCACTGCTTACTTCTGTCTATAAATGCCAGTAGCCTGGCTATGTCTGGCTTGTACTTTAAAACACTGAGCTGAAACAAGTAAGCGGATCAGAAACTCTAATCAGCCTACTTGCTTCTAGAACAACCTAGAAAGTTCTGAAGTCATTGGATCAGCATGATAGTCAGAAAAATAGAATAACCTGGTAGGAGAGGTCAACAGCTGACACCCACATGCCTCCTTACTACAGGCTTTCAGTAAAGCAGGATAGAAGTTGAGAGACTGAGCTACTAGAGTGCCAATACAGTGCTGGCCCTGGTGCAATTCCCTGGATCAATAGTGTTAAAGGAAGCCTCTGCCTAACAAAGAAGCCTACAACAGGCCATGCCTAACCTATGGACCATTGTTCAGAGTTGTGTTACTTTTTCATAAGCAGTTAAAGTTCAGTCATTTGTGTTTTTCTTCACAGGGACAAGATGGCGCAAAGGGTGATAGAGGAGAAGATGGAGAACAAGGAGAGGCGGTAAGTGACCAAGGAAATATTGAGATATTGGGAAGAGAAAACAATGCATTGGGCACTATTTAAAAAAGAGAAACCATAAAATAATCAACAAAAAACATTTATATAATAAGGTATAGACTGTACAATAATTGATTAAACTTTGCACATATGATAAGGAACCAATAATATATTGGATGCACAGAACTTGTGCAGACTCCACAGTGAAAATTACAGACTATTAAAGCATATTTTATATAAAAAATTTAATAAGACATATCCATTTGACATCAATCTATGCAATCCTTCATATAGGTGTTTATGATTTATGTTTTCTTCATAAGGATGTTCTAATCTCTTTAACAGGGATCTCCTGGTCCAACTGGTGAAAATGGACCGCCAGGACCCCTTGGCAAGAGAGTAAGTATATATTTATCATATCCTTATATTTTCTGAACTATTTGTCCTTCCTCTGATCAACGACCTTTGTCATTTTTTTATCTTCTGGATTTTCTACATGAATCCACCTAACAAAATAAAGATAAATACAAGATAACCACCTTTTTTAACTTATCTTTACTTTTCCTCTGATCATTTTGCTTTCCTGGTTTTGTTGGGTCTCACACCTTGCTCATCTTTCAGGGTCCTGCTGGCCCACCTGGTCCTGAAGGACGTGGAGGAGAAAAAGGTGCTAAGGTACCATTCTCACATTTTTTTAGATCCGAAAGTTGTAATCAAAGATTCTTTAAAAATGTGTTAATTATTAAAGGCATTTGCTGACCTCCGAAATAAAATTGTTTTCTCTTTTGTGGCTATGATTAATTTCAGGGAGAGACTGGAGCTTTGGGACCTCAAGGAAAGACAGGGGCTGTTGGACCTCAGGGAACTGCAGGAAAACAAGGTCCTGAAGGACTGAGAGGCTTGCCTGGTGCTGTGGTAAGTGAAATGCTTAATAAAATGTTGTGTTTAGACAATATTCATTGGTAGAAGTCAAACAATGTTTGGGTCACACTTATTAAAAACACCTAAAAACCTTCTAATTGTTAAAAGATGTCTACATGTTACTATTCTTGGGGATTCCGCCTGACCAGATTATGCTCTGACCATCTTCTAGCAATACATTCACTGAATGATTTATGCGTCCTGGTGATGTCAAAGTCCACATTTGAGCCAGCTCATAAAAGGCTTCATGATTACAAGTCACTGAAGGAGAAACTTTTCATAGCACCAAAAATAACCAGTGTCTCACTAGAGAATCAGATTGGTTACGCTCAGAGACCTAAGTTCTTATTTTAGTTCACTTTTTTATCATCTTAAAACGGAACTTCACCCAAAAGAGGAAGTTCTGCTTTAAGGCCTCCTCCTCGGCTCCTGTTTATGAAACAGAGCTTTTGGGGAGGAGGGGGGAGTGGGTAACCGATTTTGACAGGAACCCGCTCCCACTTCCGTTCTGGTCGCCTTAGGCGATCGGAAGCAGAAGTTCTCCTTTACAAAGTCTTCTGGGACACATGACAGGTCCCAGAAGACTTCGGGACCTGTCACAGAGAGCAGCGCCGCTTGCTAATGCACAGTTGCCACCTGGCTGTGAAGCCACAAGCTGTCACAGCCGGGTGCCCATAGTAAAGATGCCGGTGCCGCAGAGGGAGGACATGGGCTGAAAACTGCTGGGGTGAGTGCACTGCTGGATCGTGGGACAGGTGAGGGTCTGTTTTGTAGCTGCTGACTTTTAATTAACACAAAAATGAGTGGAACTCCACTTTAAGAGGGACTAAACCCCCAGAATATTAATCTCCACCTTCCAGCGAAGTGCAGATACACTCCTTGCTGGCCGCTGTCATCTTCTATTCGAATGCTATTTTTTGGGTCTCTTGATTGGCCAGCGGGGGATGACATCATCCTACACATGGGCACAGGAGTCAGTCATTCTGGCACAGCCAATGCGTGCTGGGAATGCGCGTTGAGCTGTGCATGCATAAAAAGCTGCCTGCTCGTTACCTGCTCACAGTTTTTCCACTTTATTACCCATTGATTATTATGACCCTTTCTTTCTCGTACATCACGGGACACAGAGCGACATAGTCATTACTAATGGGTTATATAGATACCTTCAGGTGCTGGCACTGGCAACTTCCAAAACCGGAAGTACCCTCCCCTATATAAGCCCCTCCCATCCGGGAGCACCTCAGTTTTTTGCCAGTGTCTAAGGTGTTGGCCAAGAAGTAACATGTGTTTTTCGCTGAGCTTGCGTACAGGTTCTTTTGGGCCTCAGTAAGCTATTCCGGATCCGACCAAAAAAGCTTCATAGCTAAACGGTCGGTACCCGGGCCTTGCAAGAGAAGAGCAAGGTTTTGCCTGTAATGCCTCTCTTAGGAGGGCTGGACCCTGGGATCCAGAGCTCTGGTCATACCCACGACCAAGATGTTTTCTGTGCAGGGTGCTATACAGGTCCAGGGGAGTGGAATCCTTGGGAACCCGGTCCCTGAAGGTTTGATTACAATGCCTGCCGTGATAGGTGAAGTTTGGGCTTCTGTGGACCAAACAGAGTCCTGCGGCGAGGAAAAGGTAAGTGGGGGCCCTCGGGAACTTGGTTCTATTGAGGGACCCCCAAGCCTATTTTGTCTTTCTGCCTGTTACCTAAGGTATTCCCGCTAATATTCTGTGTATGCCTGTTACTACTGAGAAAATGTAAAAAAAATTAAGAGTAGGCAAGGAAAAAAAAAAAAAATGTAAGACCGCGGTACCTGTGTTAGACACTAGAGGCCGCTATGGTTCTTTTTCTTGTAATGTGGATTTTTTTCTTCCAGAATCAAATCCAGGCAGTTGGTATGTTCTCTGCTGGGAAGCTGTCTCCTCTGCCCTGTTGCTGCGCTCATCCATCCCCGGGCCCTGCGGCAAAGGGACCCTGGCTCCCATCTAGCTCCTTATTGTTTTCAAAAAAAGGCGCCGAAGGCGCACGTGCCCGCGCGTGTGCGCGTGCACGCGCCACTATATATAGAGGCGATCTGGAAAAAGGGGCGGAGCGGGTGGATGACGCTCAGGTGTGCGCCGCGGCGCTACTGCGCATGTGCGGGCGTCCAGCGTGTTTTAAAGCACATTATAGCTGGCTATTGAAGTGCACAGACAGAGCTAGCAACAGTATAAAGGCACACAGAGGCGGTTGATGCAGGCATCCCCTAGAAAGGCACTTTAGTAGACACCAACTGTGATATAGCAGCAATTGTGCTAGACTATTCTCAGTAAAAGTGGTGTATTACGGCTGGAATACCTCAGCTTTAGGCTTAGGAATATGCCGTCCAGAAGCTCCGGAACTGAATCTTCCAGGAAGCGAAGGGGGTCTCATCGGGCTCTGAGGATCTTGGGCATGCTTCTGCTGCACCAGTCTCCCCTGAAGTTCAGAGGTAAGTGACCGTAGAGACCCCGCAGGGGTACTTGGTACTGTGGCTGTCCTCAGTTCACCTGCTCCTGTGTATGTAACAGAGGAGGTTTTTTCCTCAGCTCTGGGAGGATTAGAGAGAGATTGTCAACATTGATCGCTGCCTCCCTGTCAGGGAAAGCACGCCCGATCCTCGTCTCCTCCTTCAGAGTGCCTGTTAGCAGAGCAACAGTCCCATACAGGGATCGACCTGCCTGAAGGAGATCAGGATAAGGTTGATTCTCTTATAGAGGAATCAACAGTGGGGGAACCTTTTCTCAGCATCTCAAGCTGAAAGATTATGGGTTCAGTCTCTGACTAACATGGTCCGATCAGCATTTAAAAATGCACCTTGCGGAACCATCAACCACTACTGTATCCTCGTTGGGGTCGCTAGAAGCCCCCAGACTGTCTCTTCTTTTCCACTTCACCCTTTACTGAAAGGGCTCATTTACCAGGATTGGGAACGTCCTGAGAAAATATTTATTCCCCCAAGAGATTTCCGGTGGTCTATCCCATGGAGGATAAGTTCATCAAAAAATGGAAAGTCCCTACAGTGGACACAGCCATCTCTTGTATGTATAAATCACTGACATGTCCAATGGATAATGTCCAAATGTTCAAGAACCCAATAGATAAAAGATTGGAGTCCTTATGAAAGTCTGCTTCTTTCTACAGCAAGCTTGGTGACACAACCAGCAGTGAGGTCTGCTAAGCAGTGAAGGATCAGTTGAAACAGGTCTTAAGGGACTTGCCAGATCAGCAGGCCCTTGCCCTAGCTGATCTACCTAGAGCCTTAGGCTTTGCGGTTGACGCCATAAAGGATTCAGTCCATCAGGCCTCCCGCCTTACGCTGTCTATAGTACATATGCGTAGGCTTCTATGGCTCAAAAACTGGTCTGCTGAAGCTCCCTGTAAAGAATGGCTGGTTAGCGTCCCATTTCATGGTGAACGCTTATTCAGGGAAAACCTGGACAAATATATCCAGAAAATTTCCAGCGGTGAAAATACGCTCTTGCCGGTTAAAAACAGAGTTAGAGGTCCCTCTTTAAGAGGCCTGCTTCTCCAGTCCCTGGGGCATCGGCTGTGTAACAGTTCCGACGGCCTCCTCGGTCAATTCCCGGGGGTAAAAAAACAGGGACAATAGCAGGGTAATGAGAAACCCTGGGTCAGGGGAGGTACAAAACCTCCCCCAAAGTTAAATTCATTGAAGGGTTGCCCCCACTCAGTCGGGTGGGGGGAGGACTCCAGTTGTTCGCAAGAGACCTGGCGGGACACGATCAAGACAGATAGGTGCTCTCCGCAGTATGTTTGGGATACAGTTTGGAGTTAAAAGACTCTCCTCCTTCCCATTTTTGAGGTCAAACGTGCCAAGGGATCCCCGGAAGAGAGAGTCCCTCCTGTTGGCACTAGAACAACTATTGCTCCAAGGAGTAATTATGGAGGTTCCCCTGGAAGAATGAGGGTTCGGGTTTTACTCAAACCTCTTTACAGTCCCGAAGCAAACGCGGACGGGAGGCCCATATTAATTCTAAAAGGGCTATACAAATTCCTGTATATCAGGACTTTCCGATGGAGTCGATCCGATCGGTGGCCACTGCCCTACAAGGGGAGGATTGGTTAGCCGCGATCGACATCAAAGATGCTTATTTGCACATTCCCATCTTTCCAGTCCACCAAAAATTTCTACGCTTTGCAGTAGAAGGGCGCCATTTTCAGTTCAGAGCCTTACCCTTCGGTTTGGCCACAGCACCACGAGTGTTTACAAAAATTCTGGCCCTTTATTGGTCAATCTAAGAACACAAGGTGTAATGATAATGGCATATCTAGATGACTTGTTGCTGATAGACCACTCAGTGAAAAAACTAGACGTGGTCGTTCACAAGACAATCAAGTATCTGGAATCTCACGGTTGGATTATCAACCGAGACAAGTCAACCCTAAAAACCAGTCAAAAGTCTGGAATACTTGGGGCTAAGGTTGGATTCAGGCCAGAGAAAAATATTCTTGCCTCGAGGAAAGGTGTTGTCTTTGAAAGATTTGATCCACTTAGTGGGTACAAAAAAGACAGCCGTCCATACGCCTGTGCATGAGGCTGCTGGGAAAAATGGTGGCATCATTCGAAGCAGTACCCTACGGTCAATTCCATTCAAGGAATTTGCAAGAGGCCATACTGTCAGCCTGGAACAAAAAAGTTCAGGCCCTAGACTTACAATGTCCTTGTCCCCTTCCGTTCGCAAGAGCCTCCGTTGGTGGTTGGTTCCCCAGAATCTGGAAAAAGGGAAATCCTTCAGTCCGATTTCTTGGAAGGTGGTCACTACAGATGCCAGCCTTATAGGCTGGGGAGCAGTACTGGAGCAATGGTCTCTCCAGGGCACATGGTCGGATGCAGAAAAGGCCCTGCCCATCAATCTCTTAGAGATACGAGCAGCCCGGTATGCCCTAGTAGCATGGACATCCAAACTCCAAGGGTCCCCTGTCAGAATTCAATCAGACAATGCCACAGCAGTGGCATATATCAATCATCAGGGGGGCACCAGGAGTCGTGCAGCCCAGAGGGAAGTAAATTACATCCTGAAATGGGCAGAAAGATAGGTCCCAGCCATATCTGCGATATTCATTCCAGGAGTGGAGAATTGGAAGGCGGACTTTCTAAGTCGCCAGCAATTATGCCCAGAGGAAGGGTCCCTTCACCCCGAGGTTTTCTGGACAATATGTCAGCGGTGGGGAACATCGGATGTAGATCTTCTAGCATCCAGATTCAACGCAAAGGTGGACAGGTTTGTCTCTCGGACAAGGGATCCCCTAGCTTGCGGCTCGGATGCCCTAGTGTTCCCTTGGGATCAGTTCAAGCTGATATATGCATTCACACCGCCACAATGGTTACCTCGATTACTCCGCAGAATCAGGGTAGAAAAGAAACCAGTGATTCTGGTGGCTCCAGCGTGGCCCCGGAGAGCGTGGTACGCGGAGATTGTAAAATGTCAGTGGGGAGTCCTTGGACTCTCCCACGTCGTCCGGACCTGCTTTCGCAAGGACCGATATACCACCCTTCCTTACCAGCCCTAGGTTTGACGGCCTGGCTATTGAAGCCCACATTCTAAAAAAGAGAGGGCTCTCTAATCCTGTGGTATCTACCATGATCAATGCCAGGAAGCCGGTATCCAGGCAGATCTACTATAGAATCTGGAAGGCGTACATCGCGTGGTGTGAGGCCAAGAAATGGCATCCACATAAGTACGTAATAGGTAGGAGTCTGGACTTCCTACAGTGGGCTGTAGATAGGAAGCTTGCCTTGAGTACTATCAAAGGTCAGTTTTCGGCCTTGTCAATATTTTTCAAAGGCCCTTGGCTTCGCATTCACTAGTCAAAGCCTTTAGATAAGGAGTGATGCGTATTAGTCCTCCGGTTAATATTCCCATATGTCCATGGGATCTAAACCTGGTTCTGTCGGTTCTACAGAAACAACCATTTGAACCATTACAGCATATTTCTTTGGTTCTTCTCACCAGGAAATTGATTTTTCTAGTAGCCATTTGTTCGGCTAAAAGAGTGTCGGAATTAGCAGCTATGTCCTGTAAGGAGCCATATCTGGTTATCCATAAGGACAGAGTAGTGTTACGTCCTCATCCAGCCTTTCTTCCTAAGGTGGTATCGAGGTTTCATTTGAACCAAGATGTGGTTCTTCCTTCTTTTTTCCCCAAACCTACTTCGGTAGAGGAAAAGTTATTGCATTCTTTGGATGTAGTAAGAGCAGTTAAAGCTTATCTAAAAGCCACCGCTCAGATTCACAGAACGGATACTTTGTTTATTCTGCCGGAAGGCCCCAGAAAAGGTCAGGCAGCATCAAAATCTACTTTAGCCAAGTGGATTCGACAGGTCATAATGCAAGCCTATGGCTTGAGAAGGAGACCGCCTCCGTTCAAAGTTAGAGCGCACTCCACGAGAGCAGTTGGAACTTCATGGGCAGCGCATCACCAGGCCTCCCTGGCTCAAATCTGTAAGGCCGCAACATGGTCTTCAGTACACACGTTTACTAGGTTCTACCAGGTGGACGTTAGAAGTCAGGAGGATGTCGCCTTTGGGCGCAGTGTGTTGCAGGCCGCAAAAGATCCTCATGTCTGATAGCGCTCAGCTTATGTATGGTGTATCCCCCCCCTCGTTAGGCATTGCTTTAGGACATCCCATTAGTAATGACTATGTCGCTCTGTGTCCCGTGATGTACGAGAAAGAAAATAGGATTTTTATAACAGCTTACCTGTAAAATCCTTTTCTTGGAGTACATCACGGGACACAGAGCTCCCACCCCTCTTTAGGGACACTTATTGCTTTGCTACAAAACTGAGGTGCTCCCGGATGGGAGGGGCTTATATAGGGGAGGGTACTTCCGGTTTTGGAAGTTGCCAGTGCCAGCACCTGAAGGTATCTATATAACCCATTAGTAATGACTATGTCGCTCTGTGTCCCGTGATGTACTCCAAGAAAAGGATTTTACAGGTAAGCTGTTATAAAAATCCTATTATTGCATTGTTTTATAGAAGTTAAAGCAGAACTACACTGCCCCCAAACATGCTATTTAATTCCTTTTTTAATATTTCCAAGAAAACTACCACATCCAGATTGGTGTGTGGATCGCGCTACCTTAAAAAATATATATATAATGTTACCACTCCTCTCTTCCCTGTGAAGCAAACAAATGTGTATAAAATAATGTGAGCTCTCTGCTTTATAAGTGTCAAGTATCCAACACCTATATTATAAATACCAATTTAAACTATTTGTGCCATGAATTCAAACCACAATTCAATGTTTTAAGTGCATGTGCCCAAACCAAATTACATATTAAACTGCCGCCTCAAATAATACACAGTGCATGTGAAAAAAAAATGTCATATACAGTTTATGCTCTATGTTATTAAATTCATTTAGTCCATATCATATCACCAAAAAAGCAAAAAAAATCAGGAGATAGAAGAAAAAAATTTGCAAGGTAAAAAAGAGTGCAATGAAGGTCCTCAGTGAATAATTGCTTCTTTTAAATGGTGACTTCCTTGCCCGTGCTGTTACTTTCACCATATATGTGCCTGCACCACCACCTAGTGAAATGGCCACTCACCAGATAGGCTAAAATAAACGCCTTTGGTTCATTTGGGTTAGGATAACCACTCCGTTGTGCAGATCCATCAGTAATCCTTCCCAGTGCTCTGTTTAGAATTCTTGCTCTATGAACTCTCATGGGACACATAAACGGCCATCATAGTTTAGTATATTATTTAAAAATTTATTAAAGTTAAAAAATGTATCATCAACTCACATGTTCAGGTGCCTCAAAAGCCGTCACTAAGCTGATCCAGCCGTGTATAAGAGTATGGTCCACGTGTGTGCCCCTGTAATTCCTCACAAACGGCGTGCGTTCCAGGCCTCGTTATCGTATGACCGGAAGTGACGAACAGAATGTTTCCCAGCAGCCTCTACACGTTTTGCATCATCAAATGCATCATCAGGAAGCTTCATTTCACTAGGTGGTGGTGCAGGAACATATATGGTGAAAGTAGCAGCACGGGCAAGGAAGTCACCATTTGAAAGAAGCGATTATTCACATTTTTTTCTTCTATCTTCTGATTTTTTTTGATTTTCTGGTGATATGATATAGACTAAATGAATTGAATAACATAGAGCATGAACTGTATATATGATTTTTTTTTTGCATGTGCACTTTGTATTATTTGAGGCGGCAGTTTTATATGTAATTTGGTTTGGGTACATGCACTTTGAACATTGAATTGTGGTTTGAATTCATGGCACGTATAGTTTAAATTGGTAGTTATAATATAGGTGCTGGATAGTGATGAGCCGAACACCCCCGGGTTCGGTTCGCACCAGAACCCGCGAACGGACCGAAAGTTCGAACGAACATTAGAACCCTATTAAATACAATGGATGCGAACGTTCGAATTCTAAAGTGCTAATTATAAAAACTATTATGCATGTTATTGTCCTAAAAAGGGTTTGGGAACCCGGGTTCTGCACCAGGGGACATGTATCAATGCAAAAATAAGTTTTAAAAACGGTCGTTTTCCGGGAGCAGTCATTTTAATGATGCATAAAGTGAAAAAAAAAAAGTCAAATATTCCTTTAAATATCGTACCTGGGGGGTGTCTAAAGTATGCCTGTGAAGTGCCACGTGTTTCCCGTGTTTAGAACTGTCCCTGCACAAAATGACACTTCTAAAGGAAAAAAAAGCCATTTAAAACTGCTTGCGGCTTTAATGTAATGTCTGGTCCCGGTAATATGGATGAAAATCTTTAAGAAAAATGGCATAGCTACCCCATGACCCCCCCCTACCCCAGCCCATTACCAGCCCCTTTGGGTCTTGTATGGATATTAAGGGGAACCCCGCACATAAAATAAAAAAGGCCCTATATACTCTGAACAGCCGTATACAGGCGGTGCATACAAGACAGGGACTGTAGGTTTGTTCTTATGTAGAATCTGTTTGTAATTTTGAACAGGTACATTGTTGAAGTGTAGCTCCAGACCAAAAATCTATTTTTAAACTTTTTGGAAAACATAGGTAAGGGTTATCACCCCTGTAACATTTGTTTTGCTGTCTGTGCCCCTGTTCAGAACATTTCACCTCACTTTCCGTCCTAATGACAACTGTTTTTGAAATGTGGTGTTTTTCTTGAAACAAGGATTGCTGATAAAGCATCAGTACAGAGGAGACACCTTTCTCCCATATTTATTCTTACAGGAGAGAATTTTCCTTCCTAGTGGTAGATTTCCTCTCACTTCCTGTTGTCTTCTTGCGTTTGCAAGTAGGAGTCGTTTGTAAGTTGGATGTTTGAAAGTAGGGACCTGCCGTATATACTCTGCAGAAATAGGCCCCTTAGTTGTTGGTGTTGGCACAACACTGTAAGCACTCACAGTTACTCTTGGTTGGTGCTGGAACGCCCTGCTGTCAACTATTATATCAGGAATTTTAATTACATATAATTGTTGAACAGTGGTAGTAAAAATTGGGCCTTTGATGGTGGTGCTGGTGCCACAACACTGTAAGCCCTGACAGTTACTCTTGGTGGGTGCAGCAATGGGCCCTGCTGTGAATTATTAGATCAAGAATTGTAATTACATGCCCCTGTTGAACAGGGGCTGAAAAATTGGGCCTTAGGCACTGGTGGCACAACACTGCAACCCTTCACAGATACTGTACTTGGAGCACAGCAATGAGCCCTGTTGCAAAGTATTGCTTCAAAAATTGTAATGACACGCCCCTGTTAAACAGGGGCTGAAAAATTGGGCCTTAGGCACTGGTGGCACAACACTGCAACTCCTCACAGATACTGTACTTGGAGCACAGCAATGAGCCCTGTTGCAAAGTATTGCTTCAAAAATTGTAATTACACGCCCCTGTTAAACAGGGGCTGAAAAATTGGGCGTTAGGCACTGGTGGCGGCACCCATAAACAAAAATGATCTTCCAAGCTATCATCATCAATCGTATCATTGAGGACTCGGAGGAGGAGGATAGCCAGTCAACATAACAGCACAGGCACTCAGCATCAGCATCAGTCTTGAAGGGATGTGACATTTTAAAATCAATTAGTCTGTTATATCAGCATCAGGTGTGTGGTAGCTGGTGGTGATCCAAGACTGGTTCATCTTGATGAAAGTCAGTCGATCAACCGAGTCGGTGGACAGGCGCACCCTGTGATCCGTGACAAATCCTCCAGCAGCACTGAATGTGCGTTCCGAAAGAACGCTGGATGCAGGACAGGCCAGTAGCTCAATTGCATACTGTGCAAGCTCTGGCCAGTGATCCATCCTCAAGACCCAGTAAGCCAGAGGATTTTCGGTGGGGAAGGTGTCCAAGTCTGACCTTGCCCCTAGATATTCCTGCACCATGTTTATCAGACGCTGGCGATGGTTGCTGGAACCGATCATACTTTGGGGCTGCGGACTAAAGAATTGTCTGAACGCATCGGTCAGACGGCCACCTTCCCCACCGCTCCTTCTTTGACTGGCCGAAGCCTCAGCAACTCGTTGTCCAGGACCAGGAGTTTGCAACCTCCCAGTCTCTGGGAACGCGTTGCACAGACCTTTCTGCAAGGCCTCCCGGAGTTGTCTCATCCTCTGCTCCCTCTGCGACGGTAACATAAGGTCCGCAACCTTACCCTTGTACCGTGGATCAAGGAGAGTGGCCAGCCAGTAATGGTCCCTCTCCTTGATCCGAAGAATACGAGGATCCTTCCGCAGACTTTGCAGGATCAGGGAGGCCATGCAGCGTAGGTTTGCTGAGGCATTCGCTCCGGAGTCCTCTGGGTCACTAAGGACGACATGATCCGCAGCCACCTCCTCCCAGCCACGTACAAGTCCACTGGTTTCTTGGGACTGTAAATCATCCCTAAAAGACTGCTGCTGATGATGCTGAGTGCCAGCCTCCACCTCCATGCTGACACAATCCTCCTCCTCCTCCTCCTCCTCCTCCTCCTCCTCCTCCTCTTCCTGTGCGATGGGTGGGACAGAAGGAACACTGTCTGGGTAAAGGGGGCCTTGAGAGGCAAGGAAGTCCTCCTCTTCCTGCCTCTGTTCTGCCTCAAGTGCCCTGTCCATTATTCCACGCAGCGTGTGCTCCAACAGGTGGACAAGAGGTACAGTGTCACTGATGCATGCACTGTCACTGCTCACCATCCTCGTGGCCTCCTCAAATGGTGCCAGGACAGTGCATGCATCCCTGATCATGCCCCACTGGCGTGGAGAAAAAAAACCAAGCTCCCCTGACCCTGTCCTGGTGCCGTAGTCGCACAGGTACTCATTGATGGCCCTCTGCTGCGTGTGCAGCCGCTGCAGCATGGCCAACGTTGAGTTCCACCTGGTGGGCATGTCACATATAAGGCGGTTCTTGGGCAGGTTCAACTCCTTTTGCAGCTCAGCCAGGCGAGCACTGGCATTATAAGATCTGCGGAAATGCACACAGACTTTCCTGGCCTGCCTCAGGACATCCTGTAAGCCCGGGTACCTGCCCAAGAAGCGCTGCACCACCAGGTTAAGGACGTGAGCCACACAGGGCACATGGGTCAGTTGTCCCTGTCGGAGGGCGGAGAGGAGGTTGGTGCCATTGTCGCAAACCACCATTCCTGGCTTAAGCTGGCGTGGCGTCAACCACCTCTCGGCCTGGCCCTGCAGAGCAGACAGGACCTCTGCCCCAGTGTGGCTTCTGTCCCCCAAACACACCAGCGCAAGCACGGCATGGCATCTTTTTGCCTGCGTACTTGCGTAGCCCCGTGAACGGCTACGGAGCACCGCTGGTTCATAGGACAAACCACAGGAAGAGGCCATGGAGGAAGAAGAAGAGGAGGGGGTGGAGGAGAGAGGTGTGTCACAACCAGTAGTAGCATTTTGGAGGCGTGGCGGTGGGACAACCTCCAACACTACTGCACCTTGTCCTGAATCCTTCCCAGCTGCCAAAAGAGTGACCCAATGGGCCGTGAAAGAAAGGTAACGTCCCTGTCCATGCCTGCTGGACCATGAGTCAGCGGTAATATGCACCTTACCGCTGACCGCCCTGTCCAGCGAGGCCAAGACATTGCCTTCCACATGCCGGTAGAGAGCCGGAATAGCCTTCCGTGAGAAAAAGTGGCGTTTGGGAACCTGCCACTGAGGAACCGCACATTGCACAAACTCACGGAAGGGGGCCGAGTCTACCAACTGAAAAGGCAGCAGTTGAAGCGCTAGCAATTTAGCCAAGCTAGCATTCAACCGCTGGGCATGTGGATGGCTGGGAGTGAACTTCTTTCGACGGTCCAGCAGCTGGGGCAGGGAAATTTGCCTGCTAGAATCGGACGTCGGTGTACTGCTAGCAGAGTGGGCGCAAGTACTTGGCTGTGACACACCTAATTCTACACCTTCATTCCTCTCAGTGCATGTTTCAGAGAGGACTGAAGTTATAGTGGGGTTGGAGATCCCAGCTGATGCGGTGCAAGGAGAGGTCCGCTTTGTTCTTTGGTGTGGGTCTTTGAGGTAGGCTTGCCAACGAGCTGCATGGCAGGTCAACATATGTCTGGTCAGGCATGTGGTACCCAAGCGGCTGATGTTTTGGCCACGCGATATACGCTTGAGACATATGTTGCAAACAGCAGCTGTGCGATCTGATGCACTAGCCTCAAAAAAGGCCCACACCAAAGAACTTTTTGAATGACGGGCAGAGGCAGCGCCCTGCACAGGCGGAGCTCTGCGGTGTGATTCCGTCGGTGTACTGCCCTTACGCTGGCCACCAAAGGGCATCCTGCCTCGTTGGAGATGTGCCTCCTCCTCATCCTCCTCCTCCTCCTCTCTCCTATTAGGCACCCACGTGGAGTCATTGACCTCATCATCCCCTCCCTCCTCATCACTGGAGCCAATCTGGCAGTATGCTGCAGCTGCTGGAACATGACTGCCAGATTGGTGTCCTTCTTGAGCATCCCCTCTGTCTGCTCTCACGCTACTGCCTTCCTCTAGCTGGGTTTCATCATCAGACCCTTCGAAACGCTGGGCATCCTCCTGGAGCATGTACCCAACACTGTGCTGAAACAGTTCGGGGGACTCCTCAGGAGGAGGACATGGTGGGTCTAGGGAAGGAGTGACTGATGATTTGTCTGACATTGATACCAGGGAAGACGACGCTTTGGCAGCTGCTTTTCCAGTACCCTGAGCCTGGGTGAGAGAGGATGAGGAGGAGGAGGAGGGCTTGGTCATCCACTCTACCAAGTCTTCGGCATGATGTGGCTCAACATGTCCAGCTGCCGAAAAGAAGGACAAGCGTGTCCCATGGCCATGTGCTGATGACAATGCACCGCGTCCACGACCAGCACTGTTGCCCCCAGACACAGAGCCTGCTTGCCCTCTTTTATTGCCTCCTGACTGTCTGCCTCTCCTTGTTTGCCTTCCAGACATTCTAATAGATGGCCTGCAGGGAGATGGGAAAAAAGCAATAAGGGCTACCTTCAGGTGTCCTTCTCTGTCCCTTGAAACAAGGACTTTCACAGTGAAAGAAACTGACACTGTCCCTACCTAGAGTTTTCTGTCCCTAGAATAAATGTTTTTTTTAATCACAATATAGCACAAGGACAATTCACTCAATGTCTCTCCAGGTCCCTGGAAACAAGGACTTGCAGAGTGAAAGAAACTGACACTGTCCCTACCTAGAGTTTTCTGTCCCTAGAATAAATGTTTTTTTTAAGCACAATATAGCACAAGGACAATTAACTCACTGTCCTTACAGGTCCCTGGAAACAAGGACTTGCAGAGTGAAAAAAAAAAACACTCTCCCTACCTACAGTTTTCTGTCCCTAGAAAAAATGTTTTTTTTAAGCACAATATAGCACAAGGACAATTAACTCACTGTCCTTACAGGTCCCTGGAAACAAGGACTTGCAGAGTGAAAGAAAAAAAACACTCTCCCTACCTACAGTTTTCTGTCCCTAGAAAAAATGTTTTTTTTAATCACAATATAGCACAAGGAAAATTAACTCACTGTCCTTACAGGTCCCTGGAAACAAGGACTTGCAGAGTGAAAGAAAAAAAACACTCTCCCTACCTACAGTTTTCTGTCCCTAGAAAAAATGTTTTTTTTAATCACAATATAGCACAAGGAAAATTAACTCACTGTCCTTACAGGTCCCTGGAAACAAGGACTTGCAGAGTGAAAGAAACTGACACTGTCCCTACCTAGAGTTTTCTGTCCCTAGAATAAATGTTTTTTTTAAGCACAATATAGCACAAGGACAATTAACTCACTGTCCTTACAGGTCCCTGGAAACAAGGACTTGCAGAGTGAAAGAAAAAAAACACTCTCCCTACCTACAGTTTTCTGTCCCTAGAAAAAATGTTTTTTTTAAGCACAATATAGCACAAGTAAAATTAACTCACTGTCCTTACAGGTCCCTGGAAACAAGGACTTGCAGAGTGAAAGAAAAAAAACACTCTCCCTACCTACAGTTTTCTGTCCCTAGAAAAAATGTTTTTTTTAATCACAATATAGCACAAGGAAAATTAACTCACTGTCCTTACAGGTCCCTGGAAACAAGGACTTGCAGAGTGAAAGAAACTGACACTGTCCCTACCTAGAGTTTTCTGTCCCTAGAATAAATGTTTTTTTTAATCACAATATAGCACAAGGAAAATTAACTCACTGTCCTTACAGGTCCCTGGAAACAAGGACTTGCAGAGTGAAAGAAACTGACACTGTCCCTACCTAGAGTTTTCTGTCCCTAGAATAAATGTTTTTTTTAATCACAATATAGCACAAGGAAAATTAACTCACTGTCCTTACAGGTCCCTGGAAACAAGGACTTGCAGAGTGAAAGAAACTGACACTGTCCCTACCTAGAGTTTTCTGTCCCTAGAATAAATGTTTTTTTTAATCACAATATAGCACAAGGAAAATTAACTCACTGTCCTTACAGGTCCCTGGAAACAAGGACTTGCAGAGTGAAAGAAACTGACACTGTCCCTACCTAGAGTTTTCTGTCCCTAGAATAAATGTTTTTTTTAAGCACAATATAGCACAAGGACAATTAACTCACTGTCCTTACAGGTCCCTGGAAACAAGGACTTGCAGAGTGAAAGAAAAAAAACACTCTCCCTACCTACAGTTTTCTGTCCCTAGAAAAAATGTTTTTTTTAATCACAATATAGCACAAGGAAAATTAACTCACTGTCCTTACAGGTCCCTGGAAACAAGGACTTGCAGAGTGAAAGAAACTGACACTGTCCCTACCTAGAGTTTTCTGTCCCTAGAATAAATGTTTTTTTTAATCACAATATAGCACAAGGACAATTAACTCACTGTCCTTACAGGTCCCTGGAAACAAGGACTTGCAGAGTGAAAGAAACTGACACTGTCCCTACCTAGAGTTTTCTGTCCCTAGAATAAATGTTTTTTTTAAGCACAATATAGCACAAGGACAATTAACTCACTGTCCTTACAGGTCCCTGGAAACAAGGACTTGCAGAGTGAAAGAAAAAAAACACTCTCCCTACCTACAGTTTTCTGTCCCTAGAAAAAATGTTTTTTTTAATCACAATATAGCACAAGGAAAATTAACTCACTGTCCTTACAGGTCCCTGGAAACAAGGACTTGCAGAGTGAAAGAAACTGACACTGTCCCTACCTAGAGTTTTCTGTCCCTAGAATAAATGTTTTTTTTAATCACAATATAGCACAAGGACAATTAACTCACTGTCCTTACAGGTCCCTGGAAACAAGGACTTGCAGAGTGAAAGAAACTGACACTGTCCCTACCTAGAGTTTTCTGTCCCTAGAATAAATGTTTTTTTTAAGCACAATATAGCACAAGGACAATTAACTCACTGTCCTTACAGGTCCCTGGAAACAAGGACTTGCAGAGTGAAAGAAACTGACACTGTCCCTACCTAGAGTTTTCTGTCCCTAGAATAAATGTTTTTTTTAAGCACACTATAGCAGAAGCACAAAACACACTGACACTCTCCCTACCTATCCTTCTCTTTCCCTAAACTAAAGGAATCCAGGTTAAGCAAGAAAGAAATAACAGTCACTGTCCCTGCCTATGCTACTCTATCCCTGCTCCGGAACACACTACACTAGGCCGCCGTGCTGGCGGCCTTTTATAGTGTGGGGCGTGTACTAAACACCCTCAGCAATAATTGGCCACAGGCATCCTGCCTGTGGCCAATCATTGCTCTCCTCGCTGCCGGCGCTGTGATTGGCCAAGCATGCGGGGTCACAGTGCATGCTTGGCCAATCACAGCGCCTGGATGACACTGCGATGGCGTAGTGCATTGTGGGCCGTTCGCGTCACTCGAATTTGGCGCGAACGGCCCAAATCGTTCGATCTTCGTCGAACGATCGAACAGCCAATGTTCGAGTCGAACGTATGTTCGACTCGAACACGAAGCTCATCCCTAGTGCTGGATACTTGACACTTATAGAGCAGAGAGCTCACATTATTTTATACACATTTGTTTGCTTCACAAGGAAGAGAGGAGTGGTAACATTATATATATATTTTTTTAAGGTAGCGCGATCCACACACCAATCTTTATTCATAACAATCAACCTATAGGGCTGTATGTTTCATTTGATTGCAGCAAACCTAAGCATTACATATTGAAATTGTATCTTGGCGCCAGTAACACTTTTGTACATCAATGTCTCCATGCTTTATTTTGCTGAGAAATCACTTTAAAAAACACCCTTTAGCATTTCTGCCCGTGGCCATCTTAAGTAAGGGCAGATGATTCATGTAGCATTTACTTGATGAATTAGATCTGCCCTTAACTCAGGCATGCAGGCAGGAGGTTGTGCTTAGCTGAGAAAGCCTCTCCTACCCTCCAAAAGACTCCTGGGATGTATGCCTTCATTTGACAGGCCTGGAAACCAGGAAGTTTAAAACAAGTAAATATGATGTACATTCCTATCCATTTGCTAATGCTAGCAGCCTAAGGAATAAAAATAGTCAATGTTGATTGAGAGAGTTCCGCTTTAAATGTTCTTTACAAAAACATAGAGCTGATTTTCTCAGGGCAACCAGAGTATGTGCTTCATGTGAAAAACGAGAACAGTCAGTTGAACTGGGCAAAAGCTCAATTCCAGTTGCTTTTGCTCCACATTTTATAAATCGTCTAATATTGTTTTTGTATATTAAAGTCCAACTCCATCCAAAGCATTTTCCTTTATTTCGGATGGACTTTATTTGCCATCTCTCCCCCTACTGGGGAGGTTTCCCTTTAAAGAATAATTCCAGGTATGGATATTTCTACATAGTTACAGTACTCCAGCTTGGTCCAATGTATATATGCACATACCATACCTGTGGGAACCATCTAGAACAGGGGTCGGCAACCTACGGCCCACGGGCCACACCCGGATCGCTGCTGCTAAATGTCCGGCCCGACAGTGCACCTGATAAATTTGCGCGCACTCGGCCAGCAGACATTTTAACCCCGGTCGGCTTTCTTGGGATAACAACCAATGCGGCTTTTATCCTAAGCAGCGGGAGGAGAAGCCCCCCTCCCGCCGCCTTCCATGGCTCGCCCGGGTTCTCCTGTCCCATTGTGAGGCTTGAGCGATTAGCCGGCATGTCCGCCAGCTGGCCGGAGACCCCAACTAAACCAGAATTTACTTTGATCGGGTCTCGGATCTAGTAACCCAGAAGCGATGTCATGACATCACTGTTGGTTTATAGAAGACATAAAACAGCCAAACTTGACGTTTTGAATGCTTTTAAATGCAAACAAGGGATTTGGGGTCTTATAGACCTCAGATCCCTCCATAAAGAGTACCTGTCACTGCCTATTACTGTCACAAGGGATGTTTACATTTCTTCTGACAGCAGTAAAAGTGATCAGAATTTTTTTCCTTAAAGGGACAGTGTAAAAATGTAATTTTTTTTATAAAATAAAGAAAATGTTAAAGCTCCCCAGCCCTCCGTGCTCGCGTGCAGAAGCGAAAGCATACGTAAGTTGCGACCGCAAATGTAAACAGTGTTCAAACCACACATGTGAGGTATCTCCATGATCGGATTGGATAAGGTGAAGACTTTGACATTATTGCCTTGCCTCTCCATGTGTCCAATCAGAGATCACTTTGCATTCATTGGGAAAATACAAAGAGATCTCTGAATTGCACCCGTGCTGAGGAACGTTAGAACCCCCCACAGATTTTTATTTCTGTCCCTGTTGCAGATTTTCTCTCACTTCCTGTTTGGTGACACCTTGTCAACAAAGCAGGATGTGAGAGTAAATCATTTTAATGGAGAACCGGACAGCAGTAAAATAAACCCAATAAGAGTTGTAATTCTTTCCTACTCCATCCAAAACTAATGAAAGCATTTTAGGCTTGCCATACACTTTAAGTGCTAATTGAATCAACTATTTCTTTAGTACACACACATAGGAAACTGGTATAGCTTTATTGGCCTCTTTTTTTAGTTATTAGTTCAACAAGCATGTTAGCAAAGCTCATGCTAGGTGTCCCACGGATGCTGAGCTCCAACCCATATAACCATATGATTTATGGTCTTCTAACAGTCTGTTGTCAGTATACAAGTCAAATACTCAAGACCCACATAAACAATTAATTAAATTAGTGTTCACATTTTCTATATCATGGAACTCGTTTTACCAGAAATTACTGTGTATTATAAAATTAAGCCGACGGCTTAAGAAGCATGGAAGCCGAAGGGTTAGGAAATTAAAACTCACATGTTTTGTAGCTCTTTCTATTGCTAGCAATGAAACCACATGTTGCCTGGCTCTTTAAAGGAGGATATCATAATATTAAAACTACTTTATATATAGAAGTAGTTAAACACTTAATAGTTATAAGAAGAATTTAAATTGGGTCCCCTATTTTATGGTTTTAAAGCAAACCTGTATTGTGCCTAAGCTAGCCAAGATAAAAGTAACACTGTATAGCGGACACCATAACAGTTCTGCCCTCATCAGGACTCAGGCAGAGGAAGTAGCCCTTTAAAAAACCCCAGTGCAAGCATGGAGTACACTTGTACAGTGCTCTCTATTGCCCACAATTCAGTGCTTTAAACTTTCACCAGGCATTAGCTCTGTCATGTGC
The DNA here is from genome assembly GCA_029206835.1 of Rana muscosa. Classification (NCBI taxonomy): domain Eukaryota; kingdom Metazoa; phylum Chordata; class Amphibia; order Anura; family Ranidae; genus Rana; species Rana muscosa. Next base: position 7,130,782 of record CM055125.1, read on the forward strand.
GGGACAAGAGGGCTTAGGGATTGGTGGAGTGGATGTACCAAGAACTATGAACACAAAAACTTTCAGAAAGGCAGTATTTGTGTAGAATATTTTTTAAATTCATTATTTTGTAACTCCACATTTGACAGGATAAGGTACATAAAGTTTTTCCAGAGTGATCATTCAAATACATTAAGAGGAAGGCACATTCAGAAATTGATAATTCCTATGTATGATAGAAATTAGATAAAACATAGAAGAGTGTCTTCGATCTGGCCATGATGTTTGCATGTGGCTTCTTAGTATTGTCATTGTGGATGAATTTTTATGTTAGCCAACAGAACATAAAAGAGGGGGGTAAGTATAGAATGGATGGTAAGGAAAGAGAAACAAGTGAACTCGGGGTGACAGGGAAAAAAAGGGGAGTGAAGGAAAGGAGCTGCGGGGAGAGAGAGGAGACAACTAACCTGGAAGAGAAAAATGGACTAAGGGTAAGCACCCCTTTCACCCTCCTCCTCCCCAAGGCCAGACTGTCAATGTGTAGGTCAGGAATCCTTGTGGATATCTGGCCAAGTCCCATTATTATTCTCAGATTGGATCGCAATGTGTTCTTCATATCTCTGCGTGAAACGGAAATCATTTCAGTAGTAAACAAGTGAAGTGAAAATTGTCTTGCCTACGTTTCAGTGAGGTAGTAAGATCTTATGGTCATATGGTTCATATCATTAACTACTGAGACCCACAGGCCTATAGAGGGGAGTTTAGTACTCTTCCACTTCAGTGGTATGCATTATCTTGTTGAGTTTAGGAGATGAACAAATAGGAAATTGGTGTACTGGGCCTTGGGTAGCAGCGCCAAGAGAAGGAGAAAGGCTGTGGGATTGCCCCTTAGTACAAGTCCCATGAGTTGCATAATTAGTCTTAGTTTTGGAATTAGTTTAGTTTGGTTTAATTTTGTTTTGTTTATCTGTTTTCTAACAAATTCCAAATTTTCTGAACTATTTTCGACTAACAATTTTTCTGGTTGGTCGAAAAATTATGACCGATTCAAATTCTGTGTGAAGAATAGCTGGTTGTTAAGGTGCGGACCAGGAAGCCAGCCACCTCATCCTTAACAACCGATGACTTATCAGCTCTCAGCGGGCTTCCCCCGAATTGCACTTGTCTAGTCTTTGAATGTCTCCCCTTGAGCAGTTACATCTCCAGCATCAGGGAAAGCCCAGGGGATGCTTTTATTTCGAAGAGTGGAGACTCTGTACCACCTGGTCAGAATTTTGTAACCAGTTTCTTGGACTCTGTTATGCATTGACTTTTCTTTGGCAGATCAGGACAATGGGTAGTTCTGAAATAGGTAGAAGTATGATGCATATTATACAGCATCACTCTTGCACTGACTGTTTTAATTTACTTTGGATTGTGCATAGCTGCCTACTTGTATAATCCTTTCTTGGACTATAAAATATACACACCAGAGCCTTCAGTGCTGCTAGGTGAGACATTGGGTTTGATTTACTAAAATTTGGTGCAGCTGTGCATGGTAGCCAATCAGCTTCTAACTTTAGCTTGTTAAGTTAAGCTCTGACAGTAAAACCTGGAAGCTGATTGGTTCCTGTGTAGAGCTGCACCAGATTTTGCACTCTCTAGTTTTAGTAAATCAACCCCATTATCAGATAATCATCAAGGTCTTTTCAGTCATACCTTAACACCTAGAACCACTCAAAAGTCAATAGATGCATATAGCACCTTACCCACTCAATCTTAAAATCCACTGTGAAACCTTGTTACCGTTCAGTGTGGTATAGTTATGAAGATTCTGCACACAATGTTTCTGGAATGTTGGCAGTGAGAAATTACACTCCCTGCTTACAATTTTTCTGGCTTCATCCATGATTTTCAATTGGATCTCTTTTTTATTACTATGGTCATGTTACAATATACATAATGCCACAACCAAGGCACATGAGTACACACTGGTCACAATCGCATTATGAATTAAAGAACAAAGCATCCATTGATCATACTGAATGTTTCCATATTTGGTTTAGACAAGACATATAGGAATACATGGATAAATATGCAAGAAAATATTGACCGATATGTTTAAAGTTTGATTGAGTCGTGTCTCAAAAGAAATAAACAGAATAACCATCCATCCAAGTTTCTAAATCACATTGATCTACCCAATGGTAGCTAATTTAGAAGGGATCTTTTTTTTTTATACAAAAATGTTCCCCTATTATATTATGTAAAGGACATTCTGGGCATGAGGACGTTAGAAGCTATCATATTTTCCTGTGGCCATACATATAGATTGCCAAATGTAATTATTCTCGAGATTTAGCGCTCTGGCCAAGGGAGGACTTATGTTAGTACCCACATGAACTAATCTACCATCTGTTTCAAATACCCCATTCACATCAAGATCTAAATTTTCCTAGGGGTGTATTTGATCATCACATCTCTATACAGTACATGATTGCCCACATTTGAAGAGATGGACTGTTTGAAGGTAGCCACATGGATTACCCCAGTCCATTTCTGTTTTGAAGACCTCACGCACATTAACTGTGTTTATTTTCTGTCCATAAACCCATATGATCAAGACTGACCTGACAGGACGGTTGTTGGACATTAGCTATAATTTTGGACCAGCTTATTAATCTCAACAGTGACATTACTGTGTCCCTCATTTATCAACTTGTCTGCATAGCCTTTCAGTACCCAAATTCAAACTTTATTTCCAGCAAGGCGTGAAGCTGAATAATGTTTGGTCCCATTTAACCAGTTTTTATTTAGTTTCCTTTGATTTATGAGCTGAGAATTTGGACAACTAAAACTAACAGAAAAGAAAGCTTATTTTGCTACTAAAATACTGTACAGAACAAGAAAACCACAATATACAGAGCAACAGAAAGGGAGGCACAACTTAGAGATAAATATAAGGCATGTTTATATTGCTAAACATAAATCTGTTCTTACATCTCCTTTTATTACCTACAGGGTGAACAAGGTCGTCCTGGTGCAACAGGTCAAGCCGGACCTCCAGGTCCAGTGGTACGTGTGTTGTCTAAATGTCATTACTGAATATTATTCTGTAATTCAGGAGAATATATTCTAACGTATTCTTTCACAGGGGCCTCCTGGTTTGCCAGGCTTGAAGGGAGATGGTGGATCTAAAGGAGAGAAGGTAAGAACCTAATATTATGATGTGTATGATATGTGGAGTATGCTTGGAAGATATCATGGTACAAAGGGGTCTTACCAATATATGTTTCATTCTCCCCTCAGGGTCACCCTGGACTTATTGGTCTTATTGGACCAACTGGAGAGCAAGGAGAGAAAGGAGACAGAGGCCTTCCAGGACCACATGGAATTACAGGACAGAAAGGAGAACCTGTGAGTGTTGAATTATCATTTCAAAGAATCATTTGGTATCATAGAAAAGCGTTTCAATGATGTATATGTGCACAATTGTTTTGGGTTTGACTCTGTTTCCCTTCTTTCCATAGGGTATTTCTGGTGTCACTGGTCCTATCGGTCCAGGTGGATCTGCTGGCCCCCCTGTAAGTTTATTTGTCTGCTATTGAAAAGTAGTTTATATTAGAGAGAAAAAAATTGTACTCAGAGGATGGATTGGCTCTTCACATCCAATGTGAGTCTTATGCCGCGCACACACGTTTGGAAATTCCAACAAGAAGATTGTGGATTTTTTTTCCGACGGAATGTTTGCTCAAACTTGTGTTGTATACACACGGTCACACAAAATTCAGACCGTCAAGAACACGGTGACGTACAACACTACGATGAGCCGAGAAAAATGAAGTTCAATGCTTCTGAGCATGCGTCGACTTGATTCCGAGCATGCGTGTTTTTGTGTGTGTCAGAATTTCTTGTCTGAAAAATTGAGAACCAGCTCTCAAATTTTTGTTGTCAGAAATTCCGACAGAAAAAGTCAGATGGAGCCTACACACGGTCAGTATATCCGACCAAAAGCTCACATCAAACTTTTCTTGTTGGAAATTCTGACCGTGTGTACGCGGCATTTGGTTATATAAAAATATGTTTTTGAGGTAACCAAACCGACTTTGAACACCTCCAAACCTCTAACAGACATAAATGTGTAGTAATTATGGATAGAAAAGTGGAAGACTACAGGTTATACCTAAAGCTACGCTCTGTTCAAACATGAAGATTTTCCATTTAAACTGGCTCTGGTGACACAGCCCAGCCCCTGATAATTATGTCTTTGAATTTATCTTGTGCACCAAGCTGTCCCAAAAGCGACCTACCTATAGTTGTTGCGATCTCTGAGGACCAGAATTTGGAAAGGAACCATACAGTCATTTCCAAATCCTGGTTTGGCCCCGAAAACATGCCTTCTATAGGGAGGTATGATTGTTACACACTAAAACCTAGTATAAACAATGAGATTATCAGACGAATGATCGCCCGTTTTTTACTGCATGCTAGTCTCCATATCGAAAACGAATTGGTTACTAAAGTACGCAAATTCTCAAAGGACAGACTAAAAATTCGGAAGTGATGTAATGTATTTGTATTGTATTTTCGATGAAAACTGTACTGATTAAATGAAAATCGTACGATCTGGTATCGTACCAGAAATTTTTGCGTTTGTCCCTTTGGATAACTTTGACGAAAGCTGTGTACAAACGATCAGATTATCATACAATTGCTTTGAAAGCGATATTTTTTGTACGATATTCTGATCTGATCATGGCTTAAGAGACAGTCAGCAGTGTCACACTACTTAGACACTACTACTTAGAATGTCTCATTGCAGCCCCGCATAGTGAGTAAACCAGCCATATGCCTGCATACCAGCATATGTGTTTTTTTGGCCTGACTGTCTGTTTCTGGATTTAGCTACAAGTATAGTCACTGGTCCATTGCCCTCTATCTGAGTGCACTCCAGCAACAACTGCAGCATGAGAGGGAGGTTACACAAGTATGTCATGTGACTAAGGACTGCAATTCTTACCAGAAACACAGACAAGTAGACTGCTGAATATGAATGAATAAAAGATTTAAAAAGCATAGATCAAAGTTCAATTGGGTTGACGTTTTGTTTTTAGCACATGCCTCATGGGTAGTATTCTAGTGATTTCTTTTACTTGTAGCCTGGAGGACAGACATGATTTAAATGCATTATATTTATTCATATATTTCTATTACATTTCAATATTTTTGTCTATTTCCTATTTAGGGTCCTCTTGGTCCTAAGGGAGCTAAAGGATCCACGGTGAGTAATTTGTTCTTGCATCCATTTTTACATAAATCAGATTTACCGTAGTTCTAGATTTCATACATCACCATCCTAGGCATGCTATACATTTTATATTGTAATAAATGGTACAAAGGTATGCTATGACTACTGGTAAATTTATCAACAAAAATACTGTGCTTGTGTATAAAGTGCAAACAGATAAGCAGCAACAAAAAAATTGAGAAATATACACATAAACAAACATAGAATACAAAGTACCGTAAGTTGCGCTAAGTGAACATAATATAAATGTGAATGGATGGTAAAGTCCAAAAAAATGTCAGCAAAATAAATTAATAAGTCCAATTCCTTGAAACATGCTGAATAAAGTGTTGGGTGCTGTGAACTCCAAATGGTATCCTTCACCAGATGAATCACCAACATAAAGTAAGGCTGTACTCTTACCCCAGACAGTGACCCTCTGTTATGGAAGGTCAGACAAGCATAGGAAACTGTCAGCTTCTGGCATCAAGGGGAAACGGTGGTATAAGGACTATACCTATCTCCAACAGCTCCTCCAATGACTGGATCAGAACCTCATGTCCGCCGAACAGATTACCAAAAGAAATAAGAAGGAGGGCTTCCAATAGTGTAAAAAAACGTTTAAAAGGTGTTTTATTCATACACTGTGCACAACATAAGATACACAGTGCATATAAAGCATAAAAACTGCAGTTTAAAATTCAAAGTTTAAAAGAACTCGCATTGGCGTAGATAGCGTCTCGACGCAAGTTCTTTTAAACTTTGAATTTTAAACTGCAGTTTTTATGCTTTATATGCACTGTGTATCTTATGTTGTGCACAGTGTCTGAATAAAACACCTTTTAAAAGGTTTTTTACATTATTGGAAGGCCCCCTTCTTATTTCTTTTGGGAATCTGTTCGGCGGACATGGGGTTCTGATCCAGTCATTGGAGGAGCTGTTGGAGATAGGTATATTCCTTATACCACCGTTTCCCCTTGGTGCCAGAAGCTGACAGTTTCCTATGCTTGTCTGACCTTCCATAACAGAGGGTCCACTGTGTGCGGTAAGAGTACAGCCTTACTTTATGTTGGTGATTCACCTGGTGAAGGATACCATTTGGAGTTCACAGCACCCAACACTTTATTCAGCATATGTTTCAAGGAATTGGACTTATTAATTTATTTTGCTGAAATTTTTTTGGACTTTACCATCCATCTACATTTATATTATGTTCACTCAACGCAACTTACTTTGTATTCTATGCTATGACTACTGTTCGCCTCTTTAAGTTGTAGGATCCAGTGTTAATTCCCTCCACCACAGGCAAAATGGTCACTTACCAGATTGCACGGACCTCCTATCACTGAAGGTCAGTTGTGGCTCTAAACCCAGCTAGGGCCTTTAGGCGTTCCAGGAGTCTCTTAAGGCAAATGGAATCCCCATCCAAATAAGGATATCACAAACGATCCCAGGAACATCATATCTGGAAATTAGATGCCCTGAGCTCCACACCAGGATATTCAGGGGAACCTGTATACCGGAGTGGCGCTCAGGTGAACTCATTTCCAGCTATGACATCCCTGGGATTGTTTGTGATATCATCATTTGGATGAGGATTCCATATGCTCTAGGAGACTCCTGGGATGCTTAAAGGCCCTGGCTGGGCTTAGAGCCACAAGTGACACTGACCTTCCGTTAAAGGAGGTCCGTGAAATCTGGTAAGCGACCATTTTGCCTGTGGTGAAAGGGGATTAACACTGGATCCTACAATTTAAGGTGGCGTATGGTGTGGGTGTTATCACAAGACTCTTTCTTCACCTTTTGGGACTATACATTTTTTCCTATTTTGTGTCTGACTCAATACTTTTTAGTGCAACTGTTTGTATGAATTTTTTGCTTTTGAACTGTGCTACATCTCACAGTAGAGGTTTTGGCTGTTTTTGATGTTTTTATATCAGCACAATAGCACAGTTTTTTTTATGATTTTTGTTTATGCTATGACTATTGGAAAATATTCAAAATACATCTATGTGTGCTTTCATAAATTCTCAGTGTACCTGTCTATACAAAGTTATCTAACTTTTTTTTTTTTGCTGGAATACAGGGACAAGCTGGACCCAAGGGACAGAAGGGAATACAAGGTCCTGCTGGAGCTCCGGTAACTAAAACTTTGTCATATACTGTAAATACAATTCTCCAACAGGAAAGTTTTGCATGGGCTAATACAATCTATACATGAGACCTAGGCCACATCAGTAGCATATGGTGCATGTTATCATGAGAAGGCTGGCTGAAAACAGCTGTACCTTTTAAAGTTAAAGTGGAATTAACCCTCCTATCGTTTTCAGCTAAGCAAGCTGCCATCTTGGCCTCTGTTTGATCTTTAACTGCTATGAAGCTGCACATGTGATCAGTTATGACACCGGCCATTGGATGGTTTGACAGTTTGGTTAAGAGCACAACCAATGTGACAGTTGCATTTCTGGCACATGCCAGGAAAGTAACTTTTTTTAAACTGTTAAATCGATGGCTTTATACTTCTGCTTTAATAAGCTGTCCTTAAGCTCTTCTCAGTGACTTAAGGCGGCCATACACGGTTCGAATTTCGAAATAATTTTTTTTCAAAAATCGTATCAAAGAATTTTCGTACGAATTTTGCACCGTTAGTGGGCTGCAGCAACAGCCGATTTTCGTGCGGCAATCAAATTTGAGGAATCCAACATGTTGGAAATTTTTGGAAAAATTAACGATTCTCTGATCAATGATGGGGGAATCGTGCGAGAAATGTAATAGAAAAAAAAATGCGCATGTGCAAGAAAAGAATATTCCCGGAGAGAAACGAATATTCCCGGAGAGAAAAGAATATTCCCGGCAACATGAAGGTTTGGTCGGCCGAATTTCGAAAATCAATGGTGGCATCATCGGATCACAAAAAAACAAACTTTCTGATTTTGAAAAGAAAATTTGTTCGAAATTCGACCCGTGTATGGCCTGCTTTAGCCTACACTCAGGTGATGCAGTCAGTCTGCTGCAGGAAGGAGGAAGCGTTTCCTTTATCTCTTCTCCCTCATTGAACAGACTGTACAGTGTAACTTTGTAGCAAGTCACAACCTGAGAAGCTGCAGCAGGGCCTGATATGTGTCAGATTTGTGTGAGAACTGCATAGGCACCGGAATTTATACAATCAAGTCATCTTTAAAGTGATACTAAACACACAATGTTTAATATACATTGTCCTTTCTATTTCTGTATGTGGATGATGGTTCTGTAATTATAAAAAAATTATAATAATCTAAGTACCTTTTTCCTAATCGATATAACGCTGTCACATGACCCAGATCATTCCCAGTCTGTCTGCAGGGAAACATAAGCAGGGGCTTCTAGTCCTCTGCTGCCGGTCACATGTTAAAAAAAAAAAAAAGCCTTTAGAATACAGAGTAAAAATGTTAAAATAATATCAATAAACTGTTTTAAATTGTCATAAAAATATATATTTGAAATCAATTCTTTATTTTTTTGGCAATAACAGGGTGTGGGCAAATTTTTGTCAGGCACGCCTCCAGCCTGTGTCTTAGAATAAGAAGGAGGTGAAGTCTCCAATAATCTACATGTAATATCCCACCCCCATTGTGTTCAGCGGCTTAGTGGCACGCAGGAGAAGGGAGGGAGGGGGTGGGCTGTCATTTACTGCTGTGTATATGCCCACATGTATGACTCTATAGTCACATGGGCTGCTCAAAACCCCCTAGCTGAATAGGGCACATGGACAGAAGGTGGAGGTAGGGAACAGCGGGATCAACCAGGTTTTTTGCAGAATACAGAAAACAAATCTCATAGTGACTGAGTATGAACAGCATGTAATACACCATTTTTTCATAGTTTTTTATGATGTGGGTTAACCTCCCTAGCGGTAATCCCGAGCGTGACTCGGGGTTGTTTTTTTATGCTAGGATCGGTAACCCCGAGTCACGCTCGGGGTAGACATTGCAGAGCTCGCAGCGGAGTTTCCCTACCTTCTCCTGGCGATCCAGCGATGATGTCCTCTGCTGTGATCGCCAGCGAGATCTCCGGCGAGTGTCGGCACTTTCGTCCCCATCTGACTTCCTAGTTCCGTTCCCTGCGAGCCGCAGCGTCGCAAGGGAGCGGAACTGGGCGCCAAATTCAAAAAGTGAAACACATAGTATACATACAGTATACTGTAATCTTACAGATTACAGTACTGTATGTAATAATTACACACCCCCTTGGTCCCTAGTGGTCTGTCCAGTGTCCTGCATGCACTTTTATATAATAAAAATCGTTCTTTCTGCCTGGAAAATGGAGATTGTCCATAGCAACCAAAAAGTGTCCCTTTATGTCAAAAGTGGTTTTAGACCAACTAGAAAGCAGCGATAATAAATTAGAATCACTCGCAGAATTGAGCGATAGCGATTTGTGGGGAAATTCGTCATCAAACACTAAATCTAATGACAGCGACAATTCTGCAACTGAGCAAATTTCAGTGTTTTTGATTTGATTACATTATTGAATAATTTTTATTATAATTAGATTACTATTTTTTATAATTATTTATAGTTATTTATTATATTATAATTTATAATTTTGTGTTTCATATTTATCATACCCGGGATGTCTACTAGACTCTGGTTTGCTTAGGTTTAAGTAAGTAATTACTAAGAATCGCAGGCCTATAATACATAACACCAAATTTTCATGCAAAATAATTGTACCGCTTTTGGTACATAATTCCAGAAAGAATCATACCGCCAGGGAGGTTAATGACATTTTAAAGGGGTTGTAAAGGCAGAAGGTTTTTTTATCTTACTGCATTCTATGCAGTAGGATAAAAGGCCTTCTGTGTGCAGCAGCCCCCCTCAGCCCCCCTAACACTTACCTGATGTACCTCTCTGTCGAGCGATGTCCATGAGTGTCTCAGCCGTCCATATTCTCTTTCTTGATTGGCTGAGACGCTGATTGGCACCATTGGCTCCTGCTGCTGTCAATCAAAGGCAGCTAACCATTTAGGGGAGAGAGGGGGGGCCGGGTCGGGGCTCCGTGTCTGAATGGACACAGGGAGCTATGACTCAGCTTGGGTGCCTCCATAGCAAGCTGCTTTCTGTGGGGGCACTGAACAGGAGGGAGGGGCCAGGAGCACCATAGAGGGACCCGAGAAAATTTGGATCTGGGCTGCTCTGTGCAAATCCACTGCAACAGAGCAGGTAAGTATAACATGTTTATTATTTTTATAGGAAAATTTTTTTACTTTACAACCACTTTAAGTTAGCATATTAGTCCAGTAAGTAGATTATGATCCTGGATAGTGCCTGAACAAAGATGGAGCTGCCCTCCAGAGAAAAGTAGCTTAAGGCATTGTCATTGGGAGTGCTGCAAGAAGTAATAAATGCGTTAAAAATATGAATAATACTAGGTCAATTACAAGAATTTGGTCTGAAATTTTAAAAAATCTGCCACATTATAATTTGGCTGACCTTCTAAAGCAAATTATACAGGATTTATATAGTGCAAACAGATAGTACAGTTACAGTACAGTTCAAGACAAGAGGAATAGGGGGACCCTGCTCTTGAGAGCTTACAGTCTAAAAGGGTCCAGTTTTTTGGGCATTGACGATGTTGAGATATCAGCAACAGAGTGTGTGCGCTGTTTTCATTTAGTTTGCCAACGCATAAACCTACAATGTAAGTAGAAGCAGTAACGTAAAAACCTTGTGTAAGGCTGGGTTCACACTGGTACGACACGACAGTCATACAACTTTCATCCTACTTTGCTCTGCGACATCAGTCCTACATTGATCCTAAATTGGTCCGACATCCATCCGACTTTCATGAACAGGATACTACTTTGATCCGACTTTGTGCTAGTCTGACTTGTCCTTTGACCAATCAAAACAATCCCAGGGTGAGATAAATTCCTTTTACTGCTGATGTAATCACATGTCGGATGTCAAAAGTCGGATGGTTAGGACAAGGATCCTACTTTGATCCGACTTCAATGATATTCAATAGGCTGAAGTAGGATCAAAGTCGGACCAAAGTAGTGCAGGGAGCATTTTCAAAGTCGGACCGACTTGTGTCGGACCAGTTAAGTTGGCTCTCATAGGGAAACATTGATTTTCACACGTCATGCGACATGAGCTCCCAATGTCGGAGCGTTTGTCGGACCAGTGTGAACCCAGCCTGAAGTAGGAAGCAGAGCCTGCATATACAACAAATAAATGGTGCTGCTTCCATGTATCATGTAGTCTATCAATGATTATTAAAATATTTCATAGATAATGCATTTTTTGTTCTGAAACATAGTGTGTGTTGGATTTTATTGCTAACTGTTCATGCCTCATCAACAGGGCCCACCAGGAGAGGCCATCCAGCCACTGCCTTTCCAAATGCCCAAGAAGAACAAACGTTCCATTGATGCCAGTCAGATCATGGCAGAAGATTCAGCTGCAGAATATACCGATGGCATGGAGGAAATCTATGGATCTCTTAATGCTATAAAGAAAGACATTGAGTTATTCAGAGCGCCAAAGGGTACAAAGGAACACCCGGCTCGGACATGCCAGGACCTTCATCTTTCCCAGCCAGATCTTCCAGATGGTATGTAAAACCAAGGACAGGCTCTACAAGGGCTAAGCTTCATAGGAGTGTTTTAAGCTAAATTTTATGTAAAGAAAATACAAAACATATGGGTTTTACCTCTTCAGGCAGTTGAGGGCCAACATTATTCTATTTCTCACTGATTCTGTAGGAAATTTGATGGGTAGACCCCATTTTGGGCTTCTGTCTTTTCTGTTGAGACCTTTCAGCATTGCAGTAGGAGACTTAAATGTAACATTTAGTACAGCACATAGGTTCTCAGACCACACAACATGTTCGCTTATGCTGTGAAGCTCATGGTTTTAAGAACATGTGTAAATCCCACGGCTCACCTACGTTTTCATGAGTTAACAAAGATCCTTAATGCTACAGCACCCCCTAACACTTTGAAATAATATGTATTTCAAATGAGACATGAAGATAAGACCTTACAAAAGATCCAATTACTAATTTCAAAGAAAAGTTTTAAAATAAAAAATGTTTTAAATTTAAACAGAAAATGTTAGCTTTATATAGTATATCATTTATCCACCTGCATGAGCCATAAACACATAACCTAACCTCCTAGCACTTAAACCTTAATCTGTGGTAAGTTAATCATATTAGGATACATTTATTTTACTTTCTTAAAGTGGATGTAAACCCTCCATACACCCAGTGAAGTGAACAGCCTCAGATAATACACAGAGATGAACTAAATCTCCCTACATAGGTTTTACATGTATATCTGCTGTCTTCACATTAATATACTGTTTAGAAAGTTGAGATCGTTGTTAGGAGATTTTCTCTTCCTGTTGAACACAGAGTGTAATGTCTGGGCATAAAGCCAAAATAGCTAAAATTGCTGATTGGAGGAAAGGCAAACACCCCCTCTCATCATAGGCGGAGACTCTCAGAGGTGTTTTGTAATAGAACCTGCTCTCTGCTACTCTATTTTAGCAACCTCCTCCGACAAAAGATTCAGGCTGCTTTTGTCTAAAAAGTCTGAGAACTTTTCAGGACTTCTCAGACTGATAACAGAGGAACAGGACAGGAGAGAGCTACTGTATAGGACTTAGCTCATTGAAAAGAGATAACAAAATACTGCAGATATACAGTATGTGCCCAGCTCAAATTTCACGAATTGGGTTTACATCCACTTTAAGGTTTAATTTTTTATAAAGTGATGCATATATTTTTATTACCATTTTTGAACTGGGATGAACTATGGAGTCTTTTACTGAGCTTTTTTGAGCATAGTAGACAAAGAGAGCCTTAAAAGCATGTAAAAAAGAGCCAAGTGCTCCACCTGCTGGCTTGAGATCAGTTAGTGAATTACATATATCTAATATTTCATATTTATTTGATCAGAAATAAATAAAAAGTGTGTGTTAGCTCTTGCCATAATAAATAAAATAAAAAAATACACGAAACATTTCCCATACTAAGTCAAACGAAAGACTAACCTCTTGTTCTGTATACTTACCTTGTCCTGTATGAGGAGCAGCCAAGCAGCAGAATTCTGAAAGCTCCAAAACTGAGCCGCATTGCATTGGATGTACCATTAAATCTCCCTCTTCTCTTAGGTGAATACTGGATCGATCCTAATAAGGGCTGCGCACGGGATTCCTTCAAAGTTTTCTGTAACTTCACTACAGGGGCAGAGTCTTGCATCTTCCCCAGCAAGCGCATTGAGAAGGTAAGCAGGATGTTTTTATATTTTTTTGTGAGCATTTATTATGAATCATTATTGCACTACTGTAAAACTATTTTGATGTTACTATCTCATTTTATATGTTTGTTCATAATTTTTGTATTTCATTATTTTCACAAATTTACCTGACCTGAGATATGAAATCAGCCACAAAATGAGTGCATTGTTTTTAATGAAGCATCTAATTTACAGAATTACATTGCAAGTAGGAGCAGTAAAGCACAGCCATTTTCTAGCACTACAAAACACAATGCAGAGCCTGCATATATACTAAGGAAATGTGGCTGCCCACAACATTTTCAACATTTTGTCATGTTATAAAAACAAAAACGTAAATGTATTTTATTGGGATTTTATGTGATAGACCAACACAAAGTGGCACATAATTGTGAAGTGGAAGGAAATTATAAATGGTTTTCAGAATTCTTTACAAATAAATATCTGAAAAGTGTGGTGTACATTTGTATTCAGCCCCCGTTACTCTGATACCCCTAACTAAAATCTAGTGGAACCAATTAACTTTAGAAGTTGCCTAATTAGTAAATAGAGTCCACCTGTGTGTCATTTAATCTCAGTATAAATACAGCTGTTCTGTGAAGCCCTCAGAGGTTTGTTAGAGACCCTTAAGCCCCGTACACACGATCGGTTTGACTGATGAAAACCGTCCGATGGATGGTTTTCATCAGACCAACCGATCGTGTATGGTACCCATCGGTCTTTTTTCCATCGGTTGTAAAAAATAGAACTTGTTTTAAAATTTTCCGATGGATAAAAAACCGATGGGAATTTCCGATCGTCTATGGGCAAGTCCATCGGATCAAAAACCCACGCATGCTCAGAATCAAGTCGACGCATGCTCAGAAGCATTAAACTTCATTTTTCTCGGCTCATCGGAGTGTTTTACGTCACCGCGTTTGGAACGGTCGGTTTTTTGACTGATGGTGTGTGGGCAAGACTGATGGAAAACAGTTTCATCGGATATCCGATGGACAAATCCATCGGACGAAAATCCATAGGTTATCCAATCGTGTGTACGGGGCTTAAGTGAACAAACAGCATCGTGACGGCCAAGGAACACACCAGACAGGTCAGGAAAAAAAGTTGTGGAGAAGTTTAAAGCAGGGTTAGGTTTTAAAAAAATATCCCAAGCTTTGAACATCTCACAGAGCACTGTTCAATCCATCATCCGAAAATGGAAAGAGTATGGCACAACTACAAACCTACCAAGACATGGCCATCCACCTAACCTGACAGGCCGGGCAAGGAGAGCATTAATCAGAGAAGCAGCCAAGAGGACCATGATAACTCTGGAAAGCTGCAGAGATCCACAGCTCAGGTGGGAGAATCTGTCCACAGGACAACTATAAGTCATGCACTCCACAAATCTGGCCTTTATGGAAGAGTGGCAAGAAGAAAGCCATTGTTGAAAGAAAGCCATAAGATTTCCAAAATTGCAGTTTGCGAGAAGCCATGTGGGGGACACAGCAAACACGCGGAAGAAGGTGCTCTGCTCAGATGAGACCAAAATTAAACTTTTTGGCCTAAAAGCAAAATGCTGTGTGGCGGAAAACTAACACTGCACGTTACCCTGAACACACCATCCCCACCGTGAAACATGGTGGTGGCAGCATCATGTTGTGGGGATGCTTTTCTTCAGCAGGGACAGGGAAGCTGGTCAGAGTTGATGGGAAGATAGATGGAGGGCAATCTTAGAAGAAAACCTGTTACAGTCTGCAAAAGACTTGAGACTGGGGAGGAGGTTCACCTTCCAGCAGGACAACGACCCTAAACATACAGCGAGAGCTACAATGGAATGGTTTATATCAAAGCATTTTTATGTGTTAGAATGGCTCAGTCAAAGTCCAGACCTAAATCCAATTGAGAATCTGTGGCAAGATTTGAAAATTTGTCTGTTCACAGACGCTCTCCATCCAATCCAAAATAATTGCAGCGGAAGGTGGTTCTACAAAGTATTGACTATGGGGGGATGAAAACAAATGCACCTCACTTTTCACATATTTATTTGTCAAAAATGTTGAAAACCATTCATCATTTTCCTTCCACTTCACAATTATGTGCCACTTTGTGTTGGTCTATCACATAAAATCCCAATAAAATACATTTATGTTTTTGGTTGTAGCATGACAAAATGTGGAAAATTTCAAGGGGTGTGAATACTTTTTCAAGGCACTAATTGCAAATTATACACACGAATAAGGTTTTGATACATTATCACAGATTGATAAGTTTATTTAGATCATAAAACGTCTCCACTCTAGATGCTGTAAGTCCATCTGGTGATTCCTGCAATGAGTGCTGGCTGGGCAGCAGTCCATATAACTCCTCACATACTGTGGATATGCATAGAGAAAGGTCCCAAACACTGCACACCAAGCGAAGCTTGGTGAAAGAAGTGTCAGCCAGTTCCATCCAGAGCCACACCCCCAACCCGTTTCACCCCCAAACCCCCTCCACAGGGCATAATCATGGAGTTTATTTAGATCAATTTGAATTATATATGAAAAGAATAAACAATTCCTTTAATGAATAGACAATGCAGTGCTCAGCTACAGATGCACTTGCCAACACAATCCCAGCTCGAGGTACCAGCTCCTCTAGTAGTTCATCAGACACAGAGGCATAAAGTAGGAAAGTAGTTGCACTCTAGAATGAAAGCAACCATAGTTGTTTTAATAAAAATTTGCTGCTTTTAATGGTGACTGTTCAGGACAGAGAAATACATTGCTTGCTTACTCACTTTGCTTTGTTACTAAGGTGAAGATGTCTCCCTGGAGCTCGGAAAAGAAAGAGACTTGGTACAGCAAATTCAGGAGTGGCAGTAGGGTAAGAGAAAAATAATGATGCTTTGCACATTATCATTATCAGTAGTCCATGATTACTCCAATGATCATTTTAAGAAACTGTAATGTGTATGTGGGTAATTTAGGAAAAACTACTATATCCCTTATGAATACTTGACTACAACACATGCTTCTCATAAAACTCCTAAATTAATTTTCAGCTCTTGGAAACCCTTACTAAAACCAAATCATTTGGGGTCAATGAGAATAAAATGGCTCTTACTGTACAGTACATTGGTTGTCAGTGGGAAGAATTCTGCCCTTACGGTGATGGTTGGCCTTACAGACAGCTTAAAAAACAATTGGTGTCATGCTGCTGGCATTGCCAAGTAGTGTTGGCTCTGGCACTATGCAAGTACCCCCACTGGAATGTTAATCAGCCACAGCTCTAGAAACCCTAGTTGAAATTGGCTGCTTTAATGGGCTGCCTCACTGACCTATAGAAATGTGGGCAGGACGGAGTGATCAAGCTTAGATAACACTAGGAAATGTAGAAGATGATTATTCCGCACATGTGTACATCTTTGTTACAACCTAGTCTTTCTCCAGGAGATTTTTAGTTTTGCAGTGTACGTTATTGATTGTTCCCTCATTGGTGTTTGTTTATCACTTTCTGCAGTTCTCCTATGTGGACTTAGATGACAACCCTATTGGAGTGGTCCAATTGACCTTCCTTCGCCTGCTAAGTGTGGGCGCTCGCCAGAACTTCACCTATCACTGCCATCGCTCTGCTGCCTGGCATCTGGCCTCAGGCGACACCTATCAAAAGGCATTGCACTTCATGGGCTCCAATGATGAGGACTTCTCCTTCCACACAAGCCCATACATCAAGGCCCTCAGAGATGGCTGTGCGGTGAGTAAAGGGGACACATAGGATCTATGTACAGAAAACAGCATTGGTTTTATTTATAGATCAATGACATCAATGGTGCACAACCTTCTTGAGGTTTTGACTATGAGGGTTGGTGCAAAGTGTTAGGACAGTGGGGATCATAGTTATAATTAATAGGGACTGATTTTAAATTATTTCGATTCCAGTTGTTAGTTTATAGAAGCTTAATCCCTTTACTCAGGAACATTCGGTTCTAACTTCTATTGGAAAAGATTTAAAGTAGAAGCCCAGCCTAGAACTAACTAAGCTTAAAACTGCTCCCACCTCCTTTCTAAATCTTATACTAACTACCCTGTAAAAGGAAGATGCATATACTTATCTGTTCTGATACCGCTCTGGTTCGGTCATGTGAGCTCCCCAGCGGCCAGCTTCAGGGGAGAGAGCACTGACAATGGATGGAATGCCTATGCGGTGATGTCACCCATAGGTTCTCCTATGGGGCATCTGTTGTTAGCTGTCCCTCCTCTCCCCTAAAGCAGGCCTCTGGGAGCCGATCATGTGACTGGACCAGAGCACCCTGAAAATAGGCAAGTATAAGCATTTACCTTCTACAGGGTAGTTATTATAGATGTTAGAAGGGGGGTTGGAGCCTTTTTAAGATAAGTTAGTTCTAGAGTGGCATTGGTGTTATTCTATAGATACAGTACAGTGAGTGAATGTTGTCACAATAATTTACTGGCAGGATCACACCACATCTAAATACGGTAATATTGCATTTTTGTTCTTGGGTTTAGGTACACTTCAAAGAACTCGCACAGGCATACTTGCATTGACCCCACATATATTTACAATTTATGAAATATAGAAACAGATTGGGGTAAAGGTGGCTAGTACAGGACTAATACATAACTAATACAACTCTCACCATAATGTTTTCTTTCTTTTACTACAGGCAAGGAAGGGCACAGACAAAACAGTATTAGAGATTCACACCCCCATTGTGGATCAGCTTCCTTTGAGAGACGTTATGTTCATGGACTTCGGAGAACCCAACCAGAAATTTGGCTTTGAAGTGGGACCTGTATGTTTTCTGGGCTGAGGCTAAACAAGACTAGAGACATTCCCCCTACCCATTTGTATCCCTTTCTGAAAATAAAAAAGGAGAAGCCCCCATCCCCTTTATTTCTGTACACCAATATTGAAGAAGCTCAGCTGAGGAGCAGAAAGAAAGCCCCTCCTGCAAGGTGGAACAAGAGACCAAAAGAACCTGGTCAACACGTGACAATGACCTATAGCTGGGCGGATCTTCTGATGACCAAAGAAAGAGTTTATCATAGACTTTTAGCTAGAATTATTTGAGGCTTTTTTTTAAATAAATGGTAAAAGAAACACCATTCCCATGCAGAAAACATGGTGTTAATATCCTATGTCCAGCCGAAATCTACACAGAGGACATTGCGAGCCACTTCTTTCACCCATACAGAGCTGTCTCTTTCTTTACATTTTCTTTCAAGCTCTTACGTCTCCAGTATTTAAAAAAAAAGAACACATGCAGATGCGTACAAACGGGACTGTTATTTTTTTTCTTCTGTGGATATAAAGATTTACATTTTATTTAAAAAATAATAAAATTTGTGATAAAGTTCCCCTTCTGCCTGGCACACAAAAAACGTGGGAAAAATGTTTTTTGGAAACAAATGTCCTGAACAGACAAGAAGACGAAATTATCTGTGAACAAGATTTCACTATGGTGCTTGGAGTAAAGCTTATTTTTTGACCAACAAGATTATATATATAACAAAAAAAAAACTCACAGGTGCTCAGAGTATTACTGTGTAATGTTTGTAAGTATTTTTTGTATTGTAATATATAATCTATAATTTTGCTGCTTTTTTATTTTTATTTGTTTTTTTTTTCTTACTCTTGCGCATGTCCATACATGACTTCCTGCCCGAACTATCAACTTCCTGTCAGCGTCTGTCTATTGTGTCCCCTCTACCACCTGTTAACTGCCACTTCCTGTTCCCTGGCCTGCTCTGTGTCTACCATTTCCTCCTCTTTTATTTAAATAAATGATGTGCAAAAGGTGAAATCCACAGAGGAATAAAATGTCAGGATGGGTGCATTTTTTAAAGGGGGGATTTTGGGGAACACAACGTATTACTGGTTTCACATTTCACCGTGAGTAACCCTTTCCAAAGAGAGAAAAGTCTTCTGGGTAATGCCAAATTTTTATATCAGGCCTGCAAGAGAAGGTGCTGCCCATCGGATAAATAAAGAATTATAGGGCCTTTGCCTTTATCATAACACCTACTACATATATATGTGGTCAGGAGGTGAGCTTTTTGGAGTACCAAGTATTATTTGCTGCTCCAGTTAATTCACGTCTATGGTATTTTAAAAACAAGACCACTAGGCAAAAACTGTTGTATTCCACGGATTGGTGTCTGGGCTCAGAAAAGGCTTTACACACCCAACAGGTGAAAGATAAGATTACAGGCTTGATTTGGCATTTACCCAGAAATCCCCCCTTTTTTTTATTATTTGCAAACATTTTCTGAAAATTTTCTAAAAGGGAATGTATGGTATATTCTCAGTGGGTTTATATTTTAACTACTTTTGCAGTAAATTTTCATGTGACTTTTACATTTTCATGTTTGGTTTTCTTCATATTGTGAAATTTATAGATGAGTCGCTGGTGTCTGTAGATTAGCTACTACAATGACTCCACCCAACTTGGGAATTACCAATGAGATATTAAACACACAAGAAATACAAGGAATTCAATGAGAAGGAGCAGTAAAGCACAACCATCATACAGCACTGCAAAGCAGGAAACAGAGCCTCGTATTCACTATATTACCCAAAGTATTAATATGCCTGCCTTTACACACACAAGAACTTTAATGGCATCCCAGTCTTAGTCCATAGGGTTCAATATTGAGTTGGCACACCCTTTGCAGCTATAACAGCTTCAACTCTTCCTGGAAGGCTGTCCACAAGGTTTAGGAGTGTGTCTATGGGAATGTTAGACCATTTATCCAGAAGCGCATTTGTGAGGTCAGGCACTGATGTGGACAAGAAGGCCTGGCTCGCAATCTCTACTCTATTTCATATCAAAGGTGTTCTATCGGGTTGAGGTCAGGACTCGTCAAGTTCAAGTTCTTCCACCCCAAACTCGCTCATCCATGTCTTTGTGGACCTTGCTTTGTGCACGGGTCCAAATCATTTGGTGGAGGGGGGATTATGGTGTGGGGTAGTTTTTCAAGGGTTGGGCTTGCCCCTTAGTTCCAGTGAAGGGAACTCTTAAGGCATCAGCATACCAAGACATTTTGGACAATTTCATGCTCTCAACTTTATGGGAACAGTTTGGGGATGGCCCCTTCCTCTTTCAACATGACTGCGCACCAGTGCAAAAAGCAAGGTCCATAAAGACATGGATGAGCGAATTTGGGGTGGAGGAACTTGATTGGCCTGCACAGAGTCCTCCTGACCCCAATCCGATAGAACATCTTTGGGATGAATTAGAGCAGAGACTGCAAGCCAGGCCTTCTTGTTCACATCAGTGCCTGACCTCACAAATGTGCTTCTGGAAGAATGGTTAAACATTCCAATAGACACACTCCTAAGCCTTGTGGACAGCCTTCCCAGAAGAGTTAAAGCTGTTATAGCTGCAAAGGGTGGGTCAACGCAATATTGAACCCCATGTACTAAGACTGGGATGCCATTAAAGTTCATGTGCATGTAAAGGCAGGTGTCCCAATACTTTTGGTGATATAGTGTATATCAGAAATATGGCTGTCTCCATATACATATAATTCTGAAATGTACATAGCATAATGTTTTTCTTGTTCAGTCTTTTATTAAAAAGTTTTAAGAACTACAAAGGTTGCATAATCAGGTTTTGAAAACTCTGTGCATTAACATAACAGTCACCAAGGCAATAATTGTTATATAGGGTATATAGACAATGATGGTAGGGTGGTGTAGTGCAACAATAGTAGAAAAAAGAAAAAAGAGATGGGGGAAGAAAGTCAGTTGAGGGAGAGTTATAGGTAGGGAAGAGAGGAAGAAGTGTGAAAGGGAAAAGGAAAGGACTATGTTCATCAGGTTAAGTTGGGGGGTGTTGGCAGAGGAGGATTCCCAGCACCCCAGGAGTTGTGTATACTGAAGATGGAGAATTTCACAGGTCATAGTTCAAGGAGGTGGGGGTCAAAATTAACTGGTAGAAAATTACAAACCCACGGTTCCCAGATATTATAGAACATAGGCATAGTTCCTAGCCGTTAATTTCTAGTGTAGTCGAGACTTAACCTCTGTCATGTGTAAGTTCTCTAAGAGCCATGTCTTTGCTACTGTCTGTTTTGTGTCTTTCGGAAGATGAATCATGAGTATAAATTGGTGCTTGGAGATACTGAGGGGTTTCCAATTTAGGAACTTCTCTTATGGATTCATAAGAAGCGATTGTTGGAAGAGAATACACAGAATTCTTTATACTCATGACCATAATCTTTGAGCAAGGAAGGTCCACTAGGAATGTAGACAGAACAATTTCCAGTCCAGTTTATCCAGTCCAGTCCAGTTTATCCAGTCCAGTCCAGTTTATCCAGTCCAATTTAGCCATTCATTTCCAGTGTAGTCAAGACTTAACCTCTGTCACGTGTAGGTTCTCTGAGAGCCATGTCTTTGCTACTGTCTTTCGTGGCTCTCAGAAGATGAATCATGAGTATAAATTGGTGCTTAGAGATACTGGGAGGTTTTCAATTTAGGAACTTCTCTTATGGATTCATAAGAAGCGATTATTGGAAGAGAATACACAGAATTCTTTATACTCATGATCATTATCTTTGAGCAACAATCAAGGTCTACCAGGTAGGTAGACAGGACAATTTTATTAAAATTTTAAGCCACATTGATAAGATTGTTTTTTTTCCAAAGTGATGTCTTTTTCAGGCATATGTAAAAATAATTTAATTTCCTTTAAAGACTCCCAATCTCATCATCCTTTTACCTCAAATTCCCCTACTGGACATAAAGGTATTTGCTTTTACACGCCAGTTCCCAAAGATCAACTCTGGACTGGTCCAGAGAAAAAAATCTGTCTTTCCTCTTCAGACTACATATTTAGTGTAGGGAGGATCTAATATAAAATAATTTATACGACCATGTCCAGCAGGCTTCCAATTTCGATAGCGATAACCAGTCCAATGAAGCCGATGTTGCTGCCTTGCCATCATCATCATATGAAATACAGGACCAGCAGCCTACAGCCAACATGATAATCTTGAGGGCTCAGCCCCGCTCCAAGGCAGAGAAAAGAAGACTGATGTGCCAGATGCTGCAGAACCACACCGTATTACTCTCTATTGGAGCCTTTCTAAACTAAATGACATTCTATCTTGCATATCTTGGAGTGGAAAGGAAGGAAGGAGGGTGGTGACAGGCAAATTTTATCGTTGGGCCAGCTGAAAACTTTGCTTAAGTGAGGAGAAAACAAAAAATTAACAAATTATTGTAAATTAAGTGTTTATATTTGGAATAAGAATGGTACCAGGGGTGGAATTTTTGTATATACAACTGACTTCCTGTCCAGAAATTCCATTGAACTGTAAAAACTACTCACATAAGATGGCTGCGGATAATAATAAAATGATACTCCTGCCAAAAAGTATTTATCCATTAGTTAGAAAGGGAAAGGTTTAGAACCTTAAATTAGTCTGGGGAAATTTCCTCCCATTACCTGTCGACAATGGTGCAGAGACAGGAAGCAGCAGGAAAAATTTCCAACACTGACACAGTCAGCAATAATTTATAGGGAGGAGTTGAAATCTCAGTCAGTTTATTTTTTTACCTTAACCACTTCAGCCCCGGAGGATTTGGCTGCCCAATGACCGGGCCATTTTTTGTCGATTCAACTGACTATTGCCCGATCATGCAACGTTGCATCCAAACAAAATTGACATCCTTTTTTTCCCACAAATAGAGTTTTCTTTTGGTGGTATTTAATCACCTCTGCGGTTTTTATTTTTTGTGCTATAAACAAAAAAAGAGCGTCAATTTTGAAAAAAAAAGCAATATTTTTTACTTTTTGCTATAATAAATATCCCCAAAAAATATATAGAAACTAATTTCTTTCTCAGTTTAGGCCGATATATTCTTCTACATATTTTTGGTAAAAAAAAAATCACAATAAGCGTATATTGATTGGTTTGCGCAAAAGTTATAGCGTCTACAAAATAGGGCATAGTTTTATGCCATTTTTATTAATAGTTTTTATTTTTACTAGTAATGGCGGCGATCAGCAATTTTTATCGTGACTGCGACATTATGGCAGACACATCGGACACTTTTGACACTATTTTGGGACCATTGTCATTTTTACAGCGATCAGTGCTATAAAAATGCACTGATTACTGTGTAAATGACATTGGCAGTGAAGGGGTTAAACACTAGGGGGCGAGGAAGGGGTTAGGTGTGTCCTAGGGAGTGATTCTAACTGTGGGGGGGGGGGGGGTGGGCTACAAATGACATGACAGTGATCACTTCTCCTGATGACAGGGTGCAGTAGATTACTGTCCTGTCACTAGGCAGAACAGGGAAATGCCTTGTTTACATAGGCATCTCCCCGTTCTGCAGCTCCGTGACACGATCGCGGGACACTGGCCGACATAGAGGCCGCGGGTCAAAGCAACATACAGGTACTTGTTATACTCACTGTGGAACCTAAGATGTTAATCCTCTTCATTGTGTAAAAACTCAGTTTGATCCTATGTTCTCTGATCCTCCCCTACTTCCATTGTATTCAATCTATCACCCGCTAAGACAGAATCCTTGGAGTCACTCTGCACATGCTCAGTTTGATGTGTATTGCTAGAGTTTGTTTTTTCTTGGGCGGGTGCATGTGATTGGCAAAGGGCCAATAAGCACTGTCTGGACAGTGCTTATTGGCTTCATATGACAGTCAGAGGAGAATGAAAACTCCTCCTACAAGCTTTAACCAGACAATGATAGAAGTCATAAGACTGCTCTATCTGCTGATGAGAAAAGGTATTTAGCAGTTTATATTTACTAAAATCAGGGTCGTGATTGAGTTCCTGTACCTATTTTCCAAGAAAAAAAGCCCTGACTAAAATAATTGCATTTCCATGTTCTGTGTACTGTGGGAGACCAGATATAGTGAATGCAGGGTCCTGGGTTTAGTAACACTTTAAGGTAGCGTGTAGGGATGAGCTTCGTGTTCGAGTCGAACATACGTTCGACTCGAACATCGGCTGTTCGATCGTTCGACGAAGATCGAACGATTTGGGCCGTTCGCGCCAAATTCGAGTGACGCGAACGGCCCACAATGCACTACGCCATCGCAGTGTCATCCAGGCGCTGTGATTGGCCAAGCATGCACTGTGACCCCGCATGCTTGGCCAATCACAGCGCCGGCAGCGAGGAGAGCAATGATTGGCCACAGGCAGGATGCCTGTGGCCAATTATTGCTGAGGGTGTTTAGTACACGCCCCACACTATAAAAGGCCGCCAGCACGGCGGCCTAGTGTAGTGTGTTCCGGAGCAGGGATAGAGCAGCATAGGCAGGGACAGTGACTTTTATTTCTTTCTTGCTTAACCTGGATTCCTTTAGTTTAGGGAAAGAGAAGGATAGGTAGGGAGAGTGTCAGTGTGTTTTGTGCTTGTGCTATATTGTGCTTAAAAAAAACATTTTTTCTAGGGACAGAAAACTGTAGGTAGGGAGAGTGTCAGTTTCTTTCACTGTGAAAGTCCTTGTTTCCAGGGACCTGGAAGGACAGTGAGTGAATTCTCCTTGTGCTATATTGTGCTTAAAAAAAACATTTTTTCTAGGGACAGAAAACTGTAGGTAGGGAGAGTGTCAGTTTCTTTCACTGTGAAAGTCCTTGTTTCCAGGGACCTGGAAGGACAGTGAGTGAATTCTCCTTGTGCTATATTGTGCTTAAAAAAAAAAAATTTTCTAGGGACAGAAAACTGTAGGTAGGGAGAGTGTCAGTTTCTTTCACTGTGCAAGTCCTTGTTTCTAGGGACCTGGAAGGGCAGTGAGTGAATTCTCCTTGTGCTAAATTGTGCTTAAAAAAAAACATTTTTTCTAGGGACAGAAAACTGTAGGTAGGGAGAGTGTCAGTTTCTTTCACTGTGAAAGTCCTTGTTTCCAGGGACCTGGAAGGACAGTGAGTGAATTCTCCTTGTGCTAAATTGTGCTTAAAAAAAACATTTTTTCTAGGGACAGAAAACTGTAGGTAGGGAGAGTGTCAGTTTCTTTCACTGTGAAAGTCCTTGTTTCCAGGGACCTGGAAGGACAGTGAGTGAATTCTCCTTGTGCTATATTGTGCTTAAAAAAAAACATTTTTTCTAGGGACAGAAAACTGTAGGTAGGGAGAGTGTCAGTTTCTTTCACTGTGCAAGTCCTTGTTTCTAGGGACCTGGAAGGACAGTGAGTGAATTCTCCTTGTGCTAAATTGTGCTTAAAAAAACATTTTTTCTAGGGACAGAAAACTGTAGGTAGGGAGAGTGTCAGTTTCTTTCACTGTGAAAGTCCTTGTTTCCAGGGACCTGGAAGGACAGTGAGTGAATTCTCCTTGTGCTATATTGTGCTTAAAAAAAACATTTTTTCTAGGGACAGAAAACTGTAGGTAGGGAGAGTGTCAGTTTCTTTCACTGTGAAAGTCCTTGTTTCCAGGGACCTGGAAGGACAGTGAGTGAATTCTCCTTGTGCTATATTGTGCTTAAAAAAAACATTTTTTCTAGGGACAGAAAACTGTAGGTAGGGAGAGTGTCAGTTTCTTTCACTGTGAAAGTCCTTGTTTCCAGGGACCTGGAAGGACAGTGAGTGAATTCTCCTTGTGCTATATTGTGCTTAAAAAAAACATTTTTTCTAGGGACAGAAAACTGTAGGTAGGGAGAGTGTCAGTTTCTTTCACTGTGCAAGTCCTTGTTTCTAGGGACCTGGAAGGACAGTGAGTGAATTCTCCTTGTGCTAAATTGTGCTTAAAAAAAACATTTTTTCTAGGGACAGAAAACTGTAGGTAGTGTGACAGCAGGAAGGTAAAGTCACCTGGTTGCATCCAGGGGGGTAGATATATTTCGCCCAGATTCAGGCTTTACGCCGATTTATACAACTAGGTGGAGAGTTGTATAAGGCTAGTGGGCTCATGGATGACTCATACCTCTAGGGAGAGTGCTGGGCGTCGTGCAGACAGGGAGTTGATGAGACCAGCTGAAGCTTGTCAGCTCATTTAGGCCTCTATAAGAACTCCCAGCTTCATTAGGTGTTTGCTCATGCCTGGAACCAGACCTGTGTGGACTGTCTAGGGAGAGTGAACCCCTGTGCGGTGAGGCAAAGCCTGTGTGGCTATTTGTTTGGACATTGACTAAACCAGGGACTTAGGGACTAGGACAGCACCAGGCTGATCCCAGTTGTTAGTTAGGAAACCTGCATGTTTAGTCAGAGGTCAAGTTGACCAGGATTTATTTTGTTTATGTTTCTTTTTGGCTTTGCTGTGTTTTTGTCACTGTACATAGAGAAATAAACCGCACCTTTTGATTTTGAAAACCACAACCTCCGTCTGCTGGCCCTGTTTTTTGTGTGGGGAGCCCAACCAGGGGGTCACCCACACCCGCTACCGAGTTAACCCCCCCACAGTTGGTGGAGAACCAGTGGCAGTTTTTTTAAGCCAGCATGGAGGAGATACTGAAACAGCTGGCTCTAGCAAATGCCAATCAACAGCAGACAAATGCAGGTTTGCAAAGGAGCCTTGCAGCCCAGCAGCAAGCTCACCAACAGAGTCTGGAAGCTCAGCAACAAGCCCAGCAGCAATCTGAGGCCCGCTTCTTAGACCTGTTACAGAAGCAAGAGCAGAGACTACAACAAATGGAAGCAGTAGTGCAGCAACGTCCGCAGACCAGTGAGGAAAGCCGTCCCACTAATACCGCGTCCTTTGGGGTGAGTCGTTTATTGACAAAAATTACTGGAGAGGATGATCCAGAGGTATTTTTGACCACATTTGAAAGGACTGCTGAAAGAGAAAAGTGGCCTGAGGAGCAGTGGGCTGGACTGGTGGCTCCTCTGTTAACTGGTGAATCGCAGAAGGCTTACTATGACCTAGAGCCTGACCAAGCAAAAGACTATGTGATGCTAAAAGCTGAAATATTGGCAAGGCTGGGTGTCACCCTGGCTGTCCGGGCTCAGCGTGTGCATAACTGGACTTTCCAGCTTGGAAAACCCCCCAGGTCTCAAATGTATGATCTCATTCACCTGAGCAGGAAGTGGCTACAGCCAGAGACTTTGTCCGCACCAGAGATTGTGGAACGTGTTGTAATGGATCGGTTTTTGAGAGCTCTTCCTACTACCATCCAAAAGTGGGTAAGCCATGGAGACCCAGAGACGGCCGGTGGTCTTGTGGATCGTGTAGAGAAATACTTGGCTACAGAGAACCTGACGGCCTCTTCCAGAGACACTCGGACTTTCCACCCTAAGACCAGACCATCCCCAGGGGCGGATAAGAGGATTCCAAGGGGTGAGGGTGGAGAGAGTGAGAGGGTAGGAGCTCTACCCAAAGTTTGGCGAGAACAGCCTGGGAAGTCAGGGGCTCAAGAGGCGGCAAGAAGGATTGTTTGCTACCGCTGCCGGCAAGCGGGACATATTGCAGCCAATTGCCCGGTTGTGGAGGAACCCATGCAGTGTGACTTTCTGACGGGCAGACGTCAGTCGCTGTGTGCGACAGTCGCATGCACTGCCATTCGGGGAACTGAGAAACATTTATGCAAAATGTGTATTAATGGTAGAAATGTTGTGGTATTGCTGGATTCAGGTAGCCTTGTGACCCTGATAAAGGCTGAATTAGTTAAAACAGAGGTCTCTGGGAATAGCAAGGTAGCTGTTATTTGTGTGCATGGGGACACCCGAGAGTATCCAGTGACTACAGTGTGTTTCGAGACCCCCAAAGGTACCCTCTCTCATCCAGTGGGGTTAGTATCTCAATTACCGCATGATGCCATTGTGGGAAGGAATTTTCTGAAGTTCTGGGAACTGTGGGATGATCCTGAGCCCCCCACTGGTGCCCCTATGTACCAGGAATGTGATAGCCAGAACTCCTCTGAGAGTGGTGAGGACTCTCCAGAATTTCCCTTGTCAGTATTGGCAGGGGAGACTCAAGAAACTGGAAAGGAGCCCACCTCCTCAGACGAAAACCTACCGTCTGTGGAGTTTTCTGATCTGGAGGTTCACAGGGAAAATTTTGCCACAGAACAGTTAAAAGACCCCGCCCTAATAAAGGCACGGGAAAACGTAGTGGAAATAGATGGCGAGTTAGTGAACCCAGATAATACCTGCACTTACCCATACTTCAGCGTAAAGAAGGACCTACTGTATCGGGTGGCAAAAAGGGCAGAAGAAACCGTTGAGCAGCTTGTGGTGCCCAAACCTTACAGGAAGTTGGTGTTGGAGTTGGCCCATGGGCACATTCTTGGAGGTCATCTGGGGACAGAGAAAACCCGAGAGAGGGTATTACAGAGATTCTATTGGCCTGGGGTGATGAAGGACATAGAAAATTATTGTTCCTCCTGCCCTGTGTGTCAGAGGTCGGCCCCGATGCCACATTTCCGTAGCCCGCTGGTCCCTCTACCCATCATTGAGGTCCCGTTTGAGAGAATCGCAATGGATTTGGTAGGTCCTATAATCAAGTCCGCTAGGGGGCACCAGTACATATTGGTTATAATGGACTATGCCACCCGTTATCCAGAAGCGATCCCTCTCAGAAATACCTCGGCCAAAACCATAGCCAAAGAGCTATCTCTTGTTTTTAGCCGGGTGGGTATTTGTAAAGAACTGCTTACGGACCAAGGTACACCCTTTATGTCCCGGGTTATGAAAGAGCTGTGTAAATTGTTCAAAGTGACGCAATTGCGTACATCTGTGTATCACCCCCAAACCGATGGGCTGGTTGAAAGATTCAACAAAACCCTAAAACAAATGTTGAAGAAAGTGGTGGATAGAGATGGAAAGGATTGGGACTGTCTACTTCCTTATTTGATGTTTGCTATTAGGGAGGTGCCCCAATCCTCTACGGGATTCTCCCCCTTTGAGTTACTGTATGGGAGACACCCAAGAGGGCTGTTGGATATTGCCAAGGAAACTTGGGAAAGTGAGAGTTCTCCCCACAGGAGTGTGATTGAGCATGTCGCCCTGATGCAAGATCGAATTGCACAGGTAATGCCCATCGTGAAGGAACATTTGGCCCAAGCGCAGTTGGCACAGCAGAGAGTGTACAACCGTGGAGCCAAGACCCGTACCTTTTCCCCGGGGGATAGGATATTGGTACTTGTCCCTACGGTTGAAAGTAAATTCCTTGCCAAATGGCAAGGCCCCTACGAGATAATGGAAAAAGTGAGCGAAGTGAATTACAAGGTCAGACAACCAGGAAGGCGAAAGCCCGAACAGATATATCACGTTAATCTGTTGAAAGCCTGGAGGGATAGAGAGTCCCTAGTCGCAGAAACTTGGTCACCAGCTCCAACTGGTTGCGTGATTCCGGAGGTTGGAATAGCAGCCACCTTGTCACAACCCCAACAACAGGAGGTTAAGGAGTTTGTGCTTCGCAACAAGGAGGTGTTCTCTGAGCTGCCGGGACAAACATCTGGGGTAGAGCATGATATTATTACCCCGCCCGGTGAAAGGGTGAAGTTAAAACCCTATCGGATCCCAGAGGCCCGACGGGAGGCAATACGGGAGGAAGTACAGAAAATGCTGAACTTAGGGGTGATAGAGGAGTCCCAAAGTGATTGGTCTAGTCCCATTGTGTTGGTGCCTAAACCGGATGGGAGCTGGCGATTTTGTAACGATTTTCGTCAGTTGAACAAAGTTACAAAATTTGACACCTACCCCATGCCACGTATAGATGAGTTGATCGACCGGCTGGGAACAGCCCGATACATGACGACTCTTGACCTCACAAAAGGGTATTGGCAAATTCCCCTGGCCAAGTCGGCCAAAGAGAAAACCGCATTTGTAACCCCAGACGGGGCGTTCCAATATAAGAGAATGCCGTTCGGGTTACAGAATGCGCCGGCCACATTCCAGCGGAAAATGGACCAGATACTGAGGCCCCATCGGAAGTATGCTGCGGCTTACCTGGATGACGTAATTGTCCATAGCACAGATTGGGCCTCACATCTGCCAAAAGTGCAAGCAGTCCTAGACTCTATCCGGGAAGCGGGGTTTACGGCTAACCCCAAGAAGTGTACCATTGGGCAGGAGGAGGCCAAATATCTTGGGTACACCATTGGGAGGGGAGTAATAAAACCCCAACTCAACAAAGTCGAGGCCATCCAGAGTTGGCCACGTCCCAACAGCAAGAAGCAGGTACGAGCCTTTCTGGGAATCGCTGGGTATTATCGGCGATTCATTCCCCACTTTGCTTCTAAGGCTGTGCCCCTAACCAACCTGACGAAGGGGAAAGGGTCGGTCATGATTAAATGGACCCCCGAGGCTGAGGCAGCATTCCAATTCTTGAAACAAGCCTTATGTAGCCAGCCAGTGTTGTACTCACCCGACTTCTCTAAAGACTTTGTCGTACAAAGTGATGCGTCAGATGTGGGGTTAGGAGCAGTATTGTCCCAGGTCTGGAACGGGGAAGAGCACCCAGTCATTTACCTCAGCAGGAAGTTGAAGTCCCATGAGGTAAATTACGCCACGGTTGAAAAGGAGTGTTTAGCGGTGAAGTGGGCTCTAGATTCCCTTCGGTACTATCTGCTAGGTAGGCACTTTGACATGGTTACGGATCACGCTCCGTTAAAGTGGATGGCTCAAAACAAGGAGACAAATAGAAGAGTGAATAGGTGGTTCCTGGCCCTCCAGGAATTCAACTTCACAGTAAAGCATCGCCCTGGCGTTCAAATGGGGAATGTGGATGCTTTGTCTCGAGTACATGAATGCCTGATTGCTGGTGTTCCAACCCCGAGGTTAAAACAAGAGGGGGGGGGTATGTGACAGCAGGAAGGTAAAGTCACCTGGTTGCATCCAGGGGGGTAGATATATTTCGCCCAGATTCAGGCTTTACGCCGATTTATACAACTAGGTGGAGAGTTGTATAAGGCTAGTGGGCTCATGGATGACTCATACCTCTAGGGAGAGTGCTGGGCGTTGTGCAGACAGGGAGTTGATGAGACCAGCTGAAGCTTGTCAGCTCATTTAGGCCTCTATAAGAACTCCCAGCTTCATTAGGTGTTTGCTCATGCCTGGAACCAGACCTGTGTGGACTGTCTAGGGAGAGTGAACCCCTGTGCGGTGAGGCAAAGCCTGTGTGGCTATTTGTTTGGACATTGACTAAACCAGGGACTTAGGGACTAGGACAGCACCAGGCTGATCCCAGTTGTTAGTTAGGAAACCTGCATGTTTAGTCAGAGGTCAAGTTGACCAGGATTTATTTTGTTTATGTTTCTTTTTGGCTTTGCTGTGTTTTTGTCACTGTACATAGAGAAATAAACTGCACCTTTTGATTTTGAAAACCACAACCTCCGTCTGCTGGCCCTGTTTTTTGTGTGGGGAGCCCAACCAGGGGGTCACCCACACCCGCTACCGAGTTAACCCCCCCACAGTAGGGAGAGTGTCAGTTTCTTTCACTGTGAAAGTCCTTGTTTCCAGGGACCTGGAAGGACAGTGAGTGAATTCTCCTTGTGCTATATTGTGCTTAAAAAAAACATTTTTTCTAGGGACAGAAAACTGTAGGTAGGGAGAGTGTCAGTTTCTTTCACTGTGAAAGTCCTTGTTTCCAGGGACCTGGAAGGACAGTGAGTGAATTCTCCTTGTGCTATATTGTGCTTAAAAAAAACATTTTTTCTAGGGACAGAAAACTGTAGGTAGGGAGAGTGTCAGTTTCTTTCACTGTGAAAGTCCTTGTTTCCAGGGACCTGGAAGGACAGTGAGTGAATTCTCCTTGTGCTATATTGTGCTTAAAAAAAACATTTTTTCTAGGGACAGAAAACTGTAGGTAGGGAGAGTGTCAGTTTCTTTCACTGTGAAAGTCCTTGTTTCCAGGGACCTGGAAGGACAGTGAGTGAATTCTTCTTGTGCTATATTGTGCTTAAAAAAAACATTTTTTCTAGGGACAGAAAACTGTAGGTAGGGAGAGTGTCAGTTTCTTTCACTGTGCAAGTCCTTGTTTCTAGGGACCTGGAAGGACAGTGAGTGAATTCTCCTTGTGCTAAATTGTGCTTAAAAAAAACATTTTTTCTAGGGACAGAAAACTGTAGGTAGGGAGAGTGTCAGTTTCTTTCACTGTGCAAGTCCTTGTTTCCAGGGACCTGGAAGGACAGTGAGTGAATTCTCCTTGTGCTATATTGTGCTTAAAAAAAAACATTTTTTCTAGGGACAGAAAACTGTAGGTAGGGAGAGTGTCAGTTTCTTTCACTGTGAAAGTCCTTGTTTCCAGGGACCTGGAAGGACAGTGAGTGAATTCTCCTTGTGCTATATTGTGCTTAAAAAAAACATTTTTTCTAGGGACAGAAAACTGTAGGTAGGGAGAGTGTCAGTTTCTTTCACTGTGCAAGTCCTTGTTTCCAGGGACCTGGAAGGACAGTGAGTGAATTCTCCTTGTGCTAAATTGTGCTTAAAAAAAACATTTTTTCTAGGGACAGAAAACTGTAGGTAGGGAGAGTGTCAGTTTCTTTCACTGTGAAAGTCCTTGTTTCCAGGGACCTGGAAGGACAGTGAGTGAATTCTCCTTGTGCTATATTGTGCTTAAAAAAAACATTTTTTCTAGGGACAGAAAACTGTAGGTAGGGAGAGTGTCAGTTTCTTTCACTGTGAAAGTCCTTGTTTCCAGGGACCTGGAAGGACAGTGAGTGAATTCTCCTTGTGCTATATTGTGCTTAAAAAAAACATTTTTTCTAGGGACAGAAAACTGTAGGTAGGGAGAGTGTCAGTTTCTTTCACTGTGAAAGTCCTTGTTTCCAGGGACCTGGAAGGACAGTGAGTGAATTCTCCTTGTGCTATATTGTGCTTAAAAAAAACATTTTTTCTAGGGACAGAAAACTGTAGGTAGGGAGAGTGTCAGTTTCTTTCACTGTGCAAGTCCTTGTTTCTAGGGACCTGGAAGGACAGTGAGTGAATTCTCCTTGTGCTAAATTGTGCTTAAAAAAAACATTTTTTCTAGGGACAGAAAACTGTAGGTAGGGAGAGTGTCAGTTTCTTTCACTGTGAAAGTCCTTGTTTCCAGGGACCTGGAAGGACAGTGAGTGAATTCTCCTTGTGCTAAATTGTGCTTAAAAAAAACATTTTTTCTAGGGACAGAAAACTGTAGGTAGGGAGAGTGTCAGTTTCTTTCACTGTGAAAGTCCTTGTTTCCAGGGACCTGGAAGGACAGTGAGTGAATTCTCCTTGTGCTATATTGTGCTTAAAAAAAACATTTTTTCTAGGGACAGAAAACTGTAGGTAGGGAGAGTGTCAGTTTCTTTCACTGTGAAAGTCCTTGTTTCCAGGGACCTGGAAGGACAGTGAGTGAATTCTCCTTGTGCTATATTGTGCTTAAAAAAATCATTTTTTCTAGGGACAGAAAACTGTAGGTAGGGAGAGTGTCAGTTTCTTTCACTGTGCAAGTCCTTGTTTCAAGGGACAGAGAAGGACACCTGAAGGTAGCCCTTATTGCTTTTTTCCCATCTCCCTGCAGGCCATCTATTAGAATGTCTGGAAGGCAAACAAGGAGAGGCAGACAGTCAGGAGGCAATAAAAGAGGGCAAGCAGGCTCTGTGTCTGGGGGCAACAGTGCTGGTCGTGGACGCGGTGCATTGTCATCAGCACATGGCCATGGGACACGCTTGTCCTTCTTTTCGGCAGCTGGACATGTTGAGCCACATCATGCCGAAGACTTGGTAGAGTGGATGACCAAGCCCTCCTCCTCCTCCTCATCCTCTCTCACCCAGGCTCAGGGTACTGGAAAAGCAGCTGCCAAAGCGTCCTCTTCCCTGGTATCAATGTCAGACTCATCATCAGTCACTCCTTCCCTAGACCCACCATGTCCTCCTCCTGAGGAGTCCCCCGAACTGTTTCAGCACAGTGTTGGGTACATGCTCCAGGAGGATGCCCAGCGTTTCGAAGGGTCTGATGATGAAACCCAGCTAGAGGAAGGCAGTAGCGTGAGAGCAGACAGAGGGGATGCTCAAGAAGGACACCAATCTGGCAGTCATGTTCCAGCAGCTGCAGCATACTGCCAGATTGGCTCCAGTGATGAGGAGGGAGGTGATGATGAGGTCACTGACTCCACGTGGGTGCCTAATAGGAGAGAGGAGGAGGAGGAGGATGAGGAGGAGGCACATCTCCAACGAGGCAGGATGCCCTTTGGTGGCCAGCGTAAGGGCAGTACACCGACGGAATCACACCGCAGAGCTCCGCCTGTGCAGGGCGCTGCCTCTGCCCGTCATTCAAAAAGTTCTTTGGTGTGGGCCTTTTTTGAGGCTAGTGCATCAGATCGCACAGCTGCTGTTTGCAACATATGTCTCAAGCGTATATCGCGTGGCCAAAACATCAGCCGCTTGGGTACCACATGCCTGACCAGACATATGTTGACCTGCCATGCAGCTCGTTGGCAAGCCTACCTCAAAGACCCACACCAAAGAACAAAGCGGACCTCTCCTTGCACCGCATCAGCTGGGATCTCCAACCCCACTATAACTTCAGTCCTCTCTGAAACATGCACTGAGAGGAATGAAGGTGTAGAATTAGGTGTGTCACAGCCAAGTACTTGCGGCCACTCTGCTAGCAGTACACCGACGTCCGATTCTAGCAGGCAAATTTCCCTGCCCCAGCTGCTGGACCGTCGAAAGAAGTTCACTCCCAGCCATCCACATGCCCAGCGGTTGAATGCTAGCTTGGCTAAATTGCTAGCGCTTCAACTGCTGCCTTTTCAGTTGGTAGACTCGGCCCCCTTCCGTGAGTTTGTGCAATGTGCGGATCCTCAGTGGCAGGTTCCCAAACGCCACTTTTTCTCACGGAAGGCTATTCCGGCTCTCTACCGGCATGTGGAAGGCAATGTCTTGGCCTCGCTGGACAGGGCGGTCAGCGGTAAGGTGCATATTACCGCTGACTCATGGTCCAGCAGGCATGGACAGGGACGTTACCTTTCTTTCACGGCCCATTGGGTCACTCTTTTGGCAGCTGGGAAGGATGCAGGACAAGGTGCAGTAGTGTTGGAGGTTGTCCCACCGCCACGCCTCCAAAATGCTACTACTGGTTGTGACACACCTCTCTCCTCCACCCCCTCCTCTTCTTCCTCCATGGCCTCTTCCTGTGGTTTGTCCTATGAACCAGCGGTGCTCCGTAGCCGTTCACGGGGCTACGCAAGTACGCAGGCAAAAAGATGCCATGCCGTGCTTGCGCTGGTGTGTTTGGGGGACAGAAGCCACACTGGGGCAGAGGTCCTGTCTGCTCTGCAGGGCCAGGCCGAGAGGTGGTTGACGCCACGCCAGCTTAAGCCAGGAATGGTGGTTTGCGACAATGACACCAACCTCCTCTCCGCCCTCCGACAGGGACAACTGACCCATGTGCCCTGTGTGGCTCACGTCCTTAACCTGGTGGTGCAGCGGTTCTTGGGCAGGTACCCGGGCT
This sequence comes from Rana muscosa, assembly GCA_029206835.1. Taxonomy (NCBI): domain Eukaryota; kingdom Metazoa; phylum Chordata; class Amphibia; order Anura; family Ranidae; genus Rana; species Rana muscosa. Next base: position 7,166,623 of record CM055125.1, read on the forward strand.
TACAGGATGTCCTGAGGCAGGCCAGGAAAGTCTGTGTGCATTTCCGCAGATCTTATAATGCCAGTGCTCGCCTGGCTGAGCTGCAAAAGGAGTTGAACCTGCCCAAGAACCGCCTTATATGTGACATGCCCACCAGGTGGAACTCAACGTTGGCCATGCTGCAGCGGCTGCACACGCAGCAGAGGGCCATCAATGAGTACCTGTGCGACTACGGCACCAGGACAGGGTCAGGGGAGCTTGGTTTTTTTTCTCCACGCCAGTGGGGCATGATCAGGGATGCATGCACTGTCCTGGCACCATTTGAGGAGGCCACGAGGATGGTGAGCAGTGACAGTGCATGCATCAGTGACACTGTACCTCTTGTCCACCTGTTGGAGCACACGCTGCGTGGAATAATGGACAGGGCACTTGAGGCAGAACAGAGGCAGGAAGAGGAGGACTTCCTTGCCTCTCAAGGCCCCCTTTACCCAGACAGTGTTCCTTCTGTCCCACCCATCGCACAGGAAGAGGAGGAGGAGGAGGAGGAGGAGGATTGTGTCAGCATGGAGGTGGAGGCTGGCACTCAGCATCATCAGCAGCAGTCTTTTAGGGATGATTTACAGTCCCAAGAAACCAGTGGACTTGTACGTGGCTGGGAGGAGGTGGCTGCGGATCATGTCGTCCTTAGTGACCCAGAGGACTCCGGAGCGAATGCCTCAGCAAACCTACGCTGCATGGCCTCCCTGATCCTGCAAAGTCTGCGGAAGGATCCTCGTATTCTTCGGATCAAGGAGAGGGACCATTACTGGCTGGCCACTCTCCTTGATCCACGGTACAAGGGTAAGGTTGCGGACCTTATGTTACCGTCGCAGAGGGAGCAGAGGATGAGACAACTCCGGGAGGCCTTGCAGAAAGGTCTGTGCAACGCGTTCCCAGAGACTGGGAGGTTACAAACTCCTGGTCCTGGACAACGAGTTGCTGAGGCTTCGGCCAGTCAAAGCAGGAGCGGTGGGGAAGGTGGCCGTCTGACCGATGCGTTCAGACAATTCTTTAGTCCGCAGCCCCAAAGTATGATCGGTTCCAGCAACCATCGCCAGCGTCTGATAAACATGGTGCAGGAATATCTAGGGGCAAGGTCAGACTTGGACACCTTCCCCACCGAAAATCCTCTGGCTTACTGGGTCTTGAGGATGGATCACTGGCCAGAGCTTGCACAGTATGCAATTGAGCTACTGGCCTGTCCTGCATCCAGCGTTCTTTCGGAACGCACATTCAGTGCTGCTGGAGGATTTGTCACGGATCACAGGGTGCGCCTGTCCACCGACTCGGTTGATCGACTGACTTTCATCAAGATGAACCAGTCTTGGATCACCACCAGCTACCACACACCTGATGCTGATATAACAGACTAATTGATTTTAACATGTCACATCCCTTCAAGACTGATGCTGATGCTGAGTGCCTGTGCTGTTATGTTGACTGGCTATCCTCCTCCTCCGAGTCCTCAATGATACGATTGATGATGATAGCTTGGAAGATCATTTTTGTTTATGGGTGCCGCCACCAGTGGCTAAGGCCCAATTTTTCAGCCCCTGTTTTACAGGGGCGTGTAATTACAATTTTTTTAGCAATAATTTGCCATAGGGCTCATTGCTGTGCTCCAAGTACAGTATCTGTGAGGGGTTGGAGTGTTGTGGCACCAGTGCCTAAGGCCCAATTTTTCAGCCCCTGTTTAACAGGGGCGTGTCATTACAATTTTTGAAGCAATACTTTGCAACAGGGCTCATTGCTGTGCTCCAAGTACAGTATCTGTGAGGGGTTGTAGTGTTGTGCCACCAGTGCCTAAGGCCCAATTTTTCAGCCCCTGTTCAACAGGGGCATGCAATTACAATTCTTGATCTAATAATTCACAGCAGGGTCCATTGCTGCACCCACCAAGAGTAACTCTGAGGGCTTACAGTGTTGTGGCAACGCCACCACCACCACCACCACGAAAGGCCCAATTTTTCAGCCCCTGTTCAAAAGGGGCATGTAATTACAATTCTTGATCTAATAATTCACAGCAGGGCCCATTGCTGCACCCACCAAGAGTAACTGTCAGGGCTTACAGTGTTGTGGCACCAGCACCACCATCAAAGCCCCAATTTTTACTACCACTGTTCAACAATTATATGTAATTAAAATTCCTGATATAATAGTTGACAGCAGGGCGTTCCAGCACCAACCAAGAGTAACTGTGAGTGCTTACAGTGTTGTGCCAACACCAACAACTAAGGGGCCTATTTCTGCAGAGTATATACGGCAGGTCCCTACTTTCAAACATCCAACTTACAAACGACTCCTACTTGCAAACGAAAGAAGACAACAGGAAGTGAGAGGAAATCTACCCCTAGAAAGGAAAATTCTCTCCTGTAAGAATAAATATGGGAGAAAGGTGTCTCATCTGTACTGATGCTTTATCAGCAATCCTTGTTTCAAGAAAAACACCACATTTCAAAAACAGTTGTCATTGGGACGGAAAGTGAGGTGAAATGTTCTGAACAGGGGCACAGACAGCAAAACAAATGTTACAGGGGTGATAACCCTTACCTATGTTTCCCAAAAAGTTTAAAAATAGATTTTTGGGCTGGAGCTACACTTCAACAATGTACCTGTTCAAAATTACAAACACATTCTACATAAGAACAAACCTACAGTCCCTGTCTTGTATGCACCGCCTGTATACGGCTGTTCAGAGTATATAGGGCCTTTTTTATTTTATGTGCGGGGTTCCCCTTAATATCCATACAAGACCCAAAGGGGCTGGTAATGGGCTGGGGTAGGGGGGGGTGTTGATGGGGTAGCTATGCCATTTTTCCTAAAGATTTTCATCCATATTACCGGGACCAGACATTGCATTAAAGCCGCAAGCAGTTTTAAATGACTTTTTTCCCTTTAGAAATGTTATTTTGTGCAGGGACAGTTCTAAACACGGGAAACACGTGGCACTTCACAGGCATACTTTAGACACCCCCCAGGTACGATATTTAAAGGAATATTTGACTTTTTTTTTTCACTTTATGCATCATTAAAATGACTGCTCCCGAAAAACGACCGTTTTTAAAACTTCTTTTTGCATTGATACATGTCCCCTGGTGCAGAACCCGGGTTCCCAAACCCTTTTTAGGACAATAACATGCATAATAGTTGTTATAATTAGCACTTTAGAATTCGAACGTTCGCATCCATTGTATTTAATAGGGTTCTAATGTTCGTACAAACTTTCGGTCCGTTCGCGGGTTCTGGTGCGAACCGAACCCGGGGGTGTTCGGCTCATCACTAGTAGCGTGCGCTTTAACTCCTTGGCCAGATGCAATGGTCAATAGGACAGGAAGTGAGGGGAGGTCTCACAAAGGGCAGCCCAGACAGCAATGAACCCTGAACCTGTAAGTATGTAAAAAACAAAACTAAAAATTTTACATGGTACAGCTTAAGGATCAGTGATATGTTTAGCAGTCATAAGTAGACATCCAAGTAAACTGAAGTAAGTAAGAGGGTGACTGTTACACCATATAAGGCCTCGTACACACGACCGAGTTTCTCGGCAAGAACCAGCAAGAAACTTGCTGGCAGAGATGTCTTGCCGAGAAACTCGTTCGTGTGTATGGTTTCTCGTCAAGAAAACCGACAAGTAATCTCGACGAGAAAATAGAGAACCTGCTCTCTATTTTCTCGTCGAGATTCTCGTCGGCATGTTTCTCGACGAGAAAAGTGAGTGTGTGTACACTTACCTGTCCTCCCGGAAGCCCGCGCATGTTCGAAATGAATTCGACGCATGCGCGGTAGCTTCCTAGGCATAGGTAGGGTATACCAAGATGGCGGCGACGGCATCGAATGTGACGAGCGCATGCTCGTCGTAGTCGATGACGTCACCGCGTACGCTCCATTCAAAGAACCGCGGGTTCTTTGAATCGAGCGTGTGTACACTCGGCCGGGACAAGTTTCTTGTCCAAGAATCTCGTCGAAAAAAACGACATGTTTTTTTCAACGAGAATCTCGGCCGTGTGTACGAGGCTTTACTGTTTCCAATGATCAAGGATCCAGGTTTTGTGCCTTATATACCAGGCTATGTGTCTCTGTTGTTTTGGCCTTGGACATGTTCCTTACCAAATAGCAGATCTATCACAAATCTAGATATGTGAATCTAACCACTTACAGTTTTTAATAAAACTATGGGTCACAGAAATTCAGATTCAGTTCTGTGATAATTTTGGAGGTTCTACTGTTTTGGAATTTATTAACTACCCTGTGGAGTATTCATCTATCCTTGCAGGTACGGCAGACTGGATTTGTGCCAATTATTCCCGTCTTTTGCTGACACAGAGAACAAGAATTTGGATATATAACTCTCGTACCCTCCCATTGCATTTGTGTGTAGATAAAAGGAAACAGTAATTGCAATCCCTATTTAGCTACGGTAATTGTACACTGAGGTTCAGTGCCTACAAAGCAGTCCAAGTTTTCCAGAACCATTCAAATAAATTGTACCTTCTTTCCTAATGAAATGCAAGCAATGAAATGCACATGTACAAAGAGAAGTGACATGTGAGCAAAAAACATACACTGGGCTACTCATAAAATACATTCTGCTTTTTGTGGACTTGAAGGAGAATCACCACATTTTAAAAATCCTAATTGAATCTCCCAAGGGACCAAATGTATTTAGCACTTGGTCCTCTTCTAATTTGTTGTGTGGTTGCTGAGCAGCGTGGTCGGACAGCTCACCTACCCACTGCTGTCTGACCATGGTACTTACAAGGAGATGAAGACTTAATTAGGTTTGATTATCAATGCTCATCTCTGGCAAGAAGAGCATGCTAGAGACAGGCACCATCATTGAGCATACCAGGGGAAGGGGTCAGCAGGATCAAACACACAGGCAACAAAGAATCACCCTTTAGTAAACAGCAGTACACATTTCTTGTCCCTCTCCTTTCATGAATTTTCAACCTTATCTTCACTGTTCTATAGTCTCTCCTCTCCACTTAATTTATTTTCTGCTCATCTTGTCAAATTAAAACCCCTTATTTTGGCAGGTTCATTTAAGCCTAGGAAACCTGCAATGTAACAAAATGGAATCTGAAGTGCCACACTAAGAGGTTTTTATTTGAGTAAAAGTCAGGGGGACAATCCAAAAAAGTAGCCTACTTTAGCTTTCACCTTTTGGTGGACACATTGGCTTATCTTACTGGTATTGCTGTAGGGCAGGGATATGCAATTAGCGGACCTCCAGCTGTTGCCAAACTACAAGTCCCATGAGGCATAGCGAGACTCTGACAGCATTAAGCATGACACCCAGAGGCAGAGGCATGATGGGACTTGTAGTTTGGCAACAGCTGGAGGTCCGCTAATTGCATATCCCTGCTGTAGGGTTATCTTAATGTATTAGAGAGGTATGGACTCCAGAGAGAGAGAGATATAATTTTGCCCCATTCAAATCTTTAGTAAGACCTCATCTGGAATATGCAGTTCAGTTTTGGGCTCCAGGTCTCAAAAAGGATATAGGGGAACTGGAGAAAGTGCAGAGAAGGGCAACCAAACTGATAAGAGGCATGGAGGAGCTTAACTATGAGGAAAGATTAGAGGAACTGAATTTATTCACTCTTGAGAGGAGATAAGGGGGGAAATGATCAACATGTACAAATATATAAGGGGTCCATATAGTGAACTTGGTGTTGAGTTATTCACTTTACGGTCAACACAAAGGACAAGTGGGCACTCTTTACATCTAGAGGAAAAGAGATTTCATCTCCAAATACGGAAAGGTTTCTTCACAGTAAGAGCTGTGAAAATGTGGAATAGACTTCCTCCTCCAGAGGTGATTCTGGCCAGCTTAGTAGATTGTTTTAAGAAAGGCCTGGATTCTTTCCTAAATGCACACAATATAACTGGGTACTAATATTTATAGGCAAAGTTGATCCAGGGAAAATCCGATTGCCTCTCGGGGGATCAGGAAGGAATTATTTCCCCTGCTGTAGCAAATTGGATCATGCGCTGCTGGGGTTTTTTGCCTTCCTCTGGATCTACTGTGGGTATAGAATTGGGTATTTGATATTATTTATTTATTTATTATTTTTTTATGGTTGAACTAGATGGACTTTTTTCAACCTGGCTAACTATGTAACTATGTATTGATGTTGATGAAAATTATCTGGTTCCCGAACAGACAGCTTCTACATCCCCAGAGGATCTCCACATTCTACTTGGCATGTAAATAAAAATGTAAGTGGTAAACCACTGCTAAGAGGTCCAGATATAACTTTTCCAATAAAAGTCAGGGGGACAATCCACAAAGTAGCCTATTTATGCTTTTACTTTTACTTGGCAAATGTATGGATTACCCCCTAACCTTTACTGGAAACATTTAATCTGGACCTCTTAGCAGTGGTGTGCCACTTCAATTCTCATTTTTCTTATAATACATTACAAGCCAAGGAAATCATGGAGATTCTCTGGGGTGTAGAAGCTGTCTGCCCGGGAACCAGATCATTTACATCAACATCAATACATTAATATAACCTTACTTCAATACCGGTGAGATAACCCTACAGATCCAGTACTATTTTTCCAAATTTTTCAACTAGAAATCCTGCAAGTGCAAGTTGCAGAAATTTCATATATAGGAGGGTTGGAAACCCAGACATTATTTGGACCCGCAATTATGCTTTTCAAAATGTCAAGGGAAACACCTTATTTTGAGTGGCGTTTCTTTTCCTGCTTGTTCCAGGCATTGTACAAGGGGTCAACATTCCACCCAAGCCAGTGGGGACAGTGTAGCATCAAATGGTCAGCCTGCTTAACCACTTCAATACAGGGCACTTATACACCCTTCCTGCCCAGACCATTTTTCAGCTTTCAGTGCTCCTGCACTTTGAATGCCAATTACTCAGTCATGCTACACTATACCCAAACAAAACCACTGAGTTTTTTAATATTTGTGACATAAGTGAAAAAAGAGCGAAAATTTAAAATAAAAAAAACACTTTTGATAAAATTTTGCAAATAAGTAATTTTTGTTCATAAATTTGTGCCAAAATTTATACTGCTACATATCTTTGATAAAAATAACCCAAATAAGTGTATATTATTTGGTCTGTGTAAAAGTTATAGAGTCTACAAGCTATGGTGCAAATCATTAAAAATTGATCACACCTGATGCACTGACAGCCCTGACAGCCTATCTCATTTCTTGAGGCCCTGAAATGTCAGGAAAGTACCAATTGCCCCCAAATGACCCCTTTTTGAAAAGTAGACAGTCCAAGGTATTTAGTAAGAGGCATAGTGAGTTTTTTTGAAGTTGTAATTTTTTCCCACAATTCTTGGGAAAATTAAGAATTTTTTTTTTCTTTTTACACAAAATTGTCACAATAACACGTTATTTCTCACACACAATATATGCATACAATTTCCTAACAACCTATTACACTTTTGAAGGTCCTGGAGCACCAGGACAATAGAATTACCCACAAAATCACCCCATTTTGGAAATCAAACAACCAAAGTATATTCTATGAGGCATAATGAGTCTTTTGAATGGATAATTTTTTTCCACAAGTCTTCGGAAAACATGAAAATAAAATAAAAACGTATTTTACACAAAGTTGTCACTTTATATGATATTTCTAACACACATCATGTACATTGCAAAAATTACACCCAAAAATACATTCTGCTACTCCTGAGTATGGTGATACCACATGTGTGAGGATTTTACACAGCCTGGCCATATAGAGAGGTCCAACATTGAAGTAGTACCTTCAGTACTACCAGTAGTACCTTCAGGCATTCTAGGAGCATAAATTACACATATATTTTCATTCCTTCCTATCACACTTTTGAAGGTCCTGGATCACCAGGAAAGTGGAACTACCCACAAAATGACCCTATTTTGAAAAGCAAACACCCCAAGGTATATTCTATAAGGCATGGGCTGTAGATAGGTAGTCGGGTACTCTGATGGGCCGCAGATAGGTACTCGGGTACTCTGATGGGCTGGAGACAGGTACTCAGGTAATCTGATGGGCTGCATATAGGTACTCAGTACTCTGATGGGCTGGAGACAGGTGCTCGGGAAATCTGATGGGCTGAATATAGGTACTCAGGTACTTTTATGGGCCGGTGACAGGTACTCGGGTACTCTGATGGTCTAGAGACAGGTACTAGGGTACTCTGATGGGCTGCAGATAGGTACTCGGGTACTCTTATCGGCTGGTGACAGGTACTTGGGTACTCTGATGTGCCGGTGACAGGTACTCGGGTACTCTGATGTGCTGGTGACAGGTACTAGGGTACTCTGATGGGCTGGTGACAGGTACTCAGGTACTCAGATGGGCTGGTGACAGGTACTCAGGTACTCAGATGGGCTGGTGACAGGTACTCAGATGGGCTGTGTCAGGTCCTCTTAATTGGGGGGGGGCAATCAGTGTGATGGGTGTGCACTGTAAGCGGTAACAAGCTGTTAACGCAATCTCCTCCTCGCACATGATCAGTGTGTGAGGAGGAGTACCCAGTACTGTGACATACTGAAGCAGAGCATGATCCCCTCCCTTCAGAGAGTGGGCCGCAGGGCAGTATTCCTATATGATAACGACCCCAAACACACCTCCAAGGCGACCACTGCCTTGCTAAAGAAGCTGAGGGTAAAGGTGATGAACTGGCCAAGCATGTCTGCAGACCTAAACCCTATTAAGTATCTGTGGGGCATCCTCAAACAGAAGGTGGAGGAGCGCAAGGTGAACTCCATGTCCAAGAGGTTTAAGGCAGTGCGTGAAAAAAGTGGTGGCCACACAAAATATTGACACTTTGGGTCCAATTTGGACATTTTCACTTCAGTGTTGTCACACGAAAAGATATAATAAAATATTTACAAAAATGCGAGGGGTGTACTTTTGTGAGATACTGTACATGCTGTGTTGTTGGACAAAAAAAGGCAAATTGACTATTGGAGCCACCATTCCATGCACTAGTGTATGAAAATAGTATGCACTCGCTCTGATCACAGGGGGCATATCTGTGTCTGATAACTGTGACACCCCCAGCACAGAGTTTTCTATGAATTTTACTTTATTGTTTTTTCATCTTTAATGAAAATAATAAGCACTTCTTGTGGTTGTGCTCCTACAGTGCCTGGAAAAAGTATTCATACCCCGGGACATTTTCCACGTTTTGTCAGGTTGCAACCAAAGCCGTAAATGTATTTTATTGTGATTTTATGTGATAGACCAACACAAAGTGGTACATAATTGTGAAGTGAAAGGAAAATGATAAATGGTTTTCAAAATATTTTGCGCAGCCCTCAGGGGTTTGTTAGAGAACCTTAGTGAAAAAACAGCATCATAAAGGCCAAGGAACACACCAAGGAACACACCAGAAGGGTCAGGGATAATGTTGTGGAGAAGTTTAAAGCAGGGTTAGGTTATGAAAATATTATCCCAAGCTTTGAACATCTCACAGAGCACTGTTCAATCATCATCTGAAAATGGAAAGAGTATGGCACAACTGCAAACCGACCAATCAGTGAGGAGGGCCTGGGCAACAGTGAGGAGGGCCTGGGCAGCAGGGGGCATCACATCTTGGACTGGGAGGGTGATTCTTTTCCTCCTCGACAGGTACCTCTCCCTAACACTATTCCTACTCACTTCCTAACCAGTGGAGGCTTTGTCCCGATCTCACTTCTACACTACAGGAACCCTGCATGATGCAGTAACTTATTATTTATAGAATCCTCAGTCAAGAACTTTGCCCAAATTGCACAGGACTTTGGTATCCAATAGGCTTGCCATCCTTTCCAAGATGGCTGCCTGGAGCCCATAGCAGGAAATAATTAGTCTTCATTGGGCTCCTGCCAGCCTAAAGAAATGGCACAGTGACACCTTCAGGTTGGAGGATATACTGCAGCCTCCACCTGTCTACATCTGTCTGCTGTCTCTTATACTGAAAGCTTAAAAGAGAAGTTTAGCATTTTTATTTACAAGAATCATACTTACCTAGGTGAATGCAGCATTGGTATGATGCTGCATCTGTCCCCCGCCAGCTCTAAGACTGAGAACCAAGCGATTTAACACCGCTGATCGCTCAGTTCTCAGAGCTTCCTGAACAGAGAGTCAGTTCCCAGTTCTCTGCTCTGCCCCACCCCCACTGGGCTTTTGAGGGGGTGGGAGCGGCTCGCTGAGAGGCTAAGCCAGGTGCCGATCCAGGATTGTGGGTGGATCCCGACCATATTGCGATCTTGCCCCAGTCTGGACTGGCCTTGTGACGTCACCCAACAGCGGGCTTCAGCCCGCTGTCTGCTGAAAACGAACTGCACTCATGTGATCTACAGAAGTACAGCCAAACCAGCTTTGGCTGTACTTCTTCTTTAAAGAGGAGCTTCACTCCCCTGTGATTTGGCCCTGACCCCTCCTGTGTTTAAAAATTTGGGGCATGCACAGAAGGGCTCTGCCCAGCCTTCGCAAACCTGACAGAGACCTGCCGCATATCTGCGTGCATGCAGGGGGTTTTCCACACATGCCCAGGCACCCTGGAACTTTATACCTTTGTTGTCTTTATGCATGATCAGGAAAACCTCCTACAGGCACAGACATGTCACGGCTCTCTGGTGGTTCCCAAAGCCCTGCAGAAATATCTACACATGCATGTAATCAGGCGGCACACAAGCATCGTCAGTGTCTGGGGAGCGCAACATCAATCCTGAGCAAGATAGACAGAAGTACTGCGTTACATCCAAAAACACACTTTACAATGTAATTGTAGAAGTAGGAGGGAAGAAGAGCAAGATGCAAATTATGTGCTTAAATGGGTAAAGGTCTGCTTTAATGTAAAAAAAAAAATGGCATTACTAAGAAGGTTCTATCCACCAATCAGATTCAGGCCTCTGTTGGATGTTTGAATGTCATTAGTTATACAGGAGAAAAGAAGTTACACAAAGCTATGCACAGCACCCTGCCGGCCCTCCCACCATCCATGATCTGTCTGCATTCCATAGAGAAGCACACAGACCTACTATTAGTGCCACTGGGTCTAAAATAAGATATTTAAGGAAAACAGAAAAGTTTTATTTAACAATTGAATTACCATGTTGATGAGGGGAAGGAAGAAACAAAGGAAGGCAAAATATAAGCAGACTCATCTTCAGCTTTTGTGGGAAAAAACTTAGCAAATAAAAAAAAAAAAGATATATAACGAATACAATTGTGACACATATTGTAATTGAATATTATTAACCACTTAAGGACCGGAAGGATTTACCCCCTTCCTGACCAGGCCATTTTTTGCGATACGGCACTGCGTCGCTTTAACTGACAATTTTGCGGTCGTGCGACATTGTACAAGAACAAAATTAATGTCCTTTTTTCTCCATTAAAAAAAACTTTCTTTTGGTGGTATTTGATCACCTCTGTGGTTTTTATTTTTTGCGCTATAAACAAAAAAAGAGCGTCAATTTTGAAAAAAAAAATATATATTTTTTACTTTTTGCTATAATAAATATCCCCGAAAATGTTTTTAAAAAACGAATTTCTTCATCAGTTTAGGCCAATATATATTTTGCTACATATTTTTGTTAAAAAAAAATCGCAATAAGCATATATTGATTGGTTTGCGCAAACGTTATAGCATCTACAAACTATTGGAAAGATTTATGGCATTTTTATGGCATTTATATTATTATTATTATTTTTTACTAGTAATGGCGGCTATCTGCGATTTTTTAGCAGTTCTACGACATTGCGGCGGACAGATCGGACACTTTTGACACATTTTTGGGATGATTGACATTTATACTGCGATCAGTGCTATAAAAATGTTAGGAAAGGGGTTAACACTATGGGGGTGATCAAGGGGACTGACTAGAGGAGGAGCCAGATCGTTGTTCCTACTTAGTAGGAACAGACGATCTGTTTCTCCCCTGTCAGAGCAAGGATTTGTGTGTCTACACACACAAATCCCCGTTCTGGCTCTCGTGCCCAGCGCCCACTCGCATCGTGTCCCCCGCCGTGCAGCGGGCGTGCCACCTGCTATGTCTCTTAAAGGGGAAGACATATCCATACGACGATTCGTGAGAATGTGCCACTTTGCCGACGTATATTGGCGTGAGCCAGTCGGCAATGGTTTAAAAAGCCTTTCCTTTTCAATCTGCAAAGCTGTAATTTTCTGTAAAATACAATATGGCCACCTGGAGGTGTTCTGTACACAGATGGTATACATAATTCCCCCCAGAAATGTAATTTCTTGCTTGTGTGATTGGCTCACTGATTTTCCCATAAGTCTTCACTAAGATACAAAATCAATTTTGAGCAACACAAATGGCATTTTTGGTGAGATACTCCCAAAGGGAAATCACGTCTAAAGGGATGCAGACCCTGCCACTTTCCTCATTAGAACCCTGCAGGTGAAGCAGCTGATTGATAATTACAAAACCACTCCCATACAGATTCACCCGGTACATGGACACAGACAAACAAACAGCTATTCTTTCAGAATAACAAAAAATAGGAATCTGCAACAAAGTTTGTTAAAAGCCCTGCAATGTACATAGATCACCCAGAGGTAAATGTTTTTTTCTTAACAAAAGTGTGACTCTTTAAGGCAATGTATAACTAAAAACGAGCGTTCTCCTGACTTTTGGTCAGTTATTCGGTCACACAAAGCTTTACAAAGCGTCTAATAAACAGAAAAGACCTACTCTGTAACTGCACCATAACACTGCTGTTGGGTATAGGATATGTGCATGTATACTTTGAGCTAGCTTTTAATTTCCCTAAAGCGGTAGTAAATTTGCTGTCCCCCCAAAATAACTCAACACATAGCCATTAAGGTCTAAACCGCTGGTAACAAAAGTGAGTACACCCCTAAGTGAAAATGTCCAAATTGGGCCCAATTAGCCATTTTCCCTCCCCGGTGTCACATAGTAGTTACATAGTTAGTCAGGTTAAAAAAAGACACAAGTCCATTTGGTTCAACCATAAAATAAATAAATAAATAAATAAATAAATATTGTACAATCCCATATACCTAATTCTATACCCACAGTTGATCCAGAGGAAGGCAAAAAACCCCAGCAGAGCATGATCCAATTTGCTACAGCAGGGGAAAAAACTTCCTTCCTGATCCCCCGAGAGGCAATCGGATTTTCCCCCGATAAACTTTACCTATAAATGTCAGTACCCAGTTATATTATGTACATTTAGGAAAGTATCCAGGCCTTTCTTAAAGCAATCTACTGAGCTGAAATCTAAAAGTTGGTCAAAAAAATCACGTGCACCCTGATTAATTAAACCACCACTGCGCACATGAAAAAGTGAATGAATGAAACTAACAGCTGCCAACTTAAACAAAATAATAATGTGAACCGTATTTCTAGCAAAAAAATAGTGGCGCTAAACCATATATGATGAGTATATAACTAAACAAATATATATATCTCAAACCCACACCACGTGTGTGCAGAAATATTATACATAAATATCATACATATGTGATATATTGAACATACAGCATCCTTTTGTGAGTCCCAAAGTAAAAATGTGAACTATACTTTGACAACAGAAGGGGAAAAAAAAGGCGGGGGGTAAAAATAAGTCCAAAAACGAACAGAAATTTTCGTTTTTCTTATATGCCTGCAAAAATGTATATAAATGTTAAAAATTGGGATGTGACTGGCCATGCCAAAGGGTACTCACATATGACCCAGAAGTTGTGTCCATATAGAAGCACAGGTCAGGGACAGGCCAATCAAGTCTAGCCCGGGAGCAGAGAGGGGGACCCAACGGGAAATCCGGAGAAACGCACACCATCCCTCATGAGTAGATCGAATTTCTATAGTATGTGCTTCTATATGGACACAACTTCTGGGTCATATGTGAGTACCCTTTGGCATGGCCAGTCACATCCCAATTTTTAACATTTATATACATTTTTGTTGTTTATCCCTTATCCGGGCAATCTAATTATATCATCTGGGTATCTACTGTTTCTTTCTTTTTTATAGAATATGGATGCACTTGGCTCCTGAGGAGTGGACACAAGTCCATGAAACGTGTCGAGCCTTACTCTGATGCATCCAACACACATTGATCATTTTTAGATGGTTTTACCCTTTGTTGATATTTTTAGTTCACTTTTATTACATGAAGGACATGTTATTATTGTATCACCTGATGTGCCATGTTGTTATATATGCTGTTTATCATGTTTGTACTAGAACATTACCCCTGGTGTATGTATGCAACTACGTTTTTCTCATACCATGTCGATCATTGGTCCAATAAACATACATATGTTTGCACCTATGTGAATTTGTCTGGTCCCACCATGCACGCCTCATCTAAAGTCCCAAACTTCCCCCCTCTTATCAGACTTAATCATGGGGATTGGCTGAGCGGCGAAAACACCTCCCCTTTATACTCCTCACTGACTGCATACGTTATTGACTTAATTAGGTATCCAGAGCGCTTACGTTATGCCTGTGTCCCCGTGACCACGATACCTCAGCAGCAGCACCATCCCGCTTGATCATACAGGGCATGAGTGTATTATTTCAACATAGATACAATCTACACATGATGATTATAGTGTGCTACATCCTAATACTAAAATAAAGCCTTTGGGCAGACCCTATAAGCATGGAGACTAAGTCAAATACGGCAGGAACAGAAAACACACCATTCTACATACATCACCTCATAATTGAGACTCATATGTTACAAATATATTATCAATATATAAAATTATTATTATTTAGACTCCAAAGTGATATTTAGATATAAAATAATGTATATAAAAAAATGTATTTAAAAATGTAATTTAATATTTTATATAAAATTATTATTAATCTCTAAAACCTAATTGTTTCAAAATATATTCTCTATAAAAAGAGATCTAAAATCTGTTTTAAAAACTGTAATTAAAAATTATTAATAAAACAATTTAAATCCAATTCAATGTTCAACCCTCTTGGATGGAGACTTTTTAAAAGGAAAATCCATTTGGTTTCCCTCCTTGATAAATCCCTCACCTGATTAGAGCCCCTCCAAGAGGGTTGCATAATGTCAATACCACAAAATTGCAGAACTGTGGGGTCCTGGCCATGTTTGTCTCTAAAATGTAAAGACACACTGTGGTATTTAAAGCCCTTCCTAATATAAGCTAAGTGTTCTGGTATGCGGACCCTCAATAAACGTTTTGTTCTGCCCACATAATAGAGACCACATGGGCACCACAGCAAGTACACAACATAAGAAGAGTTGCATGTAATAAAATGTTCTATTTCAAACACCTCATTATCTATATTAGTAATATTCATGCGACCCCTATTACTAACTTGCACACTTCTGCAACAAATACATCTGCGACATGAATAAAAGCCTTTAAAATCAATAGACAGAGATTTAGCTGGGGGGTCAAAATCTTCTGTACCACCCTATCCCCAAAATTGGGTGCCCTTCTATAAATGAATTTAGGACCTTCAGGTAGAACACTGCACAAATCTCTATCTCTGCGCAATATATACCAGTATTTGGAGAAGATATTCTCTATCTCCCTATACTGGTAATGGAAATCAGAGATAAACCCCCATTGGTGTTGGTCATTAACCAATAGATTTTCGTCTTTTTTTCTCAAACATTGGTCTCTTGGTACTTCTGCAATTTCTTTAATTGTTTTATTGATAACATCCTCCTTATAACCTTTCTGTAAGAATTTATTTTTTAATATATCGGCTTGTGCAAAATAATCTCCTGATTTGGTGCAATTATGGCGAACCCTTAATATCTGTCCCTTAGGGATATTCCTGATCCAAGCAGGATGGTGTCCACTCCCAATAGACAGGTAGCTGTTCCTATCCGTGGGCTTAAAATAAACCTTAGTTTGTATTTTAGTTTCACCTTTCACAATGGTCAGGTCCAGAAAGTTGACGCTTATATCACTAATGGTGTAATCCAAAACTATATTGTTATTATTGGAATTAAGTTGTTGCACAAATTCAACTGCAGATTCCTTAGACCCCTCCCAAATAAACAGGAGGTCATCAATACATCTGCGATACAATTTCAATTCAGGTCTGTTATGACTGAAAACCTGTCTATCCTCCCATTCAGCCATAAACAGGTTGGCGAGGCTGGGAGAAAACTTGGCTCCCATCGCCACGCCAACCTGCTGGGAGAAGAATTGATCATGAAACCAAAAGTAATTATGGGCCATACAAAAATCAAGTACTTTACCCAAAAAACATTTCTGTATAAACGGTATATCCTCTCGCTTGCTTAAAGCCCAATTTAGTGCCAGAAGGGCATCATCATGCTGTATGATGGTGTACAGCGAACAAACATCTGCGGTTACCAGATAGGTCGCAGAAGCTGGATTCAGCTTAACCTCATCGAGCAATCGAAGAAGGTCCGCAGTGTCTTTTAAGTATGCCCTTGTCGCTTTAACGCTTGGTTGCAAAAACTTGTCCAGATATTCTCCAAGCCTAGCTGTCACCGACCCAATTCCATTAACAATAGGGCGTGCTTGTGGTAAGGTTGCATTCTAGTGGATCTTGGGTAAAGTGTATATTACCAGTATTCTGCATACACTGGGATTAAGGTATCTATTTTCTTTTAGATTGAGAGCATTATTTCTAAAGCCCCAATCCACTAGTAAGCTTAGTTGTTCCTTATATACTCCTGTAGGATCAGATGTAAGTTTCCTATATGTTGTCTGATCACTCAGCAGCTCTACTAGTTGATTATGGTAAAAGGTTTTATCCAAAAGTACTACACCTCCCCCTTTGTCCGCCGGACGGATTACAATATCCCTTCTGTCTTCTAAAGATTTAATACCTTCCCTGATATATTCAGGATTTACTCGTTTTTTCGGGTGAAGTTCTTCTATATCTTTTAGTACCAAATTTTTGAATACCTCAACATAATGATTATTACAATTTTGGGGATTAAATATTGATTTATTTCGCAAGCTGCTATCTACTCTTACTGGTTCATTAATAGGTCTTCTAGATGTATCAAAGGGGTGACTCAAGAAATATTTTTTCATATTAATTGTACGAATAAACTTGTGCGTGTCAATATACACGTCAAATTTGTTCATACCCTTGCGGGGTGCACATTTAAGACCAAGATTTAAAATGTTTTTTTCTTTATGACTGAGTTCTATTTTACTTAAGTTGAAGATGCCGGCATCTAATGATTCCTTCTTCTCTTTCTGGGATTGTTTTCTCCTCCCTGCACGGCATCCTCTTCTTCTCTGTGGTAAGGCCCCGCATCTCTGTTCGAGTAATATGGGGCTGGGGTTCTCCCACTTCCTCTGTTGTTCACAGGGTAGGGGTTGCCTCGTGGTGTACCTCCCCTCCCCCCCCCCGGTGATCTAAAAAAGATGGATATTGTTGTGAATTATATCCGTTATAGTCATCAAATTCAAGGGCTTGATATCTATTTTGTGTAGGTATCGCATATCTCTGATCTCCATATTGATTAGAAGGGTACTGGTTCCAATACTGTTGATCAGATTGGGTATTATAGGAGTAATCATTCCCCCTATTCTGTTCCACATATCTGTAATTATTATGATTTCCTCCATACTGATTACCTCCAGATAGATTACCTCTATTTTCTTGGGGCATCCCACTACGATTCCCTTTGGGGGTATTACTACTATGACCTCCAGGAATACCAGTACGGTTACCCCTAGGTGTATTTGGTCTACCCCTGGGGTTGGAAGTTGTATCTCCCTTATTTTGGCTATTTTTTGATGGTATATTTTCAACTGTCACTTTTCTATCAGTCACTGTCTCATTGGCACCATCTATAATTCCAATGTCGGTACCTGTGGCTGAGCTGGCGTTCTGCCATAAATAAACATTATTACTCTTAAAATCACTTGAGTCTCTATTATATTTTTTTTACTTTTTTTCTTTGTGTGTCTCTGTCCACTTTCTCAAATTTTTTCTGCATATTTGTGTTAAATTCCTTTAATTGATTGGATTCATTTAAAGGCTCCAATTTACTTTTTAAAAGATTTATATTCTCATTAAGTCTATCTAGTTTGATTTGTTTTCTTTTCAGAACCAAAGCTTGGAGGTCTCTGCCCACCCTATTAAAAAATTTGAACCACTCATCCATATATTTAGTGTCAGATAAGCCATCCTGGGGAGATATCTCCCAACGTAAGCTTCTGAAAATAAGGTTTTCCCTCTGGTAGTGTTCGAATGTAAAAATATTCCACCAGGTTTTTACCTGCTTTTCTAGTAGATTCTCTAAAGTTTTTAGAGCCCCTGTGATATCCTCCTCACACTCTATCATTTCCTGGTTAGAGGAAAATATACATTCCGGCTCTATCTGCCTACTAGATAAGAATGTAAATGCTTCCATGGCTGCAGATGGTAAAAAAACATAGAAATCTAAAAGTTGGTCAAAAAAATCACACGCACCCTGATTAATTAAACCACCACTGCGCACATGAAAAAGTGAATGAATGAAACTAACAGCTGCCAACTTAAACAAAATAATAATGTGAACCATATTTCTAGCAAAAAAATTACCCCCCCCCTTTTTTTTCCCCTTCTTTTGTCAAAGTATAGTTCACATTTTTACTTTGGGACTCACAAAAGGATGCTGTATGTTCAATATATCACATATGTATGATATTTATGTATAATATTTCTGCACACTATCACGTGGTGTGGGTTTGAGATATATATATTTGTTTAGTTATATACTCATCATATATGGTTTAGCGCCACTATTTTTTTGCTAGAATGGATGGCTTATCTGACACTAAATATATGGATGAGTGGTTCGAATTTTTTAATAGGGTGGGCAGAGACCTCCAAGCTTTGGGTCTGAAAAGAAAACGAATCAAACTAGATAGACTTAATGAGAATATAAATCTTTTAAAAAGTAAATTGGAGCCTTTAAATGAATCCAATCAATTAAAGGAATTTAACACAAATATGCGGAAAAAATTAGAGAAATTGGACAGAGACACACAAAGAAAAAAAGTAAAAAAAAATATAATAGTGACTCAAGTGATTTTAAGAGTAATAATGTTTATTTATGGCAGAACGCCAGCTCAGCCACAGGTACCGACATTGGAATTATAGATGGTGCCAATGAGACAGTGACTGATAGAAAAGTGACAGTTGAAAATATACCATCAAAAAATAGCCAAAATAAGGGAGATACAACTTCCAACCCCAGGGGTAGACCAAATACACCTAGGGGTAACCGTACTGGTATTCCTGGAGGTCATAGTAGTAATACCCCCAAAGGGAATCGTAGTGGGATGCCCCAAGAAAATAGAGGTAATCTATCTGGAGGTAATCAGCATGGAGGAAATCATAATAATTACAGATATGTGGAACAGAATAGGGGGAATGATTACTCCTATAATACCCAATCTGATCAACAGTATTGGAACCAGTACCCTTCTAATCAATATGGAGATCAGAGATATGCGATACCTACACAAAATAGATATCAAGCCCTTGAATTTGATGACTATAACGGATATAATTCACAACAATATCCGTCTTTTTTAGATCACCAGGGGGGGGGAGGTACACCACGAGGCAACCCCTACCCTGTGAACAACAGAGGAGGTGGGAGAACCCCAGCCCCATATTACACGAACATAGATGCGGGGCCTTACCACAGAGAAGGAGAGGATGCCGTGCAGGGAGGAGAAAACAATCCCAGAAAGAGAAGAATGAATCATTAGATGCCGGCATCTTCAACTTAAGTAAAATAGAACTCAGTCATAAAGAAAAAAACATTTTAAATCTTGGTCTTAAATGTGCACCCCGCAAGGGTATGAACAAATTTGACGTGTATATTGACACGCACAAGTTTATTCGTACAATTAATATGAAAAAATATTTCTTGAGTCACCCCTTTGATACATCTAGAAGACCTATTAATGAACCAGTAAGAGTAGATAGCGCCTTGCGAAATAAATCAATATTTAATCCCCAAAATTGTAATAATCATTATGTTGAGGTATTCAAAAATTTGGTACTAAAAGATATAGAAGAACTTCACCCGAAAAAACGAGTAAATCCTGAATATATCAGGGAAGGTATTAAATCTTTAGAAGACAGAAGGGATATTGTAATCCGTCCGGCGGACAAAGGGGGAGGTGTAGTACTTTTGGATAAAACCTTTTACCATAATCAACTAGTAGAGCTGCTGAATGATCAGACAACATAAGAAACTTACATCTGATCCTACAGGAGTATATAAGGAACAACTAAGCTTACTAGTGGATTGGGGCTTTAGAAATAATGCTCTCAATCTAAAAGAAAATAGATACCTTAATCCCAGTGTATGCAGAATACCGGTAATATACACTTTACCCAAGATCCACAAGAATGCAACCTTACCACAAGCACGCCCTATTGTTAATGGAATTGGGTCGGTGACAGCTAGGCTTGGAGAATATCTGGACAAGTTTTTGCAACCAAGCGTTAAAGCGACAAGGGCATACTTAAAAGACACTGCGGACCTTCTTCGATTGCTCGATGAGGTTAAGCTGAATCAAGCTTCTGCGACCTATCTGGTAACCGCAGATGTTTGTTCGCTGTTAGGGATGAGCTTCGTGTTCGAGTCGAACATACGTTCGACTCGAACATCGGCTGTTCGATCGTTCGACGAAGATCGAACGATTTGGGCCGTTCGCGCCAAATTCGAGTGACGCGAACGGCCCACAATGCACTACGCCATCGCAGTGTCATCCAGGCGCTGTGATTGGCCAAGCATGCACTGTGACCCCGCATGCTTGGCCAATCACAGCGCCGGCAGCGAGGAGAGCAATGATTGGCCACAGGCAGGATGCCTGTGGCCAATTATTGCTGAGGGTGTTTAGTACACGCCCCACACTATAAAAGGCCGCCAGCACGGCGGCCTAGTGTAGTGTGTTCCGGAGCAGGGAAAGACAAGCATAGGCAGGGACAGTGACATTTATTTATTTCTTGCTTAACCTGGATTCCTTTAGTTTAGGGAAAGAGAAGGATAGGTAGGGAGAGTGTCAGTGTGTTTTACTGTGCGAGTCCTTGTTTCTAGGGACAAAGAAGGAAAGTGAGGGGATTTCTCCTTGTGCTATAGTGTGCTTTAAAAAAACATTTTTTCTAGGGACAGAAAACTGTAGGTAGGGAGAGTGTCAGTTTCTTTCACTGTGCCAGTCCTTGTTTCTAGGGACAAAGAAGGAAAGTGAGGGGAATTCTCCTTGTGCTATAGTGTGCTTTAAAAAAACATTTTTTCTAGGGACAGAAAACTGTAGGTAGGGAGAGTGTCAGTTTCTTTCACTGTGCCAGTCCTTGTTTCTAGGGACAAAGAAGGAAAGTGAGGGGAATTCTCCTTGTGCTATAGTGTGCTTTAAAAAAACATTTTTTCTAGGGACAGAAAACTGTAGGTAGGGAGAGTGTCAGTTTCTTTCACTGTGCCAGTCCTTGTTTCTAGGGACAAAGAAGGAAAGTGAGGGGAATTCTCCTTGTGCTATAGTGTGCTTTAAAAAAACATTTTTTCTAGGGACAGAAAACTGTAGGTAGGGAGAGTGTCAGTTTCTTTCACTGTGCCAGTCCTTGTTTCTAGGGACAAAGAAGGAAAGTGAGGGGAATTCTCCTTGTGCTATAGTGTGCTTTAAAAAAACATTTTTTCTAGGGACAGAAAACTGTAGGTAGGGAGAGTGTCAGTTTCTTTCACTGTGCCAGTCCTTGTTTCTAGGGACAAAGAAGGAAAGTGAGGGGAATTCTCCTTGTGCTATAGTGTGCTTTAAAAAAACATTTTTTCTAGGGACAGAAAACTGTAGGTAGGGAGAGTGTCAGTTTCTTTCACTGTGCCAGTCCTTGTTTCTAGGGACAAAGAAGGAAAGTGAGGGGAATTCTCCTTGTGCTATAGTGTGCTTTAAAAAAACATTTTTTCTAGGGACAGAAAACTCTAGGTAGGGAGAGTGTCAGTTTCTTTCACTGTGCCAGTCCTTGTTTCTAGGGACAAAGAAGGAAAGTGAGGGGAATTCTCCTTGTGCTATAGTGTGCTTTAAAAAAACATTTTTTTCTAGGGACAGAAAACTCTAGGTAGGGAGAGTGTCAGTTTCTTTCACTGTGCCAGTCCTTGTTTCTAGGGACAAAGAAGGAAAGTGAGGGGAATTCTCCTTGTGCTATAGTGTGCTTTAAAAAAACATTTTTTCTAGGGACAGAAAACTGTAGGTAGGGAGAGTGTCAGTTTCTTTCACTGTGCCAGTCCTTGTTTCTAGGGACAAAGAAGGAAAGTGAGGGGAATTCTCCTTGTGCTATAGTGTGCTTTAAAAAAACATTTTTTCTAGGGACAGAAAACTGTAGGTAGGGAGAGTGTCAGTTTCTTTCACTGTGCCAGTCCTTGTTTCTAGGGACAAAGAAGGAAAGTGAGGGGAATTCTCCTTGTGCTATAGTGTGCTTTAAAAAAACATTTTTTCTAGGGACAGAAAACTGTAGGTAGGGAGAGTGTCAGTTTCTTTCACTGTGCCAGTCCTTGTTTCTAGGGACAAAGAAGGAAAGTGAGGGGAATTCTCCTTGTGCTATAGTGTGCTTTAAAAAAACATTTTTTCTAGGGACAGAAAACTGTAGCTAGGGAGAGTGTCAGTTTCTTTCACTGTGCCAGTCCTTGTTTCTAGGGACAAAGAAGGAAAGTGAGGGGAATTCTCCTTGTGCTATAGTGTGCTTTAAAAAAACATTTTTTCTAGGGACAGAAAACTGTAGGTAGGGAGAGTGTCAGTTTCTTTCACTGTGCCAGTCCTTGTTTCTAGGGACAAAGAAGGAAAGTGAGGGGAATTCTCCTTGTGCTATAGTGTGCTTTAAAAAAACATTTTTTCTAGGGACAGAAAACTGTAGGTAGGGAGAGTGTCAGTTTCTTTCACTGTGCCAGTCCTTGTTTCTAGGGACAAAGAAGGAAAGTGAGGGGAATTCTCCTTGTGCTATAGTGTGCTTTAAAAAAACATTTTTTCTAGGGACAGAAAACTGTAGGTAGGGAGAGTGTCAGTTTCTTTCACTGTGCCAGTCCTTGTTTCTAGGGACAAAGAAGGAAAGTGAGGGGAATTCTCCTTGTGCTATAGTGTGCTTTAAAAAAACATTTTTTCTAGGGACAGAAAACTGTAGGTAGGGAGAGTGTCAGTTTCTTTCACTGTGCCAGTCCTTGTTTCTAGGGACAAAGAAGGAAAGTGAGGGGAATTCTCCTTGTGCTATAGTGTGCTTTAAAAAAACATTTTTTCTAGGGACAGAAAACTGTAGGTAGGGAGAGTGTCAGTTTCTTTCACTGTGCCAGTCCTTGTTTCTAGGGACAAAGAAGGAAAGTGAGGGGAATTCTCCTTGTGCTATAGTGTGCTTTAAAAAAACATTTTTTCTAGGGACAGAAAACTGTAGGTAGGGAGAGTGTCAGTTTCTTTCACTGTGCCAGTCCTTGTTTCTAGGGACAAAGAAGGAAAGTGAGGGGAATTCTCCTTGTGCTATAGTGTGCTTTAAAAAAACATTTTTTCTAGGGACAGAAAACTGTAGGTAGGGAGAGTGTCAGTTTCTTTCACTGTGCCAGTCCTTGTTTCTAGGGACAAAGAAGGAAAGTGAGGGGAATTCTCCTTGTGCTATAGCGTGCTTTAAAAAAACATTTTTTCTAGGGACAGAAAACTCTAGGTAGGGAGAGTGTCAGTTTCTTTCACTGTGCCAGTCCTTGTTTCTAGGGACAAAGAAGGAAAGTGAGGGGAATTCTCCTTGTGCTATAGTGTGCTTTAAAAAAACATTTTTTCTAGGGACAGAAAACTCTAGGTAGGGAGAGTGTCAGTTTCTTTCACTGTGCCAGTCCTTGTTTCTAGGGACAAAGAAGGAAAGTGAGGGGAATTCTCCTTGTGCTATAGTGTGCCAAAGCATTCCTCATCAACCATCTTTGAAATCCTTGTTTTTTGGACAGTCAGGGAAATTGTCGTTGTGCTATTCTGTGCAAAAGCAATAATCCTCAACCATATTTAGAAATCCTTAAGTAAAGGGACAGAGAAGGACACCTGAAGGTAGCCCTTATTGCTTTTTTCCCATCTCCCTGCAGGCCATCTATTAGAATGTCTGGAAGGCAAACAAGGAGAGGCAGACAGTCAGGAGGCAATAAAAGAGGGCAAGCAGGCTCTGTGTCTGGGGGCAACAGTGCTGGTCGTGGACGCGGTGCATTGTCATCAGCACATGGCCATGGGACACGCTTGTCCTTCTTTTCGGCAGCTGGACATGTTGAGCCACATCATGCCGAAGACTTGGTAGAGTGGATGACCAAGCCCTCCTCCTCCTCCTCATCCTCTCTCACCCAGGCTCAGGGTACTGGCAAAGCAGCTGCCAAAGCGTCCTCTTCCCTGGTATCAATGTCAGACTCATCATCAGTCACTCCTTCCCTAGACCCACCATGTCCTCCTCCTGAGGAGTCCCCCGAACTGTTTGAGCACAGTGTTGGGTACATGCTCCAGGAGGATGCCCAGCGTTTCGAAGGGTCTGATGATGAAACCCAGCTACAGGAAGGCAGTAGCGTGAGAGCAGACAGAGGGGATGCTCAAGAAGGACACCAATCTGGCAGTCATGTTCCAGCAGCTGCAGCATACTGCCAGATTGGCTCCAGTGATGAGGAGGGAGGGGATGATGAGGTCACTGACTCCACGTGGGTGTCTAATAGGAGAGAGGAGGAGGAGGAGGATGAGGAGGAGGCACATCTCCAACGAGGCAGGATGCCCTTTGGTGGCCAGCGTAAGGGCAGTACACCGACGGAATCACACCGCAGAGCTCCGCCTGTGCAGGGCGCAGCCTCTGCCCGTCATTCAAAAAGTTCCTTGGTGTGGGCCTTTTTTGAGGCTAGTGCATCAGATCGCACAGCTGCTGTTTGCAACATATGTCTCAAGCGTATATCGCGTGGCCAAAACATCAGCCGCTTGGGTACCACATGCCTGACCAGACATATGCAGAGGTAGGTAGGGAGAGTGTCAGTTTCTTTCACTGTGCCAGTCCTTGTTTCTAGGGACAAAGAAGGAAAGTGAGGGGAATTCTCCTTGTGCTATAGTGTGCTTTAAAAAAACATTTTTTCTAGGGACAGAAAACTGTAGGTAGGGAGAGTGTCAGTTTCTTTCACTGTGCCAGTCCTTGTTTCTAGGGACAAAGAAGGAAAGTGAGGGGAATTCTCCCTCCCTACCAGACACATGCAGCTCGTTGGCAAGCCTACCTCAAAGACCCACACCAAAGAACAAAGCGGACCTCTCCTTGCACCGCATCAGCTGGGATCTCCAACCCCACTATAACTTCAGTCCTCTCTGAAACATGCACTGAGAGGAATGAAGGTGTAGAATTAGGTGTGTCACAGCCAAGTACTTGCGGCCACTCTGCTAGCAGTACACCGACGTCCGATTCTAGCAGGCAAATTTCCCTGCCCCAGCTGCTGGACCGTCGAAAGAAGTTCACTCCCAGCCATCCACATGCCCAGCGGTTGAATGCTAGCTTG
Organism: Rana muscosa; assembly: GCA_029206835.1. Lineage (NCBI taxonomy): Eukaryota > Metazoa > Chordata > Amphibia > Anura > Ranidae > Rana > Rana muscosa. The sequence continues at coordinate 7,192,116 of CM055125.1, forward strand.
GCTAAATTGCTAGCGCTTCAACTGCTGCCTTTTCAGTTGGTAGACTCGGCCCCCTTCCGTGAGTTTGTGCAATGTGCGGTTCCTCAGTGGCAGGTTCCCAAACGCCACTTTTTCTCACGGAAGGCTATTCCGGCTCTCTACCGGCATGTGGAAGGCAATGTCTTGGCCTCGCTGGACAGGGCGGTCAGCGGTAAGGTGCATATTACCGCTGACTCATGGTCCAGCAGGCATGGACAGGGACGTTACCTTTCTTTCACGGCCCATTGGGTCACTCTTTTGGCAGCTGGGAAGGATGCAGGACAAGGTGCAGTAGTGTTGGAGGTTGTTCCACCGCCACGCCTCCAAAATGCTACTACTGGTTGTGACACACCTCTCTCCTCCACCCCCTCCTCTTCTTCTTCCTCCATGGCCTCTTCCTGTGGTTTGTCCTATGAACCAGCGGTGCTCCGTAGCCGTTCACGGGGCTACGCAAGTACGCAGGCAAAAAGATGCCATGCCGTGCTTGCGCTGGTGTGTTTGGGGGACAGAAGCCACACTGGGGCAGAGGTCCTGTCTGCTCTGCAGGGCCAGGCCGAGAGGTGGTTGACGCCACGCCAGCTTAAGCCAGGAATGGTGGTTTGCGACAATGGCACCAACCTCCTCTCCGCCCTCCGACAGGGACAACTGACCCATGTGCCCTGTGTGGCTCACATCCTTAACCTGGTGGTGCAGCGGTTCTTGGGCAGGTACCCGGGCTTACAGGATGTCCTGAGGCAGGCCAGGAAAGTCTGTGTGCATTTCCGCAGATCTTATAATGCCAGTGCTCGCCTGGCTGAGCTGCAAAAGGAGTTGAACCTGCCCAAGAACCGCCTTATATGTGACATGCCCACCAGGTGGAACTCAACGTTGGCCATGCTGCAGCGGCTGCACACGCAGCAGAGGGCCATCAATGAGTACCTGTGCGACTACGGCACCAGGACAGGGTCAGGGGAGCTTGGTTTTTTTTCTCCACGCCAGTGGGGCATGATCAGGGATGCATGCACTGTCCTGGCACCATTTGAGGAGGCCACGAGGATGGTGAGCAGTGACAGTGCATGCATCAGTGACACTGTACCTCTTGTCCACCTGTTGGAGCACACGCTGCGTGGAATAATGGACAGGGCACTTGAGGCAGAACAGAGGCAGGAAGAGGAGGACTTCCTTGCCTCTCAAGGCCCCCTTTACCCAGACAGTGTTCCTTCTGTCCCACCCATCGGACAGGAAGAGGAAGAGGAGGAGGAGGAGGAGGAGGAGGAGGATTGTGTCAGCATGGAGGTGGAGGCTGGCACTCAGCATCATCAGCAGCAGTCTTTTAGGGATGATTTACAGTCCCAAGAAACCAGTGGACTTGTACGTGGCTGGGAGGAGGTGGCTGCGGATCATGTCGTCCTTAGTGACCCAGAGGACTCCGGAGCGAATGCCTCAGCAAACCTACGCTGCATGGCCTCCCTGATCCTGCAAAGTCTGCGGAAGGATCCTCGTATTCTTCGGATCAAGGAGAGGGACCATTACTGGCTGGCCACTCTCCTTGATCCACGGTACAAGGGTAAGGTTGCAGACCTTATGTTACCTTCGCAGAGGGAGCAGAGGATGAGACAACTCCGGGAGGCCTTGCAGAAAGGTCTGTGCAACGCGTTCCCAGAGACTGGGAGGTTACAAACTCCTGGTCCTGGACAACGAGTTGCTGAGGCTTCGGCCAGTCAAAGAAGGAGCGGTGGGGAAGGTGGCCGTCTGACCGATGCGTTCAGACAATTCTTTAGTCCGCAGCCCCAAAGTATGATCGGTTCCAGCAACCATCGCCAGCGTCTGATAAACATGGTGCAGGAATATCTAGGGGCAAGGTCAGACTTGGACACCTTCCCCATCGAAAATCCTCAGGCTTACTGGGTCTTGAGGATGGATCACTGGCCAGAGCTTGCACAGTATGCAATTGAGCTACTGGCCTGTCCTGCATCCAGCGTTCTTTCGGAACGCACATTCAGTGCTGCTGGAGGATTTGTCACGGATCACAGGGTGCGCCTGTCCACCGACTCGGTTGATCGACTGACTTTCATCAAGATGAACCAGTCTTGGATCACCACCAGCTACCACACACCTGATGCTGATATAACAGACTAATTGATTTTAACATCTCACATCCCTTCAAGACTGATGCTGATGCTGAGTGCCTGTGCTGTTATGTTGACTGGCTATCCTCCTCCTCCGAGTCCTCAATGATACGATTGATGATGATAGCTTGGAAGATCATTTTTGTTTATGGGTGCCGCCACCAGTGGCTAAGGCCCAATTTTTCAGCCCCTGTTTTACAGGGGCGTGTAATTACAATTTTTTTAGCAATAATTTGCCATAGGGCTCATTGCTGTGCTCCAAGTACAGTATCTGTGAGGGGTTGGAGTGTTGTGGCACCAGTGCCTAAGGCCCAATTTTTCAGCCCCTGTTTAACAGGGGCGTGTCATTACAATTTTTGAAGCAATACTTTGCAACAGGGCTCATTGCTGTGCTCCAAGTAGCGTATCTGTGAGGGGTTGTAGTGTTGTGCCACCAGTGCCTAAGGCCCAATTTTTCAGCCCCTGTTCAACAGGGGCATGCAATTACAATTCTTGATCTAATAATTCACAGCAGGGCCCATTGCTGCACCCACCAAGAGTAACTCTGAGGGCTTACAGTGTTGTGGCAACGCCACCACCACCACCACCACCACGAAAGGCCCAATTTTTCAGCCCCTGTTCAAAAGGGGCATGTAATTACAATTCTTGATCTAATAATTCACAGCAGGGCCCATTCCTGCACCCACCAAGAGTAACTCTGAGGGCTTACAGTGTTGTGGCAACACCACCACCACCACCACGAAAGGCCCAATTTTTCAGCCCCTGTTCAACAGGGGCATGCAATTACAATTCTTGATCTAATAATTCACAGCAGGGCCCATTGCTGCACCCACCAAGAGTAACTGTCAGGGCTTACAGTGTTGTGGCACCAGCACCACCATCAAAGGCCCAATTTTTACTACCACTGTTCAACAATTATATGTAATTACAATTCCTGATATAATAGTTGACAGCAGGGCGTTCCAGCACCAACCAAGACTAACTGTGAGTGCTTACAGTGTTGTGCCAACACCAACAACTAAGGGGCCTATTTCTGCAGAGTATATATGGCAGGTCCCTACTTTCAAACATCCAACTTACAAACGACTCCTACTTGCAAACGCAAGAAGACAACAGGAAGTGAGAGGAAATCTACCACTAGGAAGGAAAATTCTCTCCTGTAAGAATAAATATGGGAGAAAGGTGTCTCCTCTGTACTGATGCTTTATCAGCAATCCTTGTTTCAAGAAAAACACCACATTTCAAAAACAGTTGTCATTGGGACGGAAAGTGAGGTGAAATGTTCTGAACAGGGGCACAGACAGCAAAACAAATGTTACAGGGGTGATAACCCTTACCTATGTTTTCCAAAAAGTTTAAAAATAGATTTTTGGGCTGGAGCTACACTTCAACAATGTACCTGTTCAAAATTACAAACAGATTCTACATAAGAACAAACCTACAGTCCCTGTCTTGTATGCACCGCCTGTATACGGCTGTTCAGAGTATATAGGGCCTTTTTTATTTTATGTGCGGGGTTCCCCTTAATATCCATACAAGACCCAAAGGGGCTGGTAATGGGCTGGGGTAGGGGGGGGGGGGGTCATGGGGTAGCTATGCCATTTTTCTTAAAGATTTTCATCCATATTACCGGGACCAGACATTACATTAAAGCCGCAAGCAGTTTTAAATGGCTTTTTTTTCCTTTAGAAGTGTCATTTTGTGCAGGGACAGTTCTAAACACGGGAAACACGTGGCACTTCACAGGCATACTTTAGACACCCCCCAGGTACGATATTTAAAGGAATATTTGACTTTTTTTTTTTCACTTTATGCATCATTAAAATGACTGCTCCTGAAAAACGACCGTTTTTAAAACTTCTTTTTACATTGATACATGTCCCCTGGTGCAGAACCCGGGTTCCCAAACCCTTTTTAGGACAATAACATGCATAATAGTTGTTATAATTAGCACTTTAGAATTCGAACGTTCGCATCCATTGTATTTAATAGGGTTCTAATGTTCGTACGAACTTTCGGTCCGTTCGCGGGTTCTGGTGCGAACCGAACCCGGGGGTGTTCGGCTCATCACTATTCGCTGTACACCATCATACAGCATGATGATGCCCTTCTGGCACTAAATTGGGCTTTAAGCAAGCGAGAGGATATACCGTTTATACAGAAATGTTTTTTGGGTAAAGTACTTGATTTTTGTATGGCCCATAATCACTTTTGGTTTCATGATCAATTCTTCTCCCAGCAGGTTGGCGTGGCGATGGGAGCCAAGTTTGCTCCCAGCCTCGCCAACCTGTTTATGGCTGAATGGGAGGATAGACAGGTTTTCAGTCATAACAGACCTGAATTGAAATTGTATCGCAGATTTATTGATGACCTCCTGTTTATTTGGGAGGGGTCTAAGGAATCTGCAGTTGAATTTGTGCAACAACTTAATTCCAATAATAACAATATAGTTTTGGATTACACCATTAGTGATATAAGCGTCAACTTTCTGGACCTGACCATTGTGAAAGGTGAAACTAAAATACAAACTAAGGTTTATTTTAAGCCCACGGATAGGAACAGCTACCTGTCTATTGGGAGTGGACACCATCCTGCTTGGATCAGGAATATCCCTAAGGGACAGATATTAAGGGTTCGCCATAATTGCACCAAATCAGAAGATTATTTTGCACAAGCCGATATATTAAAAAAGAAATTCTTACAGAAAGGTTATAAGGAGGATGTTATCAATAAAACAATTAAAGAAATTGCAGAAGTACCAAGAGACCAATGTTTGAGAAAAAAATACGAAAATCTAGTGGTTAATGACCAACACCAATGGGGGTTTATCTCTGATTTCCATTACCAGTATAGGGAGATAGAGAATATCTTCTCTAAATACTGGTATATATTGCGCAGAGATAGAGATTTGTGCAGTGTTCTACCTGAAGGTCCTAAATTCATTTATAGAAGGGCACCCAATTTTGGGGATAGGGTGGTACAGAAGATTTTGAACCCCCCAGCTAAATCTCTGTCTATTGATTTTAAAGGCTTTTATTCATGTCGCAGATGTATTTGTTGCAGAACTGTGCAAGTTAGTAATAGGGGTCGCATGAATATTACTAATATAGATAATGAGGTGTTTGAAATAGAACATTTTATTACATGCAACTCTTCTTATGTTGTGTACTTGCTGTGGTGCCCATGTGGTCTCTATTATGTGGGCAGAACAAAACGTTTATTGAGGGTCCGCATACCAGAACACTTAGCTAATATTAGGAAGGGCTTTAAATACCACAGTGTGTCTTTACATTTTAGAGACAAACATGGCCAGGACCCCACAGTTCTGCAATTTTGTGGTATTGACATTATGCAACCCTCTTGGAGGGGCTCTAATCAGGTGAGGGATTTATCAAGGAGGGAAACCAAATGGATTTTCCTTTTAAAAAGTCCCCATCCAAGAGGGTTGAACATTGAATTGGATTTAAATTGTTTTATTAATAATTTTTAATTACAGTTTTTAAAACAGATTTTAGATCTCTTTTTATAGAGAATATATTTTGAAACAATTAGGTTTTAGAGATTAATAATAATTTTATATAAAATATTAAATTACATTTTTAAATACATTTTTTTATATACATTATTTTATATCTACATATCACTTTGGAGTCTAAATAATAATAATTTTATATATTGATAATATATTTGTAACATATGAGTCTCAATTATGAGGTGATGTATGTAGAATGGTGTGTTTTCTGTTCCTGCCGTATTTGACTTAGTCTCCATGCTTATAGGGTCTGCCCAAAGGCTTTATTTTAGTATTAGGATGTAGCACACTATAATCATCATGTGTAGATTGTATCTATGTTGAAATAATACACTCATGCCCTGTATGATCAAGCGGGATGGTGCTGCTGCTGAGGTATCGTGGTCACGGGGACACAGGCATAACGTAAGCGCTCTGGATACCTAATTAAGTCAATAACGTATGCAGTCAGTGAGGAGTATAAAGGGGAGGTGTTTTCGCCGCTCAGCCAATCCCAATGATTAAGTCTGGATGACGAAACATGTCTGGGCGTGGCTTATGCGGTTAGCGTGAAGTAAGGAATAACGTTCGCAAGTACCGGCTGTTGAGGTAGCTACAGGTCCAGGAGAGGAGGCGGACGCGTGGAGGGTGAGAGTGCTGGTTTTTGCTCTGGGTCCGCTGTGGCCGTGATACATTACAGTACACCGCAACAACCCTCTTGTGTGTGGAGATTTCACCTGGAGCTTTACCTGAAGTTTTGCTGTGATATACCTTCTATTTGAGAAGTGCTTTTTATTCTTTGAAGTGATGTGAGTGTAATGTTTGAAGATTACGTGTGCCTTTTAATAAAGTGGATTGTTAACAGTATTTCACTATTGGAAGCACTTCTTATTCTTTTACATATTCACATCGAGCATTGAGTGAACACCATTGGAAGAGCTGCAATCACTGTGTGTTTAAGCTTGATTGCCTATGCATGAGAATGCTAGGTCATTTTGTCCGGTGAGTGCAATACCTTTGGGAGAGGAATCACAGTCACAGCGGTGTTGGTGGAAGGAAATTTTTCTGTTCAAGTTTATTTATGGACTTTGAGTGCTGATTTAAGTTGAAACACTTGGATACACATATAAGAAAATTTATGTTCGTTTTTGAACTTATTTTTACTCCCCCCCCCTTTTTTTTTCCTTCTTTTGTCAAAGTATAGTTCACATTTTTACTTTGGGACTCACAAAAGGATGCTGTATGTTCAATATATCACATATGTATGATATTTATGTATAATATTTCTGCACACTATCACGTGGTGTGGGTTTGAGATATATATATTTGTTTAGTTATATACTCATCATATATGGTTTAGCGCCACTATTTTTTTGCTAGAAATACGGTTCACAATCTACTGAGCTGGCCAGAACCACCTCTGGAGGGTGTCATGTGACTCATTAGCAGGGCTTTTTTTCAGGTGGAACCCAGTTCCACCACCTCTGGCTCAGACCCTTTGGTGCCTGCTCACCACAATCACTTGTAAACACAGAAGTCCGGTTTCAGCTCTGCACGCTGTATGTAATGCAATCCTGGTATTTAATGCCCCTTTAAGACCCTCCTATTGTTTTCGTGAAATTTGACTGACCACACCAACTATTTGATGTGATTTGGAGGGTGTGTGCAGAGGGAGGGGTTTGTGGGTCCGTGGTTAAGTTCCAGCACCTTTTGTTTGAGAAAAAAGCCCTGCTCATTAGTGTTACAAGGTCTCAAGTGTGAAAGGATAGCTGGTGTGTTAAATTTGGTGTTATTCCCCTCAATCTCTCACACTGGTCACTGGAAGTTCAACATGGCACCTCATGGCAAAGAACTCTCTGAGGATCTGAAAAAAAGACTTGTTGCTCTACATAAAGATGGCCTATGATATAAGAAGATTGCCAAGACCCTGAAACTAAGCTAAAGCACGGTGGACAAGACCATGCAGAGGTTTAACAGGACAGGTTCCACTCAGAACAGGCATCGCCATGGTTGACCAAAGTAGTTGAGTGCACATGCTCAGTGTCATATCCAGAGGTTGTCCTTGGGAAATAGACGTATGAGTGCTGCCAGCATTGCTGCAAAGGTTGAAGGGGTGGGGGGGTCTGTCAATGCTCAGACCATATGCCGCACACTGCATGAAATTGGTCTGCATGGCTGTTGCCCCAGAAGGAAGCCTCTTCTAAAGATGATGCATAAGAAAGCCCGCAAACAGTTTTCTGAAGACAAGCAGACTAAGTACTAGGATTACTGGAACCATGTCCTGTGGTCTGATGAGACCAAGATAAACTTATTAGGTTCAGATGGTGTCAAGTGTGTGTGGCAGCAACCAGGTGAGGAGAACAAAGTCAAGCATGGTGGTGGGAGTATCATGGTCTGGGGCTGCATTAGTGCTGCCGGCACTGGGGAGCTACAGTTCATTGAGGGAACCACGAATGCCAACATGTACTGTGACATACTGAAGCAGAGCATGATCCCCTCCCTTCAGAGACTGGGCCGTAGGGCAGTATTCCAACATGATAACGACCCCAAACACACCTCCAATGATAACATATAATCAGCAGAGTACAGGGGACAAGGGTATCTTGACATAACTCACCCAAGGCTCCCAGGTTCGCACAAATAATTTCTGTTTATCGTTAATGATGCTAGCCACTTTTTCATGTAACATTATCCAGGAAAACGTACGTTTCATGTGGCGAACGGATACAGAGGGAGACTTCAAAGCTCCAGCAATGGAGATCTTAGCCGCAAGCAGCATAAAATAAACTAAACGTCTCATAGGCCGTGGCATAATAAATAATTGTTATTTTATTGACCATATTTTTGAATATTAATTAAAGACAAATTGAATGTCAAATAAAAAAAAAAATATTATAGGACTATTTCGATTAGTTGTCTAATATATTTTTTAAATAAAACAATAAAATAATAAGAACATTCTTTTAAAGAAAAAAAAAATCTAACATACAATGGTAAAATGCTGCCTGCTCACCTGCTTACTCCACAAGGTAATAATATGGAGACTAATAGCTTTAGACTCCTTACATCATCACCTCGAATATGGAGTAATACAGCAGCAGGTCGGCTCCAATTTGCTGAACGCGGTTGTCATCATAAAACCGCAAGGAAAAAAAGGCTTGGCTTGGGAAGTAGTGCGCATGTGTGGGATTATGGCCATAAGGGCAGAAATAAAAAATGATTTGGACGGGGAAGACAGCAAAGGCTGCAAACGAGCTGGAGCTTTGAAAAAAATATATATTTTTTCCAAGTAAGAAACGTTCTATCTAGTTAAAATTGCCCCCCTTTTTCTTTTATTTTTTTGGCTTTATGTATGTTTTTTGTGTTTTGATTACAATGTTATGTTTGTGTATATGTTGTGGTATAAAAAATAAATAAAGATAAAATCTCATTAAAGAAAAAAAAAGCGTAATGTAAAAATCGTAACTCAGTTTGCGAGTGTTCGCAAAACGAGCACAATTCAGGCCAAAGCGGTGTGCAGTACCGCGTTTGGCCTGTGTCACGTATCAGATAAGACCAGAACTGTGTGGACTGCAACAGAGGAAACCCAGACGTGTTTAAGTGAAGTATGATAATTTATTAAAGTAAGTAAATACAACCACCTCCAATACCACACAGTGCACAACAACCAATACCAACAGAACCCACAAATAATAACAGTAACAGACAAATATGTACAAGTAATGGGGAAAACCAGAATCATAAACAGGGCCAGGCCAGGGTCATCAACTGGAAATCAGCAGCTGGGGAAAGGGAAACAAACAGGACAAGGAGAGGATGGATGGATCACAGGAGGGACGGGTACAGGTACAAGGCTCAGGGTTCAGATAACAGACAGGATCAGATGCAGAGCTTCTCTGGTTCAGGGTCAGGGCACAAGGAGAGAGGTACCAAGGCGAGCATGTGAGGGCTCGCTGGGTATTCATAGGACTGTAGTGATTGTCCTCATGTGACAGCTGAGCGGAGGAAGTGCTGCCTGCCCCACACTGCCGGAATACACCAGCTGGTGGACGCCGGTACTACGGCCCATGGATCAGGCATTACCACCAGCAAGTGAGATCCTCTATCAAAGATGCTGGCTGCAAGAGGACACCCGCTGGTGGACACTGGTACTGCAATCCATAGGACCAACAGCGCCACCAGCGGGCAAAGCCTTTCCTGACAGTACCCCCCCTAAAGGAGCGGCCTCCGGACGCTCCAACTAGCCGTTGCTGGAGAAAGTCCATTACATCAAGCCGAGCAGGGGACAAAGTCACATCAGGTTGGGCATAGGATACGTCAAACCGGACAGCGGGCACATCCGGGCAGGCAGCGGGCACATCCGGGCAGAGAGCGGGCACATCCGGGCAGACAGCGGGCACATCCGGGCAGACAGCGGGCTCCGGGTCATCGAGCTGAACAGCGGGCTCCGGGTCGTCGAACTGGGCAGCAGGCTCTGGGTCGTCGAGCTGGGCAGCAGGCAGGAACATCTCAGGCTGGGCAGCAGACAGGAACATCTCAGGCTGGGCAGCAGACAGGAACATCTCAGGCTGGGCAGCAGACAGAAGCTCATCAGGCTGGGCCGCAGACAGAAGCTCATCAGGCTGGGCAGCAGACAGAAGCTCATCAGGCTGGGCAGCAGACAGGAACACCTCAGGCTGGGCAGCAGACAGAAGCTTATCAGGCTGGGCAGCAGACAGAAGCTCATAAGGCTGGGCAGCAGACAGAAGCTCATCAGGCTGGGCAGCAGACAGAAGCTCATCAGGCTGGACAGCAGACAGGAACACATCAGGCTGAGCAGCAGACAGAGGCTCATCAGGCTGGGCAGCAGACAAGGGCACATCAGGCTGGGCAGCAGGCAGAAGCTCATCAGGCTGGGCAGCAGGCAGAATCTCATCAGGCTGGGCAGCAGGCAGAAGCTCATGAGGCTGGGCAGCAGGCAGAATCTCATCAGGCTGGGCAGCAGGCAGAATCTCATCAGGCTGAGCAGCAGACAGAAGCTCATCAGGCTGGGCAGCAGACAGATGCTCATAAGGCTGGGCAGCAGGCAGAAGCTCATCAGGCTGGGCAGCAGGCAGAATCTCATCAGGCTGGGCAGCAGGCAGAAGCTCATCAGGCTGGGCAGCAGGCTCCGCAGGCCGGGAAACGGGCACCACAACCTCAGGCCGGGAAACGGGCACCGCAACCTCAGGCGGGGACACAGACACCGGATCTTCAGGCGGGGACACAGGCACTGGATCTTCAGGCGGGAAAACCGGATCTTCAGACTGGGACACCGGATCTTCAGGCTGGGACACCGGATCTTCAGGCTGGGACACCGGGACTTCAGGCTGGGACACCGGAACTTCAGGCTGGAACACCAGGACTTCAGGCTGGGACACCGGGACGTCAGGCTGGAAGGCGAGCACCGGGACATTAGGCTGGAAGGCAGGCACCAGGACATCAGGCTGGAAGGCAGGCACCGGGACATCAGGCTGGAAGGCAGGCACCGGGACATCAGGCTGGAAGGCAGGCACCGGGACATCAGGCTGGAAGGCAGGCACCGGGACATCAGGCTGGAAGGCAGGCACCGGGACATCAGGCTGGAACACTGGCTCTGGCACTTCAGCCTGGAACACTGGCTCTGGCACTTCAGGCTGGAACACAGGTTCTGGCATTTCAGGATGGAACACTGGCTCTGGCACTTCAGGCTGGAACACTGGCTCTGGCACTTCAGGCTGGAACACTGGCTCTGGCACTTAAGGCTGGAACACAGGCTCTGGCACTTCAGGCTGGAACACAGGCTCTGGCATTTTAGGCTGGAACACAGGCTCTGGCACTTCAGGCTGGAACACTGGCTCTGGCACTTCAGGCTGGAACACTGGCTCTGGCACTTCAGGCTGGAACACAGGCTCTGGCACTTTAGGCTGGAACACAGGCTCTGTCACTTCAGGCTGGAACACTGGCTCTGGCACTTCAGGCTGGAACACTGGCTCTGGTACTTCAGGCTGGACTACTGGCTCTGGTACTTCAGGCTGGAACACTGGCTCTGGCACTTCAGGCTGGATAGCAGGCAGAGGTTTGGCAGAATCAGGTGGGTTATCAGGTTCAGCTGGCATGCAGGCAGACTGGAGCAGGTTGATTGGTGTGGAGGCAGGTTGGGTTACTGGCAGGATCGTTTTGGTTGGAAAAAACTTTTGTTTCTTTCTTGGCTTAGCCACTGAAGCTCTGTAGGTAAGGGGTGCAGCAGACTGGAAAGGAGGATTGGGGTATGACAGCGAAGAGGTAATAGTAGCTGGGGAAGGTTCTTGTGGCTTTGTAGGCAGCTGAGAAGGGACAGGTGGGTAGAATGCAGGATAGGTACAGGGAGCAGAGACTGGGTATGAGTATTTGGTTGGGAGAAGCGTATACTGGACTGCAACTGAGGTTGACATGGGTGATGGGGAAACATATATTTGGGCAGGCAGGTATCTAATGGCAGAGGTGGTTTGTTGTGGTTTAGCTGGAGGTGATTGCAGCATGTCAGACCATGCCTGGAGCACTGGTTGGACAAAGGACGGATCACATGCTGCTTGTCTAACAAGGGTCTGTACAGAGTGAATACATTCTCTAAGCTTTTGTTGAGATCACGTTCAACCAGTGGGTTGAACGAAAAACAAAAAAGACTCCATTCCCCCACGCACACATTTGAGTTAGATGGAAGGAATCCTTCCGCTGTGCATTTGTACTCTGACAGCGGGGACACTTCCCTGCTGTAGATCAACTTCTGTACAACCAGCCAGTCCATCCATGGATCAAAATTTGTCCGGTTCCTGCTAAACCGGCTGATCTTCGATCCATGTGTGATCAGCTTTAGGTAGTTGTCACTGGAACCGTGTCCCCCATCACATTTCCCTTACTTCCTGTTTTGTTTGCAATTGTACATTTTTGGATTTCCCATCAATTTATTTTCCGGTGGCAATGGTCTTTATGATAAATAGAGAAAGTGGATCTCCCCATAACAGACACCAATAAAAAAATAAGCCTAAACAAAGGTGAGAAATTGGCACTGGATATTTTCAGTAGATCAATCAAGTTGGGCTGGATCTCATGATGCACAGATACAAGGTAATTTGAAAACCGTTATGAATCATCCCTGGTGATCGTGCATGCTAAGAATCCCATCACTTGGGGTACCTGAGCCCTGAAGAAAGGGAAATTTGCCCCTGAAACAAGTTTTCTGTTCTACTGTGAATCATTATAAGTTGTGGAATTATGGATGTTGTTTGGTGCCCTCACTACACTTCAAACAAACTAACCTCAACATCTTTCCATACTCCACCCAAAACTTAACAAAAAGGTTTTAACTTTACATATACTGTAAGGCCGGCCATACACATTTTAAATCTTGGCCGGTTCAGCAGGAACTGGCCGAGATTTTAACCATTAATGGGGAGGCTGAGATTTGAAGCATTAATGGACAGGCTGAGATTTTAACCATTAATGGGGAGGCTGAGATTTGAACTATTAATGGGCAGGCTGAGTGTACCAAGTTGATCGATCAACTTGCGTACAACTAGCCTGCCAGATTCTGTTTCGATTATCGCAAGCGGCTGCTATAGCCTCTAGCGATAATCACTCTCTTCTCCCGGCTCTCACATTGCAAGGGTTCAATGCTCACTTCTGTCTAGGAGAAACGGGTAGAGCAGTTTTACTTACCTGATCAGGCTTCTCCACACTGCTGGAAGGGTCCCTGAATGGTCCTCTTTTCCCTTACATTCCAGCAGTCCTAAAGTCCTCTGATGTTATCAAGATCAATGCAGGGCCCATTGCCCTGCACTAAACGCAAGGATGCTGAGCCAGGTAAAGCTGGCCATACATGTATTGAAATTCAGCTAGTCTAGCAGGGAAAGGCCAAATTTTAATTCATGTATGGGGACAGTGTTTGTACGAAGTTAATCTAGAAGTTAATCTACCGACTGACTTCTGCACAACCAGCCTGCCATATAATACACAGAAATGGGGAAAAAAAATCCTCCTACATAAGTTGTACCTGTTATCTGAAGTCTTTCTTCTCCACGTCCATTCAAAATGCAAAATGCACAAAGCTTGTTAGAGCTTTCAGAAAACAGGGAGCAGAGAACTGAAGTCACACACTGCAGAGCTCAGTAAGGAGAGCTTTAAGAGCTAATTGGAGGGAAGGGAACCCCCCCATCACACAGGAACAGAGCTGAGGCTTTCAATCACAGACTGTGTTCTTGAGATCCCTCACCTGTTACCTTTAGACCTCTTAGTGTCAGGAAAACCATTAAGAAGTGACTCATGCAGATTGCAGGGATATGAGACAGCAGACAGAAATTATACTTAGTGCTTTGGACTGAGACAAGTACACACTATAGAGGGATATGCTTTGTTCATATATCATGAGGCTTACAAGCACTTTAACTTCTGCTAAATATGTATACTTTTCTGCACTGTGTAACAAGTTATATATTATAAATGCTGAAAATATTACCCATGGCACACAAGGCTTTGGCGCCCTCAATATCTCTATTGTATATACAAGTCCTTATGATCTGTAAGAAAAAACTATGCATGGTAATGTGTGATAGGAATGAGGGACACAGTTAACAACTAGAATAAAATTGCAAGTCTAGGTTTGTACAACTTGATAATAGAAATCGTTGTACTGCCTGAAATAAGATATTTTCTGTAACTATTCTAGAATATTTTAAAAGGGAATCTTTAAAATATATCTCACTTCACCACTAGATGGCAATAAAAAAGCACAAGATTTTTCCGAACCGATACATTGCATGTAATGTCATAAATGAAAGTGAAGGCAAGTCCTCATTTGCAGGGTGTTGACAAGCAGAAGCTTTCCCAGCGCTTCGAACGCATGTGTTTTTCAACTGATTAACTATTTTCTCCAAAGCTTTGCCAACTATGCTCAGCGACCTGAGAAAGCCGATTAACCCCCGCTAAACATGACATGCAAATATTTAGTTTAGTTACACATTAATGGGACCAGGACCAGATTAAGAACATCATGGGCCTGGTGCTGAGGATTTTGGTGGGGCCTTTTAGAATAAATAAATAAAAATGCAAATACAATTTTTTGTTATAACAAATTAAATTAAAGAGAGAGAGAGAGGATAAGAGAGAGAGAGAGAGAGGATAAGAGAGAGAGAGAGAGAGAAAGGGGGTGAGAGAGCGGTGAGGGGTAAGGGAGGGGGTATGAGAGAGAGCGGATGCGTATGAGCATGCGTGGGAATGACATCAACGCAGCCCGGCCAAGGCAAGTGACCGAAGGCACAGAACCCAGAAGGAAGACCGGGTGAAGATGGAAGTGCCTGGGCCCCGCCGGTTTTGTTTACAGCGCTGGAGGGTTCAGTCTGACAATTTAAGTGTACCCTAATGTGCTAATATGCTGTGCTTACTTGTACATTGTGGAATAACCTACCTCAGGGCCTCTAAAAAGTAGTAATGTTATTGAAGTTTACTACCGCTTTAATATCACACGATCCCAGGAGCCTCTCATGGGGCCCCCTACTGACCCGGTGGCCCTTGGGCAGTGCCTAAGTGCATAGTTGCCAACATTTAAAAAATATTTTCAGGGACACTTTTTTTTACCAGTGGTATATTAAGAGTAGCTTAATATAGAGTATGTGATATTATGCTTGGCAATGTAGGGTCCTTGGGTTTAGTTGCTTTGTCCAGCAGATGTTGATGTATATACACCATTTTATATTCTGTGCTTAAATTTATTTTTTGTTTTTCATACAGTGTGATTTTGTCCGCATTACAGCCCCTGATGAAGGGATATGATACATCCCGAAACGCGTTGTGGGACAAGCGGACTTGGTTATTGTAATCATTTAAGCAATATTCACACTCTATGTTTTTAATACTTCAATGAATTGTTATGTTTTGATACATATATATATATTTTGTACAATAAAATTTAAAATTTATTCTTTACTTTCATAAATTTGTTGCCGCTAAAGTCCCATCCTATGTGGGGGGGTTTTCCTCTCTTGATTAAGAGTAGCTGAGATCCCCTATGTTCCTCTATACATCACAGTAGTAATCACAAAATTAAATCAGTAATAATAATGGAGCAGGACAAATATGAGGACTGAGAAGATTTCCTTTAGTTGAACTAACAAAAGTGTGCCCATTCTAGAGCTGGAAACATTGAGGATATTCAGTATAATTTTAAAGAACTATTTTTGTGGGTAAGAGGCATAGGGGAGGAGTATGGATGGTATAAAAGTTGGAAGTATGTGCAAGTGAGGGAGAGGAATGTGGAGTGTCTAACAGTGGGCACTATGTACAGGAGAGGAGTGCGGAGGGTATGGCAGAAGGCACTATGTACAGGAGAGGAGTGTGGAGGGTATGGCAGAAGGCACTATGTACAGGAGAGGAGTGTGAAGGGTATGCCAGTGGGCAGTATGCACAGCAGAGGAGTGTGGAGGGTATGCCAGTGAGCAGTATGTACAGGAGAGGAGTGTGGGGGCCAAAGCTCCATGGCAGTTTACCTGCCGGATTCTTGGCTTTCCCCTTGGTTTTCTCGGCTGACTTTTTACCACCGAGAAAACCGAGCGTGTGTACAGGGCTTCAGTCTGCTGTCAGTTTGAATTTAAACTGGCCGCTCTGTATGTAGCTTCTGACAGACTGCGCAAGCAGCCCTGTATCTCCGGAACCATAAGGGCTACCTACCTCCCTAATTTCTCTGTGACCCCTGGTCGCCGAGCTACAACCCTCGAAGTCAATCTTTTTTTTTTTTTTGGGCAAATGGGCCTATCTTAAGGAAGGGGCCTGGAGCTGCAGCTCCAATAGCCCCTATGTTAATCCGGCCCTGAATGGGACCCTCTCACCTCTTTCACCTCTTTTACAATCTGATGGGCAGATATTGTTTTCATGGTTCCCCCTGTAACACCTTATGACTGATTCTGCCCCCTGATTTTTTCATTATCTGTGCCAATGTGTTTATCATTCTGTTACCCTTATGTGCTCTTCTAATGAAGGGATTTCAGTTTGGGAACTCCAAAACATGGAAAGGGTGGCTGTATGTCTCCTCTGAGGAAGGGAGGCTTTTTGGAAAAAGTACCAATTTTTCTATTTAATGGAAACAATAATTGTCAATGTAATGATTTTTTTTTTAGTGTTAATACATTTTTATTTATATACTGTATATATACAGTGCCTTGAAAAAGTATTCATACCCGTTGGAATATTCCAAATATTTTCATGTTACAACCAAAAATGTAAATGTTTTTTATTGGGATTTTATGTAATAGACCAACACAAAGTGGCACATAATTGTGAAGTGGAAAGAAAATGATAAATGGTTTTCAAAATTGTTTACAAATAAATATGTGAAAAGTGTGGGGTACATTTGTATGGCGCCCCCCTGAGCCAATACTTTGTAGAACCGCCATTCACTGAAATTACAGCTGCAATTCTTTTTGGGGATGTCTCTACCAGCTTTGCACATCTAGAGAGGGACATTTTTGCCCATTCTTCTTTGCAAAATATCTCAAGCTCTGTCAGATTGGATGGAAGGTGTCTGTGAACAGCAATTTTTAAGTCTTGCCACAGAGTCTCAATTGGATTTAGGTCTGGACTGTGACTGGGCCATTCTTACACATGAATATGCTTTGATCTAAACCATTCCATTGTAGCTCTGGCTGTATGTTTAGGGTCGTTGTCCTGCTGGAAGGTGAACATCCGCCCCAGTCTCAAGTCTTTTGCAGACTAACAGGTTTTCTTGTAAGAGTGTCCTGTATTTGGCTCCATCCATCTTCTCATCAACTCTGACCAGCTTCTCTGTCCCTGCTGAAGAAAAGCATCCCCACAACATGATGCTGCCACCACCATGTTTTATACCGAGATTAAATTAGATGTTAGTTAGGGGTATCGGAGTAACGGGGGCTGAATACAAGTGCACGCCACACTTTTTAGATATTTATTTGTAAAAAAAAATTGGAAAACCATTTATCATTTTCCTTCCACTTCACAATTATGTGCCACTTTGTGTTTGTCTATCACATAAAATCCCAATAAAATACATTTACGTTTTTGGTTGTAACATGACAAAATTTGGAAAATTTTAAGGGGTATAAATACTTTTTCAAGGCACTGTTTATTAGACTTGCAATCCCTTATGCCGCGTACACACGGTCGAAAAATCCTTCAAGAAAAGCCTGATGTGAGCTTTTAGTCGGAAATTCCGACCGTGTGTATGCTCCATCGGACTTTTGCTGTCAGAATTTCCGCCCAGAAAAATTTGAGAGCAGGTTCTCAAAATTTCACATAAAATCCCAATAAAATACATTTACATTTTTAGTTGTAACATGACAAAATTTGGAAAATTGCAAGGGGTATGAATACTTTTTCAAGGCACTGTATGTATGTATGTATGTATGTATGTGTGTATGTATATATATACACACACTCAGACATACAGCATACACTGATCAGCCATTACATTAAGACCACACACCTACGGTGAGGGGAAAAAGTATTTGATCCCCTGCTGATTTTGTACATTTGCCCACTGATAAAGAAATGATCAGTCTATAATTTTAATGGTGGGTTTATTTTAACAGAGAGAGACAGAATAACAACAAAAATATCCAGAAAAACGCATTTCAAAAACGTTATAAATTGATTTGCATTTTAATGAGAGAAATAAGTATTTGACCCCTTCGCAAAACATGACTTAGTAGTTGGTGGAGAAACCCTTGTTGGCAATCCCAGAGGTCAGACGTTTCTTGTAGTTGCTCACCAGGTTTGCACACATCTCAGGAGGGATTTTGTCCCACTCCTCTTTGCAGATCCTCTCCAAGTCATTAAGGTTTCCAAAAAAAGAGAAAACTGCGCTAGGACTAGTAAACAATAATAGGCAGCAGCAATAATGTGATAAACATAAATCGGATAAATAAGGAAAAAAAACTGCGCCAAGAAATTATTTTTTTTAATTTTTTTAATTATCCTAATAGGGGATATAAAAGTCCAGTAATATATCCTCCGGATAAAGAGAATCCAAAGAAAAAAGACAATGAGCTGTAATTGGTCCAACAGTCCTGTATGCTAGCACATCCTGCTAGACACCAACACCATAAAAAGTGCCTGCTTACCAGATAGCAGCCAAATGAACGCAGTCGGCTATGACCCAGCCGCGGCCTTTAGGTAGAAGGGGGATCCAGGGATTATCAAGGACGCTCCTCCAGTTATTAAGGACCTCTTGATGACTCAATAACACAAATGGGAAAAAACATAGGATAATACCGTTTTGATAATATAGGATAGTGAAGCACCACCACCGTGAATGAGGAAAAAACAGTCGTGAATAGCACCCTGATAGTAATGGCTCCTTACCGGACGCAAGGAAGAGGCTCACGATTAGCTATGACCTAGCCACGGCCTTCATCCTATGTGAATTGACCCAGCTCAAAGCAATGGAACTTTCCTCAATGGTAACCGCACGCCACCAACATTCCATATAAGATATCAAGAAGAAGGAGGGGGGGAGACCATAGAGTAATATCCTCAAAGCATTTATTGTAAAAACAGGTAGCGTACTTACAAAAATAAAGTGGTAGTAAGCATTAAAACATGCTGGCCGGCATTAGACAAAAGCCCTTCCTTAGTCGAGCTGCGTGGTGACGTCACTGCTTGTCTCCCAGACGCGTTTCGTCACATATGACGTTCTCAATGGGATTTTTGTAATACTTATACTTATTTTTGTAAGTACGCTACCTGTTTTTACAATAAATGCTTTGAGGATATTACTCTATGGTCTCCCCCCTCCTTCTTCTTGATATCTTATATGGAATGTTGGTGGCGTGCGGTTACCATTGAGGAAAGTTCCGTTGCTTTGAGCTGGGTCAATTCACATAGGATGAAGGCCGTGGCTAGGTCATAACTAATCGTGAGCCCCTTCCTTGCGTCCAGTAAGGAGCCATTGCTATTAGGGTGCTATTCATGACTGTTTTTTCCTCATTCACGGTGGTGGTGCTTCACTATCCTATATTTTCAAAAAACTGTATTATCCTATGTTTTTTCCCATTTGTGTTATTGAGTCATCAAGAGGTCCTTAATAACTGGAGGAGCGTCCTTGATAATCCCTGGATCCCCCTTCTACCTAAAGGCCGCGGCTGGGTCATAGCCGACTGCGTTCATTTGGCTGCTATCTGGTAAGCAGGCACTTTTTATGGTGTTGGTGTCTAGCAGGATGTGCTAGCATACAGGACTGTTGGACCAATTACAGCTCATTGTCTTTTTTCTTTGGATTCTCTTTATCCGGAGGATATATTACTGGACTTTTATATCCCCTATTAGGATAATTAAAAAAAAAAAATGTATTTCTTGGCACAGTTTTTTTTTCTTATTTATCCCATTAAGGTTTCCAGGCTGACATTTGGCAACTCAAACCTTCAGCTCCCTCCACATATTTTCTATGGGATTAAGGTTTGAAGACTGGCTAGGCCACTCCAGGACCTTAATGTGCTTCTTCTTGAGCCACTCCTTTGTTGCCTTGGCCGTGTGTTTTGGGTCATTTTCATGCCCATTTTCAATGCCCTGGCTGAGGGAAGGAGGTTCTCACCCAAGATTTGACGGTACATGGCCCCGTCCATCGTCACTATGATACAAAATAATGTGCTGAGAAACTCGGCTTATACTCGAGTATATACGGTACTTTTGAAATCACGTGTCTTAGTGGAGTTTGTATACTACATTTTTTTCCCAATGGAGTTAATTTCTTTCCGTCTCTGATAGGTTGAGGAAGTGTATGTATCAGGTGTTTTAATTGTAGATATTCCCATTCATTGATATTCCACCCGTTTTTTCTCCTTATATCCTGTAGTGTTTTTATCTTTCCCTGTTCCGTGATGTCCTTTATTTGTGCTGTCCCCATTTTATTTCCAAACAAAGTCCCTTGCCCAGGAATAAAAAAAAATATTTACGTGAGTGCAATTAAAGGTGAGTAAGGGTCCTTTCACACGGGGCGGATCCGTGAAGATCCGCCCCGTGAAGCTCCGCTTGCTCAGCGGGGATCGCTCCGTTGATCCCCACTGAGCCGACGGATGACTGGGCGGTCCCCGCACACTGTGCAGGGACCGCCCTGTCAGAGCGCTGCTCTCCCCTATGGGGAATCGGATGACGACGGACCGTAGAGTCCGTTGTCATCCGATCCGCTCCACCGATGGAAGGAAAAATAGGGTTTTCCTCCGTCACACTTTGGCGGAGCGGATGTCAGCGGACATGTCTCCGCTGACATCCGTGCTTCCATAGGGCTACATGGAGGATCCGTTTCAGGTCCGCCTAAAAAACTGACAGGCGGACCTGAACGGACCTCCGTGTGAAAGAGCCCTTAGAAGTCCATTTGTTCTGTCTATAAATTAAATCTCATATTTTAAAGCGGAGCTCCTCCGGAAAAAAAAATATTAAAAGCCAGCAGCTACAGCTACAGCAGCTGCTGGCTTTTAATATTTGGACACTTACCTGTCCTGGAGTCCAGCGACGTCCGCAGCAGAGGACAAGCGACCGCTCGTCGCTCTGCTGCTCCCTCCGCCATCCTCGCTGAGGGAACCAGGAAGTGAAGCCCTGCGGCTTCATGCCCGGTTCCCTACGGCGCATGCGCGAGTCGCGCTGCGCCGTTCTGATTGGTGCTCCTGTGTTCTGGGAGCCGAGTGTCTCCCAGAACACCAAGGGAAGTCTGCGGGAAGTGACGTGACTCCCGCAGATTCCCGGAGAGAGGACTCCCGGATGTGGGTGAAAATACCTGTCTTAGACAGGTATCTTCACCCCCCTCCCCCCTGAAAGGTGTCAATTGTGACACCGGAGGGGGGAGGGTTCCAAATAGCAAAAGTTGCTATTTAGGGTGGAGCTCCACTTTAAATACATTTTTAGCTATTTCATATGTGTCTAAGTCCAGTGTTCTGTGTTTTCGTGGTATCAATATGTTTTTTGTGCAGTGCTGTTTTACTTATAGTGTTTTCAGTTCGGACCCATTTTTTCTCTTTTTCTTTATTTCCCCATTCTACCATTCGTGCGATAATCACAGCCTTTTAATATCTATTTATATCTGGTGCAGAAAGTCCTCCGTGTTTTTTTTCCCTTGTCATAATTGCATATTTCAATCTCGGCTTTTTATTTTGCCATATATATTTTATCAACATTGTTTTTATGGTCTTGAAAAAACTCTGTGGTATATCTATAGGTAGCATCTGAAATCTGTATGTTATTTTTGGGAGAACAGCCATCTTAAACAAATTTATCCTTCCCAGCCATGATAGCGATCTCATGGCACTCTTCTTTAGTTCTATTTTGATCTCGTTCAAAGAGCTCGATTTTGATCTCATCTGACCACAACACTTTCACCCAGTTCTCCTCTGAATCATTCAGGTGCTCATTAGAAAACTTCAGACAGGCCTGTACATGAGCTTTCTTGAGCAGGGGCGCTGCAGGATTTCAGTCCTTCACGGCGTAGTGTTACCAATTGTTGTCTTGGTGACGATGGTCCCAGCTGCCTTGAGATCATTGACAAGATTCTCCCGTGTAGTTTTGGGCTGATTCCTCACCGTTCTTATGATCATTGAAACTCCACGAGGTGAGATCTTCCATGGAGCCCCAGACCGAGGGAGATTGACAGTTATTTTGTGCTTCTTGTGTAGCGATACCCCCAGTTAAGAGGGCTGCCTGTATGATTTTTGGGCCCTGTAGTGCACCTCTGTCAACCCCTGGCAAACGGTTCTAACCTCCCTTGGCACAGTTAGTAGGGGATTATAGGCTTGTGTGGCCTGTAACACACAGCGGCACAATCCTATGACAAGAATACACAGTAAGGCTTTAAAACCTCCTTTACCTATTTCTTCTATAAAGTAAAGAACACAAACACCAATATGCTTATCCCTAGTATGTTTACTTTGATTAATGGATAAGCAGTAAAACAGGTGAGTACTTGTCATAAGCAGAGCCCTGCAATAAACAATGTTAACAAGCAAACAGGTATTTAACGTTATGCAACTCTAATAGTCCCCTTTGCGGCTACTTCCCCTCGTGGGCAATATGGCGCCCAGGAATGTCTATGCTACCCAGTCAGGCCTGACTGAACTAAAGTGGAAGTCCTGTAGGGAAATCTTCGCTAGCATCGGTTGTGCACTTGAAGAACAGAATTTGTAATCCACCAAGGTAACAAAAGTACTGTGCTCTCTCACCCAACCGGACCAGTCCGCGTCCGTTTCTTCCGCTGCGGTGCCTAAACACACTGATCACTCGACATCCGGGTCTTCGGTCCTCCTGGCAAAGGTGCAGCATCAAGGAGAGATGTCCCTCAGGTTCCTCAGTGCGCGCGGAAGGCTCTTTGGAGAAACGCCCAGGCTTCTGGCCTAAAGTCACAGGAGCTTAAGCAGCAGTTCAGCTTGCTGGGCGGGCGTTGTCCAAAGAGAAAGAACCGGGCCCCACCTCTCCCTTATAAAGTCTGCCCCAGCAGTCCTTACGCGGGGCAAGGCACCCTGGGTGCCTAAAAGTGTACTGGGTAATGTAGTCTCTAAGGGATTTAAAGAGCAATACCCCGCTACACTTGCATTTGTGAATAATCGCACCAACTGTTGTCATCCTCTCACCAAGCTGCTTGGCGATGGTCTTGTAGCCCATTCCAGCCTTGTGTAGGTCTACAATCTTGTCCCTGACATCCTTGGACAGCTCTTTGGTCTTGGCCATGGTGGAGAGATTGGAATCTGATTGATTGATTGATTGTGTCTGTGCACATGTGTCTTTTATACAGGTAACAAGCTTTTTCTGTTCACCTGGGAGCCAGAAATCTTGCTGATTGACACGGGATCAAATACTTATTTCACTCACTAAAATGCAAATCGATTTATAACTTTTTTTAATGCGTTTTTCTGGGTATTTTTGTTGTTATTCTGTCTTCCACTTTTAAAATAAACCTACCATTAAAATGATAGACTGATCAGTTCTTTGTCAGTGGGCAAACAAAATCAGCAGGGGATCACTGTAATATTGAGTAGGTCCCCCTTTTGCTGCTAACACAGCCCGACCCCTTGAGGCATGAACTCCACTTGTCAACCAAACACATTAGCATCACACTGCCTCAGTCGGCTTGCCTTCTTCCCATACTGCATCCTGGTATCAACTCTTCCCCAGGTAAGTGACGCACACGCACCCGGCCATCCACATGATGTAAAAGAAAAACGTGATTCATCAGATCAGGCTACCTTCTTCCATTGCTCCGTGTTCCAGTTCTGATGCTGGAAGTGCCCAGTGTAGGTGCTTTTGGCCGTGGACACGGGTCGGCATGGGCACCCTGACTGGTCTGTAGCTACACAGCCCCATACACAACAAACTGCGATACACTGCGTGTTCTGACACCTTTCTATCAGAACCAGCATTAACTTTTTCAGCAATTTGAGCTATAGTAGCCTTGGCCATTCACTCTGTTACCAGTGAGGCCCCTAAACCTGTTCCAAAGGTTTAATCCCTTAGGATAGATCAATTATAGTTTTGATCTCCCCAGGTTAAAAGGAGTCATACTGACACTGAATAAAGGAACAGCGGCAAATTAAAAGAAGGAAGTGCTCAGATTGCACAAGTACCTTGAAATTTGCCATCACTAGATGAAGTTTGCTTGTGGGAAAAGAATATGAATATTGATTGATCAATTTGCCAAACTTTTGGAGATAACAGGTGTGATTGTAGGGCAATTGTTCTTCCCTCGCTTTTTGTGGCACAGACATCCCCTATTTGACCTCTTGGTGGGTTTTTGGGGATTATTTGGAACCGTGATCATTTTGAAAGGTGGTATTGTATTAAAAAAGGTCCTACAAAAGCTTCAGAAGAAGCCACGTTTGTGGTGAAACATGTAGAGGCGACTATTCTTTTGTATCGTGACCACAGGGCTGTTTTTGCCCAAATTTTATAAGTAGTTTTATACTGTTTATGTAATAACATTTTCTAATTTTTATAAATTTGATTTTGATTGATTTTTCTGCACCTTAACCACTTGCTTACTGGGCACTTAAACCCCCCTCATGCCCAGACCAATTTTCAGCTTTCAGCGCTGATGCACTTTGAATGACAATTGCGCGGTCATATACTGTACCTAAATGAAATTTTTATAATTTTTTTCCCACAAATACAGCTGTCTTTTCTGGTATTTGATCACCTCTGTGGTTTATGTTTTTTGTTAACATTTTTTAGAAAGACTGTTTTTTTTTAAAAAAAAATTATATTTTTTTATATTTTGTTATAAAATTTTGCAAACAGGTAATTTTTCTCCTTCATTGATGTACGCTGATGAGGCTGCACTGATGGGTACTGATGGGCACTGATGGGCTGCACTGATGGGCACCGGGAGAAAGGAATGCATTGATGGGCACCAATAAGGCGGCACTGGTGGGCATCGATAAGGCGGCACTGGTGGGCACTGAGAGGTGGCACTGGTGGGCACTGAGAGGTGACACTGAGAGGTGGCACTGATGGGTGGCACTGAAGGGCATTGATAGGTGGCACTGGTGGGCACTGAGAAGTGGCACTAATAGGTGGCATTGATAGGTGACACTGATAGCTGGCAGTGATGGGCACTGATAGGTGGCAGTGATGGACACTGATGGGTGGCAGTGATGGGCACTGATGGGTGGCAATAATGGGCACTGATCAGCACTGGTAGGTTACACTGATATGCAGCATTGCTAGGTGGCACTGATCAGTGTTGCCAACCCCCTGAAGTGAAATTTACTGTCAGGATGCCAAAATTTACGAACAACACCAATTTTTTTTAACTGCCAAAATCATGGAAATTACTAGCAGAGTCGCATTTTTTACTGACACTGCAAAAAAGTACCTAAAATTACTGTTTTCAGTGCTAAACAGTGCAAGTATAAATATTTCAACTATAAACACATAGCTAGTGCTATTAGCAATGTGTTTAAGTTAAACAAAAGTAAAAAATCATATTTCTCCATTGATATGAAGGTCAGGTTACTATAACCCAGCCAGCACTGGGTTCCCCCCCTACATCAGAGTCTGCAGGGATCCCCCTTACAGTGAAAGGGAGCTCTTATATAAAGGGGAACGCTGCAGATCATGATCTAAGGGGGAACTCTGATGTAAGGGGAGGCTCTGGTGACCAGAGACCACCTTATATCAGAGTCCACTGCATTCCCTTTACATCAGAGTTCCCACTTACATCAGGGTCTGCAGCATTACCCTTTCACTGTAAGGGGCAATCCTGCAGACTCTGATGTAAAGGGCAATGCCAGGAACTCTGATGTGGGGGGCACTCTGGTGACTAGAGACCACCTTCTGCAGAGTGAATACACTAAGGTAAGGGGAGTTACTAATATAGGGAGGGACTTTATATCAGTGCCCCCTTACATTATTGTATTCACTCCCCTTACATCAGCAACCCCCCCCCCCAGACTGGCCTGGCGGCGCTGTCACTGACCTCCTTTCAGGTGCACCGTGCAGGGCTCAGTCAGATGGCTCCAGCTTGGCGGCTCTGGTTTTTCTATGGTCTCCTCTCCACAGTCCATATACGTCTGACTTCTCCCATGACCCCCATGATCCCGGCGGCGCTCCCACTTATGACTCCTCTCCCGACTCCTCCTCAGAGACTGCAGACATGATGTAGGAAATGGTCAGAGGCTGCGGACAGGAGATGGTCAGAGGTTGAGGGCAGGAGATGGTCAGAGGCTGAGGGCAGGAGATGGTCAGAGGCTGAGGGCAGGAGATGGTCAGAGGCTGAGGGCAGGAGAAGCTGCGGGCAGGAGATGGTCAGAGGCTGCGGGCAGGAGATTGTCAGAGGCTGAGGGCAGGAGGTGGTCAGAGGCTGAGGGCAGGGGGTGGTCAGAGGCTGAGGGCAGGAGGTGGTCAGAGGCTGAGGGCAGGAGATGGTCAGAGGCTGAGGGCAGGAGGTGGTCAGAGGCTGAGGGCAGGAGATGGTTAAAGGCTGAGGGCAGGAGATGGTCAGAGGCTGAGGGCAGGAGAGGCTGAGGGCAGGAGATGGTCAGAGGCTGAGGGCAGGAGATGGTCAGAGGCTGAGGGCAGGAGATGGTCAGAGGCTGAGGGCAGGAGATGGTCAGAGGCTGAGGGCAGGAGAAGCTGCGGGCAGGAGATGGTCAGAGGCTGCGGGCAGGAGATTGTCAGAGGCTGAGGGCAGGAGGTGGTCAGAGGCTGAGGGCAGGGGGTGGTCAGAGGCTGAGGGCAGGAGGTGGTCAGAGGCTGAGGGCAGGAGATGGTCAGAGGCTGAGGGCAGGAGGTGGTCAGAGGCTGAGGGCAGGAGATGGTTAAAGGCTGAGGGCAGGAGATGGTCAGAGGCTGAGGGCAGGAGAGGCTGAGGGCAGGAGATGGTCAGAGGCTGAGGGCAGGAGATGGTCAGAGGCTGAGGGCAGGAGATGGTCAGAGGCTGAGGGCAGGAGATGGTCAGAGGCTGAGGGCAGGAGATGGTCAGAGACTGAGGGCAGGAGATGGTTAAAGGCTGAGGGCAGGAGATGGTCAGAGGCTGAGGGCAGGAGGTGGTCAGAGGCCGAGGGCAGGAGGTGGTCAGAGGCCGAGGGCAGGAGATGGTTAAAGACTGAGGGCAGGAGATGGTCAGAGGCTGAGGGCAGGAGAGGCTGCGGGCAGAAGATGGTCAGAGGCTGCGGGCAGGAGATGGTCAGAGGCTGAGGGCAGGAGGTGGTCAGAGGCTGAGGGCAGGAGGTGGTTAGAGGCTGAGGGCAGGAGATGGTTAAAGGCTGAGGGCAGGAGATGGTCAGAGGCTGAGGGCAGGAGATGGTCAGAGGCTGAGGGCAGAAGATGGTTAAAGGCTGAGGGCAGGAGATGGTCAGAGGCTGAGGGCAGGAGATGGTCAGAGGCTGAGGGCAGGCGATGGTCAGAGGCTGCGGGCAGGAGATGGTCAGAGGCTGCGGGCAGGAGATGGTCAGAGGCTGCCGGCAGGAGATGGTCAGAGGCTGCGGGCAGGAGATGGTCAGAGGCTGAGGACAGGAGATGGTTAAAGGCTGAGGACATGGTAGTTTCCTCCACTGTCCCCCTTCATACCTGTCTCCACATCAGTCAGTGACAGTGTCCGCCTTCTGTCACTCACTGTGACTGTGTCCCTTATCTCTCCAGTCAGTCAGGCACAGTGTCCTCCTCTACAGGGCTGGCTTCACCTCCCAGTAATATCCTCCTGTGGTCCGTCACTCCTCTCTGAGTCTGCACCATTGCGCTCTCCCCCCACGGAACCGCAGAGAAGAACGAGTGGCCAGCTAAACTTGTACAGTCTTTGCCGAGTCCTGCAGGCTTCGGAACGGCGCATGCGCAGTTGCATGGCCGGCCCGCAAACACTGGCAAAGCACTTTAACAAGGACAGATCACAAAAATGGCAGACACTGTAACTGATTGACCACCACTCTATTTAAATTGGGCTCTATGAGTCCAGGCAGGAGGAGAGCAGAAGAATGACCCCGTCTTATGTCAGACCTCTCCCTTCTGTCCCCTGACACCACAGGCCCAAATGAACGTAAACACTGCACCTAGTGCAGTGGTCAATAGTGTAACTCCCAAGTTCAGATTACCCCGCTCATACACTACATATGCTGAGCCCTGGGTATATGTGTGTGCCCAAATGGCACCAGTAACTTCAGTCCCTTGGAAGAAGAAGGCCTTGAATCTTCAGCTAGCCACTTTAGTTGGTGCACTTAGATATCCTGTTTGGTAGGAGAGATACAAAGTGTATTGTGTAACTCCTGGAGCAGAAGGAACACTTTTACTGCCTGGCAGAGGATGAGTGCAGCACAGTGTTCTACTAGTGTAGGCAAAAATAGGCAACGCTGTCTGCATGCTGTGTCTCTGTAGGATGGGCAAGTGCCGCCCACCAATCCTGCAACCAAGGCCCAAAGGAGATGTCCTGGCTGGCAGGCTCTTCAGGTAGCCCAACTGGCTACCTCACAACCAGAACGCTTCATGTCGTCTGTACAGGTGCACCTGGGATCCCCCAACTGGCCATGGATCTGTGGGAGGACCGGCACGCTGACCCGGGAAGGCAGCAACTCTTTTCTGGGTCTTGTCTTCTCCCTTGCCTCATAGTGTCTGCCTCACTCCCAAGCAGCCTCCTGGTGTCCTTTACTTCTCTGCCCCATGGCATGCTGGGCTGTGTGTTTTCCCTCAGGGATAACAGTGGGGACACTTGTGCTGGGGACTACATGTCCCAGGTTGCTTTGCTGCAGTCATGCTTGTGTTCCATTGGTTCCCTCCCCCTGAGAATAGGGAAGCAGGGGAGGGTAGCAGAATGGGTAGCCAGTCTCTCTGCGAGCTCTACAGTTTAAAGCGAGGAGAAGGAGGGGGAGAAATTCACCTGCAGGTGCTGACAGGCACACTCTGCCTTATGAAAGCCTATCAGTGTCTGTGTCCCGGCCGCGGCCATCAAGAAGTGCATGGCCATGGGCGGGTAGAGCAGCACCCGCTACAGTATATTTACACCCCACGCTGTGGGACTGCGTTGGGCGGCTATTCCAGCACAGTCCCACCGCATGACAAGGCAAAATGCCTTAACTTCTTATGTGACTGGTTTACATCACTGCGTTGCAGTGGTATGCGGGTGGTGTGGGGTAATAAAAAGTACTGCATGCATTACTTTTTTTCCAGCACAGCACATTGTGAGGCAATCCACTGCTTTGCACCGGGCAGCGGCAATTAAACTTTATAAAAAGTCTGTGTGACATTTCAATCAAGTTTGTTAAAAAAGTGAACAGTGTGATGCCCCAATATTGGTGCAACAGCACTCTACTGATCTGGTCGGACTGCACCGCTCATTGCGCATTGCGACGCAGCGGCTGGTATGAATAAGCCCTTATTTTGAGGAATATCCATTCTACTGGATTCGTAAAGCAAAAAGAGAACAATAATTGCCTTTAGACCCTTTCTCACTAAATGAAACTCCATGAGATTCATCTAATTAGAGCATGCAGATGAAAGAAGTGAGTCACTCCATTGTAGGTACACATTACACATTTCTGATTGAGCTATTGAGCTCTGTAAGCAGCAAGCTTTTTTGACCAAAGCAGGAAAAGAAGTCCAAAGATGTGAAATAAAGCCCAAACCTAGAAGGAAGGATGATTGGGGATTACTAAAGGGAGAGCAAAGGAATATTAGAGGAAACCTGTGCTAAAAGAAATATGATGGTGGCCCCCATCCAAAATTGTATGTGCCTGGTTGTCATGAAACTCTCTTGTTACTGACCCAGAACACATATGCAGATACTGGAGTTTATACTTCACTTCCTGCATTCTTTTTCCACATCAGACTGAAGTCACAGGAGAATTTAGTTACATTTTTGGAAGGTCTATAATGGCAGCCCATGTATTTCTCTCAGTGTAGGACTACTTTAATAAAGTAACATGGTTCCCTTTAAATGTAGGGTTAAACAGAATTGCAGTGAATCAAAGAGTTCTTGTTTCTGGATAAAAACATCTTACTTTCATTTCAACAATTGTGCAATGAAAAAGGAACGCAGCTGCACTTTCTTGCAGTCTGTGGTTTACGGGAAAGGAAGGTGATTTCTCAAGCAGAAAGTCCCAAGCTAAAAATATAAACACGACGCGCCTAGTCCACCATGTGACCATATTATTTGTAAAAAAACAAGAACTCTGCTGTTCCAGTGAAGACAAATAGGGGGAGCCAGTGCACAAACAGACATCTGAAGCCAGTTCAGGGAATGTCATGTTCTTCTGGCACATAGAATGTCAACTAACACAATATTACATTCCCAGCCAAGCTGACAAGAGGGACTCTTTGCTGCTGGCTTTGAATGAGACTCGGTAAAGCGTGGGGCTTTTCCCACTGATACTAACCCCTTTGTAACTTTTCAGTTATTTGAAAGCAAGAACAAGAGCAATATGCAATATCCAATAACCTATAACAAAGTATTAGTATTGTTTGGAACAGGGGTCTCCAAACCTTCTAAGCAAAGGGCCAGTTTACTGTCCTTCAGACTTAAGGGGGGACCGCACTATGGCCAGTGGGAGTAGAAATTGTACTGGACTGCATCTTTGGCATATGGGGAAAGAATAGTGCCCCATCGTTGATGTCAGTGGGAGGAGTAGTGCACCATCGTTGGTGTCTGTGGGGGGAATAGTGCCCCATTGTTGGTATCAGTGGGAGAAATAGTACCCCATCATTGGTGTCAATGGGAGGAGTATTATCAGTGGTGGGAAAAGTGCCCCAAGGGCTGGGTTAACTGAAGAAAAGGG
The DNA here is from genome assembly GCA_029206835.1 of Rana muscosa. Lineage (NCBI taxonomy): Eukaryota > Metazoa > Chordata > Amphibia > Anura > Ranidae > Rana > Rana muscosa. Next base: position 7,222,988 of record CM055125.1, read on the forward strand.
CCACAGTTTGGAGACCATTGGTTTAGAACTATGGACATTTTTTCTCTTCCTTTTAACAAGGCAGACACGATATCCCAGAATATCCTTGCTCCTGGATTCGATCATTGTCTTTCCCATGAAACTGTATAGAATTTAAGGAAACATTTCATAGATCTCAGGCATTGTCCTGATTAAAGGCACTCTGAGCTCCATGGGGTTCAGTTGACAAACAGCTTTATGAATCTTGCTTGAAGTTTGCAAACTTTACAGTAAACCTCACTAACATCTATGGGGTATATGTATTAAAGATTTGCTAAAGAAAGTCGCTAAGTGAATATTTCCTCAAAAGATTTGTCAGGATTCGCCCATCAGTTTCTGCAAACATTTTCTCTTTTTATTATGCAAACTGAATCAAAGAAAAACTGTGCTCAGTGCCTCCAAACAAACAAATCTGACCATGACACCTTTGTCTATGTGGCCTCAGAATCTTCAAGGTGTGTTTAAGGTGGTCAGATGAGACTAAAATTCTATTATTTGGCCTCAACACCAAATGATATGTCTGGCGGAAATCCAATACAGATCACAATCCAAATATCACCATTCCTACAGTAAAGCATGGAGGTGGAAATATCCTGTTATGGGGGCATTTCTCTGCAGCAGGGACTGGAGCACTTGTCTGGATAGAAGGAAAATGGATGGGGCAAAATACCGTCAAATTCTTGAAGAAAACCTGCTGCCCTCTGCTAGAAGGTTGTCAATGGGAAGAAGGTTTACCTTCCAACATGACATTTGGCCCAAAGCACACAGCAAAACATAGCACACAGTGGTTGAAGGAGAAAAAGGAGAATGTCCTTGCATGGCCTAGTCAGAGCTCAGACTTAAACCCCATTGAAAATCTGTGGAACGACTTGAAGACTGCAGTCCACAAATGGTCAACATCTAATTGAACTGAATTTGAGCAGTTTTGCAAAAAAGAGTGGGCAAATATTGCAAAGTCTAGATGTGAAAAGTTAGTAGAGACATATCCCAACAGACTAAACGCTGTAATTAAAGCAAAAGGTGGTTCAACAAAATACTGACACAAGGGGGTGATACTTTTTCCAACTCAGTGATTCTGTTTTTGAATTTATTTTATTTTTTCTGACATGCTGGTGTTATATGTTTCACTTGGATGTTGTAGGTTGCACTAGTAAATACAGATGGATAAAACAAAAACTGTGCCTGTCTTCATTTCAGATTGAAAAGCAACAAAATGTGATTATTTTAAGGGGGGTGGGTGATTCTTTTCTTTACCCACTGTAAGTAGTGAAGTACAGTGCTATATAGGTAATGTGAAACTAATATATAAAGTTCACAAGGTTGGATCTTGTGATCAAGTGAACAAAACTGATTCTCAGTGTTCACAGCAAGTTTCCATCATCTTATAACAAAGCCCAACTAAATGTGATCAGTGAGCCCCACCACCTCAGCACATCCAGCCTCTTAACGGAAAAACAGACCCTAAATTATAAGAGGTCTAATGTAGCATGAAGCTGCATTAATAAATAGAGAGGCCTGGAGCGAGAGGATTGCAAAGGTGCTAGCAGAGGGCCGGCATGACAGGAGTGATAAGGGACAGCAGGGATTAACAAAAGTTAGTTCAGAAAGTGAGGTATGTAGGGATTGTAGGAAAAGTTTGTGAGAGGAGGGGTTGTGTTTACTTAAGGGGCAGGAGGGGTGACACGGGCAACACTGCAGGGGGAAGCACTTAGAGGAGAGGTTTCCCGCTGCCCTCCCCTTTTTTCGTTACATTTTTTCTTTCTTTCAGGTGGTGCAGCAGGACAAGTCATGGCAGCGGACAGTTGGCGGTGGTGGCCTTTGATGGTGGTAACTATCCCATGAGATGGAAGTGTGGGGGACTCATCCGTGGTATGGGCCCTCTGGTGTGTGCAGTTAACATGGGTTAGCTGAAGATGGTAATGGTGGCAATGCGGGTAACTGGTTGTCTCCGAGCTGGTGTTATCACGGCTGGAGGCCTAGTACGGTAAAAGGCCCGCAGTGAAGAAGTGGAAATGTTTATGTTGGGAAGCTGCCGTCAAAGACCACCGGGGGGGGGGGGGGAGCATCTGATATTTGAGTTTTGTTACGGTTAGAAAATGTTATATTTATATTTAATATTTATGAATAAAAAGGCTGCCTTTGGCCAGTTTTACTCCAGCTCAAGTGTGATCTCGTTAATTATAGGTAAGGTTAAGTGGGGTGTAGCGATTCCCCCAACTAAGAGAGCCGCTGGTTTTCTTTTGGGCCCTGTATACAGCACAGCCAACCCCCGGCAATCTACTCGACCCTTCTCTGGCACAGCTAGTCTAGGGATGGTATATCAAATTGGCTCTATACCAGTATCTATGCACTCCCCCTAATGCATATAAACAGTTGTAATTGTGGTAATGAACTCCAAGACCAGGATGGTTAAATGCAACAGTTTTACTTATGGCATAAAAGATAACAGTCAGTTTCATATAACAAATGCATGCAGAGCCCTGCAGTACTGATAATACTAATCAACTATAGTGCGCATATAGTTCTATCACACTGACGTCTAGCTATTCTCCCCGTTAGCAATACGGCGCCAAACAATGCTACTAACTCCCAGTCAGGCCTGACTCAATTAAAGCTCAGTCTTTATTGAGGAATCTTCGCATGCAAGATGATCGGTGGTGCACATACAGGAACAATTATTTGTAATCCAATAAGGGGGGGGGGGTTTAAGGCAATGAAACCACTCCCAGGAGACTATGTAACTCAGTTCTGCAACTAGTCTCCTGGTAGGAAAAGAACAAGTATAACACGATGGGCCAAGGCAGTCAATAGGCCTAGTAAAGAACTCAGTTATGGTTGTGAGCAGATGCTCTCTCACCCCTCCGGACTCGATCCCAGTCCGGGACTCCCACCGCTGTGTCCACACACACAGGCTCCGCCACAGCCGGATCTCTGGTCTCACTGACGTCCGCGTAGCAGGTGGATGTCTCAGCCGCACAGGCTCCGCAGCAGGGTGGAAGGCTCTCTGGAAGTGCGCAAGGCCCAGGCTTCGGGCCTTGCACTTACAGCAGGTCCGCACAGGAAGTCCTCTTGCCAGCCGCGTGGTGTCCAAAGAGGCCGGGCCTCGCCCCGCCCTTCCCTTTTATACCCCACCCATGAGTCTTTGCGGCAACCCAATGCACCCTGGGTGCCAAGCGGGCTTCTGGGTAACGTAGTCCATGGGGCCTCAACGGACACCCCGCTACAGGGGTTTAAGGTTGGAGTAAGTTAAAATAGTGGCAGTCATACTAAGGGAGGTACATCTTATCTACCCTGATCAAGAGCCGCCATGGATCATCTGATAAGGGGGCACAGAGCGACACTTAACATTGGGAATTCACTGTGTTATCCTTCTCCTTCTCCGTGAGAGATGGCTAAGCAAGAAGAAATGAGCCTCCGATAGTGTATTACCATAAAAATGTATTAATCATAGGCTAAAAAATGACTTACAAAGTTCTTTCTTGTAACCGCACAATGCAATCAAAATGCCGCTGGTTCCGGCTCCAGCTCCAGCAAAGTGTGGGTGATAACAACAGAGGCCGATCTGTGGGTACCGGGCAATGGATGTCCGCTGGCACCCACTTATTGTTGGGCAGAGACACAGAATGAAGCTACGTTCTGACAATGGGAAAGTGCAAAGCAGGGAATAAAATCCATCACTTCCCTTAGTAAAAGCAGCACACAGTTTACAAAAAACACTGTCTAGGCACGCAGTTAACTCTTTGATTGCCCCAGATGTTTAACCCTTTCTCAGCCAGTGTCCTTATTACAGTGAAAGTGTATATTTTTAGCACTGGCCACTGTATTAGTGTCAGTTAAGCCCTGTACACACAATCGGATTTCCTATGGATTTTTAACCAATGAATTTTTCCATCGGAAATCCGATGAAGCTGACTTCCATCAGTCTTGCCTACACACCATCAGTCAAAAAACCGACCGTCCCAAACGCGGTGACGTAAAACACTCCGATGAGCCGAGAAAAATGAAGTTCAATGCTTCTGAGCATGCGTCGACTTGATTCTGAGCATGCGTGGGTTTTTTATCCGATGGAGTTCCCCACAGAAGATAGTAATTTGCTATCGTTTTTTTTTCCAGCGGATAAATTTAAAACAGGTTCTATTTTTTAACACCGATGAAAAAAAGACCGATGGGGCCCATACACGATCGGTTTGTCCAATGAAAAAAGTCCATCGGACTGTTTTCATCGGTAAAACCGATCGTGTGTACATGGTTTAAGTGTCCGATTGTCTGCTGCAATATTGCAGTCCCTCTATAAGTTGCTGATCACCGCCATTAGTAGAATAAAAATAAAAAAAACTCCAGTATATACAGTATGTATATATATATATATATATATATATATATATATATATATATATATATATTTTTTAATTGTTGGTCTTTTTATAGCGCAAAAAATAAAAAACGCAGTGGTGATCAAATACCACCAAAAGAAAGCTCTATTTGTGGGAAAAAAAATTACATACATTTTATTTGGGTACAGTGTTGCATGAACGTGCAATTGTCAGTTAAAGTAAAGCAGTGCAGTATGGCAAAAAATGCCCTGGGCATAAAGGGGGTACATTTTCCAGAGGTCAAGTGGTTAATATTTAGTGGATGGACTTTATTTAATTTTTTAATTTTTTTTCTTTACTGTTTCCACTTGTAATTTATATTGGGCTTTTGATTAGTCACATATATTTGATTTTTAGCACTTATCAAATCATCATTGGCAGTGCACTTTATATGTAATCCATTTTGAACCTTTAGATTGTTCACACTCATTTGTTTTTTAGCATCATTTAATTATCCATCTGGTAGTGCACCTGTTCTATGTGTATATCTTTTTTGTTCATCTTTGTATTTGGATGTGAAATAGGTGCAGCTCTGGGTATAAAGAAATCACATTGAGCACAAAAAACTTTTTTATGTGTAGCAGGCTCACCCCTCTCCCTTGCTTTATCGGTTATATGGCTGTTGTCTAGGGGTACCTGGGAGAGAGGGATGAGACACACCACAGCCCATGTCCTCCAGAACTAAGAGGTGAAGGCCAGAAGATTGGGCTTTTGTGTAGGTGCCCTAGAGTCAAGTCCAATACTTCGTCCCTGACTCCTTTGCTCCTAGTAACCAGAGTTCCACACAGTGAATAGGTCCAACTCTGTTTTATTCTTCTTGCCAAGCAATAAAACAGTTTCTTTACTTTGGAAAATGGGGACAGATCGAGGCACAATCCTTTCCCTTCTGTTGCTGCCCACTGTGCTGTCACCAGTGGTGAATAGTCACTGCCACTGACTAGGTGATGTAGAACGTGAATTACCTTTGCTCACTCTGCCCCTGTCAGAGGAAGAAATCCGTCCAAGGGAGAAGTGGAGGCCTCTCCGTCACCAGCGATGCTGCGCCGGACTCTTCGGAGAAGTTACTGCACACCAGTCCTCACGAACTCAGACACGGGCACCCAAGGAGTTAGGGCCCCCTCGGATTCCTCCAACCTCGCGGAACTCAGTCGAAGGTACTGAGCCCCAGGCATCCGCCATAGTACCTCACCCCAGGCTAAAGGTGCCTGAGATAGACTCCATCTCTGTTCCGGCTAGGCCAAGGGCACCTAGGCCTGGAACACCGGAACGCCAGCACCCAAGCCGAAGGTGCCTGGGTGCGGCCGCGTCCTCCAACTCTGCACCCAAGGTCAGGGCGTCCGCTCCTTTTATGACATCTCCCTTCGCGCCACAGCGGGTTCCCCGCCCCGCTGTACCAGCTCCAGGGAAGGACAAAAAGGCACAGTCTTGCGGTGCGAGCCCAGCCCCGGTCCTAGGCAACAACGCCACCTTTAGGCCGGCGAGAACTTCACACCACCAGAGTCCTCCAAGACTCACAAAGGGAACCTTGAATTTCCTAACAATCAAGGCACCTGGGTTACACTATTACCCAGATGCTTCCCCTAAATTTAAGTACCCGCTACACACTCCCCCTGGTGATTTAACGCTGGTCCCCAGCGTCTGGCATAAACCCATACCCCACAAGGGTGGTGACATAAGCTCATCCCAGAAGCCAAACTACACATTTTAGCCCTGAATTGTGCCAAGACCTGATGGGAAAAGGAAACATAAACAATCACAACCATAAAACCTGCAATGACACTTTACATCTCACACATTACATTCCCTCCTCCCCCCTGGCTATCTAAGGACCACCCATTCTCAGCAGTCTTGATAGACGAGTCTCCTGCAGAGGGAAAGAAAAGAAACATACATCCTACCAACATGTGTGTTTGTTTGGAATGAATGAGTCTATCCTAGAAGAAACCCATTCACTCCAATAAGTGCTGCATGATATCAAAAAAACAATCGCGGTCAAGACACTCATCACTTCCAGATGAACTTTCCTCTTCGGACATTTCTCTGTGACCCTACACTAACTAAAACCCAGTGTCACTGATTTCTTTTGAGTGCCAGGAGAGGAGGGAGAACAAAACAAAAAAACAGCTCCCATTTCTCCAACGAGTAGAACTGCCCAAATACAAAAAAAACCTAGGGCACAGTCCCTGTGTTCCGGTAAAGGCACTCCGGAAAGTTCAGCCATGAATAGAAAAGAAAAGCATACGGGAGTCTCTTTCCCCCTCTTCTTTTTTTTTTTACAGGTAAAACCTTGGATGAGGCAATGACACAGGCTTCAGACGGTCATCAAAAGCCTCCACATGGTACTCAACACTTTTTCCTTCCTTGCGGCAAATCACTACTTTGTCCGCATGAATGTGTCTTCCCAGCATCCACTTAGCTTTACAGTCCTGGAACTTCTTGGTGACCGTTGGTGAACAGGAAAGGTACCGCCGTGCTTGCTGTACTTTCAGTTTGTCCCACACAAAGGTATCATACCATCGTCGCCGAAAAACTTCCACCTCGTAGAGCAGTTCCCGAGGCAGATACGGGTATTCCCACCTATATTCCTGAGCAACCTTCTGGCCAAAGAGACGCTGCAGCCTTGACAAAGGTGGCATAGTGTCTCGGTCCCCTTCTCCAGGTGGAACAATCACTTCTGGGTGGCGAGGTGCATTCACCACCTCGGTAGACCTGGGCCTAGGAGCCCGCAGTGATTGACGTTGCACTCCCGCAACAGGAACGGGTGAAATGGATGTTGAATCCAGAAGGGGAACTTCAGACAGAGGACCAGCTTCTTTCCTTGGCGCCGAGGCCTCTACCCGAGGTGTACTATCTCCAGTAGACATGGGCAGATCCCTTGTGACATGGGACGAGGGTAGCTTCATCTTGTCCCATCCCTTCTGTTGGAAGATTTTGTCTATCTCCCCATCATCGCCATTGTCAGACAATGAATCCAGGTCAGAGGTGTCGTAGTACTCAGCGGGCAGATAATTCCCAGTCACGGAACTATCCCCCTTGACGGCCTCTACCGACTGTGGGCTACCGCCACTTTTTACCACACAGACAGTCCCAACCCCTGGCTCACCTGGACCTTTAGAAGAGCAGGGATGTCCAGGACGTTGTCTACCGAATCCATCCAGGCCAGGCAAGCAGTGGGGCGAAGCTCTTCCACGACCACACAAGGCCATCACTAGGCCGACTTTCCTCTTCGGTGGCCGGAGCAGGGAGCTGCTGGTGACCGAGGCAGCATCCTCGGATTTTTCTCTTTTCGCTTCCGCTTGGGCAGTGCGCACGGGGAACGCACCAGCATCGATCTCTCCTTCCAGAGTGGCAGTCCCTGTGAGGTAGTTGAGGTGGAAAGCGCAAGGCTTTTCTGTGGATGGTTCCACCTCGAAGAGAAATTCTTTGCAGACCTCACAGCGCCCGAATGGCTTCAGCTGGACCACCAGTCCCGAACAGCCGGGACAAATCACACCGAGGGCCTCCATGTCTCTGCAGGTGTACAGAGCCAATCGCCCCCGGGACCTTAGTCTTATCCCCATATTCGTAATTGGAGCAGCCAGAGAAGACATATCCGCGAAGGAAGGAACTGAAATCCATGGAGCGTTTGAAGCCATCCTCTCTCTTTGCTGCTCCATTGCGCACTGACCCACCTGCGCCGGAATCTCCACATGCGTACGTTTACGTGGCCAGACTCCTCCCACCTTCTGCACTTGTTCGCGGGCTTTTCCCTTGCCCCGCCCACGAACTACGCAGTTGTGGGTTGCCTCGTGGCGCATTGGCCAAGATGGCCGACCTACTCGGAACTCCTCCGGGCAGCAAAGTTCAAATTCAGACACCATACACATATCCCGGATACGATGCCCCCACGTGTAGCAGGCTCACCCCTCTCCCTTGCTTTATCGGTTATATGGCTGTTGTCTAAAGGTACCTGGGAGAGAGGGATGAGACACACCACGGCCCATGTCCTCCAGAATTAAGAGGTGAAGGCCAGAAGATTGGGCTTTTGTGTAGGTGTCCTAGAGTCAAGTCCAGTACTTCGTCCCTGACTCCTTTGCTCCTAGTAACCAGAGTTCCACACAGTGAATAGGTCCAACTCAGTTTTATTCTTCTTGCCAAGCAATAAAACTGTTTCTTTACTTTGGAAAATGGGGACAGATCGAGGCACAATCCTTTCCCTTCTGTTGCTGCCCACTGTGCTGTCACCAGTGGTGAATAGTCACTGCCACTGACTAGGTGATGTAGAACGTGAATTACCTTCGCTCACTCTGCCTCTGTCAGAGGAAGAAATCCGTCCAAGGGAGAAGTGGAGGCCTCTCCGTCACCAGCGATGCTGCGCCGGACTCTTCGGAGAAGTTACTGCACACCAGTCCTCTCAAACTCAGACACGGGCACCCAAGGAGTTAGGGCCCCCTCAGATTCCTCCACCCTCGCAGAACTCAGTCGAAGGTACTGAGCCCCAGGCATCCGCCATAGTACCTCACCCCAGGCTAAAGGTGCCTGAGATGGACTCCATCTCTGTTCCGGCTAGGCCAAGGGCACCTAGGCCTGGAACATCGAAAACGCCAGCACCCAAGCCGAAGGTGCCTGGGTGCGGCCATGTCCTCCAACTCTGCACCCAAGGTCAGGGCGTCAGCCCCTTTTATGACCTCTCCCTTCGCACCACAGCGGGTTCCCCGCCCCACTGTACCAGCTCCAGGGAAGGACAAAAAGGCACAGTCTTGCGGTGCGAGCCCAGCCCTGGTCCTAGGCAACAACGCCACCTTTAGGCTGGCGAGAACTTCACACCACCAGAGTCCTCCAAGACTCACAAAGGGAACCTTGAATTTCCTAACAATCAAGGCACCTGGGTTACACTATTACCCAGATACTTCCCCTAAATTCAAGTACCCGCTACATATGTTTATCAACAAAATAAAATAAAATGGAAAAGATACTTACCCTAAAAACCTAAACATAAAAGCAGATAGCCTATGGGCCCTATGATTCTACTCCTATAGTGTAACTTTTTTTGCAGCTTCAGGTGGCAGCTGATACTCACGGCCCTTTTAAGCTGCACTGCTCAACCATTGTACTGGCTAATATATATATATATATATATATATAATCTCATATAGTACACTGTGACGTCTGTTTCAAGATAAAACAGTGTTGTTTCTCCCTTTTATATAGTGGCCAAACAAAACCTGCTTATAATGTATACTGCCCACTCACTGAATGATATTTGTGACTGTCTTTCAAATAATACACTATAATGTTTATTTCAACAAAAAAACACCCTTGTCTCTCTATTATATTGTGGCCTAGCCAAGCTGCGTATATACTGTCCAGCTACTGAACTATATGTGGCTTTTGTCTTCCAGATAAAATACACAAATTTTATTGTGAGATAAAATCTGCCTGATCCCTCTCTATTGGCTGCCTATTAAAGTGCCCTTAAAGGATAAGTGTAGTTTTAAACAATGTACACATATTATTTTACTCTATAATGTTAACATAAAAAAGAAAACAAATATATATATATTATAGCTATACCCCCAGCTAAGAGGGCTGCTGGTATATTTTTGGGCCTGCAACGTACTGCTGTCAACCCCCAGAACTGGCTCTAACCTCCCCTGGCACAGCTATCAGCAAGTGGGATTGTGAAACCCGTTAGGCTATCGGGATCAAAATCCAGCAGGGAAGCATACAATCACAGTTAAGATTTCAGTTACCTGAACTGACCATCTCCTCCGGAACAGTTAATACCCCACACAGTATGTTTGCTTAACCACAGTGCTTTTACTAGATAGAAAATCTCAAGTTAAACAATAATACATTTACTTATGCAGAGCCCTGCAATTGTCAAATGATGATCATCTATAAATGTACTGAAATATAACTGATCCTATATACGCTAAAAGTTCTTGAAAAGCTGCACTCGCGAGCCTCCCCCCCTCGTGGGCAATATGGCGTCCAAACAATGTCTCCTTGAATTACCGTCAGGCCTGACTACTACACACACAGTTACTCCGTTGGATGAATCTTCGCTAGCAATGGTGGTGCACTTTGTGGGTTTTGTAATCCAAAGGGTATCAAATAGTTAGCTGCTCTGTGAACAATAGGGGGCTCAGTTCTGACTGCGTAAAACACTGTTCCTCGGGTATGGGGTGTACCACTCGGGTAATAGTGGGCCCTAAGCAAAGATATTGGGCCTAGTGAATAGTCAAGAAATCCTGAGCAAGTGCTCTCTCACCCGACGGGACCAGTCCACTCAACCGACTTCCGTAGTTAGTGCTCCAGCACACACTCTCACGATACCCGCAGTCTCTGATCCCTCCGAAAACTCTAAGGACGGTTGGTAGATGAGTCGGCTCTTGGGCGCTCCCGAGAGGGTCAGCAGGCTCTCCAGGTGTAAGCTCTTTCTCCTCAACAGGCAAGCTTTCTCAGGTACACCAGGCCCAGGCTCTCTGGCCTAGACAAGGGCAGCAGACCCCAACACAGGCTTCCTGTTGCTGGGCGAGCGATGTCCAAAGAGACCCACGTGTTCCTCCTCCTCCCCTTAAATAGTCATTCCCCAGCAGACCTTGCGCTGGGTAATGCACTGTGGGTGTACCACTGCACCATGGGTATAGTAGTCTTTTGGTACACAATAAAGTGACACCCCACTACACACTCCCCCCACTTAGGAATCTTTGATCCCCAAAGATATCAACAAGTTAAGGAAACTTAATTAGTATATGTACAAGTTACGGCCACAAAGGAGCTCGGCAGAGGAATCTCCCGCCAAGCATTGGAAGGGAGATTGTCCTGCCTACAGGTCACATTAGTGGAAGTGGCCTGTCTAACTGTGCCAGGGGGTGAGCTAGGGCTGCCCTCCACCAAATTTACAGTGGAGAGACCAGGCTTATCTACTGTCCTTCTTGCAGTAACAATAGTCTTTTCAGAGCATTCCCCATCTGAGTATAAGTCCGTCTTCTTGGGGGGTGGATGATTCTTCTCTCTCTTTGTTCCCTAGGGGCTGGGGTAGCAAACACATTGGGCCTTCCATTCCTGTAGTCCCTTCAATAACCCCTTCCGCTGAGTCAGGGGTGCTTGATCCCGCCGCTTCAGGGACGTCTGGGTCAGGTGCAGAGAGGTACAAGGACTCCCTAGGGTCATCTGCTTGAAAGAAATCCAAAGCATCTTCCCATTCCTGAGCAAGAGTAGCAAGAGGTATGAACTCAGGGGCCTCAGCATTTAAAGTATCGCCAGTAACAACTTCGGATGACGAAGAAGCCATGGTCGTGGGTTCCGGTGCTTGAGAGGACCATAGCCTGTCAAGTTCCATCTCCTCGTCTTCACTCATCTCACCCTGGCTTTGGTCATCCACTTCTCCTGATAAGGTCGCTTAAGACCTGGTAATGTGCCTGGGGGTATTGAAGGCTGAAGGGCCCTCAGAAGGATCCGGGGTGGGTGGCAAACGGACTGCTTCCGAAAGAGGTAAGAGGTAAATCCTATGCCACATTTTTAATGGTCCCACACTTCCTTCTGGTTTGACTTGGTACACTGGCAATTGTATACAAATTATGTATGGTTGTGATCTCCATCGGTCAGCCAGCTTGTGTTTCCCCGGAATACCTAAGTTCCGCAACAGCACCCTGTCTCCTGGCTGAGGATCATGGATCCGGACCTTGAGGTCAAATTTTCGCTTGTTCCTTGCTCCTCTTTGATCAGGAGTCGCTTGAGCCTTCTCATATGCCAGCTTCAAACTTCGTCATAACCGGTCCACATACCCTTTGTGGGAGGCGGCTGAGGCATGATCCAAAGAAGTGCCAAAGGCCAGATCCACCGGTAGCCGTGCTTCTCGCCCGAACATCAGTCTATTTGGAGAATACCTAGTAACATCACTGGTCGTACTATTGTAGGCATGCACAATAGCAGCTACATGCCTGCCCCAATGCTGTTTCTTTTCCGTACTTAAAGTCCCCAACATGTTTAACAGTGTCTGATTAAATCGTTCAGGTTGAGCATCCCCTTGTGGGTGGTAGGGGGTGGTCCGGGTTTTCTTTATGCCCAGTGAGTCTAACAGTTTCCTTATCAGTCTGCTTTCAAAATCCCTTCCCTGGTCCGAGTGAAGGCGATGGGGCAGTACGTAATGTAGAAAGAACTTTTCAACAAGCACCTTGGCCACAGTTGAGGCTCTGATCTTTGGTTGGGGAAGCTTGAGCATACCTAGTGAAATGATCGGTTACCACCAGAACATTCCTATGTCTACTCAAATCTGTCTCCAGGCAGAGAAAATCAATGCATACCAGGTCCAAGGGCCCCTGGCTTTGTAGGTGGCCCATTGGGACAGCTTAATGAGGCAGAGTCTTTCTTTGTATACAACGTGCACAGGAGTGACAGTATTCCTCCACAACCCGCATACAGGGCCAATAGAATCTGTTCCTTACGAGTTGAAAAGTCCTCTCAGACCCCAAGTGACCATGATCATCATGCAAAGCGGTCAAAACGGTCTTCCTGTGTTTCTCTGGCAGAAACAGTTGCCACTTATCTTCCAAGTCATCAGAGGGGCCCCTTCGGTAGACCACCTCTTGATGCAACTGCAACCGGTCCCATTCCTTTCTTAGCAGGCGGGCCTCCTTTGAAGGGTCCTTCAGGAGTAGGTCTGGGTTTTGGTTTTCCAATGCTTCTAATGCCAATCCCCCGATGGGGTCTTCCAGCTGATCTCTTCTCAGATCTCTTTTTGAAAGCCTGGGCATATTCTCTTCTCCTATCTGGGTTACATCACAGTAGCATTTAGGTACTCCGACAACTGAGACTCCAATTTCTTCGGCTCTGGATCCGCCACTAGCCCGGAGCTCCGCTCCCTGACATAAGGCTCGCACTCCCTCCGGGGCCAGTCGAGTCCATTCTTTCCCAAGAGCAATGGGGGTATGAGATCTCCTGGATAAAGCATCCGCGTCTCTATTTCCAGCCCCAGGTCTGTATTTCAGGCTAAAAGTGAATCCTGAGAGGGCTCCCAACAAACAGTGGCCGGTGGCATCCAGTTTGGCTGTAGTCAGAAGGTAGGTGAGCGGGTTATTGTCTGTCTTGACCACAAACTCAGCTCCATACAGGTAATCTCTCAGTTTATCCACTACAGCCCATTTCAAGGCGAGGAATTCCAGCTTGTGGGTGGGGTGTTTTTTTTTTAGCCGGGGCCAAACTTCGGCTCACATAAGCAACAGGTCTGAGCTGGTTATCATGTTCTTGATACAGCACTCCTCCCAGCCCATCATGGCTGGCATCCACATGTAACTCATACGGTTTTTGGGTGTCCGCATAGGCCAAGACGGGGGCAGTGATCAGGCTCTCCTTCAATCTGGTAAACGCCTCTTCACATTTCATAGTCCACTGGTCTTCTATAGACTCCCCTGGTTTCCTGGGCCCGGAGTCGTCTTCTTCTTCCTCAGTCTTCAGGAGCTCATTCAGAGGCTTAGCAATCTTGGCACAACCCTGCACAAACCTTCTGTAGTATGAGCACAACCCCAGAAACGACCTGAGTTCAGTCACTGTAGTGGGCCTGGGCCAAGAGGTAACAGCCTCCAATTTTCCTGGGTCTGTGGACACTCCTTCCGCGGACACAATGTGCCCTAGGTAATGAACTGAAGACTGGTAAAATTTACATTTTTATAAAGAAAGCTTGAGGTCTTCTTCATGGAGTCTCTTCAAGACCTTTTCCAATATTTCCTCATGCTCTTCTAGGGTGTTTCCGAACACAATGATGTCATCTAGATAGACCAATACTTCAATTAGGTTCATGTCTCCTACTGTCTTCTCCATAAGTCGCTGGAAAGTGGCTGGGGCTCCCGACAAGCCTTGAGGCATGCAATTGAATTCGTAGAACCCCACAGGGGTAATAAAGGCTGTTTTCTCTTGATCTTCGGGGTGCATTGGAATTTGGTAATACCCGCTCTTCAAGTCCATCACACTAAACTACTTGGCCCAAGATAAACTATGTAGGTCATCCTCTATTCGAGGAGTGGTGTACTGACCTGGTATTGTTCTTCTATTGAGGGTCCGATAGTCAATACACAGCCTCAGTGACCCATTCTTCTTCCTAACGACCACTATTGGGGAGGCGTATGAGCTCTTAGACTCTCGGATGACACTGGTTCTCTTGAGTTCTGATAGTTGCTCTCGCAGATCTTCCAAATCAGCCAAGGGGACTCGCCGGACTCTTTCCCTAAACGGCTTGTCCTCCTGCAAGCGAATCTTGTGAGTGGCACTTTTTTTACACCCCACATCAAATTCATCCTTGGAAAAGATCTTCTGCCATCTAGCCAACTGGGTTCTGACCCTCTCCTTCCAGGCCGGTGGTAGGGACGTGTCTTCAAAACAGAGTTTCTCCACCGTTGCCTTCCCCTCTTCCTCCTTCTCTAAGTCCGATAGGACAACCGGGGTGGCAGGATTTACTTGGCCCAACAACATCCGGGCTGGAATCTTTACAGGGGTGTCGGTAGTGTTCCTGATGCTCACCGACACCTTGCCATTGGCCTTCTTTAATGCCCTCAACGGAACCACTTCCGGGATTACTTCCAGTCCTTGATAAGTATCCAAAGAGTCTGGTTCTAGAACAACAAAGGGGCCAGGCTGCTCCCAGGTGAGTTTAACAGTGGCCCTCAGACAGATGACTTCTCCCGGCTGTAGTACCTTCTCCACCTTGTCCAACTTCCAGATCTTCCCTACTCCTTCTTTTGGGGCCTTCTGTTCCAACACCAAACGCTGATAGGCCCGCCGCAACATAGGGTGAATCCTGGCTGTTGGGGTATCCTGCTCCTGGACTACCGGTGTCAGCAGTCTCCTGACCAGGTCAGTGTTAGTCACTATTATGAGGGAACTCTTGTTGGCTCCTAGTGGGCGAGGACAGACTACCGCCAAGGTGTCGAAGATTTCCGCGTCCCCGGCTACCGAGGGGTCGAAGGCCAATTTGATTGGGAGGTATCCATCGTACGGGAAGCTCTGGGTTCCAATGCCCCATATTTCCAGATCTTCCAAAGGTAAGTGTCAGGTGCTTCTGGTAAAAGTTCCGGTAGAACAGGGTCACTTGAGCTTCTGTATCAAGAATGGCCTTCGTGTAGATGCCTTCTACTTGAATGGGGACCACTGGGGAGGGTCCTACCAGTTTAACAGGGAATTTCTTCAGAGGAGTCTCTTTGTTGGATCCCATGGGTTTGGTTTTTTCTAACTTCTTCTTTTTTTTTTTTTGTCTCTTCCTGGATCTTAGTCCTTGTTGGGCCTGATATGCATTGATTTCCTGCCAAGCTTTGTATTTGGACCTAATGTGAGAAGTGTCAGATTTGTTGGGTGGGGAATTGTTCTCTCTTTTCAGCTCTTCCTGGTCTCTGATTTTCTTGGAGTTTGATGGAACTGACGGGCACCCGGTTGACTCCTTCACCGGGGCTCTCTGGAGTTTTCCGCCGGCTTACGATATGGGAATTGGGTTTTCTTCGGGCTAGGGCACACCTGCCTGTAGTGCCCAGTTCCCCCACAGTTAAAACAAACTTCTTCGCCTTTGTCCTGCTGGTAGATTGGTGTCGGGGCATTCCGAATCATTTTTTTCTTGACTTCTTTTCCCTTGGTAGCTCCTGAATTTTTAGCCATTAAGGAAGTCAGCATTTCCAACACTTGGGTCATCTGTGACTTTAAAACAGCCACTTCAGAGTCCCGTTCCATGGCCATGGAAGCTCTGACCCCAGCAGCGGGAGGAGAGGTAGGTTTTCCAATCGCCTGTTGGTCGTTAAGCAAAGCCTCTTCATCTCTCACCACTCGCACAAGGTCTGGATAGTTTAAGGACATGACTCCTCCCGTAGTTTTCAGATGGAGCCAGACTGGATCAGAGCGCAGTGCCCCCCTTAAAATCTGTTGCATCTGAGCTCGGTCTATGACCTGTGGTACCATCCCTTTCTTGAGGACTATTTGACAGAGCATCTTATTCAATCTTCGGACATACTCAGAAAACCGCTCTCCTGGCTGTTGAAAAGTATGCTCAAACTGGTAAATCAAGTCAGTAACCTTCTCCAACTGGCCAAACTCCTCCTGTAGCATAGCCAGGTAATCATAGGCAGTACAAGAGGCATTGCTAAACCTGAGATTCTTTACAGCTTCTGCAGCATCTCCCTTCAAGCTTTCATTTATGCGCTGTTTCTTTTGGGCTTCCAGCAGTTCCCAACCTTCCACAGCCTGCATTGCTTGTTCTATCCATGTATCAAAGTCCTCTTTTCCAAGCGGCACAGGTTGTTTACCCGAGAAGATTCTCAGCTTCCGGTATCCAGTCTCCACACACACCGTGTTGCTGTTTTGGCACTTTGTGACAAGGTCCCCTAAAGCGTTTAGGAGTTCTGGACCTATAGTGGTCAGGGGTGCTGGGGAGATTGTTGTCTCTCTTTGAAGCTTTTCCCGACTAGTTCTGGGGCGTTCTTGTTTGATGGTCTTTGCATGTGCTAGACAGTACATCTTCTCGTCCTTTGACTGTACACTCTGGCCTTTAAAGCTCTCAGGTATCTCGTCCCTCCATTCCACCAATGCGTAGGTACGGGAGTTTCCCTCCTCTGGTCTGAGGTCAACTACCCATGCCTTCCTGCTCGGGGAAAGTGACTTCATGAGCCCCTCTACATCGCCCTCTTCCCAGCTTTCTCCGGGGAGTTCAATGGCCACAGCCGCGTCTGGAAAGGCGCCTGCTGATGCGCACCACTGGGCCACTATGAGAGGATCCATGCCGGTACTTCTGGCAGGCCTGATTGCAGCGTACAGGATCCCGGACTCGAGCCCCCACGTATAGCGATACCCCCAGCTAAGAGGGCTGCTGGTATATTTTTGGGCCTGCAACGTACTGCTGTCAACCCCCAGAACTGGCTCTAACCTCCCCTGGCACAGCTATCAGCAAGTGGGATTGTGAAACCCGTTAGGCTATAGGGATCACAATCCAGCAGGGAAGCATACAATCACAGTTAAGATTTCAGTTACCTGAACTGACCGTCTCCTCCGGAACAGTTAATACTCCACACAGTATGTTTGCTTAACCACAGTGCTTTTACTAGATAGAAAATCTCAAGTTAAACAATAATACATTTACTTATGCAGAGCCCTGCAATTGTCAAATGATAATCATCTATAAATGTACTGAAATATAACTGATCCTATATACGCTAAAAGTTCTTGAAAAACTGCGCTCGCGAGCTTCCTCCCCCTCGTGGGCAATATGGCGTCCAAACAATGTCTCCTTGAATTACCGTCAGGCCTGACTACTACACACACAGTTACTCTGTTGGAAGAATCTTCGCTAGCAATGGTGGTGCACTTTGTGGGTTTTGTAATCCAAAGGGTATCAAATAGTTAGCTGCTCTGTGAACAATAGGGGGCTCAGTTCTGATTGCGCAACACACTGTTCCTCGAGTGTGGGGTGTACCACTCGGGTAATAGTGGGCCCTAAGCAAAGATATTGGGCCTAGTGAATAGTCAAGAAATCCTGAGCAAAGGCTCTCTCAACTGACCGGACCAGTCCACTCGACCGACTTCCGTAGTTAGTGCTCCAGCACACACTCTCACGATACCCGCAGTCTCTGATCCCTCCGACAACTCTAAGGACGGTTGGTAGATGAGTCGGCTCTTGGGCGCTCCCGAGAGGGTCAGCAGGCTCTCCAGGTGTAAGCTCTTTCTCTTCAACAGGCAAGCTTTCTCAGGTACACCAGGCCCAGGCTCTCCGGCCTAGACAAGGGCAGCAGACCCCAACACAGGCTTCCTGTTGCTGGGCGGGTGATGTCCAAAGAGACCCGCGTGTTCCTCTCTCCTCCCCTTAAATAGTCCTTCCCCAGCAGACCTTGCGCTGGGCAATGCACTGTGGGTGTCCCACTGCACCATGGGTATAGTAGTCTTTTGGTACACAATAAAGTGACACCCTGCTTCACACACACACATATATATATATATATATATATATATATATATATATATCATAAAAACATATTAGCTATTGTACACAGTTCAAAGAGATCAAAAGTACAGGGTCAGTTGGGGTTAGAGAGTGAAAAACAAGGCAGGGAGAAGTTATAGTGGAGCTTTCTTGTTTAATATTACTCCCCCCCCCCCCCCCTCCCCATGAAGCCTAGAAAGAGATGGGTGGTTTTCTATCTGTAACTGAAGAGGCACTAGTGGAGTGATAATAAGATCTTTTCCATGACAGGGGAAGCATTTTCAGTTGGGTGCACTGGCTAGCAGGTGGCCCTGGAACCTGTAGAACCCATCAGAAAAGCTGCAGTAAGAAGTGGCAATGACGGATATCCAGAATAATTTGGAAAGAATCTTGCTCTGCCGTAGTTTTATTACTACAGATATAAAAACTCTCTTGACATGCAATTCTTTGTTTTTTGGTCTCATCACTATCAACAATCAATAATTTGTATACAGGCAGTGCAAGCAAGACAGGGACTGTAGGTTTGTTCTTAAGTAGAATCTGTTTGTAATTTGGAACGGGTACATTTTTTAAGTGTAGCTCCAGCCAAAAAATAAATGTTTAAGCTTTTTGGAGAACATAGGGAAGGGTTATCACCCCTGTAACATTTGTTTTGCTGTCAGTGCACCTGTTCAGAACATTTCACCTCACTTTCCGTCCCAATGACAAATGTTTTTGGAAAATTTGGGGGTTTTATTGAAACAAGGATTGGTGATAAAGCATCAGTGGACAGGAGACACCTTTTTCCCATATTAACTCTTACAGGAGAGAGGTTCCCTTCCTAGGGGTAGATTTCCTCTCACTTCCTGTTGTCCCCTTTCATTTGCAAGTAGGAGTCGTTTGTAAGTTGGATGTTTGAAAGTAGGGGCCTGCCGTATATACTCAGCTGAAATTTGCCCCTTAGGTGTTGGTGTTGCCACAACACTGTAAGCCCTCACAGTTACTCTTGGTGGGCACTGGAATGCCCTGCTGTGAACTATTATATCAGGAATTGTAATTACATGCCATTGTTGAACAGTGGTAGGAAAAATTGGGCCTTTGGTGGTGGTGCTGGTGCCACAACACTGTAAGCCCTCACAGTTACTCTTGGTGGGTGCAGGAATGGGCCCTGCTGTGAATTATTAGATCAAGAATTGTAATTCCATGCCCCTGTTGAACAGGGGCTAAAAAATTGGGCCTTTGGTGGTGTCGGTGGTGCTGGTGCCACAACACTGTAAGTCCTCACAGTTACTCTTGGTGGGCGCAGGAATGGGCCCAGCTGTGAAATATTAGATCAAGAATTGTAATTACATGCTCCTGTTGAACAGGGGCAGAAAAAGTGGGCCTTCGGCACTGGTGCTGGTGCCACAACCCTGCAACCCCTCACAGATACTGTTCTTGGAGCGCAACAATGAGCCCTGTTGCAAAGTATTAGATCAAGAAATGTAATTACATGCCCCTGTTAAACAGGGGCAGAAAAATTGGGCCTTAGGCACTGGTGCTGGTGCCACAACACTGCAACCCCTCACAGATACTGTACTTGGAGCACAGAAATGAGCCCTGTTGCAAAGTATTGCATCAAAAATTTTAATTACACGCCCCTGTTAAACAGGGGCAGAAAAATTGGGCCTTAGGCACTGGTGCCACAACACTGCAACCCCTCACAGATACTGTAGTTGGAGCACAGCAATGAGCCCTGCTGCAAAGCATTGCATTAAAAATTGTAAATACATGCCCCTGTTAAACAGGGGCTGAAAAATTGGGCCTTAGCCACTGGTGGCGGTGCCCAGAACCAAAAATGTTCTTTCAAGCTATCAGCATGACTATTGAGGAGGAAGAGGATAGTCACTCAGCATAACAGGATAGTCACTCTGCATCAGCATAGGCAGTCTTGAAGGGATCTGACATTTCAAAGAAAATTATTCTGTTACATCAGCATCAGGTGCTTGGTAGCTGGTGGTGATCCAAGACTGATTCATTTTTATGAAGGTCAGTCGATCTACCGAGTCGGTTGACGGGCGCACCCTGTGATCGGGTACAAAGCCTCCAGCAGCACTGAATGTGCGTTCCGAAAGAACACTGGATGCAGGACAGGCCAGTATCTCAATTGCATACTGTGCAAGCTCTGGCCAGTGATCCATCCTCAAGACCCAGTAACCCAGAGGATTTTCGATGGGAAAAGTGTCCAAGTCTGATCTTGCCCCTAGGTATTCCTGCACCATGTAAACCAGACGCTGGCGATGGTTGCTGGAACCGATCATACCTTGGGGCTGCGGACTAAAAAATGGTCTGAACGCATCGGTCAGACGGCCACCTTCTCCACCGCTCCTTCTTTGACTGACCGAAGCCTCAGCAACACGTTGTCCAGGACCAGGAATTTGTAACCTCCCAGTCTCTGGGAACACGTTGCACAGACCTTTCTGCAAGGCCTCCCGAAGATGCCTCATCCTCTGCTCCCTCTGCGACGGCAAGATAAGGTCCGCAACCTTACCCTTGTAACGTGGATCAAGGAGGGTTGCCAGCCAGTAATGATCCCTCTCCTTGATCGCACGAATACGAGGATCCTTCCGCAGGCTTTGCAGGATCAGGGAGGCCATGCAGCGTAGGTTTACTGAGGCATTCGGTGCGGAGTACTCTGGGTCACTGAGGACGACATGATCCGCAGCCACCTCCTCCCAGCCACGCACAAGTCCATGGGTATATTGGGACTGTAATTGATCCCTTGAAGACTGTTTCTGATGCTGAGTGCTAGTCTCCACCTCCATGCTGACACAATCCTCCTCCTCGTCCTCTTCCTATGTGATAGCTGGGCCAGCAGGAACACTGTATGGATAAAGGGGGCCTTGAGAGGTAAGGAAGTCCTCCTCTTCCTGCCTCTGTTCTGCCTCAAGTGCCCTGTCCATTATTCCACGCAGTGTGTGCTCCAACAGGTGGACAAGAGGGACAGTGTCACTGATGCATGCACTGTCACTGCTCACCATCCTCGTGTCCTCCTCAAATGGTGCCAGGACAGTGCATGCATCCCTGATCATGGCCCACTGGCGTGGGGAAAAAAATCCAAGCTCCCCTGATCCTGTCCTGGTGCCATATTGCAATAGATAATTATTGATGGCCCTCTGCTGCGTGTGCAGCTGCTGCAGCATGGCCAACGTAGAGTTCCACCTGGTGGGCATGTCACAGATTAGGCGGTTCTTGGGCAGGTTGTAATCCTTTTGCAGGTCAGACAGCCGAGCACTGGCATTATATGACCAGTGGAAATGCCCACAGAGTTTCCTGGCCTGCTTCAGGACCTCCCGTAAGCCCGGGTACCTGCCCAAGAACCACTGCACCACCAAGTTAAGGACGTGAGCCAAACAGGGCACATGGGTCAGTTGTCCCTGTCGGAGGGAGGAGAGGAGGTTGGTGCCATTGTCGCAAACCACCTTTCATGGCTTAAGCTGGAGTGGCGTCAACCACCTCTGAGCCTGCCCCTGCAGAGCTGACAGAATCTCTGCCCCAGTGTTGCTCCTGTCCCCCAAGCACACCAGCTCAAGCACCGCATGGCATCTTTTTGCCAGAGTACTTGCGTAGCCCCTTGAACGCCTACGGAGCACCGCTGGTTCCGAGGACAAATCAGCAGAGGAAGAGGCCATGGAGGAAGAAGAAGAGGAGGGGGTGGAGGAGAGAGGTGTGTCAGAATCACCAGTAGTAACATTTTGGAGGCGTGGTGGTGGAACAACCTCCAACACTACTGCACCTTGTCCTGCATCCTTCCCAGCTGCCAGCAGAGTCACCCAATGCGCCGTGAAAGATAGGTAACTTCCCTGTCCATATCTGCTGGACCATGAGTCAGCGGTAATATGCAGAGGTGGGGGACTTGAGTCACATGACTTGACTTAAGTCAGACTTAAGTCACCTGTTTGAGGACTTGCGACTTGCTTGACAGAATTCAATAAATGACTCGACTTGACTTTGACTTGTCACTAATGACTTATGACTTGCAATGACTTGGCACCACTAACACTAACCGCAAGCCGCCGTCTGCCTACCTGATCAGCGTGTCATGCAGACAGACGGCGGCCATTGCAGTGTTCAAAAGCCACGCCTCCTAGTCTGTGATAGGCGGAACACTCAATTTCACAGCAGGCAGTGTTCAGCCTATCACGGACATCCTCTTATCCTCGTCTGTGTTATGAGGATGAGCGGATGTCCGTGATAGGCGGAACACTGAATGCTGGGAAATTGAGTGTTTTCCGCCTATCACAGACGAGGAGGAGGCGCGGCTTTTGAATACTGGAATGCCCGCCAGGATGCCGCCGATCAGGTACACGGCTGACGGGCACAGTGAAGCACGGGCACAGTGAGGCACGGGCACAGTGAGGCACAGGCACAGTGAGGCACGGGCACAGTGAGGCACAGTGAGGCATGGGCACATAACCAATATTATTTATTGTTATCCCTCCTATTATTTTTATACAGTATGTGGTAGATCAGTATTTTGACTTGATTTGTGACTTGACCAAAATAAATGACATGACTTGACTTGCTTGACTTCTAGCAGGGACTCGACTTGACTTGCTTGCTTTTCGTCACAGTAACTTGGGACTTGCTTGAGACTTGAAGGTTAAGACTTGAGACTTGCTTGTGACTTGCACATGTGTGACTTACTCCCATGTCTGGTAATATGCACCTTACCGCTGACCGCTCTGTCCAGCGAGGCCAAGACATTGCCTTCCACATGCTGGTAGAGAGCCGGAATCGCCTTCCGTGAGAAAAAGTGGCGTTTGGGAACCTGCCACTAAGGAACCGCACATTCCACAAACTCACGGAAGGGACCAAGCTAGCATTCAACCGCTGGGCATGTGGATGGCTGGGAGCGAACTTCTTTCGCCAATGCAGCAGCTGGGGCAGGGAAATTTGCCTGGTACAATCGGACGTCGGTGTACAGATAGCAGATTGCCCGCAGGTACTTGGCTGTGACACACCTAATTCTACACCTTCATTCCTCTCAGTGCAGGTTTCTGAGAGGACTGAAGGTATAGTGGGGTTGGAGATCCCAGCTGATGAGGAGCAAGGAGAGGTCCGCTTTGTTCTTTGGTGTGGGTCTTTTAGGTAAGCTTGCTAACAGACTGCATGGCAGGTCGACATATGTCTGGTCAAGCATGTGGTGCCCAAGCGGCTGATGTTTTGGCCACGCGAGATACGCTTTAGACATATGTTGCAAATGGCAACGGTACGATCTGCTGCACACGTCTGAAAAAAGGCCCACACCAAAGAACTTTTTGAATAACACGCAGAGACAGCAGCGCCCTGCACATGCGTAGCTCTGCGGTGTGATGCAGTCGGTGTGCTGCCCTTAAGCTTGCCCCTGGAGGGCATCCTGCCTTGTTGGAGATGTGCCTCCTCCTCCTCTCTCCTATCAGGCACCCACGTGGAGTCAGTGACCTCATCATCCCCTCCCTCCTCATCACTGGAGCCAATCTGGCAGTATGCTGCAGCAGGGGGAACATGACTGCCAGATAGCTGTCGTTGTTGGGCACCCCCTCTCTCTGGGCTCACGTTACTACCCCCTCTCTCTGAGCTCAAGTTACTGCCTTCCTCCAGCTGGGTTCCATCATCGGAGACTTCAAACTGCTGGGCATCCTCCTGGAGCATGTACCCAACACTGTGGTCCAACAGTTCGGGGGACTACTCAGGAGGACATGGTTTGGGCTAGGGAAGGAGTGACTGATGCCATTGAGCCGAGGGAAGAGGCCGCTTTGGCAGCTGCTTTGCCAGACAAAGTACCCTGAGCCTGGGTGAGAGCGGATAAGGAGGAGGATGGCTTGGTCCAAGCCTTGGGCATGTTGCGGCTCAACATGGCCAGCTGCCGAAAAGAAGGACAAGCGTGTCCCACGGCCATGTGCTGATGAGGATGCACCGTATCCACGACCAGCAGCACTGTTACCTCTAGACACAGAGCCTGCTTGCCCTCTTTTATTGCATCGTGACTGTCTGCCTCTCATTGTTTGGCTTCCAGACATACTAATGGCCTGCAGTGAGATGTAGCTGCACAAAGGTGGGATGTATATATATATATATATATATATATGTAGTAGGGTCTTCAAATTTAGGGGAATGTTTGAGTGGTAGTTGTACTCAAACACCTTATTTGATAGGGCTTTGCTAACTATTTTATACTGCAGGTGGGATACTGGTGTATAGTTCCCTGTGGCCTGTGGATGGCGCTGCCATCAGGGGCTAGGGTTGAACCGCTGGTATAGTGCTGTGCCTTGGATGTCCCCTCTCGGCGGTGGTATAGTGGGCGTGGTCGGCCTGCTGTGCATGCCAGGAGAGGATATAAAAGGGGCAGACGCTGCCTGTGGGGTGGTTCTTCTTTCCCGGGGGTCCTACCCCTGGGGAGTGTGTCGCTGTTCTGTTCGTTGACCACCCCGGGCACCTTCAGCTCGAGGGTGGGGTTCCAGGTTCGAGAGTACTGGGTCTTCCTGGCCCAGTACACTGGCGTATCAGTCCCAGGCACCTTTATTTATTTTTTTCAAATATAGCTTTTTTATTAGTTTTTCCAAATAAAATCAAAAGAAAAAAAGATCTGGACTCAGTCCACCAAAATACATAAATAGCTCATACCAGTGGAGGACACAGCCTCCTGATCATATAACACAGAAATGTCAGTACATTACATATTAAACCATATATATCTTGGAGTTCCTATTATCTCCTATTATTCTCCTAACAAAACAAAAAAAGGGTGGGGGGGGGGGGGGAATTCTGAAGAAAGTACATATTAAGAAAATACAGAAGGACGGTGTTGGGTCGAATACTCCCATCTGTTCCGGAGTCTAGTAGTTCTCCTGGCCCCATCTATATACTAGGTCTTTTAGATCTCTAAGAGATTTTTCCCCTCATCTGAATGTACAAACGTATTCCAGCTTTCCCATGTCGCTTTATAAATCCCATGTCTATCCTGTGCAGTCATTATTAGATCCTCCATTTTATTTATGTTTTCCACCTTTTGTAACCACATCGCCACTGACGGTGGGTTCTGGGTTTTCCACATCATGGGGATGCAAGCTTTAGCAGCATTGATTAGATGCCTCAATAAAGATTTTTTATATACCCGGGGGGCTAGAGTCGACACGTGAAGTAAAAAAAACGCTGGGTCGTTTGGAATCGAGAAATCAGTGAATCGTTGCGATATATTGCGCACCGTCGTCCAGAAGTCAATCAATTTAGGGCAAAACCAGAATATGTGTAGCATCGTACCTCTGTCTTCGCCACAACGCCAGCAATGTTCTGATATTTCTGGACACATCACATGCAGGCGGGCAGGTGTCAAAAACCACCTTGTCAGAACTTTATAGTTGGTTTCCTGTATTTTTGTACATATCGTGGACTTAAGGGAGAGGCTAATCATATTCTGTTTTTGGGTCAAGGAGAATGTGCGGTCTAGTTCAGTTTCCCACTTCGCAATACAAGGCAGATCAGTTTGTTGTTCTGGCGTGTTTAGAAGAGCATACATTATGGATAAAGTCTGTGATAACGGTTCTGTGCTCGAGCAATATTCCTCGAACTTATTCAGGGGTCTAGTGTAGCTCCGGGGATTCGGGATGGTCAGGAAAAAGTGCTGCAACTGTGCCGCATTCCAGAACTCCAGTCTATAGGGGCCTGCTGTATCCATCAATTCCGAAATATTGGGCCATCTATCATTCATTACGAATTGAGAGGCTGTCATAAGGCCAGAAGTCCTTAGTTGCCTAAATTGTGTATTTGAGAGTCCCGGGGGGAAACTAGGATTACCCAATATCGGGGT
Organism: Rana muscosa; assembly: GCA_029206835.1. Taxonomy (NCBI): domain Eukaryota; kingdom Metazoa; phylum Chordata; class Amphibia; order Anura; family Ranidae; genus Rana; species Rana muscosa. The sequence goes on from CM055125.1 coordinate 7,249,119, forward strand.
CAAAGGCGATATCGTAGCTCTTGAGGAGTGTTTTAGGATAACACGGGCGCTCTGTCGCAGTGTATTGCCTATCAATGGATGTGATTTTAATTCAGTGGGTAGAGAATCTCCACACCACAACGCGGTCTGTAAGGGAATCTCTGTCTGATATTGTTCTATTTGTATCCATAGTTTGGACTCATAATGTCGCCACCAATCGATCACCCTGCCCAAATGAACCGCCTGATAGTATCTCTTAACATCTGGTAGTGCAAGACCTCCGTGTTGTTTTGGCCTCGTAAGCTGAATATGGGAGATTCAAGGTTTTTTATGGGCCCAAACAAAACGTGTGAAGAGAGCTTGGACTTGTTTAACCACTTAACGACCGCCCACCGCTGATTTACGTCGGCAGAATGGCACGGACAGGCAGAATCACGTAGATCTACGTGATCGCCTTTGTGCAGTTGGGGGGTCCATCCGGACCCCCCTTCACTGCAGTGAGCGGCCGTTAAGTGTTCGGGAGCGATCAGGCATGAGGGGGCGGCCGCTCGATTCCGCCTCCCCCCCCCTCGCGATCGCTCCCGGCCAATGAAAATGCTTCCTCCGCCATGTGATGTAAACAAGGCTGGAGGAAGTGATGTCATCTCCCTCGTGGCGGTCTTTTCGTTCCCGGCGCCGAGCAGAGAAGAAGCAGGTTAGTGCACCAACAGTCCACTGACACGTAGGTACACATAGGCACACAAATCACCCCCCAGTCACCCCCAGATCACCCCCCAGGTCACCCCAAAGCCCCCAATCACAGTGTCACTGATTGCAGTGATCATTTATTTTACTGATCACTGCATTTAGTGTCATCTGTGATTGTAAAAAGTTGCAGGGCAGTTAGGATTAGGCCCCTTTAGGTCCAGGGTAGCCCCCTAACCCCCCCTAATAAAGGTTTAACCCCTTGATCACCCCCCAGGTAACCCTTTCACCCCCTAACTTCAGCGTCACTAAGCGATTGTTTTTCCGATCGCTGTATTCGTGTCGCTGGTGTTTTAGATAGGCAGTTATTTTTTTTTAGGTTCGCCGCAGGTTTTTATTAGTGTCAGGTACCCCCATATATTATTTTAACCCCCTGATTGCCCCTAGAGTTAACCCTTTCACCAGTGATCGCCGTATAAGCGTCACTGGTTAGCCAGTAAGTTATTTAGTTATTTAGGTTACCCGTCAGGTTTTTATATAGTGTCAGGTACCCCCATATTTAACCTAATAAAGGTTTTAACCCCCTGATTGCCCCTAGTTAACCCTTTCACCAGTGATCACCATATAAAGGTTCCGGGTGACGCTGGTTGATTAGTTTGCTTTTTATAGCATCAGGGCACCCGCCGTATATAACCCAATAAAGGTTTAACCCCCCTGATCGCCCGGCGGGTGAGATCAATTAGGTTTTAGCGCCAGAGAGGGTCTGCGTCGCCCCAGGCAGTGTTAGGTTAGTGACAGTAACGCTAACACCCGCGCGCAAAGCATACACCCCCCTTAGTGGTATAGTATCTGATCAGATCTGATCAGATCTGATCAGATCTATACTAGCATCCCCAGCGGTTTAGGGTTCCCAAAAACGCAGTGTTAGCGGGATCAGCCCAGATACCTGCTAGCGCCTGCGTTTAGCCCCTCCGCCCAGCCCAGCCCAGCCCAGCCCACCCAAGTGCAGTATCGATTGATCACTGTCACTTACCAAACACAACACACATAACTGCAGCGTTCGCAGTGCTTGGTTTTTGGGGCCCTGTACGCGGCTAGGCTCCCAAAAAGTCCCACACATGTGGTATCCCCGTACTCAGGAAAAGCAGCAGAATGTATTTTGGGGTGCAATTCCACATATAACCATGGCATGTGTGAGCAATATATCATTTAGTGACAACTTTTTGTACATTTTTTTTTTCTTTTTGTCATTATTCAATCATTTGGGACAAAAAAAAAATATTCAATGGGGTCAACATGCCTCTCAGCAAATAGCTTGGGGTGTCTACTTTCCAAAATGGGGTCATTTGGGGGGGTTTTGTGCCATCTTGGCATTTTATGGCCTTCAAAACTGTGATAGGTAGTGAGGAGTGAAATCAAAAATGTATGCCCTTAGAAACCTTGAAGGCGGTGCTTGGTTTTTGGGGTCCCGTACGCGGCTAGGCTCCCAAAAAGTCCCACACATGTGGTATCCCCGTACTCAGGAGAAGCAGCAGAATGTATTTTGGGGTGTAATTTCATATATGCCCATGGCATGTGTGAGCAATATATCATTTAGTGACAACTTTGTGCAAAAAAAAAAAAGTTTGTCATATTCCCGCAACTTGTGGCAAAATATAAAATATTCCATGGACTGAACATGCCTCTCAGTAAATAGCTTGGGGTGTCTACTTTCCAAAATGGGGTCATTTGGGGGGGTTTTGTGCTATTTTGGCATTTTATGGCCTTCGAAACTGTGATAGGTAGTGAGGAGTGAAATCAAAAATTTGCGCCCTTAGAAATCCTGAAGGCGGTGCTTGGTTTCCGGGGTCCCGTACGTGGCTAGGCTCCTAAAAAGTCCCACACATGTGGTATCCCCGTACTCAGGAGAAGCAGCAGAATGTATTTTGGGGTGCAATTCCACATATAACCATGGCATGTGTGAGCAATATATCATTTAGTGACAACTTTTTGTAATTTTCTTTTTTTTTTGTCATTATTCAATCACTTGGGACAAAAAAAAAATATTCAATGGGCTCAACATGCCTCTCAGCAATTTCCTTGGGGTGTCTACTTTCCAAAATGGGGTCATTTGGGAGGGTTTTGTACTGCCCTGCCATTTTAGCACCTCAAGAAATGAGATAGGCAGTCATAAATTTAAAGCTGTGTAAATTTCAGAAAATGTACCCTAGTTTGTAAACGCTATAACTTTTGCGCAAACCAATAAATATACGCTTATTGACATTTTTTTTACTAAAGACATGTGGCTGAATACATTTTGGCCTAAATGTATGACTAAAATTGAGTTTATTCGATTTTTCTTATAACAAAAAGTAGAAAATATCTTTTTTTTTCAAAATTTTCGTTCTTTTTCCATTTATATCGAAAAAAATAAAAATCGCAGAGGCAATCAAATACCATTAAAAGAAAGCTCTATTTGTGGGAAGAAAAGGACACAAATTTCATTTGGGTACAACATTGCATGTCCGCACAATTTACAGTTAAAGCAGCGCAGTGCCGAATCCCAAAAACAGGCTTGGTCCTAATGGCCCGAAATGGTCCGGGGCTTAAGTGGTTAAAATATGCAAGGGGTATCCTAACCGGGAGGGCTTGGAAAATATATAAAAATTTAGGCAGAACATTCATCTTTAACAAGTTACACCTCCCAAACCATGAATGTAATCCCTTATTCCATGTCTCTAACTGCAATCTAGTTTGAACAAGTAAGGGAGGAAAATTACTCTCATATAGATGAGAAAGGTCCGATGGAATACTAGTCCCCAAATAACTCAATGCAGATGATGTCCATTTAAAATGGAAATTTGTGCACATGTTTGGCAAAGCCTGTGATGTCAATGCCACTCCCATTGCTTCTGACTTCGAGAGATTAATTTTAAAATTAGACAATGCTCCGTATCTCTCAAACTCCTTCAGAAGATTTGGCAAGGAGACTACCGGGTTGGTCAAGGAGAATAATAGATTGTCAGCATATGCTGAGATCTTACATTGTATCCGGCCTATCCTTATCCCTTGTATATCCGGATTCATTCTGATTGTGGCTAAAAAAGGTTCTAGGGAGAGGGCAAACAAAAGAGGGGACAGCGGACATCCCTGTCTTGTACCGTTTTGTATTGGAAAGGGGTCTGATAGGACCCCATTCACCTTCACCCGAGCTGTCGGGTTAGAATATATTCCAGCTATTCGATTAAGCATCACCTCCCCTAGACCAATGTGTCTGAGCACAGCGAACATAAATGACCATTCAACACGATCAAAAGCCTTTTCGGCGTCTGTGTTTAAAAATACACATGGGGTATTTGTTGAGCGTGCGACATGAAGTAGATTTAATACCTTAGTAGTACTATCTCGCGCCTCTCTAGATGGTATAAAACCCACTTGGTCTAGATGGATGAGTTGCTGAAGATGGCACCTTTAGCCCTGAGGCTGCAACTGAAGGCCTTGGATCCAGCACCTTTGGCTGGGGCCCATGGAGGGAGGAAGAATCCCAGGGTGCTGACTTGCGAGGAGACCCGTATCTGGAAGAGGAGGCTGGGGGAGGACCATTCCGAGGGACTGGTGAGAGATCACAGTGAAGGAAGGGGCCCCGTAACTCTCTGGAGGGATATCATCTCCCCGAAAGAGGCCTAATACCACAAGTAAAGTTCACCAGGTCTGAGGCAGAGACCCAAAGTTCACCAGGTCTGTGGCAGAGACCCAAAGTTCACCAGGTCTGTGGCAGAGGCCCAAATTTCACCCGTAACAGTTTGTGCAGAGACTGTGTGTAATCTAGTTTGAGCATCACTCCGGCTGCTAGGATCCACTCTAATGAGAAACTATCCGGTTGAGCTAAACCTACTTGAGAGACAGATAGTGAATCATACATTTGTTTGTGCCTGGACCTACTCCAACACCTTTTGCTGTCTTGTTCTCCATCCACCATTTCCTATCTAGTGACTGTGCATATGAGAAAATAAACTCTACGTTGGAGTTGCAACTGGTGTGGACCTTGGAGTTATTGGGGGAAATAGAGACTTGTCTCTATCACATGAGAGACAAGAACCATTCTCTGAGGAACCTAGCTGTGGAGACCCAGTTACATAACACCGCTCAACCTCTTCTCACAAGAGGGTACGGGCATATAGTACGGTGTGCCCTTTTCCTGCAAGTGAGCCAAAGGTAGAAAAAAGGGTCCGTGTGCTACATATATATATATATATATTTGTCTGTACTGATAATGCATTAGAATCAACTGCCTGCTGTGGTGTTAGTATGGGAAAAGTAACAATTGTTTTCAGTTAGTTTTACGTGAAAACTGTGCAGAGGACACAGTACACTGAAAATACTTGCAGCTCTCTGCTTGTGGTTTTATTATGAGAACACCACTATAATAGTCACTAACTGTATTCAGGTGAGCTTTAGGTGAACGCTATGCAAAGCACACAGTAGTACAATAAGTGAAACACTGACTGTCTGCAGCTAGGGATGAGCTTCGTGTTCGAGTCGAACATACGTTCGACTCGAACATTGGCTGTTCGATCGTTCGACGAAGATCGAACGATTTGGGCCGTTCGCGCCAAATTCGAGTGACGCGAACGGCCCACAATGCACTACGCCATCGCAGTGTCATCCAGGCGCTGTGATTGGCCAAGCATGCACTGTGACCCCGCATGCTTGGCCAATCACAGCGCCGGCAGCGAGGAGAGCAATGATTGGCCACAGGCAGGATGCCTGTGGCCAATTATTGCTGAGGGTGTTTAGTACACGCCCCACACTATAAAAGGCCGCCAGCACGGCGGCCTAGTGTAGTGTGTTCCGGAGCAGGGATAGAGTAGCATAGGCAGGGACAGTGACTGTTATTTCTTTCTTGCTTAACCTGGATTCCTTTAGTTTAGGGAAAGAGAAGGATAGGTAGGGAGAGTGTCAGTGTGTTTTGTGCTTCTGCTATAGTGTGCTTAAAAAAAACATTTATTCTAGGGACAGAAAACTCTAGGTAGGGACAGTGTCAGTTTCTTTCACTCTGCAAGTCCTTGTTTCCAGGGACCTGGAAGGACAGTGAGTGAATTGTCCTTGTGCTATATTGTGATTAAAAAAAACATTTTTTCTAGGGACAGAAAACTGTAGGTAGGGAGAGTGTTTTTTTTCTTTCACTCTGCAAGTCCTTGTTTCCAGGGACCTGGAGAGACAGTGAGTGAATTGTCCTTGTGCTATATTGTGCTTAAAAAAAAACATTTTTTCTAGGGACAGAAAACTGTAGGTAGGGAGAGTGTTTTTTTTCTTTCACTCTGCAAGTCCTTGTTTCCAGGGACCTGGAGAGACAGTGAGTGAATTGTCCTTGTGCTATATTGTGATTAAAAAAAACATTTTTTCTAGGGACAGAAAACTGTAGGTAGGGAGAGTGTTTTTTTTCTTTCACTCTGCAAGTCCTTGTTTCCAGGGACCTGTAAGGACAGTGAGTTAATTGTCCTTGTGCTATATTGTGCTTAAAAAAAACATTTTTTCTAGGGACAGAAAACTGTAGGTAGGGAGAGTGTTTTTTTTCTTTCACTCTGCAAGTCCTTGTTTCCAGGGACCTGTAAGGACAGTGAGTTAATTGTCCTTGTGCTATATTGTGCTTAAAAAAAACATTTTTTCTAGGGACAGAAAACTGTAGGTAGGGAGAGTGTTTTTTTTCTTTCACTCTGCAAGTCCTTGTTTCCAGGGACCTGTAAGGACAGTGAGTTAATTTTCCTTGTGCTATATTGTGATTAAAAAAAACATTTTTTCTAGGGACAGAAAACTGTAGGTAGGGAGAGTGTTTTTTTTCTTTCACTCTGCAAGTCCTTGTTTCCAGGGACCTGTAAGGACAGTGAGTTAATTTTCCTTGTGCTATATTGTGATTAAAAAAAACATTTTTTCTAGGGACAGAAAACTGTAGGTAGGGAGAGTGTTTTTTTTCTTTCACTCTGCAAGTCCTTGTTTCCAGGGACCTGGAGAGACAGTGAGTGAATTGTCCTTGTGCTATATTGTGATTAAAAAAAACATTTTTTCTAGGGACAGAAAACTGTAGGTAGGGAGAGTGTTTTTTTTCTTTCACTCTGCAAGTCCTTGTTTCCAGGGACCTGTAAGGACAGTGAGTTAATTGTCCTTGTGCTATATTGTGCTTAAAAAAAACATTTTTTCTAGGGACAGAAAACTGTAGGTAGGGAGAGTGTTTTTTTTCTTTCACTCTGCAAGTCCTTGTTTCCAGGGACCTGTAAGGACAGTGAGTTAATTTTCCTTGTGCTATATTGTGATTAAAAAAAACATTTTTTCTAGGGACAGAAAACTGTAGGTAGGGAGAGTGTTTTTTTTTTTTTCACTCTGCAAGTCCTTGTTTCCAGGGACCTGTAAGGACAGTGAGTTAATTTTCCTTGTGCTATATTGTGATTAAAAAAAACATTTTTTCTAGGGACAGAAAACTGTAGGTAGGGAGAGTGTTTTTTTTCTTTCACTCTGCAAGTCCTTGTTTCCAGGGACCTGTAAGGACAGTGAGTTAATTGTCCTTGTGCTATATTGTGCTTAAAAAAAACATTTTTTCTAGGGACAGAAAACTGTAGGTAGGGAGAGTGTTTTTTTTCTTTCACTCTGCAAGTCCTTGTTTCCAGGGACCTGGAGAGACAGTGAGTGAATTGTCCTTGTGCTATATTGTGATTAAAAAAAACATTTTTTCTAGGGACAGAAAACTGTAGGTAGGGAGAGTGTTTTTTTTCTTTCACTCTGCAAGTCCTTGTTTCCAGGGACCTGTAAGGACAGTGAGTTAATTTTCCTTGTGCTATATTGTGATTAAAAAAAACATTTTTTCTAGGGACAGAAAACTGTAGGTAGGGAGAGTGTTTTTTTTCTTTCACTCTGCAAGTCCTTGTTTCCAGGGACCTGGAGAGACAGTGAGTGAATTGTCCTTGTGCTATATTGTGATTAAAAAAAACATTTTTTCTAGGGACAGAAAACTGTAGGTAGGGAGAGTGTTTTTTTTCTTTCACTCTGCAAGTCCTTGTTTCCAGGGACCTGTAAGGACAGTGAGTTAATTGTCCTTGTGCTATATTGTGCTTAAAAAAAACATTTTTTCTAGGGACAGAAAACTGTAGGTAGGGAGAGTGTTTTTTTTCTTTCACTCTGCAAGTCCTTGTTTCCAGGGACCTGTAAGGACAGTGAGTTAATTTTCCTTGTGCTATATTGTGATTAAAAAAAACATTTTTTCTAGGGACAGAAAACTGTAGGTAGGGAGAGTGTTTTTTTTCTTTCACTCTGCAAGTCCTTGTTTCCAGGGACCTGTAAGGACAGTGAGTTAATTTTCCTTGTGCTATATTGTGATTAAAAAAAACATTTTTTCTAGGGACAGAAAACTGTAGGTAGGGAGAGTGTTTTTTTTCTTTCACTCTGCAAGTCCTTGTTTCCAGGGACCTGTAAGGACAGTGAGTTAATTGTCCTTGTGCTATATTGTGCTTAAAAAAAACATTTTTTCTAGGGACAGAAAACTGTAGGTAGGGAGAGTGTTTTTTTTCTTTCACTCTGCAAGTCCTTGTTTCCAGGGACCTGTAAGGACAGTGAGTTAATTTTCCTTGTGCTATATTGTGATTAAAAAAAACATTTTTTCTAGGGACAGAAAACTGTAGGTAGGGAGAGTGTTTTTTTTCTTTCACTCTGCAAGTCCTTGTTTCCAGGGACCTGTAAGGACAGTGAGTTAATTTTCCTTGTGCTATATTGTGATTAAAAAAAACATTTTTTCTAGGGACAGAAAACTGTAGGTAGGGAGAGTGTTTTTTTTCTTTCACTCTGCAAGTCCTTGTTTCCAGGGACCTGTAAGGACAGTGAGTTAATTGTCCTTGTGCTATATTGTGCTTAAAAAAAACATTTTTTCTAGGGACAGAAAACTGTAGGTAGGGAGAGTGTTTTTTTTCTTTCACTCTGCAAGTCCTTGTTTCCAGGGACCTGTAAGGACAGTGAGTTAATTTTCCTTGTGCTATATTGTGATTAAAAAAAACATTTTTTCTAGGGACAGAAAACTGTAGGTAGGGAGAGTATTTTTTTTCTTTCACTCTGCAAGTCCTTGTTTCCAGGGACCTGTAAGGACAGTGAGTTAATTTTCCTTGTGCTATATTGTGATTAAAAAAAACATTTTTTCTAGGGACAGAAAACTGTAGGTAGGGAGAGTGTTTTTTTTTCTTTCACTCTGCAAGTCCTTGTTTCCAGGGACCTGTAAGGACAGTGAGTTAATTGTCCTTGTGCTATATTGTGCTTAAAAAAAAACATTTTTTCTAGGGACAGAAAACTGTAGGTAGGGAGAGTGTCAGTTTCTTTCACTGTGAAAGTCCTTGTTTCAAGGGACAGAGAAGGACACCTGAAGGTAGCCCTTATTGCTTTTTTCCCATCTCCCTGCAGGCCATCTATTAGAATGTCTGGAAGGCAAACAAGGAGAGGCAGACAGTCAGGAGGCAATAAAAGAGGGCAAGCAGGCTCTGTGTCTGGGGGCAACAGTGCTGGTCGTGGACGCGGTGCATTGTCATCAGCACATGGCCATGGGACACGCTTGTCCTTCTTTTCGGCAGCTGGACATGTTGAGCCACATCATGCCGAAGACTTGGTAGAGTGGATGACCAAGCCCTCCTCCTCCTCCTCATCCTCTCTCACCCAGGCTCAGGGTACTGGAAAAGCAGCTGCCAAAGCGTCGTCTTCCCTGGTATCAATGTCAGACAAATCATCAGTCACTCCTTCCCTAGACCCACCATGTCCTCCTCCTGAGGAGTCCCCCGAACTGTTTCAGCACAGTGTTGGGTACATGCTCCAGGAGGATGCCCAGCGTTTCGAAGGGTCTGATGATGAAACCCAGCTAGAGGAAGGCAGTAGCGTGAGAGCAGACAGAGGGGATGCTCAAGAAGGACACCAATCTGGCAGTCATGTTCCAGCAGCTGCAGCATACTGCCAGATTGGCTCCAGTGATGAGGAGGGAGGGGATGATGAGGTCAATGACTCCACGTGGGTGCCTAATAGGAGAGAGGAGGAGGAGGAGGATGAGGAGGAGGCACATCTCCAACGAGGCAGGATGCCCTTTGGTGGCCAGCGTAAGGGCAGTACACCGACGGAATCACACCGCAGAGCTCCGCCTGTGCAGGGCGCTGCCTCTGCCCGTCATTCAAAAAGTTCTTTGGTGTGGGCCTTTTTTGAGGCTAGTGCATCAGATCGCACAGCTGCTGTTTGCAACATATGTCTCAAGCGTATATCGCGTGGCCAAAACATCAGCCGCTTGGGTACCACATGCCTGACCAGACATATGTTGACCTGCCATGCAGCTCGTTGGCAAGCCTACCTCAAAGACCCACACCAAAGAACAAAGCGGACCTCTCCTTGCACCGCATCAGCTGGGATCTCCAACCCCACTATAACTTCAGTCCTCTCTGAAACATGCACTGAGAGGAATGAAGGTGTAGAATTAGGTGTGTCACAGCCAAGTACTTGCGCCCACTCTGCTAGCAGTACACCGACGTCCGATTCTAGCAGGCAAATTTCCCTGCCCCAGCTGCTGGACCGTCGAAAGAAGTTCACTCCCAGCCATCCACATGCCCAGCGGTTGAATGCTAGCTTGGCTAAATTGCTAGCGCTTCAACTGCTGCCTTTTCAGTTGGTAGACTCGGCCCCCTTCCGTGAGTTTGTGCAATGTGCGGTTCCTCAGTGGCAGGTTCCCAAACGCCACTTTTTCTCACGGAAGGCTATTCCGGCTCTCTACCGGCATGTGGAAGGCAATGTCTTGGCCTCGCTGGACAGGGCGGTCAGCGGTAAGGTGCATATTACCGCTGACTCATGGTCCAGCAGGCATGGACAGGGACGTTACCTTTCTTTCACGGCCCATTGGGTCACTCTTTTGGCAGCTGGGAAGGATTCAGGACAAGGTGCAGTAGTGTTGGAGGTTGTCCCACCGCCACGCCTCCAAAATGCTACTACTGGTTGTGACACACCTCTCTCCTCCACCCCCTCCTCTTCTTCTTCCTCCATGGCCTCTTCCTGTGGTTTGTCCTATGAACCAGCGGTGCTCCGTAGCCGTTCACGGGGCTACGCAAGTACGCAGGCAAAAAGATGCCATGCCGTGCTTGCGCTGGTGTGTTTGGGGGACAGAAGCCACACTGGGGCAGAGGTCCTGTCTGCTCTGCAGGGCCAGGCCGAGAGGTGGTTGACGCCACGCCAGCTTAAGCCAGGAATGGTGGTTTGCGACAATGGCACCAACCTCCTCTCCGCCCTCCGACAGGGACAACTGACCCATGTGCCCTGTGTGGCTCACATCCTTAACCTGGTGGTGCAGCGCTTCTTGGGCAGGTACCCGGGCTTACAGGATGTCCTGAGGCAGGCCAGGAAAGTCTGTGTGCATTTCCGCAGATCTTATAATGCCAGTGCTCGCCTGGCTGAGCTGCAAAAGGAGTTGAACCTGCCCAAGAACCGCCTTATATGTGACATGCCCACCAGGTGGAACTCAACGTTGGCCATGCTGCAGCGGCTGCACACGCAGCAGAGGGCCATCAATGAGTACCTGTGCGACTACGGCACCAGGACAGGGTCAGGGGAGCTTGGTTTTTTTTCTCCACGCCAGTGGGGCATGATCAGGGATGCATGCACTGTCCTGGCACCATTTGAGGAGGCCACGAGGATGGTGAGCAGTGACAGTGCATGCATCAGTGACACTGTACCTCTTGTCCACCTGTTGGAGCACACGCTGCGTGGAATAATGGACAGGGCACTTGAGGCAGAACAGAGGCAGGAAGAGGAGGACTTCCTTGCCTCTCAAGGCCCCCTTTACCCAGACAGTGTTCCTTCTGTCCCACCCATCGCACAGGAAGAGGAGGAGGAGGAGGAGGAGGAGGAGGAGGATTGTGTCAGCATGGAGGTGGAGGCTGGCACTCAGCATCATCAGCAGCAGTCTTTTAGGGATGATTTACAGTCCCAAGAAACCAGTGGACTTGTACGTGGCTGGGAGGAGGTGGCTGCGGATCATGTCGTCCTTAGTGACCCAGAGGACTCCGGAGCGAATGCCTCAGCAAACCTACGCTGCATGGCCTCCCTGATCCTGCAAAGTCTGCGGAAGGATCCTCGTATTCTTCGGATCAAGGAGAGGGACCATTACTGGCTGGCCACTCTCCTTGATCCACGGTACAAGGGTAAGGTTGCGGACCTTATGTTACCGTCGCAGAGGGAGCAGAGGATGAGACAACTCCGGGAGGCCTTGCAGAAAGGTCTGTGCAACGCGTTCCCAGAGACTGGGAGGTTGCAAACTCCTGGTCCTGGACAACGAGTTGCTGAGGCTTCGGCCAGTCAAAGAAGGAGCGGTGGGGAAGGTGGCCGTCTGACCGATGCGTTCAGACAATTCTTTAGTCCGCAGCCCCAAAGTATGATCGGTTCCAGCAACCATCGCCAGCGTCTGATAAACATGGTGCAGGAATATCTAGGGGCAAGGTCAGACTTGGACACCTTCCCCACCGAAAATCCTCTGGCTTACTGGGTCTTGAGGATGGATCACTGGCCAGAGCTTGCACAGTATGCAATTGAGCTACTGGCCTGTCCTGCATCCAGCGTTCTTTCGGAACGCACATTCAGTGCTGCTGGAGGATTTGTCACGGATCACAGGGTGCGCCTGTCCACCGACTCGGTTGATCGACTGACTTTCATCAAGATGAACCAGTCTTGGATCACCACCAGCTACCACACACCTGATGCTGATATAACAGACTAATTGATTTTAAAATGTCACATCCCTTCAAGACTGATGCTGATGCTGAGTGCCTGTGCTGTTATGTTGACTGGCTATCCTCCTCCTCCGAGTCCTCAATGATACGATTGATGATGATAGCTTGGAAGATCATTTTTGTTTATGGGTGCCGCCACCAGTGCCTAACGCCCAATTTTTCAGCCCCTGTTTAACAGGGGCGTGTAATTACAATTTTTGAAGCAATACTTTGCAACAGGGCTCATTGCTGTGCTCCAAGTACAGTATCTGTGAGGAGTTGCAGTGTTGTGCCACCAGTGCCTAAGGCCCAATTTTTCAGCCCCTGTTTAACAGGGGCGTGTCATTACAATTTTTGAAGCAATACTTTGCAACAGGGCTCATTGCTGTGCTCCAAGTACAGTATCTGTGAGGGGTTGCAGTGTTGTGCCACCAGTGCCTAAGGCCCAATTTTTCAGCCCCTGTTCAACAGGGGCATGTAATTACAATTCTTGATCTAATAATTCACAGCAGGGCCCATTGCTGCACCCACCAAGAGTAACTGTCAGGGCTTACAGTGTTGTGGCACCAGCACCACCATCAAAGGCCCAATTTTTACTACCACTGTTCAACAATTATATGTAATTAAAATTCCTGATATAATAGTTGACAGCAGGGCGTTCCAGCACCAACCAAGAGTAACTGTGAGTGCTTACAGTGTTGTGCCAACACCAACAACTAAGGGGCCTATTTCTGCAGAGTATATACGGCAGGTCCCTACTTTCAAACATCCAACTTACAAACGACTCCTACTTGCAAACGCAAGAAGACAACAGGAAGTGAGAGGAAATCTACCACTAGGAAGGAAAATTCTCTCCTGTAAGAATAAATATGGGAGAAAGGTGTCTCCTCTGTACTGATGCTTTATCAGCAATCCTTGTTTCAAGAAAAACACCACATTTCAAAAACAGTTGTCATTGGGACGGAAAGTGAGGTGAAATGTTCTGAACAGGGGCACAGACAGCAAAACAAATGTTACAGGGGTGATAACCCTTACCTATGTTTTCCAAAAAGTTTAAAAATAGATTTTTGGTCTGGAGCTACACTTCAACAATGTACCTGTTCAAAATTACAAACAGATTCTACATAAGAACAAACCTACAGTCCCTGTCTTGTATGCACCGCCTGTATACGGCTGTTCAGAGTATATAGGGCCTTTTTTATTTTATGTGCGGGGTTCCCCTTAATATCCATACAAGACCCAAAGGGGCTGGTAATGGGCTGGGGTGGGGGGGGGGGGGGGTCATGGGGTAGCTATGCCATTTTTCTTAAAGAATTTCATCCATATTACCGGGACCAGACATTACATTAAAGCCGCAAGCAGTTTTAAATGGCTTTTTTTTCCTTTAGAAGTGTCATTTTGTGCAGGGACAGTTCTAAACACGGGAAACACGTGGCACTTCACAGGCATACTTTAGACACCCCCCAGGTACGATATTTAAAGGAATATTTGACTTTTTTTTTTTCACTTTATGCATCATTAAAATGACTGCTCCCGAAAAACGACCGTTTTTAAAACTTCTTTTTGCATTGATACATGTCCCCTGGTGCAGAACCCGGGTTCCCAAACCCTTTTTAGGACAATAACATGCATAATAGTTGTTATAATTAGCACTTTAGAATTCGAACGTTCGCATCCATTGTATTTAATAGGGTTCTAATGTTCGTTCGAACTTTCGGTCCGTTCGCGGGTTCTGGTGCGAACCGAACCCGGGGGTGTTCGGCTCATCACTATCTGCAGCTAGCACAATCCCCTGCTTGCCTGTCACAGTATAGAGAAAACCAGGAACGGATCTAGCTAAACTATATACAGTGTATAAATATATATACAACACCTAGGATGCATATATATCCTCTACACACTGTAACAGCAGCTAACTGACTCGCCTGCCTGCTCTATCTAATGCCCCATACACGCGATCGTTTTTCATGCCGTTAAAAATGCCATTTTTAAAAATGGGCATTAAAACCGATCGTGTGTATGCTCCAGAGCATTTTTAACGACGTGAAAAACGGCCATTAAAAATTTCGAACATGCTCTATTTTTTCACGTCGTTTTTTCATGTTGTTTTTTTTAACGACGTGAAAAACGATAGTGTGTATGCTTTCACGAGGAGAAAAAAAACGCGCATGCTCAGAATCAAGTATGAGACGGGAGCGCACGTTTTGGTAAAGCTAGCGTTGGAAATGGAGATGGCACATTCGTCACGGTGGAATTAATAGCATCGTTTTAATGCTGCGCATTCCATTCTTCTTTTGATAATGCTTAAATAATTACCTTCTTTTGCTAATGACATTGAGAGTTATGCAAAACTTGTTTCTTAAGTAATTCCTAATTGATCTAATGATTGTAAAATATTCTTTTGAAGCCACATCTCCCTCATAAATTCATAAATAAATGTAAAGATCACAATAATTTTTATTTATATTTTTTGTGTTTTTTATTTTAGTAATTAAGTGGGCTTCTTTGATATATGTAGGCTTTTTTTTTTTTTTGGATTTTGCTTAAATTATTGGTGTGTAAAGTTACCACACCAACCTTCAAAATTTGTCTCATTTTGCCTCAAGGGGGTTTGTGTCCCTTGTTAATAACAATAATATTATTTGAAATGTCCCTGCCTACTCCCTAGCAAAGTCTCTTTTGAAATACAAATCACATAGTCAAGTATTTGAAGCCAAAAAAAAGAATCCTTTATTTAGGTACATTACAAATTAAAGGTGAAGGCAGCACTGGAGAGCCTGCTTGCATTTGTGCATCCTTTGGACCCCACAACAACCATCCAAGATGTCAAAACCAAACTATTTAATAAAAAAAAAAAAAGGAGCCCAATCTTGGCTTGAACTCCCAGAGGTCAGGAACAGCAGCAGATAAGTCATATATGTCCCCAGTCTGTGGTACTACAGCAGGCATTATTTTTTCCTCTTCCTTGTAGCCTTCTCTCCAGCCTTCTCTGCAGCCTTCCCTGCAGCCTTTGTTGCTTGCTTCCTCGGAGGCTGGGGATCAGGAGGAGAGGAGGTGGCAGGATGAGTAGTAGTAGGAGGAGGAGGAGGTGGAGGAGTAGGGACAACCTCAGTGATGTCGGTGAACTTGGTCAGTTCACCGAGCAACCCCTTGTTAATGAGCTTCAGCAGAAGGTTCTCACTATATAGCTTTTGCCGCAAGTCCATTTGGCCTAACTTATGGGCCAGGACTGCGGCAAAGCCCTCCTCAGCAGAGGGTGCCTCTCTGAGGGCCACAGTAGCCTCTTTTAGGAAGGCTCTTGTTTCCTCCTCCACCTGCCTAGCTCTCCTTGGCCCTCGTTGTTTCATTATCAGGGGAGGCATCTGGGCTCTTGTGCTGGGCCCAGCCTCCTCCTGTGTGCCACTGGGCCCTGCCTCCTCCTGGTCCCCAACATCACCCTCTTCCTGGCTCTGCTCTGGCTGTAAAAAAAGAAAGGGACATTCTTTAATTTTTGCCACCATCAATCACACACACTGTTCACCTCCAGACATTTTTTAATTGAATGTCAAAAGGTATTACATTTGCATAGATTCCGCCTCCTGATATTGTTGCCTTGTCCCCATCAAATTTGACCACTACTGTATCTTGCTCTTTAAATCCTAATTTTTTAGAACATTAAATACCTAACAATACTAACAACAATTTAAAATCATCACTTTTGTAACATATAAATGTAGATATCAATACTTTACCTGGCTCCATATATCCAAATCTGCCTCCTCAAGGACCTCATCTTGATCCTCAGAGGAAGCCAGAGCAGGATTGCTAGGAAGGCTGGAGGGCTGGCTGCAAGGAAGGCTGGAGGGCTGGCTGCAAGAAAGGCTGGAGGGCTGGCTGCAAGGAAGGCTGGAGGGCTGGCTGCAAGGAAGGCTGGATTGACCTCTGGGGGGAAGGGTGGACAGAGATTCCCGCACTTCCAGCTGGTCATCCAGGAAAGATAACTTGCTGTAGTACCACAGACTGGGTTTATAAACCTTATCTGCTGCAGCACCTGACCTCTGGGACTTCAGGACCATATTCCCCTGGGTCCTGTATTTCCCCCTGATGGTAGCAATTTTGGTTTTCACATCTTGGAGAGTTGTTGTGGGTATCTGTGTTTGCACAAATGCAAGCAGGCTCTCCAGTGCTGCTGTCCTGGCCACTTTATTTTTATTTCCACCACTTTTTGTCTGCCAAAGGATAGGGAGTTCTTTCCATTTATCAATGAACTCCCCCATAAACTCGGGGTTTTTGAAACTATTCATTCTCTCTGTAAAATCAAGAAACAAGAAAATACATATGTTTCAGGCAACATTCATCAAATCAGCATTTTCGACAGATTTTTAAGCCCAAAATCTCCTCCTCTGATGAAACCCAAATCCTTAAAATGTTATGTTCCTTGGTCAACACGTTCGTTGCTAACTCCCTCTCCCCCCAAATGAACGTATTTTCAACACATGGATCTTCACTTGATATACACTGCGCATGCGTGAAACTCTGCACGCTTTCCCCGCCCCTGACTTTCGATATTGTACTTTCCCCGCCCCTTCTCGCTCGTCGTAGTGCTTAACAACATGGCGGAGACACAGGTGGCTGAGATTACCTCTACAGAGGATGAAATTCCTGAGGAGCCCAAATCCCGATCCAGGAGATATAAGGCATCCAACATGTCATTCGAGGAAATGGTGGAGATGGTCGCCATTTTGAGGAGGGAGGATTATGATGCCAAGCATAGGCTGTATAAAAGGCCTAATCTTGTCAAGACAAAAATTATGGGCAAAGTGGTCAAAACTCTTCACCAAAAATTCGAGGTGTGCAGAACGAAGGAACAGCTCAGAAAACGATGGTCTGATCTGAAGTTGCGGGAGCCCGACCAATACAAAAGAATCAAGAAAGTTTTAGGAAAAAGTAAGTACTTTTTCTTCATTTTCCCTGCTAAAGATTATTACTTGTATTAAGTTGTGTATATTTGACTTTGATATAGTACAGTGAAAGATACCAACTTTCATGTTCGTCCGCACAGTAAACGGACGTAGTAAACCTCTTTCTCCGTACAGTTCCTAAAACGATGTTTTTGGATCATCCAGTGTGAACACCAAAATTATTTTTTTTTTTTCCTTGGGGAGCAAATTTGGTAAACAATTTGCTTTATTTTTATAATCCAAATGACTTTTTTTTTTAAAAAAGGGTATGCATTGTAATGTTAAGGGAGAGAATGCTCAGCAGCTGCTTAAACATCTGAACGCAGTAGTACAAGTGTGGGACAAAACCCCTAAATTTTCAGGGTGTCACACACAGGTGATCCTGTGTATATACTTTGTGGTGTTACAATGTGTCAAACTTTGTTTCAAAAAGTATATGCTCTGGTTTTGGCTATGTATCCAATCATGTGTTCCGGTTGTCACTGGGGGTACATTTAAAAATGGACCACACTTCCAAATAATCTTTACAAATCAATTTTTCAGGGTTTTTTGTTGAAAAAAATGTATTAGTTACTAATGAAACTATACCTTTTATTGCAATCTCCATAGGGCTTCAAAAAGCTACGTCAGATGAGCCTATAAATCCAACACCTTCAACAAGACCCCCAGAACCACATGATGGAGAGGAACGTGAGGTTGTGGAAGTGGAAAGTGGCACCACAACAGGTCAGTGTCAAACCAGACAGATGCAGGTTAATAGATGTAGGCCTACATATTCTTTACTACATGATTTTTTTTTATTTAGGTGCAGTTCTGGCCGGAGACCCCGAAAAGTTTACACATCACAGTGCCCAGATCCTGATTCAATACCTCATGGTCTGCTGTCGTGACCTTGAAAAAATAAAGGGAGACTTGATAGAGATCAGGCAAAATACCAAGCGGGTTGAGAAAAAGCTACAAAATATCATGGCTGTGCTTGGGCGTGTATAATGTTTGAACATAAAAGAACGTTGAACTTGCTGTGTTTCGGCAGGTTTGTTTTTCTTTTAAGCTTTAATGAATAGTACATGTTTACATTTTCACGATATTTTTTTTGATATTTTTTTTATGCATGGCTGTTCATGCGTTTTAACCCCAAAAATATTTTTAGGACATCTACATTTAAAAGGAAGTTTCCTAAAAAAAATAAAAAAAAAGGTATTTTCTTAACAAGAATTTGTGGCTTCATTATGTAAATGTTGTGCAAAGTGAACTAATCAATGTTTTGTGTTTACACTGACAATGAAGGCTAAGTAAGAATGCAAAATACACATGGCACTACAAGTACACTAGGTAAACCTACGAGAAACCTAAAAGAATATTAAATGAAAACACCAGAACAATATTTTCTCAAAAAAAGGTTTTATTTTTACAAATAATAATGTTAAAATTCATCAGGCATATCAATGGCCCCCCTACCCACAAAATAATCTACATATTGTTGACGGACCTCACGTCCGGTTTGGGGGGCCAAGCCTGGATGGCCAGCTTCCAGGGCCACTAAATTTTCAGTTTCCAATAATGAGGCCTCAGGCCCAGTCAAAGTCAGATAATTGGTTGAATGCACCCTGAGAAAATTCCTGTAGTCCTCAGGATTATTCTCGCTGATCTCCCGCAACAAAGGCATATGACAGAACTGGTGCCGCTGGAGCAACCAATTCTTGGTCCATGAACTCCTCCTCACCTTGTTCATGGCCTGGAGTCGGGATACAGCATGAACCCCTGCACCAACTACAGCACGAACTCTACGACGAGTACGTAGCCGCAACATGGCTAGATAACGTTCGGCAGCTCAGAACGAACTAGAAGAACGAACGGAAGAACAGCAAGGCCTATGAAGAACAAGCTGACAAACAGGAACGAGCAGACAAGAACGCACTGAATAAACAGATACGAACTGACTACAAGCACTGCAAGACAGATACGAACCCACAGGCACAAACTGAACTCCACAAAACGATCTTCAAAGCACGAAGACTGAAAAGCGCGAATCGTCTTTCACCAAACTTTTACTAACATACGGTAACACGAAATTAGCAAAAGCGTCCCAAAGGGTGGCGTCATTAGAACGGAACTTCCCCTTTATAGTGCCGTCGTACGTGTTGTACGTCACTGCGCTTTGCTTGAACGTTTTTTAAAATGAACGTGTGTACGCAAGACAGGCTTGAGAGGAAACATGAAAAAAAACGACATGAAAAACGTTGGTTTAAAAAATGGCATGAAAAACGATCGTGTGTACGCCGCATTACTCAATATAAATGACACTGTCTCTCTCTCTCTGTAACTCTCTCTTTCACAAACGCCAACACACTACACAAGGCCGACTTCCAGGCGGCCTTATATAGTGTGGGGCGTGTACCTACTCCTCTAAACCATGATTGGCCAAAGCCACCCTGGCTTTTGCCAATTACGGCTCTCCGTTATTACCACGCTGTGATTGGCCAAAGCATGCGGGTCATAGTGCATGCTTGGCCAATCATCAGCCAGCAATGCACTGCGATGCCGCAGTGAATTATGGGCCGTGACGCGCCACTCTTATTTGGCGCGAACGGCCCATAATGTTCGATCTTCATCGAACGATCCAACAGCCGATGATCGTGTCGAACATGGGTTCGACTCGAACTCGAAGCTCATCCCTCATCATAATGTAAGATATTGATACGTATACTAAAGCCTCGTACACACGGTCGGACTTCCATCTGACTTTTCCATGGTTTTTTGTCCGAACGAAGTTGGTCGGGAACAACCATAGCATACACACGCTCGGACTTTTCTGCAAACTTTCTTAAAACTTCTTACAACATTGCGTGGTTTTTCTGCTCTTTTCTGCTCTTTACCGCCACCCTTTGGTCAACTTCTGCTATTGTTGGTTGATTTTAACATTAGTTGTTTTGTCCATCGGACTAAAGTCTGATGGTTTTCTGGACTTTGCTCCATCAGACTTTTGTTGGGCAAAAGTTTGTCCGTTTGCAGACCCAACTTTTGTCCGATGAAATCCAAAACCAAACGAAAAAAGTTTGTCCGATGGAGTTTCATTGGACAAAAGTTGGGTCTGCAAACGGACAAACTTTTGCCCAACAAAAGTCTGATGGAGCAAAGTCCTACCGTGTGTACAGAAAACCATAGGACTTTTGTCCAATGGACAAAACAACTAATGTTAAAATCAACCAACAATAGCAGAAGTTGACCAAAGGGTGGCGGTAAAGAGCAGAAAAACCATGTGATGTTGGAAAAAGTTTTGGGAAAGTTTGCAGAAACGTCCTGTGGTGTGTATGCTATGGGTGTGCCCGGCCAACTCCGTTCGGACAAAAATCCAGGGAAAAGTCCGATGGAAGTCCTACCGTGTGTATGGGGCTTTAGAGTGTACTTATATTTGTAGGACAATATGTACATATTTCAAGGACCCTTTCCTTATTTTATGATAGCTCTAGTTTGTTAAATGTTGAGGTTTATGTACAAATAAAGACTTATACATTGTTAGAAAATATGGTTCATGTGACCTTATTTTTCACCTAAATATCCATTTTCCTCTCTCTTTTTTGAACTATATGATCATTATCCATAATCATCATTTGGGTTAACACTTGTCCTGTATTTTACTGGTTCGTCCAATAAAACGGGATTTGCTGCCAACATTATTGAAAGGAAAGATATCTAAAGCAGAATTTTTTTTCCAGAAAAGATAATTACCTTAATCATAATTTGATGATAGCTCATGATTGGAGTGGAGTGCTAAATAAATATGATTTGCATACAGATCTAGCTTTGCAATGGTTTGTTCAGTCTATGCAGGTATATAATATACTGTATGTAATGAAGGGGAAGTTAATTTTTTTTGTTTCTGTGCAATTACTGTGATTACAGATCCGTGGCCACATAAAACACACAAGCCCAATGCTTTCGGTTCTGCAATTGTGCAATACTGGACTGACAGCAGCATTTTCTATGGGACTGCGGCTTGCTAGGAGGAGGAAGGTGATTTCTGAGGAAAAAGTCCCTGGCACAGAGCCGAAGAATAAGTATCATAAACAGATCAAATTTCAAGCCAAGCCACCAAGCAGATTGATTCCGGGAACCAATTAAGGATTTAATCTCTCCTAGGTCACTTGTTGCTGGGTAAAGCATTGCAGCACATTGACAATTTCAGGTTTACTGCAGAATAGTGTCTATATACTTCATTAAATTCATAGGCGTGCGCACGGAGGTGTTCCGGGTGTGCCTGGGCCAGTGTTGTAACTAACGCCGTTTAAATAAACGGCGTTGGGTAACGTAGCCACTTTTTGGGGTAACGAGTAATCTAACTGATTGCTCTAAAGCCTCGTACACACTGTCAGACTTCCATCAGACTTTTCCGTGTTCTTTTGTCCGAACGGAGTTGGTCGGGAACACCCATAGCATACACACGCTCAGACTTTTCTGCAAACTTTCCCAAAACTTTTTGCAACATCACGTGTGTAGCACTACCCCCGTAGGAGCTGCTGTTTGTTTGATTTGGGTCTACGTCCTGCCTATCAACCCCTGGAAGTGGCTCAAACCTTCACTTAGCACAACTGATATGAATAAGGAGTGTGAGACCTATTGAGTATTAGGAGACACAATCCTGCATACATCACACAATAACCTGTAAATGTTATTACCTTTGCTGGTCACTAGTCCTTCTAAGTGACAGAGATACTTCACACAAGTTATATGCTTAATCAAAGGTACCTTTACTCAGTATAAAAGGGAAGGATAAAGAATCACATTAATACACACAGTTGACTCTGCATGCGCATTGCAGAGTCAATAAACCAATAAGGATAGGTATTACTGAGATTAGGTAATAACAGGAAATAACATCAGCTATATATATGTACATGTATCTATATGTGTCTCTGCACGGCTAACTGGTTGCTCGCGAGCTCCCCCTTTATTGCAATACCTTGCATGTGTTCATTCCCTATAATAGGTAAGCAAGGCCTATCTGCGTCCCACTCAAAGTTCCTTTCTCCAATGAAGTCTTCGCTAGCCACCGTCGGTGCACAAGTTAAATTGTAATCCACAGGGTTTCAACAAGATGCTGTATATATCCGCAATATACCTGAGTACTCGTGTGCCTGCCACCCACTAATGACGGATGCACCAATCTCTGATCACATAGTCTCCAGTGAGATACACTAGGCCGCAAGCTGTGGCGTGATAGGTGAAGTGTGGCTGGCACTAACTAAATCACTTTCCTCTAAGGTAGTAGTCAATTCTGGGCAGGTGCCCTTCTCACCAAACAGGCCCAACTTTCAGATAGTCTCTTCTGGCTTGTCCCGGTCACTCGATCTCCACGCTTCTGCTTCAGCTGCAGTCTCCGGACTCCGTCACTAACAGCATATGGTGATGGACGACTCCGGTCTCTGCTGGGCAATCACAGGATGCTGTGGACGATCCTCTGCTGGAAATCACTCAGGCACTCCCGTAATTTAGGCCCAGGCTTCTGGCCTAATCCTTAGGAAGCAGGCCTCCGTGCCAACTTCCTGCTTGATTGAGAGCTGGATCCAGAGAGAGAGACGCTGGCCCCTCCCCTGGTTTAAGTAGTCTGCCCAGAATGCTTTGCGGTGTTGCAATGCACCCTGGGTAATGTAGTCTGTCTTTTACTAAAAGCAACAAAGTCTTTTCTCCTAGCTGATATCTGTCCCAAAGTGCATTAGTTGCATTGTAACACTTATACCACCGGAGGGAGCCAGATTCCTTCTTTCATATGGACATCCTGCTACACACTCCCCCCACTTAAAGTCTTTGGTCCCCAAAGAGGACAACAGTATGTAACCTAACACATACTTTGGCAATACCTGCAGGGAAATTTGTTAGTTTATGCATGACAATAAACAACTTGCCTTTTCATGAGCAGGATTTAAACTTAAACAGCTCATATCATAACACAGAGCCGACAGAGGAACCTCCCACCAATTATCACAAGGAGGGAGGTTGTCCTGTATACGGACCACCGACACTTGGGTGTCTGTTTCAGATGTGCTAGGGAGTGAGCTGGGGTTGTCTTCCACTGAATCTGAATCTGGAGTGGAAGAGCTAGACTGATCAATGGTTCTCTTAGAAGTGATGATGGCCTCCTCAGAGCATTCACCCAATTGGTCGTACGTCAGTCTTTTTGGGGGGTGAATTACTCTTCTTTCCCTCTGCTCTTTAGGTATCATATTCTCAAGGACATTAGGGCTGGCTGTTTCTAGAAGCTCTTCAGGGGCTTCCTCATCTAGTTCAGGCATGTTGGGCTCCAGAACTTCAGGAGCGTCCCGCTCTCCTTCAGATAGAGACAATGACCCTTCTTCTGGGTCTTCCATTGACAAAGAGTCTGAGTCATCAGCTACCTCCTCAATGAGAATCTTTGAAGGCACGAATTCAGGAGCTTCTGCCCGAAGAGTTCCATTGTCAACTGTTTTGGGTGAGGTTTGGGAGGTGGTCATGGGTTCTGGCAATTGGGATGACCACAACCAGTCAGATTCTGCTTCTTCATCCTCTTGACCTTCATTGTCAGAGTCTCCATCTCTCACATCTGGAAGCACTGTTTGAGATCGGGTGATGCGTCTGGAACCTTGAGAAGTTGAAGGGGTTTCTTGTGAGTCAGATGCAGGAGGCATGCGAACTGCCTCGGAGAGGGGCAACAAGTGATTCCTGTGCCAGGTCTTTAACGGTCCCACGCTTCCTTCTGGCCTAATTTGGTACACAGGAAGGTTTTCCAGCTTCTTGCAGATAACATAAGGTTGGGATTTCCAACGGTCAGCCAACTTATGTTTTCCCGGAATTCCCAAGTTCCTCAACAGCACTCTATCTCCTGGCTGTAAATCTTGAATTCTGACTCTTAGGTCAAAGTTACTTTTATTTCTCAGCCCCCGTTGGTCAGATGCTGCTTGGGCCTTTTCAAAAGCTGTCTTCAGACTCTTTCTCAATCGGTCTACATACCCCTTGTGGGATGCTGCTGAGGTATGATCCAGCGATATGCCAAAGGCCAAGTCCACTGGCAACCGAGCCTCCCGCCTGAACATCAAACGGTATGGGGAATACCCGGTGACATCACTGGCAGTGCTATTGTAGGCATGCACTATGGCAGCTACATGCTTGCTCCAATGCTGCTTTTTCTCTGAACTCAGAGTCCCCAACATATCCAAGAGAGTCCGGTTAAACCGTTCAGGCTGAGCATCTCCTTGTGGGTGATAAGGGGTTGTCCTGGTCTTCTGGATGCCTAACAGGTCTAATAACTTCTTTATTAATTTGCTTTCAAAGTCTCTGCCCTGATCTGAATGAAGGCGTTGGGGTAGACCATAGTGCACAAAGAATTTTTCTACCAGTACTTTGGCTACTGTTGAGGCCTTCTGGTCTTTTGTTGGGAATGCTTGAGCATGTAGCAAAATGCTGAAACTGAGAATATGGTTTGGATCACTTCAGAGGTGACAGCAAAGATTCATTCCAGGAAATGTAGAGACAGAATGTCTACTGATGTCTGAATAAGTAAATTGGGTTAATTGGGGGTCTGAGGTAGCGTTCCATTCATCTATTGTCAGTATGTTAATGACCATCTATTATCTGCTATGGGATGTAATTATACTCCTAGTAATGTGTCTGGCACGGTTTCATTGTTATGGGTAAATATGCAGAGACCAACGTCTCACACATCCCAGGTAATTAAATCGCTGTCATCTGTTAACTGTTGAAGGGAATGCCCCTGTAAAATGAGTTAAGAAAACCCTTGCATGGGAAATGATATAAAAAGCCAGCCTGGGCAAAATAAAGGGTTGATTTACTCCCAGAACTGTGTGTCGTCCAGTTACTGGGGGGGTAACAGGTTGCCTTGGATAAGTCAGTACTTCCTCAGCTTCAAGGATTTCCCAGCGGACTTTGGAGCTCCGCAACACTGGTTGGCAGCGGTGGGATTAAAGCCTTACAGCAAGAGGAAGCAGCGTTCATGCAAATTCGGCTACACGAATGGAAGTGTGAATGGAGACAAACTATGCTGGATTAAAACGAGCGACGTTAAAGGATTTGCTGGAAGCAAGAGGGAAGAGCGCCAGCACTAAAACCAAAGCAGAGCTGATTGCAGAACTGACCGAGGGAGATCGGGCACACAGTATGGCTACAGAAGCCATGGAGACCGAGTTTAACCAAGAAGTGAAACGCAGGCTAGCGTTTTATGGAGAAAACCCCTCCACCGAGCTGGTACAGGCAACGTTAGCCCAAGTGGATGCCTTTATCACGGCGAGAGAAGAAAGGGAGACCCAACTCCGGCTGGCGGAACAGCATGCCTCTGAGAGACTGCTAACGACTACACCGGCACCAGAGACAAAACTAAAAGTACCCCATGATGCCTTTAAAAAGTTTATGGAAGCAGAGGAAGAGATCGATAGCTTCCTGCAAGATTTTGAACGGCAATGCAAGCTGTACCAGGTACCCCAGACAGACTGGGTACGGATCTTAGCTGGTAAGCTGTCAGGCCATGCAGCAGAAGCCTACAGAGCCGTGCCAGAGGAGGAAATCGCAAGCTATAGCCGGGTAAAGGAAGTTACTTTGGCAAGGTATGCCATCACCCCAGAAGCATACAGGAGACGCTTCCGGGACACAAAGAAACAGGAGAAGGACTCCCACACCGAATGGGCTTGCCGAATGCAGAGGGCAGCCCTAGCTTGGCTGCAAGCCAGTCAGGCAACCACAGCAGACGCGATCACCCAGCTGATTTTACTGGAGCAATTCTTTAATGGACTAAACCCAGAGGTACAGGAGTGGGTAAGGGATCGCAAACCTACCACTCTCTCGGAAGCGGCCAGGCAAGCTGATGAATATCAAGATGCCCGCCGGCCATCACAGACTAGCTTCCGACCAAGCACCAGACCACTGAACCATAACCCAGGGCCCCCAGCTACACAACGACCCGGGCTAATCCCTAACTCCCCTGCAAATCGATACCTCGGGCGCAAGGGAGTGCAGTGCTATTCATGCAAGCAATTTGGGCACTATCAGAGAGACTGCACTCAGAACCAGGACCAAGCTGCATGGATTCGACCAGGGCCACCCCCTCCAGCACGGGCTGCCGCTCATTGCTATCACACGGAAGCGGCCCCGGTCAACCGAGGAGCAGGAGAATTGGAGGAACACTGGAGTATCCTACACGAGGCTGACCCAGTACAGGCGGCTACCGACAACAGGCAACACCATCGCCAGTCAGTACAGCTGAACGGGAAGACTGCTCAAGGTCTACGAGATTCCGGCGCCACCCTCACACTGGTCAAACGTCACCTGGTTCCAGAGGCCGACCACACCGGGAGTTCCGTAGTTGTGCGGGTTGCAGGGGGAGCAGTACACAGGCTACCTACGGCAAGAGTACACCTGAACTGGGGTGCCGGCTCCGGATTAATTAAGGTGGGGTTGATCCAGGAACTTCCCGCTGATGTCCTGCTGGGGAACGATCTTGGCCAGTTGACTTCTGCTTTTGCATCAGCCCCGGTTACCAACGAGATCTACCCCGTTACCACCCGGTCCCAGGCCCCCACCACGGAAAACAGCGCATCCTCTGAGGCTCGGATGCTTCAATGTTTGGATTGGGCGCGGTATTGAGCCAGGTTGGAGCAGATGGCGGAGAACACCCCGTAGTTTACTTGAGCAGGAAGCTTCTCCCCAGGGAAGTGAGCTACGCCGCCATAGAAAAAGAATGCCTGGCTGTGGTGTGGGCCCTAAAGAAGCTTCAGCCCTACTTGTACGGACAACAGTTCACCCTACTCACAGACCACAACCCGTTGGTATGGCTAAATCGAGTGGCAGGGGACAATGCCCGGTTGTTGCGCTGGAGTCTGGCGTTACAACCGTATGACTTTACTATCCACTACCGCCCCGGGAAACAGAACGGCAATGCTGACTGATTATCGCAACAAACTGAACTGGAAAAGTGATCCGTGAGTACTCCCGGGACATCCCCAAGCCGATCCGTTAAGGATCAGACTGTGTATGCCGGCTTGTGGGTAAGGGGGAGCAGTGTAGCAAAATGCTGAAACTGAGAATATGGTTTGGATCACTTCAGAGGTGACAGCAAAGATTCATTCCAGGAAATGTAGAGACAGAATGTCTACTGATGTCTGAATAAGTAAATTGGGTTAATTGGGGGTCTGAGGTAGCGTTCCATTCATCTATTGTCAGTATGTTAATGACCATCTATTATCTGCTACGGGATGTAATTACACTCCTAGTAATGTGTCTGGCACGGTTTCATTGTTATGGGTAAATATGCAGAGACCAACGTCTCACACATCCCAGGTAATTAAATCGCTGTCATCTGTTAACTGTTGAAGGGAATGCCCCTGTAAAATGAGTTAAGAAAACCCTTGCATGGGAAATGATATAAAAAGCCAGCCTGGGCAAAATAAAGGGTTGATTTACTCCCAGAACTGTGTGTCGTCCAGTTACTGGGGGGGTAACAGGTTGCCTTGGATAAGTCAGTACTTCCTCAGCTTCAAGGATTTCCCAGCGGACTTTGGAGCTCCGCAACAGAGCATATCTGGTAAAGTGATCTGTTATCACCAAGACATTCCCTTGACCACTCAGATCAGGCTCCAGGCAAAGGAAGTCAATGCACACCAGTTCCATAGGTCCCTGACTTTGCAGATGGCCCATTGGGGCTGCTTGACGTGGCAAGGTCTTCCTTTGAATGCATCGGACACAGGAATGGCAATATCCTTCCACTTCAGCCCGCATGCAGGGCCAATAGAACCTATCCCGTACAAGGTGAAAAGTCCGTTCGGACCCTAGGTGACCATGGTTGTCATGGAGGGCAGCTAGGACCGCTTCTCGATATTTGGCTGGTAGAAACAGCTGCCACTTCTCTTCTGAGTCGTCAGAGGGGCCCCTTCGGTAGACCACCCCTTGACGTATGTGTAGCCGATCCCACTCCCTGCGCAACAATCGGGCTTCTCTTGGGGAGTCTGTTTCAAGCATCTCAGGACGCTGGCTTTCCAGGGCCTTTATCAGGAGTTTCCCTAAAAGGTCTTCTTCTTGCTCCTTTCTCAAATCCCTTTTTGTCAGCTTGGGCAAGCCCTCCCCTTCGACTTGGGTCACACTGCAATAGCACTTCGGTACTCCAACAGCTGAGACCCCAATTTCTTCGGCTCTTGACCCACCTCTGGCTTGAAGTTCTGTCCCCTGATATAGGGCTCGCACTCCCTCTGGCTCTAGTTGGGCCCATTCTTCGGTAGGGTCGGTGGGGGCATGAGACCTCCTGGACAGGGCATCTGCATCCCTATTTCCCACTCCGGGTCAGTACTTCAAGCTGAAGGTGAAGCTTGAAAGGGCAGCCAACCACCGGTGTCCCGTTGCATCCAACTTGGCAGTGGTCAGAAGGTAGGTGAGCGGGTTATTATCTGTCTTCACCACAAACTCCGCCCCATATAGGTAGTCTCTCAGTTTGTCTACCACTGCCCATTTCAAGGCCAGGAATTCAAGCTTGTGGGTGGGGTAATTCTTCTCAGCAGGTATCAGACTCCTGCTCACATATGCAACGGGTCTTAGGTAACCATCATGTTCCTGGTACAGCACCCCACCCAGCCCATCTCGGCTGGCATCTACATGCAGTTCATAAGGCTTCTTTGGATCAGCATAGGCCAGGACTGGTGCAGTGGTAAGACTCTTCTTTAACATCTGGAAGGCTTCCTCGCACTCCCCTGTCCACTGGTCTTGAATCGACTCTTTGGGCCTTCGGGGTCCCATGGTGAGTTTCACTGGTTTGACCAGCTCTGGAACATCATCTTCCCCTTCGTTTCTGAGTAACTCGTTCAGGGGTCTGGCAATCTTGGCGAATCCTTCTACAAATCTTCTGTAGTAAGAACAGAACCCCAGGAATGACCGAAGCTCAGTCACGTTGGTAGGTCTCGGCCAAGAGGTGACGGCATCCAGCTTCTCTGGGTCCGTGGCCACCCCTTCTGCAGAAACGATATGGCCCAGGTAATGGACTGAGGACTGGTAAAATTGACACTTCTCTGGGGAGAGTTTCAGGCCCTCTTCACTGAGCCTCTTCAGGACCTTCTCCAGTCTCTCTTCATGCTCTTCTAGGGTTCTCCTGAACACGATGACGTCGTCCAAATATACCAGTACCTCTATTAGATTCATGTCCCCGACGGTTCTATCCATTAGCCTTTGGAAAGTGGCGGGGGCTCCTGATAACCCTTGAGGCATACGGTTGAACTCAAAGAACCCCACAGGGGTGATGAAGGCTGTCTTCTCCCGATCCTCAGGGTGCATGGGGATTTGGTAATATCCACTTTTTAGATCCATTACCCTGAACCACTTGGCCCCTGACAGACTCTGCAGGGCGTCTTCAATTCGGGGAGTGGTGTATTGATCTGGGATGGTCCTTCTGTTTAGTGTTCTGTAGTCGATACACAGTCTCAGCGACCCGTTCTTCTTTCGGACTACCACTATTGGAGAAGCGTAAGGGCTCCTGGATTCTCAAATAATCCCCGTCCTCTTCAGCTCAGCCAACTGTTCCCGCAAGTCTTCTAAGTCACCCAGTGGGACCCGTCGAACTCTCTCTCTAAAGGGCTTATCTTCTTGTAAGCGTATCTTGTGAGTGGCACTCCTTGCGCACCCCACATCAAACTCATCTTTAGAGAAGATCTTTTCCCACCTTGCAAGTTGAGCTTTGGCCCTTTTTCTCCATTCTGGTGGGAGGGCCGTGTCTTCAGAACAGAGCTTCTCTATGGTGACTTCACCCCTTTCTTCTTTTTTCAATTCACACGGGGCAATGGGGGTGGCTGGATTCACCTGGCCCAACAGCATTCTGGCCGGCACCTTCACTGGTGTATTAGCAGTGTTCCTTATACTCACTGAAACCCTCCCATGGCTTTTCTGTAGGGCCTTCAATGGGATCACTTCGGGGATTACTTCAATCCCTTTCTGTCTTTCCTGTGGGCCTGGTTCGAAGACAATGAAGGGGCCTGGCTGTTTCCATGTGAGCTTGACAGAAGCCCTCAGGCAAGTCACCTCTCCCGGTTGTAATACCTTCTCCGTCTTGTCTAGCTTCCAAATCTTGCCAACTCCCTCAGCCGGGGCCTTCTGCTCCAGTACCAGGCACTGGTAGGCTTGCCTTAACATGGGGTGGACTCTTGTGGTCGGGGCTTCTTCCTGTTGGGCCAACGGTGTCAGCAGTCGCCTGACTAGATCAGTGTTGGTCCCTATGATGAGTGAGCTCTTGCTGGCCCCTGGTGGGCGAGGGCACACTACTGCCAGAGTATCGAAGGTCTCTGTCTCCCCAGCCACTGAGGGATCAAAAGTCAACTTGATTGGCAGATAACCGTCATAGGGAAAGCTCTGAGTTCCAATACCCCATATTTCCAGTTCCTCTAATTTCTGTAGGGGCAGATGTTTAAGATGTTTATCATAGAAATCCCTATACAGAAGAGTCACTTGAGCCCCAGTGTCAAGAAGAGCCTTGGTGTAGATCCCTTCTACTTGTATGGAGACTACTGGAGAAGGCCCCACTAACTTGGCAGGGAACTCCTTCAACACAGACTTCTTGCTGGGTTCAGTTACCTGTACCCTCACTTCTTTTTTTCTTGAGTTTCCGGTGGGTCTCAGTCCCTTCTGGGTCTGGTGTGCACTGGCCTTCTGTTCAACAGCAGCCTGAGTTGTGGGACGGGGCCTAATTGGCAGAGGTTTAGGTCCCTGACTCTGATGTTTTGGATCATTGGACTTCTTGAAGGAGTTTGTGGAAACTGGTGGGCGCCCGGCTGACTCCTTCACCGGGGCCCTCTGAAGTTTTCCGCCGGCTTGCGATATCTGGATGCAACTTCATCTGGGCTGGGACACACTGCTCTAACATGCCCGATCCCCCCACAATTGAAGCATGTTATCAATCTCTTAGGCTTCTGTACTAGTTCCATATTGGAGCTAGGAGGTTTTTTTGGTTCCTCTGACGTGTTCTTGTTGTGTGGCACAGAGGCCTGGCTAGTCAGCATGGACACCATTTCTACTAGTTGTGACACCTGGGTCTTTAGGAGTTCAACTTCTGAATCACCTTCTTCTGCACTTAACATTCTGACTCGGGCAGTTGGTTCGGTGTGTTGACTCCTCCTTTTGTCTTCCAACATGGCCTCCTCCTCCCTGACTATCCGGATCAAGTCGGGGTATTCCAGGCTGCTCCCGTCCCGCCGGGTGCGTAGCAATAATGCGATGGGGTCCAAGGGTTGAGCTCCCCTCAACACCTGCTGGGCACGGGCCTCATCCACTTTTCTTGGATCGATCCCTTTCTTCAGTAGGATCCGATGCAGGATCTTATCCAGGCGTCCTATGAATTCTGACAGCTTCTCTCCCTCTTTTTGGTAGCAATGCCCTAGCTGGTAAGTGAGTTCAGTGACGTTTTCCGTCCCGCCGAACACATTCTGCAGAATATCCAGATAATCCTGTGCATTTCAGTCCTTCTTGCTTAACTTGAGGTTACGTATGGCCTCCAGAGCAGGCCCCTTTAAGCTTTCCACAATCCGTTGTTTTTTTTGTTGTTCTGGCACCTCCCATTCTTCTAGGGCCTGAGTGGCGCCATCTAGCCACTCTTCAAATCCATCTTCCACTGAAGGTACAGGTTTCTTCCCAGAAAAGGTCCTGAGTTTCCTGTATCCTGACATCAGGTAGTCTGGAGGGTCCTTTTTACACTTGGTCACAATCTCCCCCAGGACAGCGCACAATTCTGAGCTAAGGGTGGTCAATGGTGGTGAACCGGGACCCTTTTGTTGGGCGCTCCCTCCTGTGCTGGGGCCTCCTGAAGTAGTGGATGTGGGGCCATCTTTATTCTCTTCTGGGTGTATCAGGAGGAGTTCTACTTGGTTTGTAGTTTTTATGCTGGCACCCTTGAAGTAGTCAGAGATTCCGTTCCTCCACTCACATAATGCATAGGTGTGGGGATTTACAGTATCTGTCTTTATGTCAATCACCCATGGCTTCCTGTCCGTGGACAATGCTCTCAAGACTGGAGTTAGCTGCTCCTCTACCCAGGCCTCTCTCTGGATTTCAACCACCAGGCCATTTCCGGGTAGGATGCCTTCATCCCTGCACCACCGGGCTACGGCAGCAGGGTCCATTTCTGTGCTGTAAGGGTTCTGTCTAAAGGGAAAGTTGATTGCAGAACCGTAGAATATCCCGGACGAGCCCCCACGTGTAGCACTACCCCCGTAGGAGCTGCTGTTTGTTTGATTTGGGTCTACGTCCTGCCTATCAACCCCTGGAAGAGGCTCAAACCTTCCCTTAGCACAACTGATATGAATAAGGAGTGTGAGACCTATTGAGTATTAGGAGACACAATCCTGCATACATCACACAATAACCTGTAAATGTTATTACCTTTGCTGGTCACTAGTCCTTCTAAGTGACAGAGATACTTCACACAAGTTATATGCCTAATCAAAGGTACCTTTACTCAGTATAAAAGGGAAGGATAAAGAATCACATTAATACACACAGTTGACTCTGCATGCGCATTGCAGAGTCAATAATCCAATAAGGATAGGTATCACTGAGATTAGGTAATAACAGGAAATAACATCAGCTATATATATGTACATGTATCTATATGTGTCTCTGCACGGCTAACTGGTTGCTCGCGAGCTCCCCCTTTATTGCAATACCTTGCACGTGTTCATTCCCTATAATAGGTAAGCAAGGCCTATCTGCGTCCCACTCAAAGTTCCTTTCTCCAATGAAGTCTTCGCTAGCCACCGTCGGTGCACAAGTTAAATTGTAATCCACAGGGTTTCAACAAGATGCTGTAATTATCCGCAATATACCTGAGTACTCGTGTGCCTGCCACCCACTAATGATGGATGCACCAATCTCTGATCACATAGTCTCCAGTGAGATACACTAGGCCGCAAGCTGTGGCGTGATAGGTGAAGTGTGGCTGGCACTAACTAAATCACTTTCCTCTAAGGTAGTAGTCAATTCTGGGCAGGTGCCCTTCTCACCAAACAGGCCCGACTTTCAGATAGTCTCCTCTGGCTTGTCCCGGTCACTCGATCTCCACGCTTCTGCTTCAGCTGCAGTCTCCGGACTCCGTCACTAACAGCATATGGTGATGGACGACTCCGGTCTCTGCTGGGCAATCACAGGACGCTGTGGACGATCCTCTGCTGGAAATCACTCAGGCACTCCCGTAATTTAGGCCCAGGCTTCTGGCCTAATCCTTAGGAAGCAGGCCTCCGTGCCAACTTCCTGCTTGATTGAGAGCTGGATCCAGAGAGAGAGACGTTGGCCCCTCCCCTGGTTTAAGTAGTCTGCCCAGAATGCTTTGCGGTGTTGCAATGCACCCTGGGTAATGTAGTCTGTCTTTTACTAAAAGCAACAAAGTCTTTTCTCCTAGCTGATATCTGTCCCAAAGTGCATTAGTTGCATTGTAACACTTATACCACCGGAGGGAGCCGAATTCCTTCTTTCATATGGACATCCTGCTACACGTGGTTTTTCAGCTCTTTTCTGCTCTCTACCACCACCCTTTGGTCAACTTCTGCTATTGTTGGTTGATTTTAATATTAGTTGTTTTGTCCATCGGACAAAAGTCCGATGGTTTTCTGTACACACAGTCGGACTTTGCTCCATCGGACTTTTGTTGGGCAAAAGTTTGTCAGTTTGCAGACCCAACCTTTGTCTGATGAAAAAAAAAAAAAAAAGTTTGTCCGATGGAGCGTACACACGGTCGGATTGTTGGTCCAACTTGCTCAAAATTAAGTTTGTTGGCCAAAAGTCCGACCGTGTGTACGGGGCTTTACCCTCGTGGCACCGCCGTTCCCATTACTTGGGCGGCGTTACCCCAATTACATCTACTCGGCGCAGTTGCCGCGAGTAGATGTAATGTGTAAAACTAACTAACTGCAAGCCGCCATCTGCCTACCTGAACAGCGTGTCATGCAGACAGACGGCGGCCATTGCAGTTTTCAAAAGCCGCGCCTCCCAAGTCCTCGTCGTCTGTGATAGGCGGAACACTCAATTTCACAGCAGGCAGTGTTCCGCTTATCACGGACATCCTCTCATCCTCGTCTGTGTTATGAGGATGAGCGGATGTCCGTGATAGGCGGAACACTGAATGCTGGGAAATTGAGTGTTCCGCCTATCACAGACGACGAGGACTCGGGAGGCACGGCTTTTGAATACTGTGGAATGGCAGCCGGGACGCCGCTAATCAGGTAGGGGGCTAGGGGCACGCACAACACTGCACAGTAATTGAAGCACGGGCACAGTGAGGCATTGGGCACAGTGAGGCATTGGGCACAGTGAGACACGGGCACAGTGAATGAGGCATTGGGCACAGTCAGGCAGTGGGCACAGTGAGACACGGGCACAGTGAGGCATTGGGCACAGTGAGTGAGGCATTGGGCACAGTGAGACACGGGCACAGTGAGGCATTGGGCACAGTGAGTGAGGCCTTAGGCACAGTGAGGCATTGGGCAGTGGGCACAGTGAGACACGGGCACAGTGAGGCATTGGGCACAGTGAGACACGGGCACAGTGAGGCATTGGGCACAGTGAGACACGGGCACAGTGAGGCATTGGGCACAGTGAAACACGGGCACAGTGAGGCATTGGGCACAGTGAAACACTGGCACAGTGAGGCATTGGGCACAGTGAGGCATGGGCACAGTGAAGCATGGGCACAGTGAAGCATGGGCACATAACCAATATTATTTATTGTTATCCCTTCTATTATTTTATACACTTAAAAAATTACATATATATCATCCTTCTACCGCCCCGCCTCCGCCCCCCCGTATATATAATATGTAGCAGGCTGGTTGGTTCCCACACTCCCAATCCCCTCTATTAAAGTTCTCGCTCGCAATGTCTCTGGTCTAGGGGTATGATAGGAAAGGGAGTGCGTCCGCTACGCCAGGCTTCCACCACAGGTGTATAAGTGGTATTAGCAAAAGTTCTTTACCTTCGGGCCTGCATTGTGTATCGAATCCTCCCTCCAGGGGTCATCTGCCAGGAAACGAGTCCCACACCGTTGCAAGTCCAACACTCCTTTATTCGAACATAGCATGGACTTACTTGCTTTAGAAAACAGAACAGGAGGTGTGAATGTGTATATAGGCCCAAACACAAGTTCTTTCCTCCACTCTCCTCCAAAGAGTGGGCAATGGTCTCCGCACGAGGGAAATTCACCTTCCGGACGGTCTCTGACAAGAGGCTCACCCGTCACCGGCAGTCTGCTGCACCGGGTCTTCAGATGAGGAGCTCTTCCCGGTCCATTACGTCCACCTCGGATTCAGGCGTCCATCCCCGGAGCACCCTAGGATCCTTCCCTCACGGAACTCAGTGTTGGGCACTGAGCTCCGGACCGTCAACTGAGTACCTCACCCCAGGCCAAAGGTGCCTGAGGTGGAACACATCCTCCGGTGGTCCTCTAGGCCTGGTCCGCCTAGAGGACAAACGCAAACTCCGTCCGCAGGCTAAAGGTGCCAGGGACAACGAACCCCGTGACAAAATGGCCGGCCCCCTTTATATCCTCCCCCGGCATGCGTAGCGGGTTCCCCGCCCCACCACACGGCTGCCGAAGTAGGACAAAAAACGGGATTCGACACAGCAATGACTCTTCCGTCGGCCCAAAGTGACAGCGCCACCCGAGGGACCGCCGGAGATACACCACTGGTGTCACCGAAAAAATTCAAAAGTTTCCCCGGGAAAGTAAGTACCCGCTACATACTCCCCCCTGTCTTTTGACACTGGTCCCCAGTGTCTGGAATAAACCACATCCTCAACGGCTGACATGATTCAGTCCAGATACCATTAACAAATTGAAAAACAAACCCAAACTTTTGGAAACACTATCCTACTGTGAAGTTGTGTCTGAGCCCCTGTAACAAAAAGAGGAGTAAAAGACAACATCAAACATTTCAAGGTTGCATATTAACATTTACTTTTTCCCTCCCCATCCTGACTAAAGACCTCCCCAGAGTCTAAAATCTTGCTGGGATGTTCTCCTGCAGAGGGAAAAAAAACAAAAACCAACATGTAAAATCCTGACACATATATTCGTGTGGGAGAGTAAAAAGGGATTTTTGTAACAGCTTACCTGTAAAATCCTTTTCTTGGAGTACATCACGGGACACAGAGCGACTTAGTCATTACTAATGGGTTATATAGATACCTTCAGGTGCTGGCACTGGCAACTTCCAAAACCGGAAGTACCCTCCCCTATATAAGCCCCTCCCATCCGGGAGCACCTCAGTTTTGTAGCAAAGCAATAAGTGTCGCCAAAAAAGAGGGGTGGGAGCTCTGTGTCCCGTGATGTACTCCAAGAAAAGGATTTTACAGGTAAGCTGTTACAAAAATCCCTTTTTCTTTTTCGTACATCACGGGACACAGAGCGACTTAGTCATTACTAATGGGACGTCCCAAAGCAATGCCAAATGAGGGGGGGGATACACTATACATAAGCTGGGCGCCATCAGGCATGAGGATCTTTTGCGGCCTGCAACACACTGCGCCCAAAGGCGACATCCTCCTGACTTCTAACGTCCACCTGGTAGAACCTAGTAAACGTGTGTACTGAAGACCATGTTGCGGCCTTACAGATTTGAGCCAGGGAAGCCTGGTGATGCACTGCCCATGAAGTTCCAACTGCTCTTGTGGAGTGCGCCCTAACTTTGAACGGAGGCGGTCTCCTTTTCAAGCCATAGGCTTGTATTATGACCTGTCGAATCCACTTGGCTAAAGTAGATTTTGACGCTGCCTGACCCTTTCTGGGGCCTTCCGGCAGAACAAACAAAGTATCCGTTCTACGAATCTGAGCAGTGGCTTTTAGATAAGCTTTAACTGCTCTTACTACATCCAAAGAATGCAATAACTTTTCCTCTACCGAGGTAGGTTTGGGAAAAAAAGAAGGAAGAACCACATCTTGGTTCAAATGAAACCTCGATACCACCTTAGGAAGAAAGGCTGGGTGAGGACGTAATACTACTCTGTCCTTATGGACAACCAGATATGGCTCCTTACAGGACATGGCGGCTAATTCCGATACTCTTTTAGCCGAACAAATGGCTACTAAGAAAATCAATTTCCTGGTGAGAAGAACCAAGGAAATGTGCTGCAATGGTTCAAATGGTTGTTTCTGTAGAACCGACAGAACCAGGTTTAAGTCCCATGGACATATGGGAATACTAACTGGAGGGCTAATACGCATCACTCCTTGTATGAAAGCTTTGACTAATGAATGCAAAGCCAAGGGCCTTTGAAAAAATATTGACAAGGCCGAAATCTGACCCTTGATAGTACTCAAGGCAAGCTTGCTATCCACAGCCCACTGTAGGAAGTCCAGAATCCTACCTATTACGTACTTACGCGGATGCCATTTCCTGGCCTCACACCACGCGATGTACGCCTTCCAGATCCTATAATAGATCTGCCTGGATACCGGCTTCCTGGCATTGATCATGGTAGATACCACCGGATTAGAGAGACCTCTCTTTTTTAGAATGTGGGCTTCAATAGCCAGGCCATCAAACCTAGGGCTGGTAAGGAAGGGTGGTATATCGGTCCTTGCG
Source organism: Rana muscosa (assembly GCA_029206835.1). NCBI lineage: Eukaryota > Metazoa > Chordata > Amphibia > Anura > Ranidae > Rana > Rana muscosa. The sequence goes on from CM055125.1 coordinate 7,287,042, forward strand.
AAAGCAGGTCCGGACGATGTGGGAGAGTCCAAGGACTCCCCACTGACATTTTTACAATCTCCGCGTACCATGCTCTTCGGGGCCACGCTGGAGCCACCAGAATCACCGGTTTCTTTTCTACCCGGATTCTGCGGATTAATCGCGGTAACAATTGTGGCGGTGGGAATGCATATATCAGCTTGAACTGATCCCAAGGGAACACTAGGGCATCCGAGCCGCAAGCTAGGGGATCCCTTGTGCGAGACACAAATCTGTCCACCTTTGCGTTGAATCTGGATGCTAGCAGATCTACATCCGGTGTTCCCCACCGCTGGCATATTGCCTGGAAAACCTCGGGGTGAAGAGACCATTCCCCCGGGCATAATTGCTGGCGACTTAGAAAGTCCGCTCTCCAATTTTCCACTCCTGGGATGAAAACCGCGGATATGGCTGGGACATATCTTTCTGCCCATTTCAGGATGCAATTTGCTTCCCTCTGGGCTGCACGACTCCTGGTGCCACCCTGGTGATTGATATATGCCACTGCTGTGGCATTGTCTGATTGAATTCTGACAGGGGACCCTTGGAGTTTGGATGTCCATGCTACTAGGGCATACCGGGCTGCTCGTATCTCTAAGAGATTGATGGGCAGGGCCTTCTCTGCTTCTGACCACTTGCCCTGGAGAGACCATTGCTCCAGTACTGCCCCCCAGCCTATGAGGCTGGCATCTGTAGTGACCACCTTCCAAGAAACCGGACTGAAGGGTTTCCCTTTTTCCAGATTCTGGGGCACCAACCACCAATGGAGGCTCTTGCGAACGGAAGGGGACAGGGACATTGGTAAGTCTAAAGCCTGAACTTTTTTGTTCCAGGCTGATAGTATGGCCCTCTGCAAGTTCCTTGAATGGAATTGACCGTAGGGTACTGCTTCGAATGAAGCCACCATTTTTCCCAGCAGCCTCATGCACAGGCGTATGGATGGTTTTCTTTTTGTACCCACTAAGTGGGTCAAATCTTTCAAAGACGACACCTTCTATGGAGGTAAGAAAATCTTTCTCTGATTTGAATCCAGCCTTAGCCCCAAGTATTCCAGACTTTTGACTGGTCTTAGAGCTGACTTGTCTCGGTTGATAATCCAACCGTGATATCCCAGATACTTGATTGTCTCGTGAATAGCTACTTCCAGTTTTTCCACTGAGTGGTCTATTAGTAGCAGGTCGTCTAAATATGCCATTATCGTTACACCCCGTGTTCTTAGATTGGCCAATAGTGGGGCCAGAATTTTTGTGAACACTCGTGGTGCTGTGGCCAGACCGAAGGGTAAGGCTCTGAACTGAAAATGGCGCCCTTCTACTGCAAAGCGTAGAAATTTCTGATGGGCCGGAAAGATGGGAATATGCAGATAAGCATCCTTTATGTCGATCGAGGCTAACCATTCCTGCCCTTGTAGGGCGGTGGCCACCGATCGGATCGACTCCATCCGAAAAGTCCTGATATGTAGGAATTTGTTTAGCCCTTTTAGATTTAATATGGGCCTCACGTCCCCATTTGGTTTGGGGACTGTGAAGAGGTTTGAGTAAAACCCGAACCCGCATTCTTCCAAGGGAACCTTCATGATTACACCTTGGAGCAATAGTTGTTCTAGTGCCAGAAGTGCCTCTCTTCTGGGGATCGCTTGGCACGTTTGACCTCATAAAATGGGCAGGAGGAGTGTCTTTTAACTCCAGCTTGTATCCCAGACTTACTGTGGAGATCACCCATCTGTCTCTGATGGTGTCCCGCCAGGTCTCTGTGAACAACTGAAGTCTTCCCCCCACCCGATTGAGTGGGGGCAACCCTTCATGACTTGGGGGGAGGTTTCGTACCTCTCTTGACCCAGGGTTTCTTGTTACCCTGTGATTGTCCCTGATTTCTGCCCCCTGGATTTGACCGCGGAGGCCGTCGGAACTGTTTCACAGCCGATGTGCCAGGGACTGGAGAAGTAGGCTTCTTAAAAGAAGGACTTCTAGCTTTGCTCTTAACCGGCAAGAGTGTACTTTTACCGGCAGAAATTTTCTGGATATACTTGTCCAGATCTTCTCCAAATAAGCGTTCTCCATGAAATGGGAAGCTAATCAGCAATTTCTTACAGGGAGCCTCAGCAGACCAGTTTTTGAGCCATAGAAGCCTACGCATATGTACTACAGACAGCGTAAAGCGGGAGGCCTGTTGGATTGTATCCTTTATGGCGTCCACCGCAAAACATAAGGCTCTGGGTAGGTCAGCTAGGGCAAGAGCCTGCTGATCTGGTAAGTCCCTTAAGACTTGTTTCAACTGATCCTTCACTGCTTGGCAGACCCCAATAGCTGCTACTGCAGGTTGTGTCACCATGCTTGCTGTAGAGAAAGCAGATTTTAGTAAAGACTCCAATTTTTTATCTATTGGGTCTTTGAACATTGGAACATTATCTACTGGACATGTCAGTGATTTATTCACAAAAGAGATGGCTGCGTCCACTGTGGGCACCTTCCATTTTTGTATGAACTTATCCTCCATGGGATAGATCACCGGAAATCTCTTGGGGGGAGTAAATATTTTATCAGGATGCTCCCAATCCTGGTAAATAAGCCCTTCCAATAAGGGGTGGATTGGGAAGGAACAGACAGTCTGGGGAGCTTTTAGCGACCCCAGCGAGGAGACAGTAGTGGTTGATGGCTCCGCAAGAGGCATTTTAAATGCTGATCGGACCATGTTAGTCAGAGACTGAACCCATAATCTTTCAGCCTGAGATGCTGAGAAAGGTTCTTCCACTGTTGATTCCTCTATAACCGAATCAACCTCATCCTGATCCCCTTCAGGTAGGTCGATCTCTGTGTGGGGCTGTTCCTCCACTAACAGGCACTCTGAAGGAGGAGACGGAGATCGGACGCGCTTTCCCTGTGACAGGGAAGCAGCGATCAATGCTGTTAATCTCTCTTCCAATCCTCCCAGAGTTGAGGAAAAAAACCTCCTCTGTTATATATACAGGAGCAGGTGGACTGGGGGCAGCCACAGCACCAGGTACTCCTGCGAGGTTCCTATGGCTACTAACCTCTGAAATTTCAGGGGAGATTGGTGCAGTACAAGCATGCCCAAAATCCTCAGAGCCCGATGGAGACCCCTTTCGCTTCTTGGAAGATTTATTTCCAGAGCGTCTGGACGACATATCCTTTAAGCACAGAGCTGAGGTATTCCCGTCGTCATACACCACTTTTACTGGTAATAGTCTAGCACAGTTGCTGCTATATACCAGCTGGTGTCCACTAAAGTGCCTTTCTATGGGGATGCCTGCATCAACCGCCTCTGTGTGCCACCGTTTTGTTGCTAGCTCTGTTTGCATCCAGCTGACACTTGTACTGTGTCTTTTATCCATGCTGGGACGCCTGCACATGCGCAGAAGCGCCGCGGCGCGCATCGAGCGTCATCCACCAGCCCCGCCCCTTTTTTTTGCTCATCTCTACATAGGAGGCGCGTGCACGCGCGCGCGCCCGTGCGCCTTCGGCGCTTTTTTTGAAAAATAAGCAGGGACTAGGAGCCAGGGCCCTTTTTGCCGGAGGGCCTGTGCGGTGGATGAGTGCAGCAACAGGGCAGAGGAAGTGGATTCCCACAGAGAACTTACCAACTGCCTGGATCTTTTGACTTGAAAAGAAAAAAGATCCACATGACAAGAAAAATGGACCACAGCGGCCTCTAGTGGTTTAACACAGGTACCGCGGTCTCCTTTTTTTTTTTTTTTTTTCTTGACTACTATTAAAATTTTACATTTTCCAGTAGTTACAGGCATGCACAGATATTTAGCGGGAATACCGTTAGGTAACAGACAGAAAGACAAATTAGGCTTGGGGGTCCCCCAATAGAACCAAGTTCCTGGGGGCCCCCACTTACCTTTTCCCCGCCGCAGGACTCTGTTTGGTCCACAGAAGCCCAAACTTCACCTATCACGGCAGGCATTGTAATTAAACCTTCAGGGACCGGGTTCCCAAGGATTCCACTCCCCTGGACCTGTATAGCACCCTGCACAGAAAACATCTTGGTCGTGGGTATGACCAGAGCTCTGGATCCCAGGGTCCAGCCCTCCTAAGAGAAGCATTACATTCAAAACCTTGCTCTTCTCTTGCAAGGCCCGGGTACCGACCGTTTAGCTATGAAGCTTTTTTGGTCGGATCCGGAATAGCTTACTGAGGCCCAAAAGAACCTGTACGCAAGCTCAGTGAAAAAAACATGTTACTTCTTGGCCAACACCTTAGACACTGGCAAAAAACTGAGGTGCTCCCGGATGGGAGGGGCTTATATAGGGGAGGGTACTTCCGGTTTTGGAAGTTGCCAGTGCCAGCACCTGAAGGTATCTATATAACCCATTAGTAATGACTAAGTCGCTCTGTGTCCCGTGATGTACGAAAAAGAAAAGAAATTTCTCTTAAAAGAAATCCCTCTTTCTCCAAAGAGTGGGTGCGTGAAAAGTGTCTGTAACGTTGCGCAACACTGCCACCTAGTGACAGCATCACGATAACTGCACCCGTTGAACTTCTTCTCTTTTCTTCCCTAACACTATCTACCCCAGAGTCTGTGATCTCTTTGCGGGAAGAAACAAACAGGAACAGTTCTTTTCTCTTTTCTTTTTGGGCACACTAAAACACAATTGCCCCAGAAAGTTCAGCAGCATGATACTAATGGAGTCTTTTTCTCCTAGAGGTAGAAACGAGGGTGCGGCAGAGTTAGTGGCTTTAGGTGCTGATCCATAGTCTCTAGATGGTATTCCACATCTTCGCCTTATTTGCGTTTGATCACCACTTTATCTGCATGGATGTGTCTTCTGACCATCCAATCTGCCTTGCAGTCTTTGAAGCGCTGTGAAGCCTTTGGAGAACACGCTAGGTATCTGCGAGCGTGCGGGACTTTGAGATGGGTCCAAACAAAATCATTGTACCAACGCTCCCTGCATACCTCCACCTTGTACAGCAGGTCCTTCGGCAAGTAAGGATACTCCCATCCATATTCTGCTGCAACTTTTTGACCAAACAGTCTCTGTAGTCTCGCCAAAGGAGGCATGGTTAATTTGTCCCCTTCACCAGGCAGAACGACCGCATCTGGATGGCGAGGTGCCTTGACCACCTCTAATCTGGGCATTGGAGACCTTAACAACAATCTTTTTACCCCAGCATCAGGTGCAGATGGTGCAGGGGATGCGGGAACAAGTTGAGGGAGAGATTCTCCTTCAGGCGCTGATGCCTCCACCCTTGGTGTAGTCTCTCCCACGGACATAGGCGAATTCCGAAACCCACGGAATGCAGCAAGCGGTGCCTTGTCCCAGCCCTTCTCGGCAAACAGATCGTCAATTTGGACATCATCTCCCATATCCGAGAGAGATTCTAGGTCGGAAGTGTCACACTCCTCCGCGGGTATGTAGCCCTGTGTGGAAACAGAACATTCACACTCCGGAGACTTGCTAGGCCATGCCTTCCCAACACATCCTCCCTCACACCAAGTCTTCTCAGCCGGCTTACCTTGGCCTTTCCTGGGATGTCCGGAACTCTCGTCTACGGATCCATCCGGGCTTGGCGTGGGCATGCAAGACGGTCCACCACCACCGCTGGTCGGGGCTACCACGCTGGTTCTCTTCCTCGGTGGCGGAAGCTGTGAGACAGTGGTGACCGAGTCAGCATCCTCGGATTTCTCCCGATGGTGTTTCACGACCTCCTCCGCGGTCGTTGCAGTGTACGCAGGGGCGACTCTCACTGCCGTGTTTCCTGCTTTCTGTGGGGCGATGCCTGAAGCCCGGCCTGGGTAGATGGTTTTCGGCCTCTCCACCGCCAGATCCACCTCAAACATGAATTCCCCGCAGGCGTCACATCGTCCGAAGGGCTTTAACAGACACACCAGTCCCGAGCATCCGGGACAAATCATGCCCAAGGCCTCCACGTCCATGCAGGAATATAGGGCGAATCGACCCCTTGGCTTTAGTCGGATCCCTGTATCCGTTATGGGAGCAGCACCAGTCAGTGTTGTAGTTGCCGGGTGAACCGGGATCCACGAGGCGGGTCCAAACATGGCGACCTGCTGCTGTTCCATCGTACACTGCAGAGTTTTCGCGCCAACGTCCCATGTGTAGTCCGTCACACGTATTGGACTCCTCCCCTTTTGCTCCAGTTCGCGGGCTTTTCCACTTTAGCTTGGTTGAGACACGCCCACGAACTAAGCGGTGGGGGCCTGTGTCTGATGGCGCAGTGCAATTAAAAACCCCCACGTGTAGTCCGTCACACGGCTGGCTTTTCCCCCTTTCACCACTCTGCCTGCGCGGGCCTTTCCTCTTCTGAGGTCATGTCCACGACTTTCGAGTAGGGCTGCACTTTGGCCTATACACTTGACTGTTTCCGGCAGCACGTTCTTCCAAGTGATACACAATACATATACCGGACCCGAGCCCCCACGTGTAGCGGGCTGGTCAGATCCCACACTCCCAATCCCCTCTATTAAAGTTCTCACTCGCAATGTCTCTGGTCTAGGGGTATGATAGGAAAGGGAGTGCGTCCGCTACGCCAGGCTTCCACCACAGGTGTATAAGTGGTATTAGCAAAAGTTCTTTACCTTCGGGCCTGCATTGTGTATCGAATCCTCCCTCCAGGGGTCATCTGCCAGGAAACGAGTCCCACACCGTTGCAAGTCCAACACTCCTTTATTCGAACATAGCATGGACTTACTTGCTTTACAAAACAGAACAGGAGGTGTGAATGTGTATATAGGCCCAGACACAAGTTCTTTCCTCCACTCTCCTCCAAAGAGTGGACAATGGTCTCCGCACGAGGGAAATTCACCTTCTGGACGGTCTCTGACAAGAGGCTCACCCGTCACCGGCAGTCTGCTGCACCGGGTCTTCAGATGAGGAGCTCTTCCCGGTCCATTACGTCCACCTCGGATTCAGGCGTCCATCCCCGGAGCACCCTAGGATCCTTCCCTCGCGGAACTCAGTGTTGGGCACTGAGCTCCGGACCGTCAACTGAGTACCTCACCCCAGGCCAAAGGTGCCTGAGGTGGAACACGTCCTCCGGTGGTCCTCTAGGCCTGGTCCGTCTAGAGAACAAACGCGAACTCCGTCCGCAGGCTAAAGGTGCCAGGGACAACGAACCCCGTGACAAAATGGCCGGCCCCCTTTATACCCTCCCCCGGCATGCGTAGCGGGTTCCCCGCCCCACCACACGGCTGCCGAAGTAGGACAAAAAGGGATTCGACACAGCAATGACTCGTCCGTCGGCCCAAAGTGACAGCGCCACCCGGTGGACCTGCCGGAGATACACCACTGGTGTCACCGAAAAAATTCAAAAGTTTCCCCAGGAAAGTAAGTACCCGCTACAAATATAACCAATATAGTTACTTTGCTGAGTAACTAATTACTTTTTCAATGTAGTAACTGAGTGAGTAACTCCATTACTTTTTGGAAGAAGTAATTTGTAACTGTAACTAAATACTTTTTAATCGTAAGATGAACAACACTGGCCTGGGCACACCCTAATGCCCAGGCACATCCAACACACCCCAGGACTTTTTTGCCAGGAGAATGTGCAGGATCTCTATTTCAGCACCTCTGGTTAAGAACAATGGCAGCGCTGCTACTCTGCAACGGGGACCATCATTTTGTTGGCTGTGTAACTCTTGTGAGCGCAGCCACTGATCGCGGAGTGAGCAGGCAGGTGGCCAAATTTTCCGATGCTACTTCTATAGTTCCGGCTACAGCATCCCTGATAGCGGAATATCACTCCGCTGCCTGCTGTTGGGGATGTTGTAGCCGAAACTATAGACATCAGGGCTGGATAACCCCACTGATTCTGTCATCTAAACCAGTCCTGCCCGCTGCCATCGAGGGGGCTTCCGCAGCCCACCACTGCCCTTTGTCCGTCGCCGAGAAAACCATTCCAGGACCATCCCAGGCAGAGGCGGAGGATGTAACTTTCTCCTCCCTGCTCCGCCTCCGAGTGCCCCGCCTCCCGGCTTCCGCCCCCCGGCTTCCGCCCTGCAGTGAGTGCCGACAATGATGGAGACCCACCAGGACATGGGACTCAGGAGATGTCACTGGTAAGGAGAGAGTGGGGGCACAGACTCTGGCAGTGTGTGTGTGTGGCACTACAGCAGGCAGGGAGGGAGAGAGGATGTCCTCTCCTGCAGCGCAAGTCACACTGTGTGTGGAGGACCAGGAAAACTGCTGAGAAATGGGAGTCCAGCCTGAGCCTGCTATGCTGGGATTTGTAGTTCCATTGAGGGGAGGGCAATACACACACATACTGGGGAAGGGGGCTGGTCATATAAAGTAAAATAATCTGTGTTGTGAGGGGCTGCTATGGCTGACCTGACCCCCAGTGGCGGTGCGTCCATAAAGGGCGCACGGGCCGCCCCCTCTCTCCTGCCACCTGTCTACCACCATAGATAGATTCATGCATTGCATGAAGCTATCTATGGTCTCCGCTGCCACCCCCTATTCAGGTGCCCGGCCCCTTTTCGGGCGCCGGGCACCTGAATTACAGCGGCGGGGTATTTTTTGGAGGCACCATAGGCTCTAATAGGCATCCAATAAGGTGAACAGCGGGCGCCATGCTGGGCGCTCGCTGTTCACTCAGCGTTGTGTTAGGAAAGCAAATGAATATTCGCTTTCCTAACACTGAACGGCCTCTCAGCCATTCAGGTGCTCGGGTCTGTTACCTGTCACCTGATTGGCTGAAACCACAGTTGCTGTGATTGGACGCCTATCAGACATCCAATCATAGCAGAGGACGGGAAGAGAGGACGGGAGAAGACAACGAGGAGTGTGGAGGACACCGCTGCCCCACCGAGACAAGGTAAGTGCCGGGCGGGCGGGCGGGGGATGCACACTGGCAGCATTTGATGGGCACAGTAGCGGCAATTGATGGGCACAGTGTCAGCAATTAATGGGCACACTGGCAGCAATTGATGTGCACAGTAGTGGCAATTGATGAGCACACTGGCAGCAATTGATGGGCACACCGGCAGCAATTGATGTGCACAGTAGTGGCAATTGATGAGCACACTGGCAGCAATTGATGGGCACACTGGCAGCAATTGATGGGCACAGTAGCGGCAATTGATGAGCACACTGGCAGCAATTGATGGGCACAGTAGCGGCAATTGATGGGCACAGTAGCGGCAATTGATGGGCACAGTAGCAGCAATTGATGGGCACAGTAGTGGCAATTGATGGGCACAGTAGCAGCAATTGATGGGCACAGTAGCGGCAATTTATTTGTACAGTAGCTGCGTTTGATGGACACAGTGGCTGCATTTGGTGGCAGCAATTGATGGCACAGTGGCTGCGTTTGATGGGCACAGTAACGGCAATTTATGGGCACAGTAGTTGCATTTGATGGGCACAGTGGCTGCAATTTGATGGGTTTTCTTTTCAGTTTGTTTGTGCCCCCCAAAAATTTGAGCACCAGCCGCCACTGCCCCCTTCTAGAAATACTTATTGTCTGGTTTAAAAGGGAACTCTGCAGACTCTGGGGTAACCAGAGACCCCCTCACATCAGAGCCCGCCCCTTTACATCACAGTCTGAAGAGATCCCGTTTGTGTCAGAGCCCCCCTTACAGTGTATATAAAGGGGGACTTTGATGAAAGTGGGGACTCTGGAAATCCTGATATAAGAGGAAATACTGGGGACTCTAGTGACCAAAGACCCCCTTATATGAAAGTTCCCCTTTACATAAGGTGACCAGATTTTTAAAATGAAATCCTGGGACATATTTATTTTTTTACTAGTAATGGCGGTAATCAGCGACTCTCTGCCCGTCGCCACCGCCCGCCTCACAGCCTGTCAAGTCTTACTTTCCGGGCCCCGGCTACTACTGGGTGGGGAGTGGAGGAAGATCACTCCACCAGGGAAGGCAAGGAGATAACCAGGCAGGCGGCTGGCCGGGACTTGAGCCAAGGCAGAAGAACATGCGAGCGGAGCTGAATGGGCACCCGAAACTGAAGAAATATTCCCTCCGCTCCGACCAGCACATGATCACCAGAAAGGGGCACAGATAATGAAAAAAAATACACCTCCCTAAGCTATTAGGAGCGGGGGGGGGGGGGTGTAATTCAGAATTTTTTTTTTTTTATTCTGCACTGACTGTCTTTGAAATTGCCCCAGCCCCTGTTCAATTCCAATCCGGGGACAAAACTGGGGACAGACTTGGTCCGGGGACAGTGTCCTCAATCCGGGGACTGTCCCCAGAAACTGGGGATGTCTGGTCACCCTACCTTTACACCAGAGTCCACAGCATTCTTTACATCAGGTTTCCCAGTGTAAAAGGGAACTCTGGGGACTCTGATGTAAAAGGGGAAACTGTGAGATAACATGTAACACTATTGATTCTGGTGTAAGGGGGAATGCTGTGGACTCTGATGTAAAGGAGGACTCAGATTTGAGGGGGGCACTGTGGCATATGTAGGGGCACATTCACAAATGCTTTGATTTCTGAAGAGCGATACGCAAACAAATCACTCTTCATAAAGCATTTTAGAGGTGGCAAGGAGGCGTTGTATCGCCTCCACACCACCTGCTTTACCCCCTTGAACTCCACACTGCACACAGTTGCGGGGAGCTTGCAGAGTGCCGTCATTCACTTGACTGTTTCAAAGTCAATGGGTGCTACACCTGCTGAAAGCAAAAAGGGGTATAATTGCAGCTGCGGCATGTGAACATGCCAAGCCGCTGCCTCTACCTCTAAAAGGTGGTAGCGGTTGATGGGTGGTAAAAGAATGGCTCAGCTGCAGAGTTTTCCTGCCCCTCAACCACTAGTGTAAACAATTAAATGTTTTAATAAGTAAAAAATAAATAAAGTGTTTTATTTTATTTTTTTAACATTGATAAGTGTTAAAACATTTTTTAATGCATTTTAAAATGTTCGTTCACATTTATTTATAAGAGTGCGTGTGTGTATAAGTGTATATATATTTAAAAAAATTAATTTACACACGTGTGTTTGAGCTTTGGGGAGCACACCCTAATGCAATAGGCTGCGCACGCCTATGATTAAAGTACATAGGAGGACCAATTTGTAAAAGCCAATGCTTATCAAGTATTCAAAGTTTATCCACATAGAGTTCAATATTGAGTTGGCCCATCCTCTGCAGCTATAACAGCTTCAACTATATTACCAAAAGTATTGGGACGCCTGCCTTTACACCCACATGAACTTTAATGGCATCCCAGTCTTAGTCCGTAGGGTTCAATATTGAGTTGGCCCAACCTTTGCAGCTATAACAGCTTCAACTCTTCTGGGAAGGCTGTCCACAAGGTTTAGGAGTGTGTCTAGGTCCATAAAGACATAGATGAGTGAGTTTGGGGTGGAGGAACTTGACTGGCCTGCACAGAGTCCTGACCTCAACCCGATAGAACACCTTTGGAAAGAATTAAAGCGGAGACTGCGAGCCAGGCCTTCTCGTCCACATCAGTGCCTGACCTCACAAATGTGCTTCTGGAAGAATGGTCAAACATTCCCATAGACACACTCCTAAACCTTGTGGACAGCCTTCCCAGAAGAGTTGAAGCTGTTATAGCTGCAAAGGGTGAGCCAACTCAATATTGAACCCTACGGACTAAGACTGGGATGCCATTAAAGAAGTTCATGTGGGTGTAAAGGCAGGTGTCCCAATACTTTTGGTAATATAGTGTATATATATATATATATATATATATATATATAGCGGGTGGTTACATTTAGAGGGAAGCATCTGAGTGGTGACTAGGCTCAGATGCACTAAATTGTTAGGTTTCATGGACCATTTCTATCCCTGGGAGATGGTACTGGTGTAGTCCCCTGGGACCTACAGGTGGTGCTGTTGCCATGGGTCCGGGTTGAACCGCAGTGCAAGGTTGTGCCTTTTTTGTCCGCTCTCGGCAGCAGTATGGCGGGGCGGGGAACCTGCTGTGCCTGTCGGGGGAGGATATAAAAGGGGGCGGCCATCTTCCAGAGGGGGCGGTTCCGCACTCAGGCACCTTAGGCCTGGGTGCGTGTGTGGCGCCTCCGGGTGCCCTAGGCCTGGAGGCCTTGTCGGGTTGTCTCTGGGTGACCTAGGCCCGGAGACGGAGCTGCTGTTCCATCCCAGACACCTTCAGTCTGGGGTGACGTACTTTGGAGAAAGGCCCGGAGCCCAGCGGCCTTCGGCTGGGATCCGTCAGGGACCGAGACTCCCAGGGATCTGCCTTGCGAGGGGACCCGTATCCAGGACGAGGAGGTCAGGGAGGTGACCCTTTCTGAAGACCCAGCGCAGAGTCGTGATGACAAATGGGGCCTCTGGTAACTCTCCGGTGGGATGTTCTTGTCCTATAAAGGGCCAGTTTACTAACGGAAGGAAGTGCGGGTTCTTTAAGTCACAGTGGCAGTGACACTACGCACACAAGGTCAGTGGCAGTGGCTTTCATCTTTTCCACCCGGTCAGTGGCAGTGACCAACTTCATGGTCTGTGGCAGAGGCCGTGCGCCAAGCCTGTTCGTGCTGATCAGAACAGGAGAAACCCAAATTCAAGTTTGTGCCTGGACCTCCTCCCACCTTATCTGACCTGTGTCTTGTCCCAACCTGTCTGCTCTCAAAAAGACTGTTTATTGTGCTGAGAAAATAAATAAGAGTTGGACCTTTCAGTTGGTGTGGACAGTTGCTTACTGGGGAGAACTAAAGACTTGTTTCTGACTACCACAGAAACGAGGTCAGCTCTGGAGGTTTTTAAACACTGACTGCAGGTAGGCCCGAGAAACTAACACCGCTCAACCTCCCCATCCAGGAGGGTACGGGCTTGTGGTGCGGTGTGCCTCATTCTTTCCTGCGGAGGAGCCAAGCAGAAGAAAAGCAGGTAAAGTCTGGGGTTGGTGCGCTACATGTATATATATTATATATACACATGAATATACCTCTTTGTTTTCCACATTTCATAATTCAGTATTCATGTTTTCCAATCAATTCCGTGTGGAATTACAGTTAGGCTTTATGCATATGGCCATACAGGGGCTGTACAGCATGCAGAGCCTGGAAAATGAATACACCAGGACCTGCTGTCGCTATGCACATTGGCATGCATTATAAAGGGTGACTGTTCCCGGTAAGCGTATGCTCCATTTGAAGCATATGTCAGCGCACATGCGGGTGCTTTACTCAACTCTCATCGCACAGCCAGCCCTTCTAATGCATCTTAATGGGCAACTGTACCCAGCAGCTGCGGGTCATGGGGATGTCATTATTCGGGCCCCGTACAGCCATATAGAACATATATGAAGCATTAAACACAGACTTCATAGTTATTCACCAAAGAGCCAAAACTGTAATAATTGATTTTACATTAACAACTAGAAGTACCCTCTTAATCAGAATTACCACCTCCCCTGGGGTTCACATGTATTTCTGAGAATATATTTTTATTGTAATTTTTACATATACCCAAAGACATAGGGACATAGAAAACATAGCATTGTTCTATGACAATGTTCCATGCAACAGTTTCCTCTACAATATGCCAGACAAAATCTTCATTTGCATTAGCTCCTTGGGGTCAATCCACAAAAATCTTTGAAGTCACCGATGGACCGAAGCTCCGGTGGAGTTGTAAAACTTCCATCCCAAAACATATTGGCATGTGCAGTTGATATGAATGATTATTTACCATCAGGAAGCGTTCACTTGAACATATCTGGGACACAGTATTTGGCTGGCTTCTAAATGTCCTCAAAATATCTTCGCTCAGGAGAATGCATTTAAGTTACTCTCTAGTTGGTATATGTCTCCTGATTTCATATCCCGGTTTGTCCCTAATGGGTCTCCGATGAGCTTTTGAGGTTGTAGAGAACAGGATTCCTTTCTCCACATTTGGTGGACTTTCCCTAAGGTGATCTGATTCTGGACTCAAGTGTACACCTTGATCAGAACTGTGCTGAACATGCCCTTAGTGTGTAATCCGTGGGAGGCTCTGCTACATAAGCCTATAGCGGCTTTGTCTAAACACCAGCGGAAGTGGGTGGGCTTTGTCTTCCTGTCAGACGATGGCCAAGGTCTGGTGTGAGCAATATCTTCATTTAACGGAGGTCAAACATCGACTCATGGGGACTATGCCTGAGAAGCTCAGCTCCATTCTGAACGTCAAGCACGCTCAATATCTGAAGGTTTGGGAACTGTGGATCATATATAATGACAATATGAACCCGGACCGCTCTTTGTATTTGACTTGATGATTCTGAAGCAGTTCTCAGCTGTGAATGTATGGTTGCATCCTGCGGGAACCCCTTCTCCCCTTATTCCTCCCTTTCTCTCTTTTCTTCTCCCTACTTGCTGTATTCTTATTTTTGGGCCTTAATGGGCTTTTTTCTTGCTCGCTCACATGTGGTGCCTGGACCACCTCCTCCCTAGGGTTGTAGGTGGGGCTGATCACACATAAGGTGCAGACCCCGTGAGTTTGGGCAGTTGAATTGCCTTACTGTTTTTTGCACCATTGTCTTGCTCTATATGAAACTTTTTCAAAACTTTAATGAATGAAGCTAACCACTTTTGAGGTGAAAACACCCCCCAGGTGAGCCCAATTGGCATACATTACTTCCTGCAAATGAGAGTGCACTGGAAGGGCTTTGGGATGTTTGGGTGCCCTCTAGGACCCAAACCCATGGACTTTTGAAAACAAGGACTCCGGAAGTGGTAACTTCAAGTTAGTGCACACCACATCTGCCACAAAGCCCACTGTGGTCTTCTGTGCCTGAAACAGCCCCAGACAATGACATTTCTCCTGGGAGGACTCATCTATAGAGCATTCCCAATAATCTTGAGATGCCTGTGATGCCTCATCCTCCTGTAAAAGGGAAGGAGAAGAAGGAGAACATGCTTGCATCCCAGGTGTTTCAAACCATTGAAATCCCAGAGAACTGATTCGGGAAAACCACAGATGGCTGCAGAAATGTCTTTGACGCAAAGGGTTTGATTTACTAAAACTGGAGCGTGCAAAATCTGGTGCAGCTGTGCATGGTAAGAGGGGGGAATAAAAAGCAGTGCCTTCTAAGCGTAGCAATCAAACCGATTTTATTAAAAAGAAACAAATGCAAGAATTGCACTCACAAAATGAACAAGTATAAAGGGCTTATCTGTATGAATATATCGGTTCATCCACTCTTCCCTGGGGGGGGGGGGGGCTGTGAGTCCTGCTCCAGGGAAAACTGTCTCCCGTCCCCGCTGCCGTGAGTGCTGGGTTTCACCGCCGCTTCAGACATCCGAGAGGACATCCGGAGACATCATCCCCCTTTACATCAGGACTCACAGCCCCCCCGGGAAAAGTGGATGAACAGATATATTCATACAGATAAGCCCTTTATACTTGTTCATTTGTGAGTGCAATTCTTGCATTTGTTTCTTTTTAATAAAATCAGTTTGATTGCTACACTTAGAAGGCGCTGCTTTTTTTTCCCTCTTGCTATTTCAGATTCCTTTTATCTGCAAGCTGGCAGCCTTCTCTGTGGATTAGCTATTCTCTAGTAACATATGGACTAATTTGTCATGGACTATTAACATATATTATCCTTTGAACATCTCTCCCAATCCCCTGCCTATATGCTAGTTGGTTCATATACTTCTATCTAGAGTGCGCTTGATAAACCCCTTGTGTTGTAAGCTGTGCATGGTAGCCAATCAGCTTCTAACTTCAGCTTGTTCAATTGAGCTTTAACCACTTCCCGCCCAGTCAATAGTGAATTGACGTCCGGGAAGTGGTTGCATTATCCATACTGGACGTCATATGACGTCCTGCAGGATAATGCCTTGCGCGTGCCCTCGGACACAGCGCTTCCCAGATCATGGTAAACAGCCAATTTCATTGGCTGTTTTCCCTGTGATCGGCTGTGTCAAAGTCACAGCCGATCACCTGTCAAAACAGACTCGGCGGCGCGCTCCGTGCGCGCCGCCACAGGCTTGCAGAGCGGGGATCGGGGAAGGCGAGTGTCCCTTGGACACAGCGCGTCCCCGATCAGAGTAAACAGCCAATGAATTGGCTGTTTACCACGTGACCGGCTGTGTCCAATCACAGCCGGTCACAAATGTAAACAAACTCCACAGGAGTTACTACCTGATCCCTGCTCTCTCCTTACACACCGATCTGTGAGGAGAGAGAGGAGATCAGTAAGTTAGCTCAGTGTAGTTTGTCTACATAAGTTTACAGTGCACAACACGCCCCCCCCCCCCCCATAAAGAGGAACTGTCACACAGCCCAGCACATCAATCAGCCCAGCCAATCAGCCCTTCTGTCAATCAGCCCATCTGTCAATCAATCAGCCCATCTGTCAATCAATCAGCCCATCTGTCAATCAATCAGCCCACCTGTCAATCAATCAACCCATCTGTCAATCAATCAGCCCATCTGTCAATCAATCAGCCCATCTGTCAATCATCTGTCACAGGCCCACCTCTATCGGTACCGCCATTGGTACCGCCATCGGTACCAGTACCGCCACCAGGCCCAGCATCTATACTGCCACACAGGCCCGCTACCAGTATCACCACTAGTGCCGCCATCGGTACCACCACCAGTACCACCACCCGTACCACCGTCGGTAGTGCCGCCACCACCACCTGTACCACCACCTGTACCGCCATCGGTACCACCACCACCTGTACCGCCATCTGTACCACCACCACCCATACCGCCATCGCTACCACCACCACCACCTGTACCGCCATCGGTACCGCCGCCACCACCACCACCTGTACCGCCATCGGTACCACCACCACCTGTACCGCCATTGGTACCACCACCACCCATACCGCCATCGGTACCACCACACAGGCCCACCACTAATACCTCCATCGGTACTACCACACAGACCGCCACCACTACCACCAGCAGTACCATTACACAGGCCCACCAATAAGCACTGCCATAATGTCCCAAAGGGTTTACACACCTGAGGAGGCATATGCCATTCTTGCCATGTCGGATGATGAGAGCAGCGGGGAGCTCCCATTATCCAATTCTGGTTCGGAATACGAGCCAGTGGAGGATAGTGGCTCAGAGTCCGAGTCCCCGGAGGAAACCGTCCCTCCCAAAAGAATGCGATCAGCACCAAGATCAGCACCAAGATCAGGAGAACTGCCCACCACCAGCAGCGCCATACCCCAGGAAGAGGAGCCCAGTACAAGCAATGGAAATGCACGCCCAACCCGAAGAATCCAGCCCCAATCCTACCTTCCCGATGCCCTGGCAAACCCCTTATGGTTGCCTGCCAACTCAGGATCCGCTATCATCCCCCCTTTCACCGCACAGCCAGGTGTGCAGCCCGACACTACAAATTTTTCTAAATTTGGTTATTTTTGTTTATTTTTCCCACAAGATTTGCTGCAGAATATAGTGGATCAAACAAATCTGTATGCATCCCAATTTATTGCTGCCAACCCCGATTCTTCCTACGCCCGCATGTTCCAGTGGCGGCGTCTAACATTGGAGGAATTTAAATTATTTTTGGGCCTTATGTTCAATATGGGGCTTACAAAAAAGAACGAAGTCCATTCATATTGGTCCAAACGCCCCATCCAACACATGCCCATATATTCCGCTGTCATGTCCAGGAAAAGATACAACATGATTATGCGCTTTCTCCACTTCAATGACAATTCACAGTGCCCTCCCCGAGATCATCCCAACTACGACAAATTGTACAAGATACGCCCCCTAATCAATGCCTTTTCCCAGCGATTTGAAAAAGTTTTCATCCCAGACCAAAAAATTTGTGCGGACGAGTCCCTCGTACATTTCACCGGCCGACTGCAGTTCAAGCAGTACATACCAAGCAAGAGAGCCAGGTGTTCTGTCTCAACTACAAAGCGATAAAGTTCATCTCCAGGTTTAAGTAGGCCTTACTCAAGCTGGTTTGATATTCATCCCTTGCATCGATACAGGCAGTTTAACTCAATGAATAAACTCACAGTTAGGACGACAGACGATGAATTCTTTCGAATGTTCCGTTTAATGATGGATATTCATAGGTAGAAAAACGTTGCAGTTGTAAGCCACATGTAAGATGTTTAGCATGGAAGAAATACAGGAGTAATGACCAGAATCAGGAAGTGGAGGAGATATATAAAGAACTACGGTGAGAGAGAGAGTTCAGCTAGAAAGAAGGGGACAGATCTTAAAGACACAGAGCAAGAATAATCACATAGTGTAACACAACACTCCCCGTCTGAAATCTTTAGATTTCATAACCTCAAACTAAAATATATATTTTCAAAAAGTCCAATACTGACGAATGTCCTGGAACCTGTAATGAAAAACATGCAACAAGCAAATAATAAACGTAAGTTCAACAGGATGAAGAACATAAAGTCACAGTATGATGTCTTCAAATAATTCCAAAGTTCTGAGTAGAACCTGTAGATGGCAGCAATGTACTCCCCGCCGTGCCAACAGCATGGCTAGTCCTTGCACAAGTCACTCACCTGGCAAAAGGAGTACTAACTCTGTAATTGGTCGACTAAAGGTTCGTGTCGATCCTCCCTTGGTTACCTTGACTTCTACCTTCCGGACTTTGTTATCGTCGCTGGGCATAACTTTAGTAATAAGACCCGTAGGCCACTCATTCCGCCAAACTTTCTTGTCTTTTAGAAGGATGAGGTCTCCAACCTTAAGATTCGGCTTAGATGCTTGCCATTTGTTATGACCTTGAAGGTGGTGAAGATACTTTTTCTTCCAGCGATGCCAGAACACATTGGCTAGATGCTGCACCTGCTTCCATTGATGCTCGTAATGGTGTGACCGCAGCTTCTGTTTTGTACTTACAGAAGTGTGGAGTGAGGTGTTCACAGTTCTTATTTCCTTATCATCTTCAGGGTTTACTAGCCCATAGGTGGTGTCAATATGGAGTAAGTAAGAGTCCTCACACAGAAACCTTGGAGGTGACAGCCATAGGCTGTCCTGAAGAGCAGCAGGTGACACGGCTCTGGTCCCACAGTCAGCTGGGTTGAGTTCAGTGGGAACGTGATGCCATTGACTTGGTATAGGAAATCTCTTGATACGTTCAACCCTGTTGCTGACGTACACATAAAATTGTTTTGTTTGGTTGTTTATGTAACCAAGTACTACCTTACTGTCTGTATAGAAGGTGAAAGAATCAATTCTAGTGTCCATTTCACTTCGTATGACCTCTGCAATTTCTACTGCTAGCACGGCTGCACAAAGTTCAAGTCTTGGTATGGTATGTGCAGGCTTGGGAGTGAGTTTTGCCTTGCCTAGGACAAAACTACAGTGTGATTCTCCATTCAGTTCACAGGTCTTCAAATAGGCTACTGCAGCAATAGCTTCAACTGATGCATCAGAGAAAATATGAATCTCTCTCCGGTTAGCAGTTGAAGTGGAACCTTGAATGGTAACTGGAGCAAGGAAACCCAGTGGGTCATAGATGCTATTCACCACGGACAGGACTCCTCTCTTAGTGAAGGGTATGTCACAAGTTGACACTTGGAAGGTGAATTTGTCTTGTTTGATGTTCCACAACAAACCCAGACTTCGCTGTACAGGAGGCACATCTGTACCTATGTCAAGGTTTTTTAGACTAGTGGCATAGTCCTCAGAGTGAAAGGCATTCATAAGTTCCTGGCTGTTGGATATAATCTTGTGCAGTCTAAGGTTTGCTACAGACAGCATCTCCTTTGTTCTGGTGAGAAGATCAATTGCTTCTTTAGCAGTTGGAAAGGACTTAAGTGCATCGTCAACGTAGAAGTTTCTTTCAACAAATTGACGGGCATCAGATTCATATTTAACTTCTCCAGTCTGAGCTGTTTTCCTTAGTCCATAAGTTGCCACTGCTGGGGAAGGACTGTTACCGAAGACATGTACCTTCATGCGATAATCTATAACTTCCTTGTTGAGGTCATTGTCCTTGTGCCATAAAAACCTGAGGTAGTTTCTGTTGTCTTCTCTGACGATGAAGCAGTGAAACATCTGTTGAATGTCGGCCATTACTGCTACAGGCTCTTGTCTGAAACAAATCAAGACTCCTATTAGACTGTTGTTCAAGTTGGGTCCAGTAAGGAGCATGTTGTTAAGAGAAACACCTTTGTGCTGAGCACTGGAATCAAAGACAACTCTGATTTGGTCTGGTTTGCGTGGGTGATACACGCCAAAGGATGGAAGGTACCAGCATTCTTCTCCATCCTTTAGTGGGGGAGCAGGCTCTGCATGATCTCTGTCAAATACATTTTGCATAAAGTCCACAAAGTGCTTTTGCATCTCTGGTTTCCTGCTTAAGTTTCGCTTTAAGGAGGAGAATCTATTGATGGCCTGCTGTAAGTTGTTGGGCAATCTCTCTCTTGGGAGACGAAAGGGTAGGGGTGCTACCCAGTTATTGGAGTCATCTTGAAAGAACTCATTGTCCATTACCTTGATGAATTCTTTGTCTTCCATTGAAGGAGCCAGTATGTCATCTTCACTGGTTGCATTAAACACTGTAGAGCCGAAGTCGCCATCATGGCAGGAGAAAGGGCTTGTGTCATCTGAGATACCATGTTGCCATTCGTGGCTGGCTATCTTCTCTTTCACCCAGTAGTGATGTGGGCATGGCTCAAAGTAAGTGTTTCGGCCATTTGGCAGAACATTTGTCTTGAATGATGAAATGTTGGTAGGTCTTTTCATTTTGCCTATGCAGACATTGCCTATGATGACCCACCCTAGATGCGTGTGCTGGGCAAATGGGGTATCTGGGGGTCCACTGACTTGTCTGTGTACCTTGTAAACTCTTAGAATGTCTCTTCCTAACAGAAGAAGGATCTGAGCATCTTTGTCAAGTGGCGGTATCTCATTTGCTATTACCTTGAGGTGAGGGTGATGGAAAGCAGCAGCTGGAGTAGGGATTTCTTCCCTGTTAGCAGGTATCTGATTGCACTCAACAAGTGTAGGTAAGGGTAATTGCAAGTTACCTTTGAGAGAAGATACCATGAGTCCATGAGCCCTTCTTCCAGAAACCTCTATAGTTCCACTACAGGTACCCAAGGTGTAAGGATGAGCTTCGCCTTTTATTTCAAATAGATTGAACAATTCCGATTTTGCAAGTGATCGATTGCTCTGATCGTCTAAGATAGCATATGCCTTTAGAGACTTTTCTGGTTGATCCTTGTGGTATATGTTCACCAAGCATATCTTAGCACAGGACTTACCACAGCGGTCTTCTCCACAAACTTCAGTGCAGGAGGAAGAAATGATGGTAGAATTAGGCACTTGGTCTGTATTCTCCCCGCCATGCGTTAACCTGGGAGGAGTGTTGGCAGGTTGTGCAGAGCTGGGCTCAAGAGGATGGAGGGCTTGCACATGTTCTTCAGAGCCACACTCTATGCACTTGATGGACACATTACAGTCCCTTGCAAAATGTTCTGTAGAAGCACAGCACCTGAAACATACCCTAAATGTCTTTAAAAGCTCCTTGCGCTCTTCCAGAGGCTTTTTCCTAAAGCCGATACATTTATTGAGGGGGTGTGGCTTCTTGTGTATGGGACACTCTCTATTAGGGTTTTCAATCTTCCTACTCTGTTTGTTCGTGGCCAGAACTGTGGTAGGAGTGGGAAGGATGTCAGTCTTTTTCACGGACACTGGGCCTCTATGGTTTCTATAGTTGCCCTGAAGACTGGTACTCTTAGGAAAGGGTGAGAAGAGGCTGTACTCACCGTAGAAAAAACTTGGATCGTTCTTGGTCTCTGCAATTTTCCTGATGAATTCACAGAAGAAAGAGAATGGAGGGAAGGAAACCTTGTTCTCTCTTTTGTATGATGACCCTAGTGCAGTCCATTTCTCTTGCAAACCATACGGGAGCTTGGAAACAATTGGGTTTACCCCTCTTGGAGTGTCAAGGTAACTGAGTCCAGGTAGTTTTGGGTCTGTCTTGGCTAGCTGAAGCTCAAGGAGAAGGTCACTCTGTCTCTGGAACTCCTTGTTGTCCTTACCGGATATCTTTGGTAAAGTTTCCAGACGCATGAACAAAGCATTTTCTATAGCTTCTGGACTGCCATAACTTTGCTCTAGTTGCTCCCATGCAGCTGTGAGGCCTGCAGTAGGATTGTCCATGAAAACCGATCTTAATGGCTTAACACGTGCAGCAGATAGAGGACCAAGCCATTTGATCAGCAGATTCAATTCTTGATCCGCTGTAATGCCAATATTGCTGATTGTAGTTCTGAAGGCACATTTCCAACTTCTGTAGTTCTCAGGTTGGTTATCAAAACTTGTAAGACCAGTCTTCGTGAGCTCCCTGCGAAGCATGTACCTCACAAACTCTTCTGTCTCAGTTGTCTCCGCCTTTATGTGAGATGCTGTTGGCTGTATGGTGCTGATTGCGTTATCTTTGACATTGTTGTTAAAGGACACAGGGAAATATGGTGCAGCAGATGCATCCAGGTGAGTTGCTTGCTTGAAGTCAGTTGTTCCAATGGTACGTTGATTCAAGGCTGTACCAATGACTGGAGATTGATGACTTGCTTGAAGCTTGCGCTGATGCTCTGTGACGTATGAAGGCAGGCAAGGTAGGCAGGTAGGAAATGCAGTGGAGTGATTTTGAGTGCAGGAAGTTGCTGGAACCTCTTTAACTTGAAGCTGTGAAGGAGTCTCTATGTAGTCGGGAGCATTGGAGACAATGGAGTGTGCACTGCAGTGGCTTAGGACATAGTCTTTAGTGCGTTTGAGGGGGTCTTCCATATCTGCTATGTTTAGGTTAATGCTGTCTTTCTCACTTGCACCTTCGTCTGCACTGATAGCTTGCTGTAAGACCCTTAGCTTTGCCATAGCTGCGTCAGGTTTCCATTGTTGCTCTTTGTTGTGCTGACTGCGCTTCCAACTCTGCTCTTTGTCATGCTGACTGCGCTTCCAACTCTGCTCTTTTTTCTGCATATGTCACCTGCACTTTGCTGGCTTCCACTTCAGCGCGGGCATTAATAAGTCGCTCACTGAGTGTTGAGTATCTTGAACTATGGGATCTTGACGAGTTTTTAGAATGTCTGGTGGAAACAGATCTGTGAGATGCAGTGTCCTGTAACAGCTTTATTTTTGCTTCTGCCTTTAATCTGGTTTGCTGGATAAAACTGTCTCTTTCAATATTGAGAGCATTGACACGCTTTAATTGCGTCATCGCACTTTCTGTATTCATGTTTTGTAAGACATTAGTGAATTTGCTGCTGGTAAGCTGATAAAGCTCATATGAGGCAGAAAGTTGTTTAATGGCGCCCTCTAGTGTCAGTAGTTCACATTCAACAGACACTGTATTGGCTTCAGCAAGGATTTTCTCCCAGACTAATTCCAAGCTATTTGACAATTCAGTCCTTGAAGCTTCATAATTCTCCATTACTTTCCAAGTGGGTTTAACTGAGCGTTTGGGTAACTCAGTTTCTTCAGGAACTTGTGGGGAGGTAGATGTGAGTTCACATGCAGAAGCTTGGTCACTCATGATAGCAGACTGACTGTGAAAGCAGGCAGGATCTGTGTGCTGAAATATGACACTGTGCAGATTGTCTCAGGCTATAAGGCTGCCATGTGCTGCTCTGTCCCTTCTGTCTTGCTATGAGGGCAGTAAATCTTGTCTGTATCAGTACTGACATGCAGAAATCTTGTAATTAGGCTGGGAAACTCCGTTTTTCTACTGTTCTGTCTCAACTACAAAGCGATAAAGTTCATCTCCAGGTTTAAGTAGGCCTTACTCAAGCTGGTTTGATATTCATCCCTTGCATCGATACAGGCAGTTTAACTCAATGAATAAACTCACAGTTAGGACGACAGACGATGAATCCTTTCGAATGTTCCGTTTAATGATGGATATTCATAGGTAGAAAAACGTTGCAGTTGTAAGACACATGTAAGTTGTTTAGCATGGAAGAAATACAGGAGTAATGACCAGAATCAGGAAGTGGAGGAGATATATAAAGAACTACGGTGAGAGAGAGAGTTCAGCTAGAAAGAAGGGGACAGATCTTAAAGACACAGAGCAAGAATAATCACATAGTGTAACACAACACCAGGTATGGGTTAAAATTAAATAAATTATGTGATCGAGCCACTGAATACGTCTGTAAATTCAGGATCTACGAAGGCAAAGACTCCCAGCTCCAGCCCCGTGATTGCCCCACATATATTGGAACCAGTGGGAAAATTGTCTGGGAGTTGGCATACCCCCTGTTCGGAAAAGGTTACCATTTATATGTTGATAATTATTATACCAGCCTGCCCCTTTTTCGCCACCTTTACAGTAAACAAACCCCGGCCTGCGGTACCTTAAAAAAAAAAAAACGGAAGGGATTCCCACAAAATTTATTGACAAAAAAATTGCGACCTGGAGAATCGGCATCCATGAGGAACGAGGAGGTGTTGGCCATGAAGTGGAGGGACAAGAAAGATGTCCACATCCTCTCTACGATCCACAATGACACCATGGTGGAGATCCCAAGAAGACGCGGCTCCATTGTAAAGCCCGAATGTGTCCACGACTACAATTTGTACATGGATTTAAACGACCAGATGCTACAGCCCTACTTATCAACCAGAAAGTCCCGTTATTGGCACAAAAAAGTTGCGTTTCACCTGTTTCACATGGCCCTTTTTAATTCGTTTGTCTGCTACCAAAAAGCAACTCAAAATCACCGACTCCAATATATCGAAGATATCATCGATGCCCTCATTTACCAACAAGATCCCGCCCCAGGAAGCATTCGCTCTGATAGTGTGAGTCGGCTTCACGAGCGACACTATCCCTTTAGCATCCCCCCCCCACAGAATCTGGAAGAAGACGCCAAAAGAAATGCCGTGTATGCAGCAGAGGAGGAGTAAGAAGAGACACCAGCTATTATTGTCCCGATTGTCCCTCCCAACCTGGCCTGTGCATCGGAAATTGCTTCAAAAATTATCATACATCCATTAGTTCCCCTTATTATTAACAGACTGCCATTTCCCCATTTGCCTGCTACCATGTTACTAACTACCTTCCATGTTAATTAACTGACCCTGGCCTGTTTACCGACGATGTCTTTGCTTGCCGATTTAAACCACGTTTCTGACCTCCACGTGCACCAACCTCAGCCTGTTTACCGACGATGCCTCTGCCTGCCGATTTAAACCACGTTTCTGACTTCCACGTGTACCGACCTTGGCCTGTTAATCGACCATGTTTTTGCCTGCCACTTGGACTGATCTTTTGGCCATCTACTTTTAGTACACAGGGGTCTCACATATGTGAGGGGCTTCAGAATAGCGTTCTGAGTAGAGAAAACCAGTTTTTCGTTTTCTGTGCTCCAAGAACAGGGTCTGGTTGCCCGGAGGCTTCAAAGCGATTTGGGTGGGAGAAGCCTCTACCCCTGTTCCCCTGTCCCTAAGCTTGATGGTCCTTCCTGCTGCCTGGACCAATAATTTGGCTGTGCTGACCATATTACTGCCTGTAATGACCCATGACATTATGGACCATGTTTCTTCCTGCTGCTTGGACCAATACTTTGGCTGTGTTGACCATATATCTGCCTGCTGCCTCTACTGACTTTGGACAGCATTTCTACCGGGACACCTCTGCCTGCTACCTGGACCTGTGCTTTGGCTGTGCTGACAGTATCTCTGCCTGTGCGAACTATGGACAGTATTCATGCCTGCTGCCTGGATGATTGCTTTTGCTGTCGCTGACCTCATCCCTGCCTGCTGCCTGGACCGATGCTCTCCTCTGTGGACCACTGCACTTCTAAAACCACAGGTAATCTTTTGTTATTTGGTATGTACCTGCTATGTGTTAGATATATGAAGGGCCTTCAAAAATGTGATCGGTAGTCAGAAATTATATGTGCAATTAATGCTGCTAGAATGCCTGGAGGTGCTACTTGGATGTTGGGCCTCTGTATGTGGCCAGGCTGTGTAAAAGTCTCAAACATGTGGTATCGCCATACTCAGGAGGAGTAGCAGAATGCATTTTGGGGTGTAATTTTTGCTATGTACATATTATGTGTTAGAAATATCTTATAAATTGACAACTTTGTGTAAAAAAAATGCATTTTAATTTTTTCTCCACATTTTCCAAAACCTTCTGGAAAAAAATGAACCGTTCAAAAGACTCATAATGCCTCATAGATTATACATTGGGGTGTGTGCTTTCCAAAATGGGGTCATTTTGTGGAAAATTCTATTGTCCTGGTGCTCCAGGGCCTTCAAAATTGTAATAGGTGGTTGAGAAAGGATATGTGCGATTTATGCTTGTAGAACGCCTGAAAGTGCTACTTCAATGTTGGGCCTCTGTATGTGGTCAGGCTGTGTAAAAGTCTCACACATGTGGTATCGCTATACTCAGGAGGAGTAGCAGAATGCATTTTGGGGTGTCATTTTTGCTATGTATATGCTATGTGTTAGAAATATCTTATAAATGGACAACTTTGTGTAAAAAAAATGCATTTTCATTTTTTTTCCACATTTTCCAAAACCTTCTGGAAAAAAATGAACCGTTCAAAAGACTCATAATGCTTCATAGATTATACGTTGGGGGGTGTGCTTTCCAAAATGGGGTCATTTTGTGGAAAATTCCATTGTCCTGGTGCTCCAGGGCCTTCAAAAGTGTAATAGGTGGGTGAGAAAGGATATGTGCGATTTATGCTTGTAGAACGCCTGAAAGTGCTACTTCAATGTTGGGCCTCTGTATGTGGCCAGGCTGTGTAAAAGTCTCACACATGTGGTATCGCTACACTCAGGAGGAGTAGCAGAATGTATTTTGGGGTGTAGTTGCAATTATGCATAGGCTGTGTGAGAGAAAAAAACTGTTAATATGACCAGTTTGTGTAAAAAAAAAAAATACATTTTAATTTTCCCAAGAATTGTGGGAAAAAAATACAACTTCAAAAAACTCACCATGCCTCTTAGTAAATACCTTGGACTGTCTACTTTCCAAAAAGGGGTAATTTTGGGGTATTTGTACTTTCCTCGCTTGTTAGTGTCTCAAGAAATGAGATATCCCTTCAGTACATCAGGCGTGATCAGATGTGATACATTTTCAGTGATTGCCACCATAGTTTGTAGACTCTATAACTTTCACAAAGACCAAATAATATACACTAATTTGGGTTCATTTTACCAAAGATATGTAGCAGTATACATTTTGGCACAAATTTATGAAGAAAAATTACTTATTTGCAAAATTTTACAATAGAAACTAAAAAAAAGTATTTTTTTTAAAAAAATTGCTGTTTTTTTGCTTATATCGCAAAAAATAAAAAACCCAGTGGCGATTAAATACCACCAAAAGAAAGCTCTATTTGTGAGAAGAAAATGATAAAAAATTTGTTTGGATACAGTGTAGCATGACTGAGTAATTGTCATTCAAATTGTGAGAGTACTGAAAGCTGAAAATTGGTCTGGGCGGGAAGGTGCATAAGTGCATGGTATTGAAGTGGTTAAAAAACAAAATGCCCAAAAAAAAAAAAAAAAGCCAATTGCTTTCTATGCAAAGCTACACACGGTCGGAATTTCCGACCAAAAGCTCACATCAAACTTTTGTCGGAAATACTGACCGCGTGGACGCGGCATTAGGGTGTGTTATGGCACATTTTTTGCTCATAACAACTTGTTGATCTAGGGAACCCTGGGACATTTTGTATGAGAGCAACTGCTGGCTTGGATATGTAGTAGTGTTATTTATTGATTTCAGTTTAAGGGGTTTGCTATCGTCTTTACGCTAATCTCATCTCTACCCAGAATCACAGAGTTTATCATTTTCTTTTTTAATTAACAACTTGCTTACTGGGCACTTATACCCCCTTCCTTCCCAGGCCAATTTTACTGATAATCGGTGTAAAGCCTCATACACACGATCGGATTTTCCAACAGGAATTGTGTGATGGCAGGATGTTGTCGGATAATCCGACCGTTTGTAGGCTCCATCGGACAATTGTTGTCGGAATTTCCGGCAACAAATGTGGGATAGCATGCTTTAAAAATTTTCGACAACAAATGTGTGATGTCGGATTATCCGATCGTGTGTACAGAAGTCCATCGGAAAAAAAATCCAAAGTACAAACACGCATGCTCTGAACCAATGCTAACCAAAAGACAACATTAGCAGAAGTTGCCCAAAGGGTTGCGCTAAAGAGCAGAAAAACTACATAGTTTTGCGTATGTTGGTCAACAAAGTTTTGCTGTTTGTATTCAGAACAAATTCACGGCCAACGCCCTTCGCACAAAATTCCACGTCTGGAACAACTGTGCAGCTAAATAAGGAGAATTTAGTTTGCATCTTGGAAAAATGTTCAGCAATGTCAATGACCATTATTTTATCATTACATCTTCCTTTTAATACAAGTGACAAAAAAATAAAAAATAAAGAAAAATTATTTGATCAGTGTTAAACTAAAATAAAGACTTTCCAACTGCTAGGCTGTATATTCAGAAATGTATTGATCCAAACCAATAGCATTTTATTGAATCTTTACAACAAACATTTTGATGCTCTTGTGATTTCTTTAAGCAAGAGTGAAATCAGACCATAAAATCTACAATACACACAACATAAAATTAAACATAGATGCACTAAGCAGGGTGTGACCTAAACAGAAAATTATGCATATATTATATTGCCTAAACACAAACAAGGCACCCCAGAAAATCAATCCCATAGAGATTTTTTACATTACTTAGGCTTATTCACATGGTAGTTTAGCAATAGCCAGGGGCGGCCACTGTTAGGAAACCAGTAGAATCTTACTGGGGGTTGTAAACGCTGCCTGCACACACTGTGTGAGAACTGTTGCAGCTGTCAGTGGTAAGTACCTGATTTGTACTGTGTCCAAATCTATGGCTGGTGCTGCTGCTGTTCAGCCTTCCACCAATCCCAGACGCAGAAAATGTGCATCCAAGGTTGGCTTTTCTGCAGAATTTTGGCTGAACATAAACTGGTCGCAGCTAACCAGCTTTTTTTGTATGCAGCCATAGCACAGAATGTTGTTGAGTCCAGGGGCGGCGTTTAGTCATCTCTGAATGCAGCAAACAAACTGCTGCTAAACTGCCATTTAAATGTAGCCTTAAAGCCCAGTTGAACTCTTTTATAAAATGGCACCCATCATTGCAGGGAGCACCAAATAAGTTTTCAAAATTTTCCTTTGTCATTTTATTGTATGAATGCCCTAGTGCCATGAAAACAGCCTGCCCCCACCAGTAATCTGAATCTGAGGACTGCTGCTCTATCTGTATGAACAGCAGTCTGACACCCCCCCCCCTTCTGAGTCAGATGGAGAGCTCTACAATGAGCAATGTTCACACTCTGTTGACTGCAGAGCCAACAGTCTGACTCAGGGGTGTGTTGGACCACTGCAGTAAGAATCCCTGTTCTCACAGGCTGTATTCATAGTAGTGTAAATGACAGGTAAGACAATGATAACATGTCATTTGGTGAACCCTGTAATGATGGATGCAGTTTTTAATAAATAACTCAATTGGGCTTTATTGATAATCAAGAAAGAACATTTGAAAGAAAAGTAAATGATGTAACAAGCAACATTTAAAAGGCTTAAAGCGGACCTTCACCCTGTTCCTCAAGTTCCCTTTATTCCACCCCTACTCCCATCCTGCAGAATTATTGGGGTTTTTGTACTTTTTTTTTTGGCCCCTCTTCATTTGTGTCATTCGCCTTAGGCAATTGACACGCATCCTGCCCGCTGTGCCTTCCGGGATATGCGCGTCATGCATTCCGGGAGGCTTAGCTGTCCATTTAAAGAAAGAGGGGGAGGGCGGGCCTATCTGCATGTCATTAAGAGGCCTGCCTGTTGAACCCAGAAGAGCCGACAGGCCTCTCGATGAACCCAGACTGAACGTGGCAACATGGGATGGAGCTGTGCCCGGGCATGAGAGGATCTCAGCGGGACAACTCTGGATGGGTGAGTATTTGAATTGTGCAGATACCACCTTCAGATAAGCAGGGGTCATAAAAAAGAAATGGGGGCAGTAGGCTGGAGGTCATCTTTAAGCACGTACTTTTCTTTTAGTTGATTAGTTGTACAAAAATGCTATTGCTGACATTAAGATGTATTCCAAAAGCCTTTAGGTTTTACTATAATCTAAACAAACACAGATATGAAGTACCGCTTAGGAAATGGTCTTCATGGCCTGTTTGTAATTCCAGTATTAATTGCTAAAAAATGCTGTTTAGGTCTGTCCAAGAATGCTTTTTTTTCCCCCAACAATATTTTACTGTTCAGAATTGGAAAAAAAAAAAAAAAAAAAGAAGTGCACATATCCACATTTGTATGTTTGCATATGTGAAGACCTAGTTTTTGCATATAATTTTTTTTTTTTTTTTTTTGTTAGATATGTTTATTAATAACAAAATGTGTATATTTTCTACCATGCTGCAAGATAAACTTTCCATAATGTACAATAAAAGTATTAACAGGGCTGTCTAGCTTCCAGAGAGTAGAAGAGAACCTTGTAGGAAGGGCAGAGATAAGAACTACTGTATAAGAACCTCAAGTTTCCCAAATAATGTTTAATTTTGTTCAACCAGTTCTGAGATTTACAAAACTTTGCCAGGCATCACATCGAGGCTGTTGACCACACTTTTCAGTACTGCAACTAAGCAAAACAGCCTGGTACCTCCATGCCCCCAGCTTGTGATTGAACAATGAAAGAGAG
This sequence comes from Rana muscosa, assembly GCA_029206835.1. Taxonomy (NCBI): domain Eukaryota; kingdom Metazoa; phylum Chordata; class Amphibia; order Anura; family Ranidae; genus Rana; species Rana muscosa. The sequence goes on from CM055125.1 coordinate 7,317,658, forward strand.
ACACAAATTGCTAGAATAATTTGCTGATACCAAGGCACATTCAGGTATTTACACTGCAACAGGAACAGCAATCATTCATTCAGGAGAACCAAATTAATTGGGTGGGCAAGAACAAAATAAACAAGGAATGCAATAAAAAAAAAATCTTGTTTTATTAGGCATTGAACTCTCATTACTGAAAAAAGGACTTTCTGTATCCAACACATTAATTTATTTTGTAGCAATGTGCTGGTATGAAAGGACACCATAGGAAACAAGGCAATTTGCCTGGTAGATAGGGATAAGCTCAGGATGGTTTAGACAAAAGTCCAAACCTGCCTGAGCTCTCCCGCCAGGAAGCTGTTAAAACCTACAGCCAATCTTAGGCGGCAGAGACACTTATGCAAGGGGCATGCTGTGGGGCAGAGAATGCCTCCGCCACTTATGATTGGCTATCGGCTTTGACAGTTGACAGTGGAAGAGCTCCGGCAGGCTGGGACTTGTGCCCGAACATACCTGAACTCATTACTGCTGGTGGAAGATAAAGCTATCCATTTGATTGCAACCCACGTGTACACAACTCCATTTTAAAGTTGACCAACTCTACAGAATACACACTTATGCCACGTACACACGGCCGTTTTTAATGTCATTGAAAAAAAACAAAGTTTTTCTCGACGTGATTCTTCTCAAGCCTGCCTTGCCTACACACCATTGTGAAAAAAAATGCTTGAGCAAAGCGCGGTGACGTACAACACGTACGACGGCACTATAAAGGGGAAGTTCTATTCGGATGGCGCCACCCTTTGGGCTGCTTTTGCTGATCCTCTGATACCTATTAGTAAAGTTTGGTGAGAGACGATTCACGCTTTTCAGCCTCGTGCTCTTTAGTCCGTTACAGCGTGACGAATGTGCTATCTCCATTACGAACGCTAGTTTTACCAGAAGGAGCGCTCCTGTCTCATACTTGATTCTGAGCATGCGCCCTCATAAAAGCATACACACTATTGTTTTTCACGACGTTAAAAAGAACAACGTGAAAAAATAGAGCAGGTTCTAATTTTTTTCAGGCCATTTTTCACGTCGTTAAAAATGCTCTGGAGCCTACACACGATCGTTTTTAATGACCAATTTAAAAAATTGCATTTTTCACGTCATGAAAAACGGTCGTGTGTACGCGGCATAAGACTTTACATCCCACTCCCAAGCAGTATTAAAAAGTTTTCCTGAATACACAAAATACCAAAACCAATGCACCTGAATTACAAGTGTTTTTCTGTACAATTCCAAGAGAATTGGCAACGATGGATTTTACACTCAGGCCATGAAAACTCCTTCATCTGTCACTTCCATATACTAAGATCATTTACGTTACTGATTTCTTATTTTATTGATTGATTATACGCAAGGCTTTAGATAGCATAGTGGACTGAGACCTCAAAACAGGGTGGCTTCAGAATTTGTACAGTAAGCAGTTAAAATCAGCAACTTCTCTCCGTTATGTGTGTATGAAATCTGAAAAAGTAATAGAACACAACATAATAGCATTAGTAAAAAAGTCATAAGAAGAGCAACATATATAGGTGAATATATAATCTAGCAGTGATGAATGACCAATTTCATGTCACAAAGGGAGAAAAAGGTGTAGGTTGCAGTCGTGGATGTCTATTTTATAGTGAACCTGAACTTTAAAAAGTGATGATTTCCTATCTTAATAGAAAGATCCAGAAATGTTAACTGAGCCTAAGTAGTGCAGTGAAAATGTAACCTTTGCCTTGAATTCCTTCTGAAAAATAGCAATGCACAGTTCCTAGGTACTTCTGTGACTGGAGCTTCATAGCTGTATATCTGCAGTGTGAGATCATCTGCACTGCTGCCTCTGACTGTTAGTCTCAGGAGATTTGGATACTTGGTGATGTCATTACTGTGCTGCTCACTGTTCTCCCTGCTGGAGAGGAATCTGTACCTGAGGACCTACAGTGCAAGTATCTGCCAACTTCATTCATTCTGTAGATCTGCGATTCCTCAACCCCTCCTGTTTCTTTTTGAATATTTCCCCAGCAGTTATTAGATTACCAGTCAGAGGGACTACTCTGACATGAGGAAGCAAAGCTCTGCTCCTCTATCAAGATGGCCACCTCCACACAGAGTGACAGCGCAGAACAAGACACGATAAGTCAATAATGGTGAAAAGATCAGCTGCAGGGATACCACAGGTAACAGTAGCAACTAGTCCTTTGTTTGCCTCTTTTGGTTACAGCTTCCACAATATTAGGTCCTCCTTAACACTAGTGTTGTGTTACACTATGTGATTATTCTTGCTCTGTGTCTTTAAGATCTGTCCCCTTCTTTCTAGCTGAACTCTCTCTCTCACCGTAGTTCTTTATATATCTCCTCCACTTCCTGATTCTGGTCATTACTCCTGTATATCTTCCATGCTAAACATCTTACATGTGGCTTACAACTGCAACGTTTTTCTACCTATGAATATCCATCATTAAACGGAACATTCGAAAGGATTCATCGTCTGTCGTCCTAACTGAGTTTATTCATTGAGTTAAACTGCCTGTATTGATGCAAGGGATGAATATCAAACCAGCTTGAGTAAGGCCTACTTAAATCTGGAGATGAACTTTATCGCTTTGTAGTTGAGACAGAACAGTAGAAAAACGGCGTTTCACAGCCTAATTACAAGATTTCTGCATGTCAGTACTGAAACAGACAAGATTTACTGCCCTCATAGCAAGACAGAAAGGACAGAGCAGCACATGGCAGCCTTATAGCCTGAGACAATCTGCACGGTGTCATATTTCAGCACACAGATCCTGCCTGCTTTCACAGTCAGTCTGCTATCATGAGTGACCAAGCTTCTGCATGTGAACTCACATCTACCTCCCCACAAGTTCCTGAAGAAACTGAGTTACCCAAACGCTCAGTTAAACCCACTTGGAAAGTAATGGAGAATTATGAAGCTTCAAGGACTGAATTGTCAAATAGCTTGGAATTAGTCTGGGAGAAAATCCTTGCTGAAGCCAATACAGTGTCTGTTAAACGTGAACTACTGACACTAGAGGACGCCATTAAACAACTTTCTGCCTCATATGAGCTTTATCAGCTTACCAGCATCAAATTCACTAATGTCTTACAAAACATGAAGTCAGAAAATGCGATGAGGCAGTTAAAGCAGGTCAACATTCTTAATATTGAAAGAGACAGTTTTATCCAGCAAACCAGATTAAAGGCAGAAGCAAAAATAAAGCTGTTACAGGACACTGCATCTCACAGATCTGTTTCCACCAGACGTTCTAAAAACTCGTCAAGATCCCATAGTTCAAGATACTCAACACTCAGTGAGCGACTTATCAATGCCCGCGCTGAAGTGGAAGCCAGCAAGGTGCAGGTGGCATATGCAGAAAAAAGAACTCACCTGGATGCATCTGCTGCACCATATTTCCCTGTGTCCTTTAACAACAATGTCAAAGATAACGCAATCAGCACCATACAGCCAACAGCATCACACATAAAGGCGGAGACAACTGAGACAGAAGAGTTTGTGAGGTACATGCTTCGCAGAGAGCTCACAAAGACTGGTCTTACAAGTTTTGATGACCAACCTGAGAACTACAGAAGTTGGAAATGTGCCTTCAGAACTACAATCAGCAATTATGGCATTACAGCTGATCAAGAATTGAATCTGCTGATCAAATGGCTTGGTCCTCTATCTGCTGCACGTGTTAAGCCATTAAGATCGGTTTTCATGGACAATCCTACTGCAGGCCTCACAGCTGCATGGGAGCGACTAGAGCAAAGTTATGGCAGTCCAGAAGCTATAGAAAATGCTTTGTTCATGCGTCTGGAAACTTTCCCAAAGATATCCGGTAAGGACAACAAGGAGTTCCAGAGACTGAGTGACCTTCTCCTTGAGCTTCAGCTAGCCAAGACAGACCCAAAACTACCTGGACTCAGTTACCTTGACACTCCAAGAGGGGTAAACCCAAATTGTCTCCAAGCTCCCGTATGGTTTGCAAGAGAAATGGACTGCACTAGGGTCATCATACAAAAGAGAGAACAAGGTTTCCTTCCCTCCATTCTCTTTCTTCTGTGAATTCATCAGGAAAATTGCAGAGACCAAGAACGATCCAAGTTTTTCCTACGGTGAGTACAGCCTCTTCTCACCCTTTCCTAAGAGTACCAGTCTTCAGGGCAACTATAGAAACCATAGCGGCCCAGTGTCCGTGAAAAAGACTGACATCCTTCCCACTCCTACCACAGTTCTAGCCACGAACAAACAGAGTAGGAAGATTGAAAACCCTAACAGAGAGTGTCCCATACACAAGAAGCCACACCCCCTCAATAAATGTATCGGCTTTAGGAAAAAGCCTCTGGAAGAGCGCAAGGAGCTTTTAAAGACATTTAGGGTATGTTTCAGGTGCTGTGCTTCTACAGAACATTTTGCAAGGGACTGTAATGTGTCCATCAAGTGCATAGAGTGTGGCTCTGAAGAACATGTGCAAGCCCTCCATCCTCTTGAGCCCAGCTCTGCACAACCTGCCAACACTCCTCCCAGGTTAACGCATGGCGGGGAGAATACAGACCAAGTGCCTAATTCTACCATCATTTCTTCATCCTGCACTGAAGTTTGTGGAGAAGACCGCTGTGGTAAGTCCTGTGCTAAGATATGCTTGGTGAACATATACCACAAGGATCAACCAGAAAAGTCTCTAAAGGCATATGCTATCTTAGACGATCAGAGCAATCGATCACTTGCAAAATCGGAATTGTTCAATTTGAAATAAAAGGCGAAGCTCATCCTTACACCTTGGGTACCTGTAGTGGAACTATAGAGGTTTCTGGAAGAAGGGCTCATGGACTCATGGTATCTTCTCTCAAAGGTAACTTGCAATTACCCTTACCTACACTTGTTGAGTGCAATCAGATACCTGCTAACAGGGAAGAAATCCCTACTCCAGCTGCTGCTTTCCATCACCCTCACCTCAAGGTAATAGCAAATGAGATACCGCCGCTTGACAAAGATGCTCAGATCCTTCTTCTGTTAGGAAGAGACATTCTAAGAGTTCACAAGGTACACAGACAAGTCAGTGGACCCCCAGATGCCCCATTTGCCCAGCGCACAGATCTAGGGTGGGTCATCATAGGCAATGTCTGCATAGGCAAAATGAAAAGACCTACCAACATTTCGTCATTCAAGACAAATGTTCTGCCGCATGGCCGAAACACTTACTTTGAGCCATGCCCACATCACTACTGGGTGAAAGAGAAGATAGCCAGCCACGAATGGCAACATGGTATCTCAGGTGACACAAGCCCTTTCTCCTGCCATGATGGCGACTTCGGCTCTACAGTGTTTAATGCAACCAGTGAAGATGACATACTGGCTCCTTCAATGGAAGACAAAGAATTCATCAAGGTAATGGACAATGAGTTCTTTCAAGATGACTCCAATAACTGGGTAGCACCCCTACCCTTTCGTCTCCCAAGAGAGAGATTGCCCAACAACTTACAGCAGGCCATCAGTAGATTCTCCTCCTTAAAGCGAAACTTAAGCAGGAAACCAGAGATGCAAAAGCACTTTGTGGACTTTATGCAAAATGTATTTGACAGAGATCATGCAGAGCCTGCTCCCCCACTAAAAGAGGGAGAAGAATGCTGGTACCTTCCATCCTTTGGCGTGTATCACCCACGCAAACCAGACCAAATCAGAGTTGTCTTTGATTCCAGTGCTCAGCACGAAGGTGTTTCTCTTAACAACATGCTCCTTACTGGACCCAACTTGAACAACAGTCTAATAGGAGTCTTGATTCGTTTCAGACAAGAGCCTGTAGCAGTAATGGCCGACATTCAACAGATGTTTCACTGCTTCATCGTCAGAGAAGACAACAGAAACTACCTCAGGTTTCTATGGCACAAGGACAATGACCTCAACAAGGAAGTTATAGATTATCGCATGAAGGTACATGTCTTCGGTAACAGTCCTTCCCCAGCAGTGGCAACTTATGGGCTAAGGAAAACAGCTCAGACTGGAGAAGTTGAATATGGATCTGATGCCCGTCAATTTGTTGAAAGAAACTTCTACGTTGACGACGCACTTAAGTCCTTTCCAACTGCTAAAGAAGCAATTGATCTTCTCACCAGAACAAAGGAGATGCTGTCTGTAGCAAACCTTAGACTGCACAAGATTATATCCAACAGCCAGGAACTTATGAATGCCTTTCACTCTGAGGACTATGCCACTAGTCTAAAAAACCTTGACTTAGGTACAGATGTGCCTCCTGTACAGCGAAGTCTGGGTTTGTTGTGGAACATCAAGCAAGACAAATTCACCTTCCAAGTGTCAACTTGTGACAAACCCTTCACTAAGAGAGGAGTCCTGTCCGTGGTGAATAGCATCTATGACCCACTGGGTTTCCTTGCTCCAGTTACCATTCAATATAAGATTTTACTAAGACAGTTGTCTACTGAGAACATAGACTGGAATACTCCCTTGCCTAGTGAGAATCAACACAAGTGGGAAAGGTGGAGATATTCTTTGAAGTCACTAGAAAAACTTCAGATTCCCTGTTGCTATGTTCCGGGTTCCATTTCAACTGCTAACCGGAGAGAGATTCATATTTTCTCTGATGCATCAGTTGAAGCTATTGCTGCAGTAGCCTATTTGAAGACCTCTGAACTGAATGGAGAATCACACTGTAGTTTTGTCCTAGGCAAGGCAAAACTCACACCCAAGCCTGCACATACCATACCAAGACTTGAACTTTGTGCAGCCGTGCTAGCAGTAGAAATTGCTGAGGTCATACGAAGTGAAATGGACACTAGAATTGATTCTTTCACCTTCTATACAGACAGTAAGGTAGTACTTGGTTACATAAACAACCAAATAAAACAATTTTATGTGTACGTCAGCAACAGGGTTGAACGTATCAAGAGATTCTCTCTACCAAGTCAATGGCATCATGTTCCCACTGAACTCAACCCAGCTGACTGTGGAACCAGAGCCGTGTCACCTGCCGCTCTTCAGGACAGCTTATGGCTGTCACCTCCAAGGTTTCTGTGTGAGGACTCTTACTTACTCCCTATTGACACCACCTATGGGCTAGTAAACCCTGAAGATGATAAGGAAATAAGAACTGTGAACACCTCACTCCACACTTCTGTAAGTACAAAACAGAAGCTGCGGTCACACCGTTATGAGCATCAATGGAAGCAGGTGCAGCATCTAGCCAATGTGTTCTGGCATCACTGGAAGAAAAAGTATCTTCACCACCTTCAAGGTCGTAACAAATGGCAAGCATCTAAGCCGAATCTTAAGGTTGGAGACCTCATCCTTCTAAAAGACAAGGAAGTTTGTCGGAATGAGTGGCCTATGGGTCTTATTACTAAAGTTATGCCCAGCGACGATAACAAAGTCCGGAAGGTAGAAGTCAAGGTAACCAAGGGAGGATCGACACGAACCTTTAGTCGACCAATTACAGAGTTAGTACTCCTTTTGCCAGGTGAGTGACTTGTGCAAGGACTAGCCATGCTGTCGGCACGGCGGGGAGTACATTGCTGCCATCTACAGGTTCTACTCAGAACTTTGGAATTATTTGAAGACATCATACTGTGACTTTATGTTCTTCATCCTGTTGAACTTACGTTTATTATTTGCTTGTTGCATGTTTTTTCATTACAGGTTCCAGGACATTCGTCAGTATTGGACTTTTTGAAAATATATATATTAGTTTAAGGTTATGAAATCTAAAGATTTCAGACGGGGAGTGTTGTGTTACACTATGTGATTATTCTTGCTCTGTGTCTTTAAGATCTGTCCCCTTCTTTCTAGCTGAACTCTCTCTCTCACCGTAGTTCTTTATATATCTCCTCCACTTCCTGATTCTGGTCATTACTCCTGTATATCTTCCATGCTAAACATCTTACATGTGGCTTACAACTGCAACGTTTTTCTACCTATGAATATCCATCATTAAACGGAACATTCGAAAGGATTCATCGCCTGTCGTCCTAACTGTGAGTTTATTCATTGAGTTAAACTGCCTGTATCGATGCAAGGGATGAATATCAAACCAGCTTGAGTAAGGCCTACTTAAACCTGGAGATGAACTTTATCGCTTTGTAGTTGAGACAGAACAACTAGGTTTGCTTTAATAGCAGATTATTGCAGATTGGGTAATGATGGAAGTAAGTCCTGGCCCGAGGTAGAAGTTCTCCAAAGATCTCATTTTGTATCACACATAGACAGCTTACAGGATATACCTGATGGTTTCTTCTATTTAATTTTTTTATTTTTTTAAGGGCCTAGTCATCAAATGTCCAGCCATAAATATCAGATGAAACAAGAAGATAAATAGATGGCGCAATAAACAAAATTTTAAGCATACAACATATAAAGTATATAATATATAGTATTTATAAAATGATATACTATATATATTAGTATACAGCCCTGTCGATAGTAACAGTTCTTATCAGTGGGCGTGTGGATAGATGGGACTAAGACAGATAAGCTACAGTGGGGTAACACTACTATGACAAAAGGGAGAGAGGAGAGGGAAAGTCCTTAAGTCCAATGATAAATGCTGGCAGCTGTCCTCAGAGAAAAGACCAACTCTGTGAATGCAATGGAGTGAAGAGAAACAGGAAGTGCCAACCTGAGTGTTGTAATTAAATGCACAGTTTGTTATAAAGGTTTAAAAACACTCATAAAAGGAAAGTTAAAATAAGGCTCATCTGGTGCTTAGTTAGGCTCCTCGGGTGCATCTCACGGACATCGCACTGTAGGAGCAGGCATTATTAGTGCTGTGTTCAGGCTGTTGGGCATCCATGGATCCAGGAAGAACCACTGTGAACCGCAGGAGCGGATGTGACGTCACAGGAGATGGGGAGACGGAGAGGCTGCCAGGAAGAGAATGGGCACAGTGGTTCTTCCTGGATCCAAGGAGAAAACATTTCACAATGTTATGAATGCAATAGTCTATATATTGCTACTTATATCAGTTTTGTTGATGCGAGGGGGCAGCTCCAATTTCTATTGTACAACCTTTTCTGTGTATATCTCACAGCAGAGCTGCTGCCTTTTAGGGATTCTGTAGACAACAGCGCAGTTAATTTCACGTTTTGCGCAGTTAATTTAATTAGTGAGCGCGTACATGAGAATGTGAGGGGAGTCCCCGCGTGTGGGGTGAGTCAGCCCCGCCCACACATTGCTAAACTCTAGAGCATTATAAGAAAATAATGTGTCACCTAGCCAACCTAGAATCATGGACACCTTCCAAGCTCACTGGACAGAGGTTCTGGTGGTGATTGTTGTCTAGTGAAAAATCTTTTCAGTATTATTGGGCCTAAATGACTGGTCTTAGGCCCAATACACGCTGCTTGTTTAGCCCAGGTGTATAAGGCTTTGGTGTCTAGCTGCAGTTGGAGGGCATAGGCGCTTGTGAAGTCTCCTGGTAACCAGGATTTACTGACTGCCACCTCTCCACCTTCAACAAATATTCCCCCTCCCAACCTTTAAAAATAACCCCCCTCCCCTCCGGCCCCAAAAATAACCCCCCTCCCCATTTTTCCACCCTCAACAAAAAACCCCCTCCCCACTTTTCCACCCTTAATAACCCCCTCCCCACCACCAATAACCCCCCTCCCGACACCCAACAATAACCTTCCAGCCTCTCTACCCTCAACAATAACCCCATGCTTCTGCACCCCTAACAATAGGGCCCTTCTTCACCCTCAAAAATGACCTTATACCTCTCCACCCTCAACATTAACCCCCCGCCTCTCCACCCTCAATAACCCCTTTCCCCACTCCCAACAATAACCCCCTCCTGCCTCTCCACCCCAACAATTACCCTGCTTCTGCCTTTCCACCGCCAACAGTATTTCTCATCCCACCTCTCCACCCTCAACAATAATTCCCCTCCCTGCGTCTCCACCCTCATCAATAATCCCCCTCCCCACCCTCAACATTAACCTGCACACCATTCCACCAACAATAATCACCCTCCCTGTGTCTCCATCCACATCAATAACCGCCCTCCTCACCCTCAACATTAACCTCCACACCTCTCTACCCCCAACAATAACCCCTCTCTACACCTCTCCACCCTTAACAATAACCCCATTTCCTGCAGAAACAGCAGCACGCTAACGGTTTAGGAGTGGAGACATAGCATGGGGGTAGGGGTCCTGTATAATAATGGGGGTTGCATGGTAGAGGGAATCTGTGTAATGATGGGGGTAGTATGAGGGAGGGGAACCTGTGTAATAATGTGGGAGGGGGGTCCTTTGTAATAATGGGGGATAGTATAGGGGTAGGGGGCCTCTGTATTGATGGGGGAGGAGTCCTGTGTATTGATGGGGAGGGGGGGAACTGTGTAAAAATGGGGGCAGTATGGGGGAGGGAATCCTGTGTAATAATGGGCGTAGTTTGCGGGAAAGGTCCTGTGTAGTGATTGGGGGGGGCCAAGAAAAGGTTTGCCCAGGGCCCAATCAATATTAAAGACGGCCCATCCAGTATACTGTATATACCATAGTTTGTAGATGCTATAACTGTCACACAAACCAATCAATATATAGTTTTCTGGATTTTGTTTTAACCAAAGACATGTAGCAGAATACATTTTGGCCTAAATTAATGAAAACATTTTTTTTTTAATTTTTTTTATTGGATATGTTTTATAGCAGAAAGTAGAAAATACCGGGGTTTCTTTTAAGATTTATCGGTCAAATACCATCAAAAAGTAAGCTCTATTTGTGTGAAAAAAAATCATATAAAATGTAATTTGTGTACAGTGTTGCATGAGCGCGCAATTGCCAGTTAAAATAGTGCAGTGCTGAATAGCAAACAATGCCCTGGTCATGAAGGGGGTAAAACCTTCTGGTGGTTAAAGATTAAAGAGGAACTTTAGTTAAATTTTATAAATTTCAGATAAATAACAAGCAGCATGTAAAAATTTCAGTAATTTGATTTATCCACTTCATTTCTAAAAATCTGCTTTTGTTACAATGAAAAATTTAGCCGTGGCCATGTTAACTGAGAGCAGCTGAAGCCACCGCCCTTTTACTTTCTGGTAATTCTGCCACTTACCCACCCTAGGTAAAGGCAAATCACGTGCATGCCTAGTATGGTAGCAGGGGCCGTGCATGCATAGTACAACAGAGGGGAATGTATGGCAGCAGGGACAGTGTATGCATAGTACAACAGAGGGGAATGTATGGCAGCAGGGACAGTGTATGCATAGTACAACTGAGGGGGATGTATGGCAGCAGGGGTCGTGCATGCATGCAGTGCCTTGAAAAAGTATTCATATTCCTTAAAATTTTCCACATTTTGTCGTGTTGCAACCAAAAACATAAATGTATATTATTGGGATTTTATGTAATAGACCAACACAAAGTGGCACATAATTGCGAAGTTGAAGGAAAATTATAAAATGATTTTCATTTTTTTTTACAAATAAATATGTGAAAAGTGTGGGGGGGGGGGCATTTGTATAGCGCCCCCCTGAGTCAATACTTTGTAGAACCACCTTTAGCTGCAATTACAGCTGCAAGTCTTTTTGGGGATGTCTCTACCAGCTTTGCATATCTAGAGAGTGACATTTTTGCCCATTCTTCTTTGCAAAATAGCTCAAGCTCTGTCAGATTGGATGGAGAGCGTCTGTGAACAGCAATTTGGATTTAGGTCTGGGCTTTGACTGGGCCATTATAACACATGAATATGCTTTGATCGAAACCATTCCATTGTAGCTCTGGCTGTATGTTTGGGGTCGTTGTCCTGCTGGAAGGTGAACCTCCACCCCAGTCTCAAGTCTTTTGCAGACTCTAACAGGTTTTCTTCTACAATTGCCCTGTATTTGGCTCCATCATCTTCCCATAAACTGACCAGCTTCCCTGTTTCTGTTGACACCAACATGTTTCCAGGTGGGGATTGCGTGTTCAGGGTGATGTGCAGTGCATGCATAGTACAACAGAGGGGGATGTAAGGCAGCAGGGGCCTACGGTCCTACAGCCACACATACGCAATTTGGACACAGCACTGTGTGTGCGCAGTAAGAGTCTAACTTCCTCATCTGTCTCTGCACCTCTCCGCCTTCTTTCAGCTGCCCTCCAGCCATTTTACAACCCCCCCCCCCCCCCTCCAGTTCTTTGCTCGTTAAATCTCATGTTATGAAAGAAAACCCCCAAAGACTCCTTGGATCTATGATGAAAATATCCCAGGAATCAAGGGGACTCAGAACCTGCTATAGATGAAGCTCTGTTATGAATTGTGTGGCTTATTAAATCACTATTTGTCAAGGTGTGCTGATCCTGAAGGAGCTGTTTCTAATAATTATAAGGGTATTCAATTAAAATGTTTTGACTATAAATGCATTTTGTAAATGGGGTTTAGAAATATCATGCGGAAAACTTACGTTCAGTCTGTGGTCCACGGAATAACAATTGAGCTGTAAAAAGAAAAAAAAATTGTCACCAACATGATTAAAATCCCATATCTTATTGGAAAGACAACAAGATTTGTACTTACCTTTGCGACCTCTCATATAGACAACCACACCAGCAATGATAAGTATGGCTCCCAGCACAAATCCCACAATTCCAGTTACCACTTTCTTTCTTGCTGAATCTGATTCCTGGGGGTCTGTAAAGCAATATGAGGCGTTGATAAAATACAAGGAAATTAAATTCTTTGGCTAAGTTTAGACGTGCTGCAAACTTGGAGAGGGTGGCGGATCACGTGAGCCCCGACTGGTGCTCCGAAATCAGGTATATAGCAGCATTTTTTATAAAGGCACAGATACAGGAGCAGATTACATGAATAAACAGAGAGGATACTGTAAAAATTGAACAGTAATTTCAGCAGCAGGAGGGGAGGGGGCGGGCACAAACGCAGAGGTGACAGGCAGGGAGGAGAGGATGAAGGAGAACACAGAGGAGCACAGGAGCGCTGCAGATGGCAGAGGCACATAAACTGACCACAGTGTCAGGGCTTAGCAGCCATGATTAACCATGGTCAGTTTACAAAGGGAAGGGCAGAACCAGGCAGGATCAGCCAGGTATTTCAGGCGTTTCAGGGGGCCAAATAACACAGCAAAAGCACTGTGCTGTATAACATGCTTTAAAGGAACAGGATCTTTTTTTATTTTTTAGGTTACCAAACACTAAATGCATCCTATGCATAAAGATAAAAAAAACTTCTGTGTGCAACAGCCCCCTAAGCCCCCTAATACTCACCTGAGTCCCCTCTCGATCCAGAAATGTCCACGAGTGCCTCGGCCATCCAGAACTCTCCCTTCTGATTGGCTGAGACACAACAGCGGCGCCATTGGCTCCTGCCAATCAAAGTCAGCCAATGAGGAGGGAGAAAGGGCGGGGCCAAACTGTGTTGCCATGTCTGAATGGATACATAGAGCTGCGGCTCAGCTAGGGTGCCCCCAATAGTAAGCTGCTTGCTGTGGAGGCACTCAACAGGGAGGGGCCAGGGACCCGAGAAGAGGATCTGGGCTGCTCAGTGCAAAACCACTGCACAGAATAAGTATAACATGGTTGTTATTTAAAAAAAAAAAGACTTTACAATCACTTTAAGCATAATCTGTGCTTAATCAGCTTCATTGGGATTCATTGGTGACATTTAGGGTCTAATAGATCATTGATGCCCCCTTAAAGGAGACCTGTCATTTATATTGTACTATTAATTAAAAAATAAATACATTTAAAGCCCTTCCTCCCCACATGCACACAAACATAAACGTATGCAACAGGTGTGCCTATGTACAAAAACGGTGATTGTGCTACACATATTAAATACTGAATATCAGAGTGAGAGCAATACTTCTAGAGCCATCATTCATTGTTAACTTTAAATTGATGACCTGTAAGAGCTTTTAAAAATTTGTCTATGGACAATTTTGGGTACTGAAGTTTGCTGTTGTTTCACCGACGTGCGCAATTGTAGGGCTTGACGTGTTTAAGGTTTGTTTATTTAACAAAGCCTCATGATATTAGTGCAACGGTTTATAAATTATAACACATACAAAATTGTAACACTATTTTATCCTATTTTATCTCTGGTCTCTGCTTTCGGATAATATGTAATATTTGGTGTGGGGGCGTTAAAGGGACAAAGCTGAAAAGGGACGATATAAGCAAAAACCGTATCTCCTTTTCTTAGAATGGAAATAGACTTACGCCAATCTACTCTGGCTGGTGTCTCCAGGCTGCTGTGAAGGACCTCACAGGTGAAGGTATCTCCTTTATTTATCTCGGTCTCCAGCATCACCAGGATCTGGAAGGTCCAATCTCCATTTTGGAAGATCTCTGTAGACTGAACCTGAGCAGTTTCCTCCACTTCATTCCGGTACCATTTTACTTCTATCTCAGATGGGTAGAAACCGTACACATTACACGCCAGCATGTGATACTCTGAATGGGGATCTTCATGCCTTAGGGATATCCTGATCGTTGGTTTAACTGAAACATACAGAAACATTGTTAGAATTCTATTATCATTGACCAAAGGACAACGTTTCACAAAATCTAGGAGCTCCAAAATATTATGTGCTATCAAGTGACTTTAATCAGGGCCAATTGCCCACCAGGATACCTTGGCGAGCACCTAGGACCTGATGTGTGTCCACGGGCCTGCTGATATTGGATGACTTTATAGTCATCCAGATCACGTGTGATAAATATAGAAGAGTATCCATTCTTATCAGAAGTGATTTGGTTGGCTGTAAAGCCACCTGTTTTCTTCTACCTTCTTGGTTCCAGTTCTTAAGTTAATCAGGTCATAATCAGGTTTTGGCTTTAATTGCCAGTAACTAATTTTAAAGAAAAGCTTTAGTCAACTATTAAAAAATGAAACATCAGCAGCTACAAATACTGGACTCCATGCAGCCAAGCATTGTCTTCAGTGGAATTGATACTGTGCCCACCTGCATATGCACAAGATTGCACAGTGCTAGCAGACTGATCCCGCAGCCTCCTCCATGTGATGTGCCACAGGAGGTTTTGAATGGGGGGGGGGGGAGGGGTTTGGGCGATGGCTTTGGGGCCAAGCTGACATAATTCTTGCCTATGTACGAATTGCAGAAGCGGGAGTGGGTACCTCTCAGAAAAAGCCACCCTCTCCCAAATAAATAAAGAGGAGGAGGAGGGAGAGAGGCAGATGAGCTGTACTTTCACTTTTAAGTGAAGGTCCAGTTTAAGCTGAACGTGAGCTTGTTTAAAGAAAGCAGCTTTCCTAAATTCTAATTTATAGCAATATATCTAAAAAAAGTTATACCGTGAACCCACATAAACAAAACCGCGCCCCACCGCAGCCAGATTGAAGGCGGAGGTGAAAGATATCAAAGATAATGTCATTCAAATGAACCCCATTAAGTTTTAAACAAAATACCGTTATCATCCTCCAAGTTCCTGTGACAAATCACGATACCCCCCATTCTGCACACAAATTTTGAAAACCTGGGCACACACTGTTTGTTTAAAATGCTCCAAGCATGAACCTGATATACGACAGGCCCAGACCAAATGAGGTACAATATCGAACTAAACTATAAAACAAGTTGGTGAAAATAGAACAGTGAACAATGTTAAGTTTAATGTATGTAATTGAGCAGTGCCAGATTTAGGCTTTGGGGGGGCCCAGGGAACTTCCAGTTTGAGGGCCCCTCAACATTGAAATCTAAATGAAAACAATAAACTGAAATGAATGCTAAACTGCATTTGTTCTAAAAAAAATATATAAGTTAAGAAGACACTTTCTCAATTATATTGACTGTAAGAATAAGAATACACATCACACGGGTAATTGGAACTGGCAAGTCATACATCAGTTATGCATCACATTACAATATTTACAAAAAGTCTCTCTTCTTGCACTTAGCAACTGCAAAATCTTTAAATCATCAAACTGTATCATCTTGAAAACACTGCTCTAGACAGCCAGTAGGCACAGAGGACTAAGAGCCCATTCACACAGGGGCGGCACAACTTTGGGGGCGACTCGGCAATGCGATCTGAAGACGACTTGACGACTTGCAAAATGACTTCTGTATAGAAGTCAATGCAAGTCGCCCCCAGAGTCGTGCAAGAACCTTTTTCTAAGTCGGAGCGACTTGCGTCGCTCCTATTAGAACGGTTCTATTAAACAGAGCGGGACATGACTTGTCAGGCGGCTGAATCGCCTGACGAGTCGCCCCTGTGTGAATGGGGTCTTAGTCTTTCATGGGTCATCTTGGTTCTCAGATAACTCTTTATCAGTGCCAATTTGCTGAACAACCCTTTCTCCGGAACAACTAGAGACCATGATGCTCATATATATTCTCAGAGCCACGTTAACACCTGGAAAGGTATCGGCAAGTCCTTCATGTAATAAAACTGCCTGTTGAGATGGAGTGAAACATATCAGAGCTTGGCAATAGCTGCAAACTGGACAATTTCCTTAACGAAGATACTACTGAAGTCTCGAGACACTTGTTAAGAGTCAACTTCACTACTACACTCGGTGCAAGACATGTAAGGATGGTCCTCTACTATTTTAGTAGACACCCAGCTATGTCATTCTGGCCAAAATTCCAATCCAGGGCCAAGCCTGTCGCGAATTTGACCAATCATGTAATTTCGGTAGAACTTGCTAACAAAGTTTTACCCTACTCTAGATTGCAAAGTGTCAGATTCAACCCTTGACCCAATCAGGGAGTGAGTTTCTCTCTCATGTTTCCCACTGCGATAAATCAATGCTGGTCATTAAAAGGAGAAGTACAGCCAAAGCACGTTTGGCTGTACTTCTCCTGTGGATCACAGGGGTGCAGTTCGTTTTGCACTCCTATGACCCGCCACAGTCGGTCCAGGCTCGGGCGTATTTATGACCATGGAGTCGTTATCCACCCAGATCCCTGGACCAGCAACTGGGTCAGCCTCTCAGCAAGCCGCTGAGAGCCTGTGCAGGCCGCTCCCACTCCCTCCACAGCCCACGCTCCAGCGAGCGCGAAGGGACAGAGCAGAGAGCCGCTGACTGACAGTCAGCAGCTCTCTGCTCATGGAGCTGTGAGAACCGAGCGATCGGTGTTCGATTGCTCGGTTCTCAGTGTAGAGAGCACCGGGAGACAGTTGCAGCATCAGACCAATGCTACATCCACGTAAGTATGATACAAAAAATGAAAAAACCCATACATCTCTTTTAACTTCACTCCTTTACAATGGGGTTGGGGCTGTTGCCTGGCACTTTCCAAATATTTTTTACCTTTTTTCCTTGTCCCACCCACTTGTCTCTTGTTAACAAGGCAAAAAATTCTGCAACACAGTCATGTTAAAACAAACATCTTAAAGGAAAGAGCCCAAGAATGGTGCCGACTGGGAGCCCATGGTAGGAGATCCGGATGTCCTCTAATGGAGTGATAGAACTATAGTCCCACTGTTCCCTCTTACCCTGGCATCTAGCGGGGATTGAGGAAACGGAGACCAGCCGGGAAGTGCCTGAGTCGCAGCAACGGAGGAGAAGGAAGCAGCAGTCCCGAGTGATGAGCGGGAGACCCGGCCGTGGTCCGACAACCGGTAGAAGGGGGGGGAGGGGAGCAAGTGTCCCGAGACATTTGGCGGCGCTCGGAAATACCCGGTTGTGTTCGGGGATTCCCCGGGAGAAAGCGGAAGATCCCGGAGATACTCAGCCGCGTTTGGAGACACCCCGCGGTACTTGGAGATCCCCTGGGAGAAAAGCCAAAGCTACAGGCTACATTGAGAGGAATCATGACTGGAGTGCTCAGGAACCGGCGAGGGATAAGTGGAGCAGTACATAAGGAAGACCCCGGCATTCCCCCATCATTAAAGTAGCCTCATAGAGGATAAAGAGATTAGCCCGTTCTTCCTGGTATTATTCGTGCCTATATGGACAAAAAGATCTGGGAAAAAGTGGTGAGTGGCGAGTACCATTTTTTTGCTGTATACACAGATTGTTATATAGCATTTGGAGTGTAGAGAGTTCCATTGCACTGTTGAAAACTAAACTGTTAAAAGGTCAGCTCACCACCACACACTAGCACATCTAGTAATTAGCAACATAGGAAATACAAAAAGAAGGGTAGCGAATAAGGAAGGGGTGCGAAAAGAATAAAGGAGTCAACAACATGAGGGGGGAAAACAACAAGAGGAGGTGCATAGGCAAAATGACACAAACCCAGCCTAAGCCCCAGTCCAATAAAAGTATATGACCCAAGAAGGTAGTGATGAAAACAAACATTGGAAAAGCAACAAGGAGTCCATTGGAAATAGACAGAAGTGAAAGAAAAAAAAAAAAAGGTCAAAATAGAAACATCACCAGACATGCGCATATTTAGCCAGTCAAGAATAGAACAAGACATTGAAATAAACCTGGAGACGGGTCATAAAGAAGAGCAACAATTGAATGCTCAATTACCAACAAAAGCAGAAATGGCAGCCATGTTTGATGCATTGGAAAATTTGTTGAAAATAGAGATGGCAACAATACATGAGGACTTGGGACATATACTTACAACGGTAGAAGACATAGAAAAGAGACTGGCTAGCCACACACAAACAATAAAATAAATAAAAGGAGAAATTAAAGACCTAACAGAACAAAGGGAGCTGGCATATAAACTGGAGGACCAGGAGAATCGACACAGACGGAAAAAAACTTGAGAATATGTGGCCTACCAGAGTCTACACAAGGAGAGGTTTTAATAGAAAAAATGCGGGAAATATTTAACCCAATATTGGAAACAATATAAGAAACAATATAATATATAATAATATATTAATATAATATAATATAATAATATAATAATATAATAATATATAAAACAATATAAGAAACAAATTTGATGAAAATAGAAAGAGTACATAGGATTAGAAGACCTAAAAAGCATATCAACGGAGACCCGAAGAGACAGAATTGTAAGATTCCATAATTTTTAAGAGGAAAATCTAATATAGGGGTAATATGAGAGGAAAGCCATCAATAAAATATGAGGATAAGACCCTCCAGATTTTTTCGGATCCGTCACAGGAAACATTAAGAAGGAGGCTATTAAAGCCTCTACTGGAATCAATGAAAAATCATGAAATACGGTATAACTGGGGCTTTCCCGCCTGCCTGGTAGACCGGAAGGATGGACGATCACTAATGCTTAGATTCCCAGAAAAAATTCAAGATGTAAAAAAGACTGGAAATCCCTATTCCATAAATCCCTGGATGGACAGTAGCAAGGAATGAAATAACACAAGATGAAGACCAATGGCAACTGATACCTAGAAAAAAATAATACAAACAGAGAATAAGATAAGTAACATAAGTACAGAACATGCTGAACCAGGGGGAGGGGGCGGGGCTGGGGAGAATAGAATAAGATAAAACAAGATATAGGGAGGGGATAGATATCCGGCGGGCGCCAGACCCACACCCCTAAAGTCTAAGGGGAAGTGGGACCTGCAAGTGCACCTGATAGAGCACCACCTCAGGACAGAAAGAGCAGAAGAGGCTCAAACAGAAAATATATAGGAGCTGCTCTATGACCAGGAGAAGGTCAAAATTCCATCGTACAAGATTTGGGGGGGGGGGGGGAGAGGAAGGGGGGGGAAGCTTAACATTTACAACCCCCCTTGCTTCTCAGAGGGCTGGCCCCACTCCTCCCCTCCCAAGGTCCCCCCCGGTCTCCGGCCCAGTAACTGGAAGCAGGCATGGAGAAACAAAAATTTAAATTACTTCTCTAAATTGCTTGACATATAATGTCAGAGGGTTGAACCTTTTATCAATGAAGTCTGGGGCCTCCACTAGCAGGGGGCTCCTGAGGCAATTGCTCCTTTTGCCCCCTTAAAAATCTGGCCCTGTAATCAGGTGCACCAAACAAGAATGTTCCATGTTGTAACTCCACACGTTTATGAAAAAGACAAAATGGACCCAAAGCTAATCTTGGATTGGAAGATGAAAAGGTTCAGGCAATACTATTAACCATCTCAGGTCTCAAAAATCATGCCCATGAACTCTGACAATATCGGAGGAAAAATACCCAGATTCTTCCTGTAACTCTGAACTTCAGCACGACATAAGACCCAATAAACAAAGGAATAGCCAAATGTCCAAATCAAAGCCGAGTTCAAGTGAGGGCGAAGACATAAAGCAAATGGGACAATATCCACCCACTGAAACTCTACAGCTCAACATTCAATAGATCTTTTTCCTCTGATGCAGGAACAAGTGTGTTGAGAACCCCAAGACAGTTAGCCTCAGCCTGGAAAGACAAAGATGAAATCTCCCCCCAAAAAATTGAATTTTCTCAGGTTGGAGGAATCAGCATAGATAAAAGAAAATCAGGGAAAGGTGGGGGGGGGGGTCAAATGAGTGAATACTTGGAAGTCGGATGCACAGGGTAAAAAAAAAGAACCTGTTAAAGCCTCGTACACACGACCAAATTCGTTCATGTGTATGGTTTCTCGTCGAGAAAACCGACTAGAATCTCGACGAGAAAATAGAGAACCTGCTCTCTATTTTCTCGTCGAGATTCTAGTCAGCCTGTTTCTCGACAAGAAAATTGTGTGTGTGTACACTTACCTGTCCTCCGGGAAGCCCGCGCATGCTCGAAATGACTTCAACGCATGCGCGGTAGCTTCCTAGGCATAGGATAGGGTGTACAAAGATGGCGGCGACGGCATCGAATGTGACGAACGCATGCTCGTCGTATTCGATTACGTCACCGCGTTCGCTCCATTCAAAGAACCACGGGTTCTTTGAAATGAGCGTGTGTACACTCGGCCGGGACAAGTTTCTTGTCCAAGGATCTCGTCGAAAAAAACGACGTGTTTTTTACGACGAGATTCTCGGCCGTGTGTACGAGGCTTGAGGTTTGTTTTTTGATGAGCAGGTCCTTTGCTCTGATTCTGCCAACTGTATGTTTGTCCGTAGCAACAAGTTCACCAATCCCAAAAGTGGAAAAAAGTGCCTAGAAAAAAATGTGACTCAAAATAAGAGACCCAACTTAAGAGGAAAAAAAACAAAAACTGATGGCAATATAAAGAGGACATCGATCAAAATCCACAAAGAAACTGGATTCAGGACAGCAAGGCGTACGCTTCCAAACCTCATACAAACTTGCAGGATAGGGAATACCATAGTAGCATCTTCCCAGCCAGACAGGTTAAACCAAAAACGACAGAGCAAAAAGTGCAGTATCCACCTTCAAACTGTCTTTATCCTTCTCTCACAGATAGAGGAGGTACGAGAAAAGAACCAGACGTCTGTCCTGGCAAGAGGAAAAAGAGAAAGCACCACACATTGAAGGCACCCACTTGTCCCAAACCCACAGAGGAGCTGCTGGAGCAACAGAACAGAAGTGTATGAACTGTAAGAAATAGCGTTGGATACACCTGTAACGTTGCCTTAAAATTAGATATTTGATTCCAAGCATCCTAGCACCAAAAAAATGCAATTGGGAGACCATAGTTGATGAACCTACAGAGTGACACTTTGTCACTTGTACCAAGCCCAGATTATCAGTCAAAAAAAAAAAACACACACACACACACACACACACACACACACGTTCCCAATTTCTCACTGCATAGTTCTGCTGCCACAGTGATGGAAAAAAATTACAGCAAGATCAGGTTAAATAACATATCCATTTAGGCCCAAGAGAACAGCCAAGGATCAGCAGATCATTCATATTGGAAGAATGCACCAAAGAAAACAAGGTGACCCAAAAGGGTATTGAAGCCGATTCAGGTGGGGCCTCCTGGAGATCCTAACCACTTCAAGGACTGAAGCCTGATTGATGAACCGTCAGGAAAGTGGAAGACCATCTGCACAGCATCAGTCTTCCTGCCCAAAAAAGGCTGAGCATGAACAGGGCCTACTGCTTTGTTGGCAGACAATGGGATACCGGGATTAATGCAAATTGTCTGGAAGGAAGCTAAAAGCCGCTAGCAATGGACACTATCTGCAGGACCGATAACAACAAATGGTCCAGATAGTGCAGGACTAAAAGTAAGCCTGAAGGCTTTCCAAACACTTATTCAAGAAGAAAAAAAACGAAAAAAAAAACCTACTGAACAATTCAAAGTAAAAGCATGAGAAAACACATCCCAACAAGCACGTATCCCCAAGATAGCTACAGTGCCTTGAAAAAGTATTCCCACCCCTTGAAATTTTCCACATTTTGTCATGTTACAACCACAAACATAAATGTATTTTATTGGTATTTTATGTGATAGACCAACACAAAGTGGCACATAATTGTGAAGTGGAAGGAAAATAAGTGTTTTTCAATTTTTTTAACAACTAAATATGTGAAAAGTGTGGTGTGCATTTGTATTCAGCCCCCCTGAGTCAATACTTTGTAGAACCTCCTTTCTCTGCAATTACAGCTGTAAGTCTTTTTGGGGATGTCTCTACCAGCTTTGCACATCTAGAAAGTGAAATTTTTGCCCATTCTTTGCAAAATAGCTCAAGCTCTGTCAGATTGGATGGAGAGCGTCTGTGAACAGCAATTTTCAAGTCTTGCCACAGATTCTGTTAGATTCAGGTCTGGACTTTGACTGGGCTATTCTAACACATGAATATGATTTCAGTTAAACCATTCCATTGTAGATCTGGCTGTATGTTTAGGGGCGTTATCCTGCTAGAAGGTGAATCTCCTCCCCAAGTCCAACAGATTTTCTTCTAAGATTGCCCTGTATTCGGCTCTATCCATCTTCCCATCAACTGTGACCAGCTTCCCTGTCCCTGCTGAAGAAAAGCATCCCCAAAACATGATGCTGCCACCACCATGTTTTACGGTGGGGATGGTGTGTTCAGGGTGATGTGCAGTTAGTTTTCCACCACACATAGCGTTTTGCTTCTAGGTCAAAAAGTTACATTTTGGTCCCATCTGATCAGATCACCTTCTTCCACATGTTTGCTCTGTTCCCCACATGGCTTCTCACAAACTGCAAACTGGACTTCTTATGGCTTCTTTCAACAATGGCTTTCTTCTTGCCACTCTTTCATAGAGGCCAGATTTGTGGCAGGGACGTTCGGTGAGGTCAGTGGCTGGTGAGGCACTAGCTAGTATCAGAGCCAAATACACAGATTACATATTCACAATCGGGCTAACTTTAGTGTTTTTTATTTTTATTCATCAGTTTCTTTCCAAAAAAACGCGTTTGACAAATTGCTGCGCAAATACTGTGTGATATAAAAAGTTGCAACGACTACCATTTTATTCCCTAGGGTCTCTGCTAAAAAAATATATGTATATATATATATATATATATATATATATATATATATATATATAAAAATTTTGTCTCTTTGTCACGTTTTTACTATATTATTTCATTGAAGCGCTGCACTCTTGGACTTTATTATTTGTGTTTGCTTTATCTACAAACTGTGCTAGCTGCTGTTTTTCATTATATATATTGTACACATTTTTTTAAAGTTAGCACAGATATCTGTTCACCCTGTTTTATAAAAATGTATAATATATATATATATATATATATATATATATATATATATATATATATATATATATACACATATACATATATATACATACACACACATACACACACACACATACTGTATATATATATTTGGGGGTTCTGAGTAATTTTCTAGCAAAAAAAAAAAATATGATTTGTACCTGTAGGAAAGAAGTGTCAGAATTTGCCTGGGTGGCAAGTGGTTAATTACCATAAGTAATATACAAATTATTACATATAGTTTTTAAGGTATTTTACTATATTTTAAAAAACTGTACTCAAGCAGGTGGCTTAAAGTGAATGTAAAGGCTCGTTTTTTTTTTTTTTTTTTAAATAACAAACATGTTATACTTACCTCCTCTGTGCAGTTGGTTTTACACAGAGCAGCCTGGATCCTCCTCTTCTCAGATTCCTCTTTGCTGCCCCTGGCCCCTCCCTCCTTTGAGTGCCCCCTCAGCCATCAGCTTGCAACAGGGGGCACCCGAGCCGAGTCAGAGCTCTGTGTATCCATTCAGACATGGAGCCCCGACCTGACCACCTCCCCTCTCTCCCCTGATTGGTTGACTGACTTTGACAGCCGTGGGAGCCAATGGTGCTGTTGCTCTGTCTCAGCCAATCAGGAGGAGGAGTGTACTGGATGGCTAAGGGGGTCGTGGACATCACTGGAGAGAGAAGGAGCTCAGGTAAGTATTAGGGGGAGCTGCTACACACAGAAGGTTTATTATCTTAAATGAATAGAATGCATTAAAAGGGGTTGTAAAGGAAAAAGTTTTTTCACCCTAATGCATCCTATGCATTAAAGTGAAAAAACATCCGACAATACCGCCCCCCCCCCCCCGAACCCCCGTTTTACTAACCTCAGCGCCCGAAAGTCCCGCACTCGGCCCCGACATCCTCCTCGCCGTTCAGCCTGGCCGTTGATTGGCTACAGTGGATGGATTGAAAGCAGCGCAGCCATTGGCTTGCGCTGCTGTCAATCACATCCAATGACGCAGCGTGCCGGGGGGCGGGGCCGAGTGATACAGTGAGCGGCAATAGCCGCTGGCTGCATCACTGGAGCGCGCCCGCAATCACTCACCACCATGCGAGCTCGCATATAGATGGTGAGTGATTGCGGGGAGGAGCCGAGACAGCTGCCGAGGGACCCCAGAAGAAGAGGATCGGGGCCACTCTGTGCAAAACGAGCTGCATAGTGGAGGTAAGTATAACATGTTTGTTATTTATTTTTATTTTTTTAATTTTCTTTACTAAACCTTTAAGATAAAAAAAAAACTTCTGCTTTTTCAACTCCTTTAATGGACAAAATACTGAAGTTTGAAGTTATAACTTCAAACCAGAAATTTCACAGTAAATAGATGAATAATAAAAGTAGGTTATAACATATAGCACAAAAATATAATTTTTACCTTGATTAAAAAAGTACCATTTCAGCAGCAGCACTTTCTCTCTCTTAAATTGGTTGTAAACCCTTACAGACCACTTTATGCTACAGGTAAGCCTATAATAAGGCTTACCTGTAGCTACCCAGGATATCTCCTAAACCTGTATGGTTTAGAAGACTGTACCGTTGCCGACAGCTCCCGCGCGCATGCGCGGGAGTGACGTCATCGTGGCCCCGGCCAATCGCAGCACCCCCGGGAGAGATGTAACTATGCATACTAGCTCATTATGCCTTTGTCTTGCAGGTTTTTTTTTATTTTCCCCCCCAAAAGGTTTACAACTGTGTGAGAAAAACATGGGATTATGACTAAACCTTATACTCATAAACCCATGTTTTTTCCTTGTAGTTAAAAGGGCTGGGCTGGAAGGGAGCATTTGTATTTTAGGCACATGCACCCTTCTATGACACTGCAGTGAGAGAAGAGCCTCCAATTCAGCATTTTTATTGAACCAATGGTAAAGCACCATTGGTCCAAGGCTCCAAGTGGTCCACTGAGCTCAGTGCATCTGACAAGAAGTCACTGTGAGCCCATCCTTTCAGTCTGCTGGAAACAGCGTGTGCCAGCTTGCAAACTGGTCGCATATTATGTAGCTTCTGACAGGCTGCGCAAGGATCCCCGTATGTCTGGAATCGTAGGTGCCAGGAGACCCACCCCAGTGGTGGGGTAGAATTTTTTGGCTATCTACCCCCCAAATTTGGGGTCTCTGGGACCCCAGGTCGCCAAGCTACAACCCTTGATTGTTTTCTTTTTTTTTTTTTATGTTCATGGCAGGTGAGGTCTTCCCTGACTGCACGTCCCTGATTTGTGGAGTGCATGACTAATAGTTGTCCTGTGGACAGATTCTCCCACCTGAGCTGTGGATCTCTGCAGCTCCTCCAGAGTTAACATGGGCCTCTTGGCTGATTAATGCTCTCCTTGCCCGGCCGGTCAGTTTAGGTCAGGGGTGTCCAAACTTTTTTCAAAAGGGCCAGATTTGATGAAGTGAACATGCGTGAGGGCCGACCATTTGGCCTGACATTCTGTGAATCATTAAATTTCGGTCTAAGTGTGTTCGTTCGAGCACGAATACACTGCCAAACAAGAATTATCTTGCCTTTGTGGCTGTGTGTGAGTAAAGAGATGAGCTCGGAAGTGTTATTTGGATATACCGTATTTATTGGCGTATAACACACACCTTCACTTTAAGAGGGAAGTTTCAGGAAAAAAAAAAACTAAAATTTTTTAAATAAAGATCTGTGAAGCAAAATAAAGGGTCAGTGCCCATCTGCAGACCCCTAATTGCCATGAATGCAGCACCCATCATTGCCAGGAATGCAGTGCAGCACCCACCATTGCCAGGAATGCAGCACCCACCATTGCCAGGAATGCAGCACTCACCATTGCCAGGAATGCAGCACTCACCATTGCCAGGAATGCAGCACTCACCATTGCCAGGAATGCAGCACTCACCATTGCCAGGAATGCAGCCTTGTAGGGGACATGGAAGAGGCAGGACGAGCGTCAAAGATATCCAGGAGAATGTCCTGTTTACACAGCAGCCTCTTCAAGAGAAAGTCCCGCCTCCTTTGATGGACAAAACAGTCGTCCAATGGCAGCGCCGGACTTCCTATTAGCAGAGGCTGCAGTGTAAACAGGAAATAATCCTCCTGTGTGCACGGCACTCGTCCCGCCTCCTCCCTCCGAGGCAGCCAGCCTAATACCTATATATCTTTTGTGGTCCCGGCGCTGGGAGATTGTCGGGGGCCACAAAAGATATATATGTTTAGATAACCTGGCGGGCCGTTCAAAACCGGGCCGCGGGCCGTACTTTGGACATGCCTGGTTTAAGTGGACGGCCATGTCTTGGTAGGTTTGTAGTTGTGCCATACTCTTTCCATTTTCGGATGATGGATTGAACAGTGCTCAGTGAAATGTTCAAAGCTTGCAATATTTTTTTATAACCTAACCCTGCTTTAAACTTCTCCACAACTTTATCCCTGACCTGTCTGGTGTGTTCCTTGGCCTTCATGATGTGGTTTGCTCACTAAAGATCTCTAACAAACCTCTGAGGGCTTCACAGAACAGCTGTATTTATACTGAGATTAAATTACACACAGGTGGACTCTATTTACTAATTAGGTGACTTCTGAAGGCAATTGGTTCCACTAGATTTTAGTTAGGGGTATCAGAGTAAAGGGGGCTGAATACAAATGCACGCCACACTTTTCAGACATTTGTAAAAAAAAAAAAAAAAAAAAAAAAGAAAACCATTTATTATTTTCCTTTCACTTCACAATTATGTGCCACTTTGTGTTGGTTTATCACAAAAAAACAAAAAAAAAAAAAAACACATTTACGTTTTTGGTTGTAACATGACAAAATGTGGAAAATTAAGGAGTATGAATACCTTTTCAAGGCGCTGTACCTCAAAAGTAGCAAACCAAAAGGTGGAAACAGCCAGAAAGGCAGATCAAACAGGCCAGCTATGAGACCTCAATGTAACTTCTCTGCAAAATGTATTTTTTTTTACCACAGGTTCAAACTGTGTCATTAACTTTAAGGTCCTATGGTATGAATAGTATGAAGGGGGTCCAAAACCCACAATCAAATCCATCTCCATTGGGGGGGAAGGAGGGGATGGTCCAGCTGCTGAAACATGCATGGGCCTTTTACTGGGGTCCTCTAATATAGGAAGCTCATTTTGGTAAGTAATTTTTTTTTTCTCAATCCTGAAAAAGCAAACCACAGGATGGGTACCACATATTGTGACTTTCGGTAAACAGCCAGCAGATGCCTCTTCTAGATGCTTTTAGCACCCTCACAGATGAGTAAAAGGAAGTGGGCCTATGTGTGGCACATTAGTAAAAAAAACAAGAAACTTTCTTCTGTCAAAACATAGCTTCCTTTGCATTGCCATTATCTTTTATTTGCAAAACCGTGTATTTTAATGGAAACAGCATTGCTTGCTACAAATTTTGTAAGGCCCCCGAACCAAAACGTCACCTTCCTAGTTAATGGAAATCCCATGGGGAATTACTAGTCCTTGTATAGGTGGAGGGAGCCACGCCAGGCACCATGCCTGCAAACTAAAACTGACGTGACTGCCTCCACTATGCGGTCATCAGGAACAGTAGATTGCTACACCTACCCCAAACAAACCACAGTCCTACTCAGGAGGTGCAGGAGGTGAAGCACATGAAGGAAAGTTTGTCACCATGGTGCAATGAAAAAGGGGTGTAATTGTTTAGGCGGTTCCAGAAGGAGCCTATGGGAGTCCTTGACACTCAGGTGCGGCCAAATAAAGCTGTTGCATCATCCTCAGCACAGGCAGGTAACTGAGTAGGATGCAGTGGAAGATGAGAGTAGGCACAGGATGGGTCAACATCCAGAGCCTCCTGCTGCAAGTGACCTAGGAGTTCCAGCAGCAATGCTGAGGCAGGGCATTAGAGAAACACACTCAGGTATGGGCTTTGTTTAGGGACTTCTGGAATGGGGAGGGCAAACAAGGAAACAAGCATAAAATTGTAGCCGGGTGGGCTTCAGCATCCACTTTACCGGGAGCAACAGCCAAGCTCAACATGAGGACAATACCTGCAGTCCCCCTTAACAGGGAAGGCGCTTCATGCTGGTTTATAATTTGACCAGCAAGGAGAGTTGGTGAGTTACTTTAGGACATAAACGGTGGTGGATAACACATGGAGGTGTAATGAGAACGTGATAAAGAAAAATAAGAACACATTGAACATATATCGTATATTGAGAAAATTTGTTGGATAACCGTGTGGATCACGGCATTGCGGATAATAATTTGGGGCAGTTTTTTGGAATTAGCATGTGTAGCACTACCCCCGTAGGAGCTGCTGGTTTAAAGTTTTGGGCCTACCGTTACCTTTTCTGTTCACCGCACTTGTGTCAGGGGTCCTTCTTGAAGAGCCTTTATAAATGTTCACACCAACACCTGGATACGTTTTCTTCAAGAGGCTTTATTTTACCAGTTCCAACAGAGGGGTAGAGGGATAGGGGAGTTTCAGGTACTTTGCTTTGCGGATCACAGGCACAATTTTAGATCCAGAGGACAAAACAGTTCCACGCAGGATTCAGAAACCACCGGATAGGCCTACTCTCACTGACCTAGCAGCCGGTGCGGAGCTCGCTCAAAGTCTCTGCCACAGACTTGATGAGTGTCGTCCAGTCGTTCCACAACCTTCCGCCACAAGATCGTGCAACCACACTGACACTTTGTAAAAGTTCCCTCAAAGTACACAGCTCACGGTGACAGAATCTTTCAGCCGTCTGGCAGCACCGTGAGGCAAACTGGCCAGGATGCGTCCTTCAATTGAGTCCCCAATTGTTCCGTTACTTCCCGCAGGCAAGACCGCGTAGGACCATCCCTGGACTAGTAGGCCCCAGCAACTTCTGGGCCTACTTCTCAGTTGCAGAGCCTCGGGCCAGCAGGCCCCAAGGCCGAAAATGGCTCGCGCATCCCTGAGGCCAGGAAGGCCCTCAGGTCAGAATCCGGCAACGAACCCCGAAAGAGCGGTCTCCGAGTCTTAAGTACCCCCTCCCAGAATGCGCAGCGGGTTGACCACTAAGCCACTTCTGGGAAAGGAATACCCAATACACCTAGCCTGCTGCATTTCCAATCCTGACCCGTGGTGACAGTGACACCTACTGTCAGGTGGAAAAGAGCACAACCCAGCTAGACTGACACAGAGCCAACAATCTAGCATAATCCATCTGAGCTAAACTACAGCTCAGATAACTAAATTTAACATATAGCGTCTACCCAACAGGAGTAGGGCGCTACACACAGATTCATTTTTCTTTTTGCACAGGGATATTACTACTGCACACATTTTTAATTATTTTACATTTTTGGTCATAATACCAGCAGGTGACCGATAAGGAGTTTTATACATTAGTTAGCATCAGTGCCGGGACAAGGTCATCCGGTGCCCAGGGCTAAGATGAAAAACTGCGCCGCCCCCCCCGCTGTGAAAAGCTACAGCGCCTACAGACGATGGGATCTATACTAATGCATCAGTGACAGTGCATTAACCCCCTTCCTCCTGCATATTACCAATACCATTGCTAATTAAGCAAACTACCCTCCCCTACAGCTCATCTTTGTATCCCCCCCCCAATCCACAGCTCACCTCTGTATCCCCCGTCCACCTCAGTACCCCTCACCCATGGCTCACCTCTGTATCCTTCCGTCCACCTCTGTACCCCCATCCACATTTACCTCTGTACCCCCCCGTCCACCTCTGTACCCCCATCCACATTTACCTCTGTACCCCCATCCACATTTACCTCTGTACCCCCTGTCCACCTCGGTACCCCCCCATCCACATCGGTACCCCCCATCCACATTTACCTCTGTACCCCCCATCCATATTTACCTCTGTGCCCCCTGTCCACCTCTGTACCCCCATCCACATTTACCTCTGTACCCCCTGTCCACCTCGGTACCCCCCATCCGCATCTGTACCCCCCTTCACATTTACCTCTGTACCCCCCCATCCATATTTACCTCTGTGCCCCCTGTCCACCTCTGTACCCCCATCCACATTTACCTCTGTACCCCCTGTCCACCTCGGTACCCCCCATCCGCATCTGTACCCCCTGTCCACCTCTGTACCCCGTCCACATTTACCTCTGTACCCCCTATCCACCTCTGTACCCCCATTCCCATTTACCTATGTACCCCCTGCCCACCTCTGTACCCCCTGTCCACCTCTGTACCCCCTATCCACCTCCACCTCTGTACCCCCCCATCCACATTTACCTCTGTACCCCCGTCCACCTCTGTACCCCCCCATCCATATTTACCTCTGTACCCCCTGTCCACCTCTGTACCCCCCATCCACATTTACCTCTGTACCCCCTGTCCACCTCTGTACCCCCCATCCACATTCACCTCTGTACCCCCTCCCGTCCACCTCTGTACCCCCCCCGTCCACATTTACCTCTGTACCCCCATCCACATTTACCTCTGTACCCCCATCCACCTCTGTTCCCCCCATCCACATTCACCTCTGTACCCCCTGGTCCACCTCTGTAACCCCCCCGGTCCACCTCTGTAACCCCCCCCCCCGGTCCACATTTACCTCTGTACCCCCTGTTGCGGAGCTCCAAAGTCCGCTGGGAAATCCTTGAAGCTGAGGAAGTACTGACTTATCCAAGGCAACCTGTTACCCCCCCCAGTAACTGGACGACACACAGTTCTGGGAGTAAATCAACCCTTTATTTTGCCCAGACTGGCTTTTTATATCATTTCCCATGCAAGGGTTTTCTTAACTCATTTTACAGGGGCATTCCCTTCAACAATTAACAGATGACAGCGATTTAATTACCTGGGATGTGTGAGACGTTGGTCTCTGCATATTTACCCATAACAATGAAACCGTGCCAGACACATTACTAGGAGTGTAATTACATCCCGTAGCAGATAATAGATGGTCATTAACATACTGACAATAGATGAATGGAACGCTACCTCAGACCCCCAATTAACCCAATTTACTTATTCAGACATCAGTAGACATTCTGTCTCTACATTTCCTGGAATGAATCTTTGCTGTCACCTCTGAAGTGATCCAAACCATATTCTCAGTTTCAGCATTTTGCTACACTGCTCCCCCTTACCCACAAGCCGGCATACACAGTCTGATCCTTAACGGATCGGCTTGGGGATGTCCGGGGAGTACTCACGGATCACTTTTCCAGTTCAGTTTGCCGCGATAATCAGTCAGCATTGCCGTTCTGTTTCCCGGGGCGGTAGTGGATAGTAAAGTCATACGGTTGTAACGCCAGACTCCAGTGCAACAACCGGGCATTGTCCCCTGCCACTCGATTTAGCCATACCAACGGGTTGTGGTCTGTGAGTAGGGTGAACTGTTGTCCGTACAAGTAGGGCTGAAGCTTCTTTAGGGCCCACACCACAGCCAGGCATTCTTTTTCTATGGCGGCGTAGCTCACTTCCCTGGGGAGAAGCTTCCTGCTCAAGTAAACTACGGGGTGTTCTCTGCCATCTGCTCCAACCTGGCTCAATACCGCGCCCAATCCAAACATTGAAGCATCCGAGCCTCAGAGGATGCGCTGTTTTCCGTGGTGGGGGCCTGGGACCGGGTGGTAACGGGGTAGATCTCGTTGGTAACCGGGGCTGATGCAAAAGCAGAAGTCAACTGGCCAAGATCGTTCCCCAGCAGGACATCAGCGGGAAGTTCCTGGATCAACCCCACCTTAATTAATCCGGAGCCGGCACCCCAGTTCAGGTGTACTCTTGCCGTGGGTAGCCTGTGTACTGCTCCCCCTGCAACCCGCACAACTACGGAACTCCCGGTGTGGTCGGCCTCTGGAACCAGGTGACGTTTGACCAGTGTGAGGGTGGCGCCGGAATCTCGTAGACCTTGAGCAGTCTTCCCGTTCAGCTGTACTGACTGGCGATGGTGTTGCCTGTTGTCGGTAGCCGCCTGTACTGGGTCAGCCTCGTGTAGGATACTCCAGTGTTCCTCCAATTCTCCTGCTCCTCGGTTGACCGGGGCCGCTTCCGTGTGATAGCAATGAGCGGCAGCCCGTGCTGGAGGGGGTGGCCCTGGTCGAATCCATGCAGCTTGGTCCTGGTTCTGAGTGCAGTCTCTCTGATAGTGCCCAAATTGCTTGCATGAATAGCACTGCACTCCCTTGCGCCCGAGGTATCGATTTGCAGGGGAGTTAGGTATAAGCCCGGGTCGTTGTGTAGCTGGGGGCCCTGGGTTATGGTTCAGTGGTCTGGTGCTTGGTCGGAAGCTAGTCTGTGATGGCCGGCGGGCATCTTGATATTCATCAGCTTGCCTGGCCGCTTCCGAGAGAGTGGTAGGTTTGCGATCCCTTACCCACTCCTGTACCTCTGGGTTTAGTCCATTAAAGAATTGCTCCAGTAAAATCAGCTGGGTGATCGCGTCTGCTGTGGTTGCCTGACTGGCTTGCAGCCAAGCTAGGGCTGCCCTCTGCATTCGGCAAGCCCATTCGGTGTGGGAGTCCTTCTCCTGTTTCTTTGTGTCCCGGAAGCGTCTCCTGTATGCTTCTGGGGTGATGGCATACCTTGCCAAAATAACTTCCTTTACCCGGCTATAGCTTGCGATTTCCTCCTCTGGCACGGCTCTGTAGGCTTCTGCTGCACGGCCTGACAGCTTACCAGCTAAGATCCGTACCCAGTCTGTCTGGGGTACCTGGTACAGCTTGCATTGCCGTTCAAAATCTTGCAGGAAGCTATCGATCTCTTCCTCTGCTTCCATAAACTTTTTAAAGGCATCATGGGGTACTTTTAGTTTTGTCTCTGGTGCCGGTGTAGTCGTTAGCAGTCTCTCAGAGGCATGCTGTTCCGCCAGCCGGAGTTGGGTCTCCCTTTCTTCTCTCGCCGTGATAAAGGCATCCACTTGGGCTAACGTTGCCTGTACCAGCTCGGTGGAGGGGTTTTCTCCATAAAACGCTAGCCTGCGTTTCACTTCTTGGTTAAACTCGGTCTCCATGGCTTCTGTAGCCATACTGTGTGCCCGATCTCCCTCGGTCAGTTCTGCAATCAGCTCTGCTTTGGTTTTAGTGCTGGCGCTCTTCCCTCTTGCTTCCAGCAAATCCTTTAACGTCGCTCGTTTTAATACAGCATAGTTTGTCTCCATTCACACTTCCATTCGTGTAGCCGAATTTGCATGGACGCTGCTTCCTCTTGCTGCAAGGCTTTAATCCCACCGCTGCCAACCAGTGTTGCGGAGCTCCAAAGTCCGCTGGGAAATCCTTGAAGCTGAGGAAGTACTGACTTATCCAAGGCAACCTGTTACCCCCCCAGTAACTGGACGACACACAGTTCTGGGAGTAAATCAACCCTTTATTTTGCCCAGACTGGCTTTTTATATCATTTCCCATGCAAGGGTTTTCTTAACTCATTTTACAGGGGCATTCCCTTCAACAATTAACAGATGACAGCGATTTAATTACCTGGGATGTGTGACACGTTGGTCTCTGCATATTTACCCATAACAATGAAACCGTGCCAGACACATTACTAGGAGTGTAATTACATCCCGTAGCAGATAATAGATGGTCATTAACATACTGACAATAGATGAATGGAACGCTACCTCAGACCCCCAATTAACCCAATTTACTTATTCAGACATCAGTAGACATTCTGTCTCTACATTTCCTGGAATGAATCTTTGCTGTCACCTCTGAAGTGATCCAAACCATATTCTCAGTTTCAGCATTTTGCTACACCCCCTGTCCACCTCTGTACCTCCCATCCACATTCACCTCTGTACCACCATTTCTCTTCGAATATCTCCACGATTCTTTCTCAACAAGCAAGCTATTGCTTGTGAAACGCGTCTACAGTTGCCTGTATCTGTCTGACCCTGTTGACAATAAAGATGACATCAAGATAAGTTGGAGTTCCAGTGTGTGACCAATATCTTGTTTTATTTGTCTTCCACGGTGGTGAGCCGAGGTCGGCACCTGTGATCTACCTTACACCTGATTCTGCCTGGAGCGGTGTGCTTCTTCTTGTTCTCTGCTCTCTCAATCTCACCTGATGACAGAACTTATTCATCACGGCGGACCCAGCGGTGCATCACAGTGCAGTCTCCGGCTATCAGATCCAGCACACAGCCACAACACTTCACTCGGCTGTGTGCTACACGGGTCTGTCAGGCGGGGGTGGGGAGGGAGGAACACAGAGCGCTGCTCTGCTTCATTCCCCGTCTCTGACCGGCTGCTCTCGCTACACCGGGAAAACTGCGGGCAACACAGGGCTTAAAAGTAGCATGATGGCCCTGACTGCGCCCCCCCCTTCCTCCAGTAAATGGTCCCGCCCAGGGCATCCGCCCCTTCTGTCCACCCCTTGTACCGGCCCTGGTTAGCATATTTGTTTTTGTAAAAGAGAGCACTTAAAAAGGTAGAGATTACATTTTTTAAATTGATTTTGGATTGAATATTAAAGTGGTTGTAAACCCTTTTATCTTTTTTTTTTTACTAACCTGCAAGACAAAGCTATAATGAGCTAGTATGACTAGCATACTAGCTCATTATGTACCACTTACCTTCGATCGGGGCCCCCGAAGTCGTCCGTGTCCCTCCTCTAGCCGCATCCATCGCTGCGGCGATAGCCGGAACGTTACTTCCGGGTATCGCCGCTGCAGCCAATCACAGCGCCGCTCCGGCGCTGTGATTGGCCGGAGCGGCGAAGACGTGACTCCGCACATGCGCGCGTGAGCTGTCGAATTCGGCTACGTCATCGAATGTTGCGACCTAGCCGAATTTGTGAATGGGGTGACGTCAGCGTCGCCGCATTAACATACAAATATCTCCTTAACCGTGTAGGTTAAGGAGATATTTCATGCACCTACAGGTAAGCCTTAATCTAGGCCTACCTGTAGGTCTTTGTTTAAAAAGTGGGTTTACAACCACTTTAAGGTTGGAGTATTTTCAACACACTAAAAGAGCACATTAGGAGATTACAAAAGTAACACTTTATTAGTCACAAAGTAGCGACAAATAAAAATATAATAATAAGCTTTCTTGTCTCAGCGCTTTCTTTCTACTAATAGATTTTTAAATTGACTTTTCCTCAATTTTGACAGCAGCAGTGATAATATTACATGTATGGTTTACACTTCCCTATAGTTGTGAAAACATGCTGTAATTTAGGAATGTTTCCAGAAACAGAAGGATTAATAGTTTATTTTTTTTTACCAATATTTCACATTTTTGTGCACCCCAGTTCGTATGTTTTCATGCATAGTTGTGTTGCTTAGCCTTGTTTCCACATTGGAGGTATGGCTTTTTGGCTGCAATTCTTCCATGAAGATCACTTCTGTCCAGACTTCTATCTAAGGTATCTAAGCGTACCTGGGTCTTACTGGTTTCCACCAGTTCTGTGCTGATGGCACTGCTGGACATCCTCCAATGTCAAAGGGAAGTAAGCATGTGTTTTTGGAAACCAGTAAGACCCAGTTACGCTTAGATACTGACCAGAGAAGTCTGGACAGAAGTGATCTTCATGGAAGAATTGCAGCCAAAAAGCCATACCTCCAACGTGGAAACAAGGCTAAGCAACACAACTATGCATAAAAACATACGAACTGCAGTGCTCAAAAATTTGAAAGATTTGGCTGTAACAGGAGGCAGTTTGTTGGTGAAGGGCTGGAGAGCGGTACAATAATGAGTGTATGCAGGCAACAGTGAAGCATGGTGGAGGTTCCTTGCAAGTTTGGGGCTGCATTTCTGCAAATGGAGTTGGAGATTTGGTCAGGATGAATGGTGTCCTCAATGCTGAAGGAAAATTTTTAAATCAAAGAGCTAGGGAACGTTAGCTACTATCTGGGAATCCAAATACAGAAAGAAGAAGATGGAAGTTATCGTCTCAACCAATCTCAGAAAATCTCTGAAATCTTGGAACAATTCCATATGCAAGATGCAAAGGAAGGGAAAACGCCTAGGGAACCAGGCTATCTAAAGAGCAATGAAGCAGAAAACTTGCTACCCAACAATGACATGTATAAAAGAGCAATCGGTAAGCTGCTATATGTTGCCACTGTGACAAGACCAGACATAGCCGCAGCAGTGGGCATACTATGCAGGAAAGTCTAAGCTCCCTGTCAGCGTGACTGGAACGCAGTAAAAAGAGTGGTACAATACCTTAAAGGAACAATTCAGATGAAGTTACCAGCAACATTAAATCCAAAACTGGTCGGATATGTGGATGCCGATTGGGCCAGGGACTGTACAAACCACAAAATGGATTTATCTTCCAATATGGGGGAAGGAACCATAAGTTGGTCTAGTCGAAAGCAAGCAACTGTCGCTCTATCTTCAACTGAAGCAGAGTACATTGCAGCAGCTCATGCTTGTCAGGAAGCGATATGGAATATAATATAAATATGAAGAGGTAGGTGGCGCTGCCAAGGAACTCAGTAATATAATGACCACATGGGCCAGAGCAATCTTGAAAAAGTGCTAAAGTGCATGTGCAAATTGTTACCAAAAACTGCAAATGATCCTATTGAGCCAAAAACGTCATCAATAAACAAAATTGTTTTCAAAACTGCAAACAGTGCCTTATACCAAAAACAGATTTATAAAGTGCCAATAAGAGAATTATTATATATCATTGGGAGTGCACTTAGAGTTCTCACATCATTAATCAATCCAACGAATTGCTTAGTCAGAATAACACGGACATATACGCAATTCTTTGGTCCTTCCATGGATCATATTGTTCTAACTAAGCAATTAGTAGGATTGATTAATGATGTGAGAACTCTGAGTGTACTCCCAATAAGAGATATATATATATATATATATATATATATATATATATATATATATATAGAGAGATATAGATAGATAGAGATATATATATCTATCTATCTATTATAAAAAATCTCTTATTAGCAATTTATAAATCTGTTTTTGGTATAAAGCACTATTTGCAGTTTTGAAAACTATTTTGTTTATTGATAAAGTTTTTGGCACAAAAGGATCATTTGCAGTTTTTGGTAAAAATTTGCACTTGATGTTCAGATTGGATATCAACTTATGTACTGCTATACAATTACTGGAGAGGTGCAACAATCCCTTGTGTCAGGGCAGACGAGCCATGATCTCCACAGGAAGAACACCTTTATTTTCTAAGTTCGGAACATCAACAGGATATGACTCCATTTTCCCAGTAGGCTGAAGAGGTATGCTATATTAACATTAAACCAAAAAAATAAATGGCGCTAATAC
The DNA here is from genome assembly GCA_029206835.1 of Rana muscosa. NCBI lineage: Eukaryota > Metazoa > Chordata > Amphibia > Anura > Ranidae > Rana > Rana muscosa. The sequence goes on from CM055125.1 coordinate 7,355,319, forward strand.
AACCTTAATAACATGCATAAAATGAAATTAATAATCAACTAAAATGTCCATAAACAAACATGATAAGTCCCACATGCATAAAAATGTGATCTATGTTTTGGTGAATAATTTGTCACTCCATTGACCTCTAAATGAATAAAAGGTGAATAAACGCTTTAGAATATTTGATGGCTCATCCAAATTGATCACAACCTCTTCATTAAATCATCCACTTGTATCCTATATCTCCCATCCTCTCTCAATAGTGTAGCGGGGTGCTATATTTAGGGGGAGTATCTGAGTGGTAATTAGGCTCAGATACACTAATTGTTAGGTTTCATGGACCATTTTAGCTCGGGAGGATTCAAACACCAGCCGCAGGCAGGCCCAAAAACTAACACCGCTCAACCTCCCCATCCAGGAGGGTACGGGCTTGTGGTGCGGTGTGCCTCATTCTTCCTGTGGAGGAGCCAAGTTAAATGCAGGTAAAGTCTGGGGTTGGTGCGCTACACGTGGAGGCTCGTCCGGGATTTGTCTGCGTTTGCAAAGTGTGAAAACCCCCCAGAAGTTGAACTTTATTCCCCAGTGAAGTTCCGTGGAGGTCGGCCATATTGAGAACTGCGCCACGAGGAGAACCCCGACTGCGTAGTTCGTGGGTGTGCCTATACAGAAAGCCCGCGAACAATGCAGAAGATGGGAGGAGTCTGGCCATGTGTGGAGTTGCGCATGGGGACTTTGGCGCGAAAGGGACAGTGCGCAATGGAACAGCAAATGGACAACATGGCTTCTCATGCCTCATGGGTTCCGGCTACTACCACCATGAAGATGACTTCATTTGCTGCTTCCTTAACAGATACAAGGGATTCGGCTTAAGCCCCGGGGGCGATTTGCCCTCTACGTGTGTAAAGATGTGGAGGCCCTCGGAGTGATTTGTCCCAGCTGCTCGGGACTGGTGGTTCATCTAAAGCCATTCGGGCGATGCGAGCACTGTAAGGAGTTTCTGTTTGAGGTTGAGCAACCTACGGAAAAGCCTTGGGCCTTACACCTCAACTGCCTTACAGGCGCCACCACTCTGGAAGGAGGAATCAGAGCTTACACAGCCACCCCAGCGCGCACGGTCGATACTTCGAAAGAAGTCGCAGAGGAGCTTGTTTCAGCGAGTGAAAGACCGGAGGATGCTGCTTCGGTCACCACAGAGTCCTTTCTCCCACCGCCCAAGAGGAAGATCGGGTTTGTGAAAGCTTCCCGCGGCCGTGGTGGAGCAACGCCCCAGCGCTTACTCGGAACGGATACATCCGAAGGGAAAAGTCCCGGACGTCCTGGTTCTTCTACAAGCCGAGGGAAGAGACTCTGTCCAAGGTCCCAAGTCCTGGGGATTCACATGCCCGTGAATTAGCCAGAGAGGGTGACTTGTCCTTTACCAGGAGTTACCTCCCTGCGGAGGAATATGACACCTCCGACCTGGAGTCCATCTCTGATGCGGGTGATGACGCCGCCATTGATGAACTTTTTGAGAAAAAGGGCTGGGATAAGATGCCCCTGTCCTTGTCCCATACGTCTAGGGACCCACCCATGTCCACTGGGGAAAGTACACCCCGGGTGGTGGCCTCAGAGCCTGAGGAGGGATCTGTCCCTTTGCCTGCCCTTCCACCGTTGGAGACACCTGCTTCAGCAACCGAGACGGGTCGGGTGTCACTGCAGGCCCCTGTGACTGGTCCGGAGGTAGTTAGAGTACCTCGGCACCCGGATGCCATCGTCTTGCCTGGCGTGGGAGACCGCGCTACCATGCCACCACTGTCCCGTTTGCAGAGACTTTTCAATCAAAGAGTTGCCAGTGAGTATGGGTGGGAATACCCGTACCTGCCAAAGGAACTTTTATTCAAAGTAGAGGCCTGTAGACACCGGTGGTACGCTGACTTTGTGTGGACACATATCAAAGTACCCCAGGCCCGAAGATACTTCTCAGGTTCACCCACAGCCACCCTGCGGTTTAAGGACTGTAAAGCTGCCTGGATGTTGGGTCGGCACATTTATGCGGACAAGGTACTCATTTGCAGAAAAGACAAGGACAATGTTGAGTACCACATGGACACGTTTGACAAACATTGGAAGCCGCTGGTGTTGCCTGACCCACATTATTACCTGTGAGAGACAAGACTCTTTATTTATTTGCTTTGTTTTTGAGTGCACTCTTTTCAAAGCCCAGGAACTTTTGCCCTAACTAAAGGGTATTCTACTCTTTGGAGGAGCGGGAGCTGTTGCTGTTTTGTTGTTCTCCCCTCTCTCCTCACCACAAAGATACAAGGACTTTGGGGTTGTAGATAGTTCAGGGCCGCAGTCAAGAAGAAGAGAATTTACTGGCGCCAGTGTCTTCATCACATCACTACCACTAGGTGGCGGTGTTGTGCAACTATTGCAAGGACAATCAGAAATTATGCAGTTTTGCTTTTTGGAAGGAAGGGATTCTTCTCTCAGGGAGGATCTGTTCATTCCAACCAATGTTATTTCAGGTGTGTATGTTCTTTTCTCCCCATGCAGGTGGACGCCAAGCAAGACTGCTGAGTATGGGGTGGGTCTTAGCTATTGCAGTGGGAGGGAAATGTAAATTTTATGTGACCTTAAATGGTTTGATATGCACATGTGTGATTTCTCCTTTCCCCTCTGTGTTTCACCTCCTTTCCCCATGTTAGGTTCCAGCACAAACAAACAGTTTTTAAATTGTCTTTTTTTTGGTAGTTTGTCTCTGGATCGGGCTTATGCTGACTCAGGCTTGAGAGGCATAGGTTGGTTCCAGACACTGGGGGCCAGTGTCCATCAAGTGAGGGGGATGTGTAGCAGGGTGCTATATTCAGGGGGAGTATCTGAGTGGTAATTAGGCTCAGATACACTAATTGTTAGGTTTCATGGACCATTTTAGCTCGGAAGGATTCAAACACCAGCTGCAGGCAGGCCCAAAAACTAACACCGCTCAACCTTCCCATCCAGGAGGGTACGGGCTTGTGGTGTGCCTCATTCTTCCTGCGGAGGAGCCAAGTTAAATGCAGGTAAAGTCTGGGGTTGGTGCGCTACAATAGGATAACACCACAATAAACCAGAAAAAGTACTATAGTGTAATGTTTTTTATTTCACCAAGTAGTATAAATAACAAAAAGGTATTGCACTCACTTGTAGATGTACCCTGACTCAGCACAAATGTAAAAAGCCTTCGAATTCTCAGTACTGTTGCATCTTGCTCAAGGGATCTGCGTGCATTCCACTAACAAGAAGTTCAGGCTGGACATTGCAGCAGATCAGAGCCGGTGTATTGTCATATTCCGCTCCCTATCACAGAATGCTCCGGAAGTGACGTTGAGAAATTTCGCACTGCGCATGCGTTCCAAACACTTGCAACAATGCAGACCAGTGAAAACGTCAGATAATGTCGGCTCCCCATCACAGATTGCTCCGGAAGTGACGTGCCGTTGCCGCCATCTTGCTACACCCCACACTCCTGCACAGTAATGATAGAGTGAGAAGGGGGGCAAGCGGACATCTTGTTACACCCACCGGCGTTTTAGATTTCAGTTATTTTCAACACAAAACTGAGCTTAATACATTAAAGTGGTTGTAAACCCCTGAAAATGTTATTTTTTTTGAATGCTGGGACTTAGCCGGATTTGTGAATGGGATTAACCCCATGAATGCGCTGTAGACACGGAGCAATGCAATTTTTAGCAAATATCTCCTAAACCGTGTAGGTTTAGGAGATATTTCTTGCACCTACAGGTAAGCCTTAATCTAGGCTTACCTGTAGGTGCAAGTTGCAAAACGGGGGTTTACAACCACTTTAAATACAGTATTTGGAAATCCGACAGACTGTTTAGATGTTAAATTTTAATGATGTTAGATGTTAAATAACCTTACATGGTTGCCAATGTGACAGAACACCTCTGATTTTCACATTTAACATGTAAACGGTCCGTCGGATTTACAAATATTGTATTTAAGCATATAAGCTCCGTTTTGTGTTGAAAATAACTGAAATCTAAAACTCCGGTGGATGTAACAAGATGTCCGCTTGCCCCCTTCTCACTCTATCATTACTGTGCAGGAGTGTGGGGTGTAGCAAGAAGGCGGTGGCGGAACGTCACTTCCGGAGCAATCTGTGATAGGGAGCCGAATGTGACGAGACAGCTGGTCTGTATTGTCGCAAATCATTTGGCACGCATCGCGCAAGTGTTTGGAGCGCATGCGCAGTGCAAGATTTCTCGGCGCAACGTCAGTTCCGGAGCATTCTGTGATAGGGAGCGGAATATGACAATACACCGGAAGTGACGACACCCGTGGGGCTTTGCGTCCTCAGGAAGCCACTTTTTTTTTTTTTTATGCATGTTATTAACCACTTCCCACCGTCAAATGACGTCCTTGACTTTGTGCGTTGACATCTGAATGATGCCTGCATTTGCAGGCATCATTCTTTTCAGCTGGCGATTCTGTGCACGATAAAAATCATAGCGGCAGTTGCGCCGCTTGATCGTTCTTGTAGGCGGCGGGAGGGGACGTTCTCCCCCGCCATCCGGTGCTTCTCCTGGCTCTCCCGTGCCATCGGGGGCCCAGAGAACGAATTGGCCGGCGCCAGATGGGAAGCATAGAGATGACTGGTGACTGGTGACCAGATAGTCACCAGTCATCTCTATGACCGTCGGAGGCCCGGGCGCAACGTTATGATGTCACGCCGGGTTCCCGTATGTAAACAAAGCCGTGATCTTGGCTGTCAGCATGAGATCTGTGAATTTTTTTTACCGATCTCATGCTTTCCAGCCTGGAGGAGAGATGTGGGGTCTTATTGACCCTGCATCTCTCCATAAAGAGGACCTGTCACAATAGATTCCTATTACAAGGGATGTTTACATTCCTTGTAATAGGAATAAAAGTGATAAAAAAAAAAATAAAATAATAAAAACTATTTAAAAACGCCCCGGTCCCTAGGGCTCAGAAGCTAACACACACGCAAGTCCCACCCACACATGTAAACGCCGTTAAAACCACACATGTGAGGTATTGTTGCGTGCATTAGAACGAGTGCAACAATTCTAGTACTAGACCTCTTCTGTAATGCGAAAATGGTAACGTGTAAAAAAAATTTAAAGCATCGCCTATGGAGATTAAGTACTGAAGTTTGGTGTCATTCCATAAGTGTGCGCAATTTTAAAAGTGTGACATGTTAGGTATCTATTTACTCAGCATAACAACAGCTTTCACATAAACAAAAAAATTGGGCTAACTTTACTGTTTTGTAATTTAATTCATGAAACCATTTTTTTTCCCCCAAAAAAAAAAAAGCGTTTGAAAATGTATTGCGCAAATACCGAGCGAGATAAAAATTAGCAATGACCGCCATTTTATTCCCTAGGGTGTCTGCGAAAAAAACATATATAATGTTTGGGTGTTCTAAGTAATTTTATAGCCATAAAATTATGATTTTTACATGAAGGAGAGAAGTGCCAGAATAGGCTCGGTGCTGAAGAGGTTAAGGTTGCATTAGTGCCATTTCCTTTTTTGATTTAATGTTGATATTTTTTTACTACAAAGAAAGCAGCTTGTTTTGCTTGGAATATCACAGAGGAGCAGGAGCCTTTTTATGTTTATTATTTGAAGATGTATGCTGCTTGAATACTTCTAGTAGAATGAAGTGTAAATAAGGATAACCTGTGAGGGGGCCCTCTTGGCTTTGGCCTGAAATACCCACATCTGCATTTTAATTTCAGTACAAGAAATGCCACACTTAGCACTGTTAATGCAGAGTCCTCATGACACTGTTATGCCGAATGGCCAGTGTGACCACATCTGAAACAACTTCGAGAATCCCTCCCCCCTCTGTGAAGCAACCCAAGGTTTGGATTGGTAAGACTCCAGATGTTCTCTTTGAGGAGTAGAATGGTGATCCTCTTTTGTAACTCATTCCACCTTCTTAGGAGTACAACATGAATGTCAGCCTCCTGTTTCTTCAAACTTCATTAACGCAGAGAAAGAATTCTGTCAGATGACATTTTTTTTTTCTTTCAAATATCCGTTTTATTGTGGGTTTCTACAAAGATAATACATGGACATCAAAATGCAGAAAATATTACGTTTCCAGGTTGTCAAACAAATGCCGTAAGGTTTTATCAATTACCCATAAACAATAGCAGGCATCGAACCAAAGGAGGAAGTGATGCAATAAAGTGTCATAGAAACACATCCAGCAAACTACGCGGGACAAAAGAGAGTCCCAAAGATACTTAGTGGAGAAAAAGAGAGGGAAAGAGAAAAGAAAAAAAAAAGGAGAGATCATCATGGTAGCTGGTCCTGGCGCTGCCTCCCGAAGGTGCCACAGCCCCCAGACTTTGTCGTGCATGTCCAGCTTATCCTGCATTCTGGCCGTCATTTTCTCCATCAGCTCCACGTCCTTGATTCTAGCGTGCAAGGCCTCGGGAGTAGGGGGGGGGGGGGAATTGTTGTTTCCAGTTTAAGGCTATGAGACAACGCGCGGCTGTAAGGATATGGCGTGTCAATTTTTTGTAGGGTGGGACGAGCCGCAGCGGCGAGAGGACCAGCAGGAAAAATTTGGGAGTCATAGGGACAGGCATTTCCAACAACCGTGACAGCAGCTGCTGCACTTCAGTCCAGTAGGGAGTGATTAGAGTGCAATTCCAATAAATGTGAAGGAGGGTCCCCCTATCTCTTAGGGGACGCCAACAGCGGTCTGAGCTGGTAGGGTATATGGTGTGGAGCACGTCAGGGGTCATGTACCAGAAAAGAAGGATTTTGTAAGTATTTTCCTTGTACAGAGTGCAAAAGGGAGCTCTTTGCCGCCTGAGACCATATTATCCGCCACTGTTCTAAAGGGATTTCCTCATTGAGGGCCTTCTCCCATCTAGTCATGTAGGAATGTTTACCCCTCGAGTCCATGGAGTAGGCGTTAAGCATCTTATAAATAGAGGAGATTAGGCCCTTCTGGGCAGTGCCCGCCAGGACCAAGGACTCAAAGGGGGTTGGGGGGGGGGGAGAAGTGTAGGTTGGGGCTATGGTCAGGGCGTAGTGGCGAATTTGCAGGTAGCTATAGAATGCCTGGCGTGGCAAGTCATGCTTGGTCTGAAGTCTGGTAAAGGGTAATAATTTGCGCGTCACGAGATCCACAAGGTTCCCGAAATGAAATAGATTTCAGGACGTCCAGGGGAACGACGACATTTGGTGGGAGAGGCTGGCACTTTGGGATTACAGACGAACGAAGTCAAGAGTGAGCATTCAGAGTACAACCCATATGGACACGCCACCTTATGCCAGAGTCGTCTAAGCTGGGACATGGACCCTAACAGTCGTTCAAGGGGGACCTCCGCGTTCACATTACAAAGCAGGCTGTTTGGGTGGGTCGGGGCTAGCCATATTTTCTCGATCTCCGTCCACTTGTTATAGGACCGTTGAGTGAACCATGAGGCTATAGCGCGAAGCTGGGTCGCTTGGTAGTATCTGGCTAGGTCAGGGACCGCCAAGCCCCCATCTGAACGAGCCGCCAATAGTACCGATTGAGGGATCCTATGTCTCTTGTAGTTCCAGATCAATTTAATGAGGTCAGATTGGAGGCTTAAGTATTTATAGGGGACTGGGATAGGCAGTGTTTGGAAGAGGTAAAGGAGCTTCGGGAGAATCACCATCTTAACTGAGGCGATCCGGCCGAGTAGAGAAATGCGATGTTTCCATTGTCTGAGCAAGGTTCTAATCGAGCGGAAGAGAGGGGGGAAGTTCTCCTGGTATAGAGTAGAGAATTTCGGGGTGATGTGAATTCCCAGGTATTTCAAGGTGTTAGTTTTCCAGTGATAGGGGAAATTGGCCGTCAGATGAGCGATTTCCGTTTCGGGAATGTTAATGGGTAGGGCCTCCGACTTAGAAGTGTTGATTTTGAATCCTGAAAGGGCTCCATAACGGGTCAGTTCCACATGGAGATTCGGAAGAGATCCTAGGTTGCGTGAGAGAGAAAAACATCGTCCGTGAACATGGAAATTTGAAATTCCTGGCCCCGTACCGAAATTCCCCGGATAGCCGAGTTACCCCGTATAGAAGCTGCTAAGGGTTCAACGCAAAGCACGAAGAGCAGGGGTGAGAGTGGGCACCCCTGCAGTGTTCCATTGGTTACAGAGAACGAGGGTGAGAGGGCAAAGTGAGTTTTTACCTGTGAGGACGGGTTGGAGTAGAGGTGGTGGATTGCGCGCAAAAAGGGCACCCCCGGAACCCAACATGGCGGAGCGTCGAACAGGAAGGGCCACCCAAGACGGTCAAAGGCCTTCTCGGCGTCCAGGCTAAGGAGCAGGGACGCTGAGTTCTCCCTGTTCGCCACGTCCACCAGGTCAATCACCTTTCTAGTGTTGTCCCCCGCCTGCCGGAGCGGGACAAAGTCCACCTGATCCTTGTGGATGAGGGAGGGGAGAACCATATTTAAGTGAATAGAGAGTAGTTTTGTAAAGATTTTTAGGTCCGAGTTCAGGAAGGTGATAGGCAGATGACATCATTTTGAGGATCTGTGTAAGAGGATTATAAGGCAGCAAGCCTCCTACTGACCGACTGGTCCTCAGAGTCCACTGCAGAAGGTATAGCAGTGTGATACACCAAACACGACAAGAGTAACTGATTCATTAATAAAAGTGGAAACATCTTCCCCTTCTTTCTGACGAGACATACAGTAGTCAGTAACTATCTTTTCATTATCATAGTATGACTCAAAGTGGTCTGACAGTATCTATATGTAGTTCGTTGCACTTACTCCCTCATGAGTGTCTTAGTACAGGCCGATGAATTCTGGGGACCGCAGACTCTCAGTGACACGCTCTCAATTGCCCTGTTCTGAACAGGATCCCTGCCTTATACATTGTTGGAGAGTGTGCTCTTTCCAGACTTCAAACACTTTCTTCTCCTTGTGGCACATGAACATTACCAGAAAACACATTTAACTTTCTATAATGTACTGCCTGTAACCCTGTACTAACCTTTCATTTGGGCTAAAGTACCACTTGCATTCTCACTAGGTTCTTTACCATCATATTAATCCTGTGGTAACAGCTAGCTGATACAGGTGCTTAGAGTGGAAGTAAACTGCATCTGAGAACCACAGACAAAAGAATCAAATTCATATTTAGTATTCAAAGCAAACTCCCCCATCTATCCATCAAAGTTTCCATGCCTTAGTTTGCTGAGAACTCACTTTTAAAACCACCCCTAGCATTTTTGGCTGTGACAATCTTGAGCAAGGGCAAATAATTCATATAGCATTTACTTCCTGGAATCCATCTGCCCTTAGCTCAGGCAAGCTTGCAGGAGGATGTGCTTCCCTCCTGAAGACTCCTGGGATGTATGACATAATTTACCTAGGCATGGAAACCAGGATGTAACTGAAAAAAAGAAAAAAAAAAAAAACTTGAAGTAAATATATACTTTCCTATTTATTTACTAATGCTAGCAGCATCAAGATTAAAAATAGTCAATGTTGATTGAGAGATTGAAGCTTCACTTTAAGTCTTCCATTTCATCTAGGAGCGGGTTATGCGTTTTAGGAGAAGGTTAAGGATGCTGCTCGAGTATATTGCTCTTCCATACTACTATTAATACCACTTCAGTCTCAGCAGTTCCCCCAATGTAGTCCTCTTTTAGGGGGGTTATGGGAAATGGACCTCCCTTAACAGGATTATGCGATAAACCTGTAGGTAAATAAGAGAACCAAAACCTTTGCTAAGTAGAAGAGTGGGATTGATAATAATGTTGGCAGTGTCTCCACCCAGGAAAGAGCTTCTGTGAACAGAGAGGATTCCCTTCCTAGGAAATGAACTAGTAATCTAATCAAAGTAATTGGGAACAGAGAAACTACTGAAACCAGTATATAACATGCCCCCCTGAGGATGACCATGATGCAGTGTTCATCTTGGTGTTGGAGACCTCAACACAAGATCTGTGGGATGATGCGGAGACCTTCCAGCCATTGTCCAATCAGCTCCTCCCCGCAATAGATAACCCCCTCAGGAGAGAGCTTCCCAGAGGGGTTACCTTGCGGGCGAGCTCCCGTGTCATACACTCGGCGTCTATAGCCGCCGGGTGTATGACTCTGCCGTGCCCCCTGGCGCCCACGTCATTAGATTTGATTGACAGCAGCGGGAGTCAATGGCTGCGCTGCTATCAATCTATCCAATGAAGAACCAAGAAGCCTGGAATGCACCTTTTTATTAGCTGAAACCGTGGTGTAGCATACAACTCAGAGTCAGCCTATCTACTCTGTGCTTAGTCCCTTTACAACCCCTTTAAAGTGGTTGTAAAGGCTAAAGTTTTTTTTTTACCTTAATGCATTAAGGTAAAAAACCCTTAAGGTGCAGCTCCCCCCCAGCCCTCCCTAAATACTTACCTGAGCCAAATCTCAATCCAGTGCTGTGGCTAAGAGCAGCGGCTCTCTCCATGCTCTCCCTAACAGGATCCCGGGGTGAGTAGCAAGACCCATTGTCCCCTGCTTTTGTCAATCAAATCCAGTGATGGAGTGGGGGGCAGGGCCAAGCTGCAATGTGTGTGTCAATAGGACGCACACAGTGCGGCTCAGAAGCAAGCCTGCACAAGGCCCCATAGCAAGCAGCCAGGAGTTCTCGTGGGGAACTGCAGAAGAGGAGGATCGGGGCTGCTCTGTGCAAAACCACTGCACAGAGCAGGTAAGTATGACATGTTTGTTATTTTTTAAAGAACATTTAAAATCACTTTAAGCCATGTGTCTGCACTTCCTGTTTGCAAGATTATTGTGCTTTCTCCAGCTGATATCTTGCTCCTTGCATATCTGCTGCTGTCCTTATCTTTGCTACCAATCGTAATCAACCCTTGGCTAGTTCATTGAATGTGATTCTATTTGATCCCATCCAGCCACTACTTGTTACTCATCTTTGGGCTTGTTCATCGACTACGCCTATGCTTGCTCCTTGAATGAATGAATGACTTGTATAGCGCTACATATGCGAACTGAATTGCCTCTAGGCGCTTATTGCAGCCAGTGTCTGCTTGGCTGGTGCGGTCATTTTACCCCCTAGGATCTCGACACGCTTAGGACACACAGTCGTACACACATATATACTGGGCCAATTTGGACAAGATCCAATTAACCTAACAGCATGTCTTTGAAGTGTGGGAGGAAACCGGAGTACCTGAAGGAAACCCACGCAGACACAAGGAGAACATGCAAACTCCAGGCAGATGGTGTCGTGGTCGGGATTCAAACCGGCGACCCTTTTGCTGCTAGGTGAAAGTGCCAACCACTACACCACTGTGCTGCCCTGTGCTTGCCTGCTTCATTTGTTGCCCAATTACTGCTTGCTCTTCTGGATAAATCCAGAGGGCCATGACCTGGCATTAGCACACAGCAAAACCCATCCCCACCATCAGGAGCTCTGATGAAGACTGGCTAGTGCTTAGACCCTGTACCTCAGATGAGTCCGCATTATCAGCTTGGGGTATCTGCTTGTAAATTTACAGCCGACTACTCGTGAAACTTTTTACTGCTACAGTCACTGACCTCGAAGCCTGATCCTAGACCGTGACACAGTCCTCCAATCAGGGTTTTCTGGCCCAGTTAGCAGGGACTGAAACTGTCAGTAACCTACTAACGCTGTGGTAATTAACAATCAAAAGCTATTTATAAATTCAGACAGTAGAGGGCAACAGATCCCTACACATTTACTTCCTTGAATTCGGTGAAATGTAGTAACTATGCCCTGGGAGTAGACACTGCTGTGTCACATTTCACAGAGCCTGCCTTCTGAACTACAGAGGTGCGGAGTTTAAGGAGTCTGTACAGGAATCACTGGTACAAGGTACCATGGGATATGTAGTCCATAGAAATGGAAAGTAAACAGCAGAGGAGAAGCCCCCCCCCCCCTCGACCAGGCCATTTTTTGCAATACGCCACTATGTCGCTTTAACTGACAATTGCGCGGTAATGCGACACTGTATCCAAATAAAATGTATGCCCTTTTTCCCCTCAAACAGAGCTTTCTTTTGGTGGTATTTGATCACCTCTGCGGTTTTTATTTTTGCGTTAAACAAAAAAATATATATATATTTCTTACTTTCTGCTATAAAACATATCCAATAACAAAATGGAAAAAAAATCAAATGTCTTCATCAATTTAGGCCAATATGTAGTCTGCTACATATTTTTGGGTAAAAAAAATCCCAATAAGCGTATATTGATTGGTTTGCACAAAAGTGATAGCGTCTACAAACTATGGGATATTTTTTTTTTTTTTTTTACTAGCAATGGTGGTGATAAGTGACTTATATGCGATATTGCAGCGGACAAATTGGACACCTAACATTTATGACACTTTTTTGGGGACCAGTGCAATATTACAGTGATCAGTGCTAAAAATATGCACTGTGACCGTACTAAAGACACTGGCAGGAAAGGGGTTAACTTCAGAGGGGATCAAAGGGTTAACTGTGTGGCTAGGGAGTGATTACTAACTGCGGGGAGGTTCTTTTTCTACTTGAAGACATGGATCGGTGTTCCTGCTTCACAAGAACACAGGATCCATGTCTTTGGTACTCACAGAATGACAGTCTGCCTTGGTTACATAGGCAGACTGTCATTCTGTCAGAGTACATAATGATCGCTTCGGGTCTGCGGGACCTGCTGCTCAGCTCCCGCTGCGTAAAATCACAGCGAGAGCAGGCCGCCGGCGGCACGCGCTTGCGCCCACAACAGGGAAGTGCAGAATCACGTGAGATATAGAATATATATATAGATAGATAGATAGATAGATAGATAGATAGATAGATAGATAGATAGATAGAGAGACACATACACACACACACACGACTCTATGCAGAGTGGCTGCCCTGTAGCAGTAAATCTGCTATGGGGTGGTCGGGAACCGGTTAAATACATATAAAAACAAAAATGAGACAACATGGTTCTGTCGTCAGCCACAAAACAGAAAATAACAGAGATGTATAGGAAGTCTCACTTCTCTGGCCATCGGTGATATGGGTTAGTGGTATGTCATTGAGATTAGTTTAGTAAAGAAGCTTAGAATGTTCACACAAAAAAAGAGTAAAGATTCATTTCAACTATCCAATCATGTAAAAAGAAAATGGAGCATTTGTTTCATCCGTACAAATCCTTTGTGGCAGCAATAGGCATGTGACAGGTCCACTTTATGAAAGAATCTGGTCTTCTGCCCTTGAAAGCATTTAAAACACCTAGATTGGTGGTTTTTAATAATTTTGATTTGAATTATTTCGAAGACGTCCCATCCTGCTGCTTGTAATAGCAATCCAGTGGCTATTTAACCGCGCCGATTGCTATTACAAAATAGCTGACCGCCAGCTCTAAAAAAAAACAAAAAAAAAAACAGTATCATCCCGGTATACCCACCGAAAGTCCAGCAAGGTACGGGTACTTCGGGGCTGAAGTGGTTAACGACCAGCGGAGGATTTGGCTGCCACTTTTTTGCGATTCGGCACTGCGTCGTTTTAACTGACAATTGTACGGTGCAACGTTGCACCCAAACAAAATTGACGTCCTTTTTTCCCCACAAATAGAGCTTTCTTTTGGTGGTTTTTGATCACCTCTGCGATTTTAATTTTTTGCGCTATAAACAAAAGTAGAGCGACAATTTTGAAAAAAAAAAAAAACACAATATTTTTTGCTATAATAAATATCCCCCAAAAATATATATAAAAAAACGAATTTTTTCCTCAGGTTTAAGCCGATATGTATTCTACAATTTGTTTTTTTTTCTTTAACCAAAATTAAATGCAATAAGCCTTTATTGATTGGTTTGCGCAAAAGTTATAGCATCTACAAAATAGGGGGTGGTTTATGGCATTTTTATTAATATTTTTTTACTAGTAATGGCAGCGATCAGCGATTTTCATCGTGACTGCGACATTTTGGCGGACACATCGGACACCTTTGACGCTATTTTGGGACCATTGTCATTTATACAGCGATCAGTGCTATAAAAATGCATTGATTACTGTGTAAATGACACTGGCAGTGAAGGGGTTAACCACTAGGGGGCGAGGAAGGGGTTAAGTGTGTCCTAGGGAGTGATTCTAACTGTGTGGGGGCTGGGCTACATGTGACACGACACTGATCACTGCTCCCGATGAGAGGAAGCAGACGAGCAGTGACATGTCACTAGGCAGAACAGGGAGATGCCTTGTTTACACAGGCATCCCCCCCATTCTGCAGCTCTGTGACACGATTGCAGGTAACCGGAGGACATCGAGTCAGCGGGTCCCGCGGGCACGGTCACGGAGCTCATGGCAGGGGTGCGCGCGCCCACAAGGCAGCAAATTTAAAGGGACGTACCTGTACACCCCTTTTGCCTGTCTGTGCCATTCTGCCGACGTAAAAGTGAGTGTGCTGGTCGGCAAGTGGTTAAGGTGGTAAAAAGATGTTAAATTTTGTTTGGGTACAACGTCGCACGACCACTAAATTGTCAGTTAAAGCAATGCAGTTCCGTATTGCAAAAAATGGCCTGGTCATTAAGGGGGAAAAAAATCTTTCGGTCTGCAAGTGGTTAATATCACTTTAACCTCTTCAGCTCCAGAAGGATTTACCCACCTTCATGGCCAGGCCATTTTTTGCTATTTGGCACCGCGCTACTTTAACCACTTGGTGTCCGTGCTATAGCTGAATGATGGCTACAGCGCGGACCTGAATTGCAGGGGGGCCGTCAATCCCCTTCGCATGCTCCCCTGCAGGGCATGTGCGCTGTGATCACTGAGTCACAGACTCGGGTGATCACAGATCTGAGTAAGGGGCCGATCCCGACCCCTTACCACGTGATCAGCTGTCAGCCAATGACAGCTGATCACATGATGTAAACATGTTATTGGTAATAGTTATTTTTTTTTCATCCTCATGCTAACAGCGCGAGAGAAAAAAAAGCCGATCACCGACTCTTGTGCAAGGGATATCGGTCCCAAAGAGGAAGAGGCACATCTGCCTCATCTGTGCCCACCATTACTGCCTGCCAGTGCCAACGCCACCTGCCAGTGCCCACAGTGCAAAAAAGTGCCACCCATCAATGCCCACAAGTGGTTCCAATCAGTGCTGCCTATCAGTGTCACCTACCACTGCCGATCAGTGCCCATCATTGCCACCCATCAGTGCCCATCACTGCCACTCCTCAATGCCACCTCTGAGTGTCACCTCTCAGTGCAGCTTATCGGTGCAGCCTCATCAGCGTACATCAATGAAGGTCAAAAATTACCTGTCTGCCAAATTTTATAACAAAATTTTTCATTTCATTTTTTAATTCGGTCTATTTTAATTTTAACATAAACTAAAAACCGCAGTGGTGATCAAATATCACCAAAATAAAGCATTCATTCAAAGAGTGAGAGCTGAAAGCTGAAAATTGGTCTGGGCAGGAGGGGGGTTTAAGTGCCCAGTAAGCAAGTGGTTAACTGACAATGGCGTGGTCATGCAACACTGTGCCCAAACACAAAACAGAGCTCTCTTTTGGTAGTATTTGATCACCACTGGATTTTTTTATTTTTTGCAAAATAAAACGGAAAAACTAAATTTTGAAAAAAAAAAAAAAAAAAAATTTATATATATATATATATATATATATATATATTTATATATATATATATATATTTATATATATATATATATATATATATATATATATATATATATATATATATATATTTTTTTTACTTTCTGCTATAAAACCTATTCAATAAAACTAATTTCTTCATAAATTTGGCCAAAATATTCTATAATATATGCTACATATTGTTTGATTAAAAAAAAAATCCCAATAAGTGTATATTAATTGGTTTGTGTGAAAGTTATAGTGCCTACAAACTATGGTATACAGTATATACTAGAATTTTTATTTATACTAGTAATATCGGCGATCAGCAACTTATAAAATGGGACTGTGATATTCCAGTAATCAATCTGACACTAACTGACAATGGGGGGGGGGACTGACACTAATATAGTGATCGGTGGAAATACTATACACAGTCATTATACTAATGACACTGGCTGGGAAGGGGTTAACATATACGGTAATTAAGGGATTAACGGTGTGCTTAACCACTTCAGCCCCGGGAAGGATTTACTCCCTTCCTGACCAGGCCATTTTTTGCGATTTGGCACTGCGTCACTTTAATTGACAATTCTACATATTTTTGTTAAAAAAAAAAAAAAAATATCTCTATAAGCGTATATTGATTGGTTTGCGCAAGTTATTGCGTCTACAAAATAGGGGATAAATTTATGAAATTTTTATTATTACCGTATATAATCGAGTATAAGCCGACCCAAGTAGAAGCCGAGGTACCCAATATTACCACAAAAAAAAAAAAAGGCTGAAAATCTCGGCTTATACTTATACAGTACATAGTTAGTAAAGTTGAATAAAGACACCAGTCCATCCAGTTCAACCTGAGTGAGTGTGGGTGCGTGTCTAAAATTCTCCCTATCCCTGTGCATTGTGTCTCATTAAGATGCTCGTCTATTATATTATTTATTTAAAAAAGGTACCCATATAGCGCCGTCAATTTACGCAGTGCTCCACACATACATCGCACACTCACATCGGTCCCTACCCTCAAGGAGCCCCCAATCTAAGGTCCCTAACTCACACTCATATACTAGGGCCAATTTTGTACAGAAGCCAATTAACCTACCAGCATGTCTTTGGAGTGTGGGAGGAAACCGGAGTACCTGGAGGAAACCCACGCAGGCACAGGGAGAACATGCAAACTCCAGGCAGGTAGTGTCATGGTTGGGATTCGAACCAGCGACCCTTATTATTAATTTTTTTACTAGTAATGGCGGCGATCTGCGAATTTTATCGTTATTGCGACAGACAGATCAGACACTTTTGACACTATTTTGGGACCATTGGCATTTATACAGTGGTCAATGCTATAAAAATGCATTGATTACTGTGTAAATTACACTGGCAGAGAAGGGGTTAAACACTAGGGGGTGATCAAGGGGTTAACCGTGTTCCCTCACTGAGTTCTAACTGTAGGGGGGGGGGGTGGGCCTCACTAGAACATGACAGAGATCACTGCTCCCAGTGACTGGGAGCAGTAGATCTGTCATGTTACTAGGTAGAACACGGAAATGCCATCTCCCTGTTCTGCCTCTCCGTGTCACGATCGCGGGCCACGGCGGACCCGCTCCCACGGCTGGCGCGAGCGCGCCCACTAGCTGCCTATGATGCATCGATGTACAGGTACGTCGTTTTGCGCCCCCGTGCCACTTTGCCGATGTATATCGGCGTGAACTGGTCGGCAAGTGGTTAACTATGTAAAGTGTGTACAGTGTGCTGCTTTTACTAACCGATCTTTCACACCGACGCCCCAGTGTGAAAGGGGCCTTACTGCTCACTGTCTAAAGCTCTATCGTGAGGACGTTACAAAACTGTTGGCCAGGGGTATAGAGAGTGTGACGGACCCCGTACTCAAGATGAGTCTTTCCGCCATAAATGTTCCCTTAAAATCCATGGCCCATAATCGGAAGGCAAGAGGCTAGTATTCAGTCCTCTCCAAAAAGCCTCTGTCCCGGCTACGTCTGTCACAGAGAGCATAACGGTGACCAGTCTTATGAAATGGAGGTTAAAATGATTGTAAAGTCTTGTTTTGTTTTACATTAAAATAAAAAACATGCTGCATTGTGTAATGCTTTTGCACAGAGCAGCCTGGATCCTCCTCTTCTCAGGTCCGTCTTCTGTGATCCTGGGCCTTCCCTCCTGTCGAGTGCCCCCACAAACAGCAGCTTGCTATGGGGACACCCGAGCCAAGCTGCAGCTTTGTGTGTCCAGTCAGACGCAGAGCTGCAGCCCTGCCCCGCCCCTCTCCTCATAGGATCACTGACTTTGACTGACAGCAGTGGGAGCCAATGGTGAAAGCTGTATGAGTCAGTCAGTCAGTCAGTCAGTCAGTCAGTCAGTAGTCCCGGGAAGCCCAGTCTCTTGAGCAACATCGCTGGATCTAGATGGGGCTCAGGAAAGTAATTAGGGGGTGCTGCTACATGTATAGAATGCACTTAGATATAAAACCTTCTGCCTTTACAACTAGGGATGCACTGAAATTTAGGCCTGGGCCCACCCATTACGGGGGTGTCATTCTGGGAGGCGCTCCAGTCCTCTCCTCCTCCCCCCTCCTCGCCGTGATAACCGTGCTTCTGACAGGAATCGTGTGTTCAGGCCTCGTACACACGACCGATTTTCTCGGCAAGAACCAGCAAGAAACTTGCTGGCAGAGATGTCTTGCCGAGTAAATCGGTCGTGTGTACGTGGCTATCGGGTTTCTCGTCGAGAAAACCGTCAAGTAACCTCGACGAGAAAATAGAGAACCTGCTCTCTATTTTCTCGTCGAGATTCTCCTCGGCATGTTTCTCGACGAGAAAAGTGAGTGTGTGTACACTTATCTGTCCTCCCGGAAGCCCACGCATGTTCGAAATGAATTTGACGCATGCGCGGTAGCTTCTTAGGCATAGGTAGGGTATACCAAGATGGCGGCGACGGCATCGAATGTGACGAGCGCATGCTCGTCGTAGTCGATGACGTCACCGCGTTCGCTCGATTCAAAGAACCGCGGGTTCTTTGAATCGAGCGTGTGTACACTCGGCCGGGACAAGTTTCTTGTCCAAGAATCTCGTCGAAAAAAACGACAAGTTTTTTTCGATGAGAATCTCGGCCGTGTGTACGAGGCCTTAACAATCACAGGCATAACTGCTGTTTTGCAATCTACACTGACGTGGAATCTCTGCGACCAATAGCAGGTAATTTTCCACCCTTCCTTTACCAAAGCCACCAATAGGACAAGCGGGTTCTAGCTGTGTTGCCTCCTCAGTGGCTGAGCCAATCAGAGGATTAGTTTCACAGCAGGGGCTCCAGTGTGTGTCCATAGCTATGAGTAAGCACTCTTTAGTGTGAAATGCGTTAGCTGTCCCTGTTATTTTGTTCCGTTGCTGTGACATGTAGTGCCTGTTTTATTATATTTTTTATCCAATAAAAGCCACGTTGGATTGGAGTGCGGCTGTCCAGATATCTACATTTCTTTCATTGCCTTGCCGGCACCCTTTGTTCCTGGAGAGGTTTTGTTTCATAGTGGTGAGTCTTTTTTGGAGCGGTAATTTTCGTACACCACATCCGCAGTGTCTGACCATCTCCTGTACCATGTCCCCAGTCTCTGACCATCTCCTGTACCATGTCCCCAGTCTCTGACCATCTCCTGTACCATGTCCCCAGTCTCTGACCATCTCCTGTACCATGTCCCCAGTCTCTGACCATCTCCTGTACCCTGTCCCCAGTCTCTGACCATCTCCTGTACCATGTCCCCAGTCTCTGACCATCTCCTGTACCATGTCCCCAGTCTCTGACCATCTCCTGTACCATGTCCCCAGTCTCTGACCATCTCCTGTACCCTGTCCCCAGTCTCTGACCATCTCCTGTAGCATGTCCCCAGTCTCTGACCATCTCCTGTACCATGTCCCCAGTCTCTGACCATCTCCTGTACCATGTCCCCAGTCTCTGACCATCTCCTGTACCCTGTCCCCAGTCTCTGACCATCTCCTGTACCCTGTCCCCAGTCTCTGACCATCTCCTGTACCATGTCCCCAGTCTCTTACCATCTCCTGTATAAAAATATTTTTTTTAAAACACAGTCACTTTCGGTATCAGTTTTGGTTTTCGGCATCTTGTATTTTTCATTTTCGGTATCGGTACCAAAAAAAAAAAAAAAATTTGGTGCACCCCTATTTACAACTATTGTAAGGGGAAAGAGTGCTGCAAACCATAGTGCCACGTACACACACGATCAATTTTTGCGACGGTGAAAACAATGTTGAGAAAATCAACGGGAAAAACGAGGAACGGCTTGTTCCCCCACACACGGCCGTTTTTCCCAACATTTTTTCTCTTGTCGAGAAAAACGACCGTGTGTGGGCTCCCCGGCAGTGTTTCCCTATGGGAAAACTGCTGCGGAAAAAAATGCCGTGATTCACGACGAGAAAAAATGGTTGTGTGTATGCGGCATAAGGGTGATCTTATCACTACCTGGATAGCAATCAATGGAAAGAAGTATGTTTCGCTAAAAGATTGAACCTTTTCAATGATGGATTGAGATTTCTGCCTGGAGTTCTGCTTTAATATGTCTGCACCTGATTAAAAACCATCATCTCAGTACATCCATAGGACCCCCCCCCCCCCCCCATACCTACATTCTCGGATGTCTCCTAGTTATACACAGAATGTCAGATAATCATTGATCTCAGTATATAATACACATCCATAGGACACACTCACCTCTCCGGTCAGCTGTGACGCTGTGTATTCCCTCATAGTTGTGTATACAGAATGTCTGCACCTGTGCCCTCAGTTGTTCCATGTAATCCTTATTCTTGTTCCAGTAGTCAGCATCAGTTCTCCCGAACTCCGTCTTCGGTATGAAAAATCCGACATCACTGTCAAAGTATACAATCTCCTCCTCATTGTAGAAAAATCTGCGCAGATATCTCACCCTCTGAGTTCCGTTCATATAGTAACATTCATCCTTGTCTTCAAGAACATAGTCGGCGGGTTCTGTGGATGAAGAGCGGAGAGATTATACCGGGGATGGGGTGGTGTCACATATCTGTCTGTGTGCCCCCCTCCCCCACACCGCGCCCCGGACTAATGAGCCCCGATACACTATACACTCCTGACATCTCATGTGATGTATAATAACCCCGAGGACCCCATAACACCGAGAGGGAGGGGGGGGGGACCTAATCCGGGGAAAAAAAGATCTTAACACTGCATAGCCCGGTGTAGCATGCAATTGCAGATCACTACCCCGGGCCCGTGTAAGATGCTACCCCTGACGCTACTGCGCATGCGCCGCTTTGAGACCAAAGAAAGCGAGCACAGAGCTGCTCACTACGTCTACAGCTCCGATTAACCCCTCACACGCCGATGACTACACAGAGGAAGACATGAACTCATCTACATGACAGCAGCTGCGGGACATGGCGAGGGCTCACGGCGGACACCCCATGGATATTATGAAGGGGGGAGGGGCACTGATCCCTGTATGATGGAGGAGAGGGGGGGGAGACACTGATCCCTGTATGATGGAGGAGAGGGGGGGAGACACTGATCCCTGTATGATGGAGGAGAGGGGGGACACTGATCCCTGTATAATGGAGGAGAGGGGGGGAGACACTGATCCCTGTATGATGGAGGAGAGGGGGGACACTGATCCCTGTATGATGGAGGAGAGGGGGGAGACACTGATCCCTGTATGATGGAGGAGAGGGGGGGGACACTGATCCCTGTATGATGGAGGAGAGGGGGGACACTGATCCCTGTATGATGGAGGAGAGGGGGGGAGACACTGATCCCTGTATGATGGAGGAGAGGGGGGGAGACACTGATCCCTGTATGATGGAGGAGAGGGGGGGGGGCACTGATCCCTGTATGATGGAGGAGAGGGGGGACACTGATCCCTGTATGATGGAGGAGAGGGGGGGACACTGATCCCTGTATGATGGAGGAGAGGGGGGGAAGACACTGATCCCTGTATGATGGAGGAGAGGGGGGGGGAGAGACACTGATCCCTGTATGATGGAGGAGAGGGGGGGGAGACACTGATCCCTGTATGATGGAGGAGAGGGGGGGAGACACTGATCCCTGTATAATGGAGGAGAGGGGGGGAGACACTGATCCCTGTATGATGGAGGAGAGGGGGGACACTGATCCCTGTATGATGGAGGAGAGGGGGGGAGACACTGATCCCTGTATGATGGAGGAGAGGGGGGACACTGATCCCTGTATGATGGAGGAGAGGGGGGGAGACACTGATCCCTGTATGATGGAGGAGAGGGGGGACACTGATCCCTGTATAATGGAGGAGAGGGGGGGAGACACTGATCCCTGTATGATGGAGGAGAGGGGGGACACTGATCCCTGTATGATGGAGGAGAGGGGGGAGACACTGATCCCTGTATGATGGAGAGGGGGGGGACACTGATCCCTGTATGATGGAGGAGAGGGGGGACACTGATCCCTGTATGATGGAGGAGAGGGGGGGAGACACTGATCCCTGTATGATGGAGGAGAGGGGGGGAGACACTGATCCCTGTATGATGGAGGAGAGGGGGGGGGACACTGATCCCTGTATGATGGAGGAGAGGGGGGACACTGATCCCTGTATGATGGAGGAGAGGGGGGGACACTGATCCCTGTATGATGGAGGAGAGGGGGGGAAGACACTGATCCCTGTATGATGGAGGAGAGGGGGGGGGAGAGACACTGATCCCTGTATGATGGAGGAGAGGGGGGGGGAGACACTGATCCCTGTATGATGGAGGAGAGGGGGGGGACACTGATCCCTGTATAATGGAGGAGAGGGGGGGAGACACTGATCCCTGTATGATGGAGGAGAGGGGGGACACTGATCCCTGTATGATGGAGGAGAGGGGGGGAGACACTGATCCCTGTATGATGGAGGAGAGGGGGGACACTGATCCCTGTATGATGGAGGAGAGGGGGGGAGACACTGATCCCTGTATGATGGAGGAGAGGGGGGACACTGATCCCTGTATGATGGAGGAGAGGGGGGGGAGACACTGATCCCTGTATGATGGAGGAGAGGGGGAGACACTGATCCCTGTATGATGGAGGAGAGGGGGGGGGAGACACTGATCCCTGTATGATGGAGGAGAGGGGGGGAGACACTGATCCCTGTATGATGGAGGAGAGGGGGGACACTGATCCCTGTATAATGGAGGAGAGGGGGGGAGACACTGATCCCTGTATGATGGAGGAGAGGGGGGACACTGATCCCTGTATGATGGAGGAGAGGGGGGAGACACTGATCCCTGTATGATGGAGGAGAGGGGGGGGGACACTGATCCCTGTATGATGGAGGAGAGGGGGGACACTGATCCCTGTATGATGGAGGAGAGGGGGGGAGACACTGATCCCTGTATGATGGAGGAGAGGGGGGGAGACACTGATCCCTGTATGATGGAGGAGAGGGGGGACACTGATCCCTGTATGATGGAGGAGAGGGGGGGAGACACTGATCCCTGTATGATGGAGGAGAGGGGGGACACTGATCCCTGTATGATGGAGGAGAGGGGGGGGGGACACTGATCCCTGTATGATGGAGGAGAGGGGGGGAAGACACTGATCCCTGTATGATGGAGGAGAGGGGGGGGGGGAGAGACACTGATCCCTGTATGATGGAGGAGAGGGGGGGGAGACACTGATCCCTGTATGATGGAGGAGAGGGGGGGGACACTGATCCCTGTATAATGGAGGAGAGGGGGGGAGACACTGATCCCTGTATGATGGAGGAGAGGGGGGGAGACACTGATCCCTGTATGATGGAGGAGAGGGGGGACACTGATCCCTGTATGATGGAGGAGAGGGGGGGAGACACTGATCCCTGTATGATGGAGGAGAGGGGGGACACTGATCCCTGTATGATGGAGGAGAGGGGGGGAGACACTGATCCCTGTATGATGGAGGAGAGGGGGGGGACACTGATCCCTGTATGATGGAGGAGAGGGGGGACACTGATCCCTGTATGATGGAGGAGAGGGGGGGGACACTGATCCCTGTATGATGGAGGAGAGGGGGGACACTGATCCCTGTATGATGGAGGAGAGGGGGGGAGACACTGATCCCTGTATGATGGAGAAGAGGGGGGGGAGACACTGATCCCTGTATGATGGAGGAGAGGGGGGGGACACTGATCCCTGTATGATGGAGAGGGGGTGGAGACACTGATCCCTGTATGATGGAGAAGAGGGGGGGAGACACTGATCCCTGTATGATGGAGGAGAGGGGGGGGACACTGATCCCTGTATGATGGAGGAGGGGGAGACACTGATCCCTGTATGATGGAGGAGAGGGGGGGGGACACTGATCCCTGTATGATGGAGGAGAGGGGGGGGGGAAACACTGATCCCTGTATGATGGAGGAGAGGAGGGGGACACTGATCCCTGTATGATGGAGGAGAGAGGGGAGACACATCCCTGTATGATGGAGGAGAGGGGGGGGCACTGATCCCTGTATGATGGAGGAGAGGGGGGGAGACACTGATCCCTGTATGATGGAGGAGAGGGGGGGGAGACACTGATCCCTGTATGATGGAGGAGGGGGGGGGGGAGACACTGATCCCTGTATGATGGAGGAGAGGGGGGGACACTGATTCCTGTATGATGGAGGAGGGGGAGACACTGATCCCTGTATGATGGAGGAGAGGGGGGGACACTGATCCCTGTATGATGGGGGAGAGGGGGGACACTGATCCCTGTATGATGGAGGAGAGGGGGGGGACACTGATCCCTGTATGATGGAGGAGAGGGGGGCACTGATCCCTGTATGATGGAGGAGGGGGAGACACTGATCCCTGTATGATGGAGGAGTAGGGGGGGACACTGATCCCTGTATGATGGAGGAGAGGGGGGGGGGAGACACTGATCCCTGTATGATGGAGGAGAGGGGGGGACACTGATCCCTGTATGATGATGATGGAGGAGAGGGGGGAGACACTGATCCTTGTATGATGGAGGAGAGTGGGGGGGGAGCACTGATCCCTGTATGATGGAGGAGAGGGGGGGAGACACTGATCCCTGTATGATGGAGGAGAGGGGGGGGAGACACTGATCCCTGTATGATGGAGGAGAGGGGGGGGAGACACTGATCCCTGTATGATGGAGGAGAGGGGGGGGAGACACTGATCCCTGTATGATGGAGGAGAGGGGGGGACACTGATCCCTGTATGATGGAGGAGAGGGGGGGACACTGATCCCTGTATGATGGAGGAGAGGGGGGGAGACACTGATCCCTGTATGATGGAGGAGAGGGGGGGAGACACTGATCCCTGTATGATGGAGGAGAGGGGGGGGAGCACTGATCCCTGTATGATGGAAGAGAGGGGGGAGCACTGATCCCTGTATGATGGAGGAGAGGGGGGGGACACTGATCCCTGTATGATAGAGGGGGGGGGACACTGATCCCTGTATGATGGAGGAGAGGGGGGGGACACTGATCCCTGTATGATGGAGGAGAGGGGGGGACACTGATCCCTGTATGATGGAGGAGAGGGGGGGACACTGATCCCTGTATGATGGAGGAGAGGGGGGACACTGATCCCTGTATGATGGAGGAGGGGGAGACACTGATCCCTGTATGATGGAGGAGAGGGGGGGACACTGATCCCTGTATGATGGAGGAGAGGGGGGGACACTGATCCCTGTATGATGGAGGAGAGGGGGGGACACTGATCCCTGTATGATGGAGGAGAGGGGGGGAGACACTGATCCCTGTATGATGGAGGAGAGGGGGGGAGACACTGATCCCTGTATGATGGAGGAGAGGGGGGAGACACTGATCCCTGTATGATGGAGGAGAGGGGGGGGACACTGATCCCTGTATGATGGAGGAGAGGGGGGACACTGATCCCTGTATGATGGAGGAGAGGGGGGGAGACACTGATCCCTGTATGATGGAGGAGAGGGGGGGACACTGATCCCTGTATGATGGAGGAGAGGGGGGGACACTGATCCCTGTATGATGGAGGAGAGGGGGGGACACTGATCCCTGTATGATGGAGGAGAGGGGGGGAGACACTGATCCCTGTATGATGGAGGAGAGGGGGGGAGACACTGATCCCTGTATGATGGAGGAGAGGGGGGGAGACACTGATCCCTGTATGATGGAGGAGAGGGGGGGGAGCACTGATCCCTGTATGATGGAAGAGAGGGGGGAGCACTGATCCCTGTATGATGGAGGAGAGGGGGGGACACTGATCCCTGTATGATAGAGGGGGGGGGGACACTGATCCCTGTATGATGGAGGAGAGGGGGGACACTGATCCCTGTATGATGGAGGAGAGGGGGGGACACTGATCCCTGTATGATGGAGGAGAGGGGGGGGACACTGATCCCTGTATGATGGAGGAGAGGGGGGGACACTGATCCCTGTATGATGGAGGAGAGGGGGGACACTGATCCCTGTATGATGGAGGAGGGGGAGACACTGATCCCTGTATGATGGAGGAGAGGGGGGACACTGATCCCTGTATGATGGAGGAGAGGGGGGGACACTGATCCCTGTATGATGGAGGAGAGGGGGGGACACTGATCCCTGTATGATGGAGGAGTAGGGGGGGACACTGATCCCTGTATGATGGAGGAGAGGGGGGGAGACACTGATCCCTGTATGATGGAGGAGAGGGGGGGAGACACTGATCCCTGTATGATGGAGGAGAGGGGGGGAGACACTGATCCCTGTATGATGGAGGAGAGGGGGGAGACACTGATCCCTGTATGATGGAGGAGAGGGGGGGACACTGATCCCTGTATGATGGAGGAGAGGGGGGACACTGATCCCTGTATGATGGAGGAGAGGGGGGGAGACACTGATCCCTGTATGATGGAGGAGAGGGGGGGGGACACTGATCCCTGTATGATGGAGGAGAGGGGGGACACTGATCCCTGTATGATGGAGGAGAGGGGGGGGACACTGATCCCTGTATGATGGAGGAGAAGGGGGAAGACACTGATCCCTGTATGATGGAGGAGAGGGGGGGGAGAGACACTGATCCCTGTATGATGGAGGAGAGGGGGGGGAGACACTGATCCCTGTATGATGGAGGAGAGGGGGGGGACACTGATCCCTGTATAATGGAGGAGAGGGGGGGAGACACTGATCCCTGTATGATGGAGGAGAGGGGGGACACTGATCCCTGTATGATGGAGGAGAGGGGGGGAGACACTGATCCCTGTATGATGGAGGAGAGGGGGGACACTGATCCCTGTATGATGGAGGAGAGGGGGGGAGACACTGATCCCTGTATGATGGAGGAGAGGGGGGGGACACTGATCCCTGTATGATGGAGGAGAGGGGGGACACTGATCCCTGTATGATGGAGGAGAGGGGGGGACACTGATCCCTGTATGATGGAGGAGGGGGGGACACTGATCCCTGTATGATGGAGGAGAGGGGGGACACTGATCCCTGTATGATGGAGGAGAGGGGGGACACTGATCCCTGTATGATGGAGGAGAGGGGGGGAGACACTGATCCCTGTATGATGGAGAAGAGGGGGGGGGAGACACTGATCCCTGTATGATGGAGGAGAGGGGGGGGGACACTGATCCCTGTATGATGAAGGAGAGGGGGTGGAGACACTGATCCCTGTATGATGGAGAAGAGAGGGGGAGACACTGATCCCTGTATGATGGAGGAGAGGGGGGGGACACTGATCCCTGTATGATGGAGGAGGGGGAGACACTGATCCCTGTATGATGGAGGAGAGGGGGGGACACTGATCCCTGTATGATGGAGGAGAGGGGGGGGAAACACTGATCCCTGTATGATGGAGGAGAGGAGGGGGACACTGATCCCTGTATGATGGAGGAGAGGGGGGGAGACACATCCCTGTATGATGGAGGAGAGGGGGGGGACACTGATCCCTGTATGATGGAGGAGAGGGGGGGAGACACTGATCCCTGTATGATGGAGGAGAGGGGGGGAGACACTGATCCCTGTATGATGGAGGAGAGGGGGGGAGACACTGATCCCTGTATGATGGAGGAGGGGGGGGACACTGATTCCTGTATGATGGAGGAGGGGGAGACACTGATCCCTGTATGATGGAGGAGAGGGGGGGACACTGATCCCTGTATGATGGGGGAGAGGGGGGGACACTGATCCCTGTATGATGGAGGAGGGGGGGACACTGATCCCTGTATGATGGAGGAGAGGGGGGGACACTGATCCCTGTATGATGGAGGAGGGGGGGGGGAGACACTGATCCCTGTATGATGGAGGAGAGGGGGGGACACTGATCCCTGTATGATGATGATGGAGGAGAGGGGGGAGACACTGATCCCTGTATGATGGAGGAGAGTGGGGGGGAGCACTGATCCCTGTATGATGGAGGAGAGGGGGGAGACACTGATCCCTGTATGATGGAGGAGAGGGGGGGGAGACACTGATCCCTGTATGATTGAGGAGAGGGGGGGAGACACTGATCCCTGTATGATGGAGGAGAGGGGGGGACACTGATCCCTGTATGATGGAGGAGAGGGGGGGACACTGATCCCTGTATGATGGAGGAGAGGGGGGGAGACACTGATCCCTGTATGATGGAGGAGAGGGGGGGAGACACTGATCCCTGTATGATGGAGGAGAGGGGGGGGAGCACTGATCCCTGTATGATGGAGGAGAGGGGGGAGCACTGATCCCTGTATGATGGAGGAGAGGGGGGGGACACTGATCCCTGTATGATAGAGGGGGGGGACACTGATCCCTGTATGATGGAGGAGAGGGGGGACACTGATCCCTGTATGATGGAGGAGAGGGGGGACACTGATCCCTGTATGATGGAGGAGAGGGGGGGACACTGATCCCTGTATGATGGAGGAGAGGGGGGGACACTGATCCCTGTATGATGGAGGAGGGGGAGACACTGATCCCTGTATGATGGAGGAGAGGGGGGACACTGATCCCTGTATGATGGAGGAGAGGGGGGGACACTGATCCCTGTATGATGGAGGAGAGGGGGGACACTGATCCCTGTATGATGGAGGAGTAGGGGGGGAAACTGATCCCTGTATGATGGAGGAGAGGGGGGAGACACTGATCCCTGTATGATGGAGGAGTAGGGGGGGGACACTGATCCCTGTATGATGGAGGAGTAGGGGGGGGGACACTGATCCCTGTATGATGGAGGAGAGGGGGGGGAGACACTGATCCCTGTATGATGGAGGAGTAGGGGGGGGGAGACACTGATCCCTGTATGATGGAGGAGAGGGGGGGAGACACTGATCCCTGTATGATGGAGGAGAGGGGGGAGACACTGATCCCTGTATGATGGAGGAGAGGGGGGGGACACTGATCCCTGTATGATGGAGGAGAGGGGGACACTGATCCCTGTATGATGGAGGAGAGGGGGGGAGACACTGATCCCTGTATGATGGAGGAGAGGGGGGGACACTGATCCCTGTATGATGGAGGAGAGGGGGGGACACTGATCCCTGTATGATGGAGGAGAGGGGGGGAGACACTGATCCCTGTATGATGGAGGAGAGGGGGGGAGACACTGATCCCTGTATGATGGAGGAGAGGGGGGGGAGCACTGATCCCTGTATGATGGAAGAGAGGGGGGAGCACTGATCCCTGTATGATGGAGGAGAGGGGGGGGACACTGATCCCTGTATGATAGAGGGGGGGACACTGATCCCTGTATGATGGAGGAGAGGGGGGGGACACTGATCCCTGTATGATGGAGGAGAGGGGGGGACACTGATCCCTGTATGATGGAGGAGAGGGGGGGACACTGATCCCTGTATGATGGAGGAGAGGGGGGACACTGATCCCTGTATGATGGAGGAGGGGGAGACACTGATCCCTGTATGATGGAGGAGAGGGGGGGACACTGATCCCTGTATGATGGAGGAGAGGGGGGGGACACTGATCCCTGTATGATGGAGGAGAGGGGGGGACACTGATCCCTGTATGATGGAGGAGAGGGGGGGAGACACTGATCCCTGTATGATGGAGGAGAGGGGGGGAGACACTGATCCCTGTATGATGGAGGAGAGGGGGGAGACACTGATCCCTGTATGATGGAGGAGAGGGGGGGGACACTGATCCCTGTATGATGGAGGAGAGGGGGGACACTGATCCCTGTATGATGGAGGAGAGGGGGGGAGACACTGATCCCTGTATGATGGAGGAGAGGGGGGGACACTGATCCCTGTATGATGGAGGAGAGGGGGGGACACTGATCCCTGTATGATGGAGGAGAGGGGGGGAGACACTGATCCCTGTATGATGGAGGAGAGGGGGGGAGACACTGATCCCTGTATGATGGAGGAGAGGGGGGGAGACACTGATCCCTGTATGATGGAGGAGAGGGGGGGGAGCACTGATCCCTGTATGATGGAAGAGAGGGGGGAGCACTGATCCCTGTATGATGGAGGAGAGGGGGGGACACTGATCCCTGTATGATAGAGGGGGGGGACACTGATCCCTGTATGATGGAGGAGAGGGGGGACACTGATCCCTGTATGATGGAGGAGAGGGGGGGACACTGATCCCTGTATGATGGAGGAGAGGGGGGGACACTGATCCCTGTATGATGGAGGAGAGGGGGGGACACTGATCCCTGTATGATGGAGGAGAGGGGGGACACTGATCCCTGTATGATGGAGGAGGGGGAGACACTGATCCCTGTATGATGGAGGAGAGGGGGGACACTGATCCCTGTATGATGGAGGAGAGGGGGGGACACTGATCCCTGTATGATGGAGGAGAGGGGGGGACACTGATCCCTGTATGATGGAGGAGTAGGGGGGGACACTGATCCCTGTATGATGGAGGAGAGGGGGGGAGACACTGATCCCTGTATGATGGAGGAGAGGGGGGGAGACACTGATCCCTGTATGATGGAGGAGAGGGGGGAGACACTGATCCCTGTATGATGGAGGAGAGGGGGGGGACACTGATCCCTGTATGATGGAGGAGAGGGGGGACACTGATCCCTGTATGATGGAGGAGAGGGGGGGAGACACTGATCCCTGTATGATGGAGGAGAGGGGGGGGACACTGATCCCTGTATGATGGAGGAGAGGGGGGACACTGATCCCTGTATGATGGAGGAGAGGGGGGGGGACACTGATCCCTGTATGATGGAGGAGAAGGGGGAAGACACTGATCCCTGTATGATGGAGGAGAGGGGGGGGAGAGACACTGATCCCTGTATGATGGAGGAGAGGGGGGGGGAGACACTGATCCCTGTATGATGGAGGAGAGGGGGGGGACACTGATCCCTGTATAATGGAGGAGAGGGGGGGAGACACTGATCCCTGTATGATGGAGGAGAGGGGGGACACTGATCCCTGTATGATGGAGGAGAGGGGGGGAGACACTGATCCCTGTATGATGGAGGAGAGGGGGGACACTGATCCCTGTATGATGAAGGAGAGGGGGGGAGACACTGATCCCTGTATGATGGAGGAGAGGGGGGGGACACTGATCCCTGTATGATGGAGGAGAGGGGGGGGACACTGATCCCTGTATGATGAAGGAGAGGGGGTGGAGACACTGATCCCTGTATGATGGAGAAGAGAGGGGGAGACACTGATCCCTGTATGATGGAGGAGAGGGGGGGGACACTGATCCCTGTATGATGGAGGAGGGGGAGACACTGATCCCTGTATGATGGAGGAGAGGGGGGGACACTGATCCCTGTATGATGGAGGAGAGGGGGGGGAAACACTGATCCCTGTATGATGGAGGAGAGGAGGGGGACACTGATCCCTGTATGATGGAGGAGAGGGGGGGAGACACATCCCTGTATGATGGAGGAGAGGGGGGGGACACTGATCCCTGTATGATGGAGGAGAGGGGGGGAGACACTGATCCCTGTATGATGGAGGAGAGGGGGGGGGGAGACACTGATCCCTGTATGATGGAGGAGAGGGGGGGGAGACACTGATCCCTGTATGATGGAGGAGGGGGGGGACACTGATTCCTGTATGATGGAGGAGGGGGAGACACTGATCCCTGTATGATGGAGGAGAGGGGGGGACACTGATCCCTGTATGATGGGGGAGAGGGGGACACACTGATCCCTGTATGATGGAGGAGGGGGGGACACTGATCCCTGTATGATGGAGGAGAGGGGGGGACACTGATCCCTGTATGATGGAGGAGGGGGGGGGAGACACTGATCCCTGTATGATGGAGGAGAGGGGGGGACACTGATCCCTGTATGATGATGATGGAGGAGAGGGGGGAGACACTGATCCCTGTATGATGGAGGAGAGTGGGGGGGGAGCACTGATCCCTGTATGATGGAGGAGAGGGGGGAGACACTGATCCCTGTATGATGGAGGAGAGGGGGGGGAGACACTGATCCCTGTATGATGGAGGAGAGGGGGGGAGACACTGATCCCTGTATGATGGAGGAGAGGGGGGGACACTGATCCCTGTATGATGGAGGAGAGGGGGGGACACTGATCCCTGTATGATGGAGGAGAGGGGGGGAGACACTGATCCCTGTATGATGGAGGAGAGGGGGGGAGACACTGATCCCTGTATGATGGAGGAGAGGGGGGGAGCACTGATCCCTGTATGATGGAGGAGAGGGGGGAGCACTGATCCCTGTATGATGGAGGAGAGGGGGGGGACACTGATCCCTGTATGATAGAGGGGGGGGACACTGATCCCTGTATGATGGAGGAGAGGGGGGACACTGATCCCTGTATGATGGAGGAGAGGGGGGGACACTGATCCCTGTATGATGGAGGAGAGGGGGGGACACTGATCCCTGTATGATGGAGGAGAGGGGGGGACACTGATCCCTGTATGATGGAGGAGGGGGAGACACTGATCCCTGTATGATGGAGGAGAGGGGGGACACTGATCCCTGTATGATGGAGGAGAGGGGGGGACACTGATCCCTGTATGATGGAGGAGAGGGGGGGACACTGATCCCTGTATGATGGAGGAGTAGGGGGGGACACTGATCCCTGTATGATGGAGGAGAGGGGGGAGACACTGATCCCTGTATGATGGAGGAGTAGGGGGGGGGACACTGATCCCTGTATGATGGAGGAGTAGGGGGGGGGACACTGATCCCTGTATGATGGAGGAGAGGGGGGGGAGACACTGATCCCTGTATGATGGAGGAGTAGGGGGGGGGAGACACTGATCCCTGTATGATGGAGGAGAGGGGGGGAGACACTGATCCCTGTATGATGGAGGAGAGGGGGGAGACACTGATCCCTGTATGATGGAGGAGAGGGGGGGGACACTGATCCCTGTATGATGGAGGAGAGGGGGGACACTGATCCCTGTATGATGGAGGAGAGGGGGGGAGACACTGATCCCTGTATGATGGAGGAGAGGGGGGACACTGATCCCTGTATGATGGAGGAGAGGGGGGGACACTGATCCCTGTATGATGGAGGAGAGGGGGGGAGACACTGATCCCTGTATGATGGAGGAGAGGGGGGGAGACACTGATCCCTGTATGATGGAGGAGAGGGGGGAGCACTGATCCCTGTATGATGGAAGAGAGGGGGGAGCACTGATCCCTGTATGATGGAGGAGAGGGGGGGGACACTGATCCCTGTATGATAGAGGGGGGGGACACTGATCCCTGTATGATGGAGGAGAGGGGGGACACTGATCCCTGTATGATGGAGGAGAGGGGGGGACACTGATCCCTGTATGATGGAGGAGAGGGGGGGACACTGATCCCTGTATGATGGAGGAGAGGGGGGGACACTGATCCCTGTATGATGGAGGAGAGGGGGGACACTGATCCCTGTATGATGGAGGAGGGGGAGACACTGATCCCTGTATGATGGAGGAGAGGGGGGACACTGATCCCTGTATGATGGAGGAGAGGGGGGGACACTGATCCCTGTATGATGGAGGAGAGGGGGGGACACTGATCCCTGTATGATGGAGGAGTAGGGGGGGACACTGATCCCTGTATGATGGAGGAGAGGGGGGGAGACACTGATCCCTGTATGATGGAGGAGAGGGGGGGAGACACTGATCCCTGTATGATGGAGGAGAGGGGGGAGACACTGATCCCTGTATGATGGAGGAGAGGGGGGGGA
The DNA here is from genome assembly GCA_029206835.1 of Rana muscosa. Taxonomy (NCBI): domain Eukaryota; kingdom Metazoa; phylum Chordata; class Amphibia; order Anura; family Ranidae; genus Rana; species Rana muscosa. Next base: position 7,388,963 of record CM055125.1, read on the forward strand.
CACTGATCCCTGTATGATGGAGGAGAGGGGGGACACTGATCCCTGTATGATGGAGGAGAGGGGGGGAGACACTAATCCCTGTATGATGGAGGAGAGGGGGGGGACACTGATCCCTGTATGATGGAGGAGAGGGGGGACACTGATCCCTGTATGATGGAGGAGAGGGGGGGGACACTGATCCCTGTATGATGGAGGAGAAGGGGGAAGACACTGATCCCTGTATGATGGAGGAGAGGGGGGGAGAGACACTGATCCCTGTATGATGGAGGAGAGGGGGGGGAGACACTGATCCCTGTATGATGGAGGAGAGGGGGGGGACACTGATCCCTGTATAATGGAGGAGAGGGGGGGAGACACTGATCCCTGTATGATGGAGGAGAGGGGGGACACTGATCCCTGTATGATGGAGGAGAGGGGGGGAGACACTGATCCCTGTATGATGGAGGAGAGGGGGGACACTGATCCCTGTATGATGGAGGAGAGGGGGGGAGACACTGATCCCTGTATGATGGAGGAGAGGGGGGGGGGACACTGATCCCTGTATGATGGAGGAGAGGGGGGACACTGATCCCTGTATGATGGAGGAGAGGGGGGGGACACTGATCCCTGTATGATGGAGGAGAGGGGGGACACTGATCCCTGTATGATGGAGGAGAGGGGGGACACTGATCCCTGTATGATGGAGGAGAGGGGGGGAGACACTGATCCCTGTATGATGGAGAAGAGGGGGGGGAGACACTGATCCCTGTATGATGGAGGAGAGGGGGGGGAGACTGATCCCTGTATGATGAAGGAGAGGGGGGGGAGACACTGATCCCTGTATGATGGAGGAGAGGGGGGGACACTGATCCCTGTATGATGGAGGAGGGGGAGACACTGATCCCTGTATGATGGAGGAGAGGGGGGGGACACTGATCCCTGTATGATGGAGGAGAGGGGGGGGAAACACTGATCCCTGTATGATGGAGGAGAGGAGGGGGACACTGATCCCTGTATGATGAAGGAGAGGGGGGGGAGACACATCCCTGTATGATGGAGGAGAGGGGGGGGACACTGATCCCTGTATGATGGAGGAGAGGGGGGGAGACACTGATCCCTGTATGATGGAGGAGAGGGGGGGGGGAGACACTGATCCCTGTATGATGGAGGAGAGGGGGGGGGGAGACACTGATCCCTGTATGATGGAGGAGGGGGGGGACACTGATTCCTGTATGATGGAGGAGGGGGAGACACTGATCCCTGTATGATGGAGGAGAGGGGGGGACACTGATCCCTGTATGATGGGGGAGAGGGGGGGACACTGATCCCTGTATGATGGAGGAGGGGGGGACACTGATCCCTGTATGATGGAGGAGAGGGGGGGACACTGATCCCTGTATGATGGAGGAGGGGGAGACACTGATCCCTGTATGATGGAGGAGTAGGGGGGGACACTGATCCCTGTATGATGGAGGAGAGGGGGGGGAGACACTGATCCCTGTATGATGGAGGAGAGGGGGGGACACTGATCCCTGTATGATGATGATGGAGGAGAGGGGGGAGACACTGATCCCTGTATGATGGAGGAGAGTGGGGGGGAGCACTGATCCCTGTATGATGGAGGAGAGGGGGGAGACACTGATCCCTGTATGATGGAGGAGAGGGGGGGGAGACACTGATCCCTGTATGATGGAGGAGAGGGGGGGAGACACTGATCCCTGTATGATGGAGGAGAGGGGGGGACACTGATCCCTGTATGATGGAGGAGAGGGGGGGACACTGATCCCTGTATGATGGAGGAGAGGGGGGGAGACACTGATCCCTGTATGATGGAGGAGAGGGGGGGAGACACTGATCCCTGTATGATGGAGGAGAGGGGGGGGAGCACTGATCCCTGTATGATGGAGGAGAGGGGGGAGCACTGATCCCTGTATGATGGAGGAGAGGGGGGGACACTGATCCCTGTATGATAGAGGGGGGGGACACTGATCCCTGTATGATGGAGGAGAGGGGGGGAGACACTGATCCCTGTATGATGGAGGAGAGGGGGGGAGACACTGATCCCTGTATGATGGAGGAGAGGGGGGAGCACTGATCCCTGTATGATGGAAGAGAGGGGGGAGCACTGATCCCTGTATGATGGAGGAGAGGGGGGGGACACTGATCCCTGTATGATAGAGGGGGGGGACACTGATCCCTGTATGATGGAGGAGAGGGGGGACACTGATCCCTGTATGATGGAGGAGAGGGGGGGACACTGATCCCTGTATGATGGAGGAGAGGGGGGGACACTGATCCCTGTATGATGGAGGAGAGGGGGGGACACTGATCCCTGTATGATGGAGGAGAGGGGGGACACTGATCCCTGTATGATGGAGGAGGGGGAGACACTGATCCCTGTATGATGGAGGAGAGGGGGGACACTGATCCCTGTATGATGGAGGAGAGGGGGGGACACTGATCCCTGTATGATGGAGGAGAGGGGGGGACACTGATCCCTGTATGATGGAGGAGTAGGGGGGGACACTGATCCCTGTATGATGGAGGAGAGGGGGGGAGACACTGATCCCTGTATGATGGAGGAGAGGGGGGGAGACACTGATCCCTGTATGATGGAGGAGAGGGGGGAGACACTGATCCCTGTATGATGGAGGAGAGGGGGGGGACACTGATCCCTGTATGATGGAGGAGAGGGGGGACACTGATCCCTGTATGATGGAGGAGAGGGGGGGAGACACTAATCCCTGTATGATGGAGGAGAGGGGGGGGACACTGATCCCTGTATGATGGAGGAGAGGGGGGACACTGATCCCTGTATGATGGAGGAGAGGGGGGGGACACTGATCCCTGTATGATGGAGGAGAAGGGGGAAGACACTGATCCCTGTATGATGGAGGAGAGGGGGGGAGAGACACTGATCCCTGTATGATGGAGGAGAGGGGGGGGAGACACTGATCCCTGTATGATGGAGGAGAGGGGGGGGACACTGATCCCTGTATAATGGAGGAGAGGGGGGGAGACACTGATCCCTGTATGATGGAGGAGAGGGGGGACACTGATCCCTGTATGATGGAGGAGAGGGGGGGAGACACTGATCCCTGTATGATGGAGGAGAGGGGGGACACTGATCCCTGTATGATGGAGGAGAGGGGGGGAGACACTGATCCCTGTATGATGGAGGAGAGGGGGGGGGGACACTGATCCCTGTATGATGGAGGAGAGGGGGGACACTGATCCCTGTATGATGGAGGAGAGGGGGGGGACACTGATCCCTGTATGATGGAGGAGAGGGGGGACACTGATCCCTGTATGATGGAGGAGAGGGGGGACACTGATCCCTGTATGATGGAGGAGAGGGGGGGAGACACTGATCCCTGTATGATGGAGAAGAGGGGGGGGAGACACTGATCCCTGTATGATGGAGGAGAGGGGGGGGAGACTGATCCCTGTATGATGAAGGAGAGGGGGTGGAGACACTGATCCCTGTATGATGGAGAAGAGAGGGGGAGACACTGATCCCTGTATGATGGAGGAGAGGGGGGGACACTGATCCCTGTATGATGGAGGAGGGGGAGACACTGATCCCTGTATGATGGAGGAGAGGGGGGGGACACTGATCCCTGTATGATGGAGGAGAGGGGGGGGAAACACTGATCCCTGTATGATGGAGGAGAGGAGGGGGACACTGATCCCTGTATGATGAAGGAGAGGGGGGGGAGACACATCCCTGTATGATGGAGGAGAGGGGGGGGACACTGATCCCTGTATGATGGAGGAGAGGGGGGGAGACACTGATCCCTGTATGATGGAGGAGAGGGGGGGGGAGACACTGATCCCTGTATGATGGAGGAGAGGGGGGGGGAGACACTGATCCCTGTATGATGGAGGAGGGGGGGGACACTGATTCCTGTATGATGGAGGAGGGGGAGACACTGATCCCTGTATGATGGAGGAGAGGGGGGGACACTGATCCCTGTATGATGGGGGAGAGGGGGGGACACTGATCCCTGTATGATGGAGGAGGGGGGGACACTGATCCCTGTATGATGGAGGAGAGGGGGGGACACTGATCCCTGTATGATGGAGGAGGGGGAGACACTGATCCCTGTATGATGGAGGAGTAGGGGGGGACACTGATCCCTGTATGATGGAGGAGAGGGGGGGGAGACACTGATCCCTGTATGATGGAGGAGAGGGGGGGACACTGATCCCTGTATGATGATGATGGAGGAGAGGGGGGAGACACTGATCCCTGTATGATGGAGGAGAGTGGGGGGGAGCACTGATCCCTGTATGATGGAGGAGAGGGGGGAGACACTGATCCCTGTATGATGGAGGAGAGGGGGGGGAGACACTGATCCCTGTATGATGGAGGAGAGGGGGGGAGACACTGATCCCTGTATGATGGAGGAGAGGGGGGGACACTGATCCCTGTATGATGGAGGAGAGGGGGGGACACTGATCCCTGTATGATGGAGGAGAGGGGGGGAGACACTGATCCCTGTATGATGGAGGAGAGGGGGGGAGACACTGATCCCTGTATGATGGAGGAGAGGGGGGGGAGCACTGATCCCTGTATGATGGAGGAGAGGGGGGAGCACTGATCCCTGTATGATGGAGGAGAGGGGGGGACACTGATCCCTGTATGATAGAGGGGGGGGACACTGATCCCTGTATGATGGAGGAGAGGGGGGACACTGATCCCTGTATGATGGAGGAGAGGGGGGGACACTGATCCCTGTATGATGGAGGAGAGGGGGGACACTGATCCCTGTATGATGGAGGAGAGGGGGGGACACTGATCCCTGTATGATGGAGGAGAGGGGGGACACTGATCCCTGTATGATGGAGGAGGGGGAGACACTGATCCCTGTATGATGGAGAGGGGGGACACTGATCCCTGTATGATGGAGGAGAGGGGGGGACACTGATCCCTGTATGATGGAGGAGTAGGGGGGGACACTGATCCCTGTATGATGGAGGAGAGGGGGGGAGACACTGATCCCTGTATGATGGAGGAGTAGGGGGGGACACTGATCCCTGTATGATGGAGGAGTAGAGGGGGGGGGGGGACACTGATCCCTGTATGATGGAGGAGAGGGGGGGGAGACACTGATCCCTGTATGATGGAGGAGTAGGGGGGGGTGACACTGATCCCTGTATGATGGAGGAGTAGGGGGGGTGACACTGATCCCTGTATGATGGAGGAGAGGGGGGGAGACACTGATCCCTGTATGATGGAGGAGAGGGGGGAGACACTGATCCCTGTATGATGGAGGAGAGGGGGGACACTGATCCCTGTATGATGGAGGAGAGGGGGGGACACTGATCCCTGTATGATGGAGGAGAGGGGGGGACACTGATCCCTGTATGATGGAGGAGAGGGGGGGACACTGATCCCTGTATGATGGAGGAGAGGGGGGAGACACTGATCCCTGTATGATGGAGGAGAGGGAGGGACACTGATCTCTGTATGATGGAGGAGAGGGGGAGACACTGATCCCTGTATGATGGAGGAGGGGGAGACACTGATCCCTGTATGATGGAGGAGAGGGGGGGGAAACACTGATCCCTGTATGATGGAGGAGAGGGGGGGGACACTGATCCCTGTATGATGGAGGAGAGGGGGGGGGCACTGATCCCTGTATGATGGAGGAGAGGGGGGGGAGACACTGATCCCTGTATGATGGAGGAGAGGGGGGAGACACTGATCCCTGTATGATGGAGGAGAGGGGGGAGACACTGATCCCTGTATGATGGAGGAGAGGGGGGGGAGACACTGATCCCTGTATGATGGAGGAGAGGGGGGGGCACTGATCCCTGTATGATGGAGGAGAGGGGGGGAGACACTGATCCCTGTATGATGGAGGAGAGGGGGGAGACACTGATCCCTGTATGATGGAGGAGAGGGGGGGACACTGATCCCTGTATGATGGAGTAGGGGGGGACACTGATCCCTGTATGATGGAGGAGAGGGGGGGAGACACTGATCCCTGTATGATGGAGGAGTAGGGGGGGACACTGATCCCTGTATGATGGAGGAGTAGAGGGGGGGGGGACACTGATCCCTGTATGATGGAGGAGAGGGGGGGGAGACACTGATCCCTGTATGATGGAGGAGTAGGGGGGGTGACACTGATCCCTGTATGATGGAGGAGTAGGGGGGGTGACACTGATCCCTGTATGATGGAGGAGAGGGGGGGAGACACTGATCCCTGTATGATGGAGGAGAGGGGGGAGACACTGATCCCTGTATGATGGAGGAGAGGGGGGACACTGATCCCTGTATGATGGAGGAGAGGGGGGGACACTGATCCCTGTATGATGGAGGAGAGGGGGGGACACTGATCCCTGTATGATGGAGGAGAGGGGGGGACACTGATCCCTGTATGATGGAGGAGAGGGGGGAGACACTGATCCCTGTATGATGGAGGAGAGGGAGGGACACTGATCTCTGTATGATGGAGGAGAGGGGGAGACACTGATCCCTGTATGATGGAGGAGGGGGAGACACTGATCCCTGTATGATGGAGGAGAGGGGGGGGAAACACTGATCCCTGTATGATGGAGGAGAGGGGGGGGACACTGATCCCTGTATGATGGAGGAGAGGGGGGGGCACTGATCCCTGTATGATGGAGGAGAGGGGGGGGAGACACTGATCCCTGTATGATGGAGGAGAGGGGGGAGACACTGATCCCTGTATGATGGAGGAGAGGGGGGAGACACTGATCCCTGTATGATGGAGGAGAGGGGGGGGAGACACTGATCCCTGTATGATGGAGGAGAGGGGGGGGCACTGATCCCTGTATGATGGAGGAGAGGGGGGGAGACACTGATCCCTGTATGATGGAGGAGAGGGGGGAGACACTGATCCCTGTATGATGGAGGAGAGGGGGGGACACTGATCCCTGTATGATGGAGGAGAGGGGGGGACACTGATCCCTGTATGATGGAGGAGAGGGGGAGACACTGATCCCTGTATGATGGAGGAGAGGGGGGGACACTGATCCCTGTATGATGGAGGAGAGGGGGGGACACTGATCCCTGTATGATGGAGGAGAGGAGGGGGACACTGATCCCTGTATGATGGAGGAGAGGGGGGGAGACACATCCCTGTATGATGAAGGAGAGGAGGGGGGACACTGATCCCTGTATGATGGAGGAGAGGGGGGGGAGACACTGATCCCTGTATGATGGAGGAGGGGGGGGAGACACTGATCCCTGTATGATGGATGAGAGGGGGGGGGGACACTGATCCCTGTATGATGGAGGAGAGGGGGGGGAGACACTGATCCCTGTATGATGGAGGAGAGGGGGGGACACTGATCCCTGTATGATGGAGGAGAGGGGGGGACACTGATCCCTGTATGATGGAGGAGGGGGGGACACTGATCCCTGTATAATGGAGGAGAGGGGGGGGGCACTGATCCCTGTATGATGGAGGAGAGGGGGGGGACACTGATCCCTGTATGATGGAGGAGAGGGGGGGACACTGATCCCTGTATGATGGAGGAGAGGGGGGGGACACTGATCCCTGTATGATGGAGGAGAGGGGGGGAGACACTGATCCCTGTATGATGGAGGAGAGGGGGGGAGCACTGATCCCTGTATGATGGAGGAGAGGGGGGGGGAAACTGATCCCTGTATGATGGAGGAGAGGGGGGGGGACACTGATCCCTGTATGATGGAGGAGAGGGGGGGGGAGACACTGATCCCTGTATGATGGAGGAGAGGGGGGGAGACACTGATCCCTGTATGATGGAGGAGAGGGGGGGAGCACTGATCCCTGTATGATGGAGGAGAGGGGGGGGAGACACTGATCCCTGTATGAGGGGGGGAGCACTGATCCCTGTATGATGGAGGGGGGGGGGCACTGATCCCTGTATGATGGAGGAGGGGGGAGCACTGATCCCTGTATGATGGAGGGATGGAGGGGGGGAGCACTGATCCCTGTATGATGGAGGAGAGGGGGGGGAATGATCCCTGTATGATGGAGGAGGGGGGGAATGATCCCTGTATGATGGAGGAGGGGGGGGGGACTGATCCCTGTATGATGGAGGAGAGGGGGGGAGACACTGATCCCTGTATGATGGAGGAGAGGGGGGGAGACACTGATCCCTGTATGATGGAGGAGAGGGGGGGAGACACTGATCCCTGTATGATGATGGAGGAGAGGAGGGGGGACACTGATCCCTGTATGATGGAGGAGAGGGGGGGAGACACTGATCCCTGTATGATGGCGGAGGGGGGGAGAAACTGATCCCTGTATGATGGAGGAGAGGGGGGGAGACACTGATCCCTGTATGATAGAGGGGGGGGAGACACTGATCCCTGTATGATGGATGAGAGGGGGGGGGGAGACACTGATCCCTGTATGATGGATGAGAGGGGGGGAGACACTGATCCCTGTATGATGGAGGAGAGGGGGGGGAGACACTGATCCCTGTATGATGGAGGAGAGGGGGAGAGACACTGATCCCTGTATGATGGAGGAGAGGGGGGGAGACACTGATCCCCGTATGATGGAGGAGAGGGGGGGGAGACACTGATCCCTGTATGATGGAGGAGAGGGGGGGGGACACTGATCCCTGTATGATGGAGGAGAGGGGGGGGACACTGATCCCTGTATGATGGAGGAGAGGGGGGGACACTGATCCCTGTATGATGGAGGAGAGGGGGGGACACTGATCCCTGTATGATGGAGGAGAGGGGGGGGAGACACTGATCCCTGTATGATGGAGGAGAGGGGGGGGACACTGATCCCTGTATGATGATGATGGAGGAGAGGGGGGGAGACACTGATCCCTGTATGATGAAGGAGAGGGGGGGAGACACTGATCCCTGTATGATGGAGGAGAGGGGGGGGGAGACACTGATCCCTGTATGATGGAGGAGAGGGGGGGGACACTGATCCCTTTATGATGGAGGAGAGGGGGGGGACACTGATCCCTTTATGATGGAGGAGAGGGGGGGGAGACACTGATCCCTGTATGATGGAGGAGAGGGGGTAGACACTGATCCCTGTATGATGGAGGAGAGGGGGGAACACTGATCCCTGTATGATGAAGGAGAGGGGGGGGCACTGATCCCTGTATGATGGAGGAGAGGGGGGGGGAGACACTGATCCCTGTATGATGGAGGAGAGGGGGTGGAGACACTGATCCCTGTATGATGGAGGAGAGGGGGGGGGGGGGACACTGATCCCTGTATGATGGAGGAGAGGGGGGGAAGACACTGATCCCTGTATGATGGAGGAGAGGGGGGGGGGACACTGATCCCTGTATGATGGAGGAGAGGGGGGGAAGACACTGATCCCTGTATGATGGAGGAGAGGGGGGGAGACACTGATCCCTGTATGATGGAGGAGAGGGGGGGGGAGACACTGATCCCTGTATGATGGAGGAGAGGGGGGGAGACACTGATCCCTGTATGATGGAGGAGAGGGGGGGGAGAGACACTGATCCCTGTATGATGGAGGAGAGGGGGGGAGACACTGATCCCTGTATGATGGAGGAGAGGGGGGGGGAGACACTGATCCCTGTATGATGGAGGAGAGGGGGGGGAGAGACACTGATCCCTGTATGATGGAGGAGAGGGGGGGACACTGATCCCTGTATGATGGAGGAGGGGGAGACACTGATCCCTGTATGATGGAGGAGGGGGAGACACTGATCCCTGTATGATGGAGGAGAGGGGGGGGGAAGACACTAATCCCTGTATGATGGAGGAGAGGGGGGGGGAGACACTGATCCCTGTATGATGGAGGAGAGGGGGGGAGACACTGATCCCTGTATGATGGAGGAGAGGGGGGGAGACACTGATCCCTGTATGATGGAGGAGAGGGGGGAGACACTGATCCCTGTATGATGGAGGAGAGGGGGGGGAGACACTGATCCCTGTATGATGGAGGAGAGGGGGGGAGACACTGATCCCTGTATGGTGGAGGGGGGGGGGAGACACTGATCCCTGTATGATGGAGGAGAGGGGGGGGGAGACACTGATCCCTGTATGATGGAGGAGAGGGAGGGGAGACACTGATCCCTGTATGATGGAGGAGAGGGGGGGGAGACACTGATCCCTGTATGATGGAGGAGAGGGGGGGGACACTGATCCCCGTATGATGGAGGAGGGGGAGACACTGATCCCTGTATGATGGAGGAGAGGGGGGGGACACTGATCCCTGTATGATGGAGGAGAGGGGGGGCACTGATCCCTGTATGATGGAGGAGAGGAGGGGGACACTGATCCCTGTATGATGGAGGAGAGGGGGGGGGAGACACTGATCCGTGTATGATGGAGGAGAGGGGGGGGACACTGATCCCTGTATGATGGAGGAGGGGGAGACACTGATCCCTGTATGATGGAGGAGTAGGGGGGGGCACTGATCCCTGTATGATGGAGGAGAGGGGGGGAGACACTGATCCCTGTATGATGGAGGAGAGGGGGGGACACTGATCCCTGTATGATGGAGGAGAGGGGGGGACACTGATCCCTGTATGATGGAGGAGAGGGGGGGAGACACTGATCCCTGTATGATGGAGGAGAGGGGGGGAGACACTGATCCCTGTATGATGGAGGAGAGGGGGGGAGACACTGATCCCTGTATGATGGAGGAGAGGGGGGGAGACACTGATCCCTGTATGATGGAGGAGAGGGGGGGAGACACTGATCCCTGTATGATGGAGGAGAGGGGGGGAGACACTGATCCCTGTATGATGGAGGAGAGGGGGGGAGACACTGATCCCTGTATGATGGAGGAGAGGGGGGGAGACACATCCCTGTATGATGGAGGAGAGGGGGTGAGACACTGATCCCTGTATGATGGAGGAGAGGGGACACTGATCCCTGTATGATGGAGGAGAGGGGGGGAGACACTGATCCCTGTATGATGATGGAGGAGAGGGGGGGGGACACTGATCCCTGTATGATGGAGGAGAGGGGGGGGACACTGATCCCTGTATGATGGAGGAGAGGGGACACTGATCCCTGTATGATGGAGGAGAGGGGGAGACACTGATCCCTGTATGATGGAGGAGAGGGGGGGGGAGACACTGATCCCTGTATGATGGAGGAGGGGGGGGAGACTGATCCTGTATGATGGAGGAGAGGGGGGGAGACACTGATCCCTGTATGATAGAGGGGGGGAGACACTGATCCCTGTATGATGGATGAGAGGGGGGGAGACACTGATCCCTGTATGATGGAGGAGAGGGGGGGGGGAGACACTGATCCCTGTATGATGGAGGAGAGGGGGGGAGACACATCCCTGTATGATGGAGGAGGGGGGGAGACACTGATCCCTGTATGATGGAGGAGAGGGGACACTGATCCCTGTATGATGGAGGAGAGGGGGGGAGACACTGATCCCTGTATGATGATGGAGGAGAGGGAGGGGACACTGATCCCTGTATGATGGAGGAGAGGGGGGGGACACTGATCCCTGTATGATGGAGGAGAGGGGACACTGATCCCTGTATAATGGAGGAGAGGGGACACTGATCCCTGTTTGATGGAGGAGAGGGGGGGAGACACATCCCTGTATGATGGAGGAGAGGGGGGGAGACACTGATCCCTGTATGATGGAGGAGAGGGGACACTGATCCCTGTATGATGGAGGAGAGGGGGGGAGACACTGATCCCTGTATGATGATGGAGGAGAGGGGGGGGGGACACTGATCCCTGTATGATGGAGGAGAGGGGGGGGGCACTGATCCCTGTATGATGGAGGAGAGGGGACACTGATCCCTGTATAATGGAGGAGAGGGGACACTGATCCCTGTATGATGGAGGGGAGGGGGGGAGACACTGATCCCTGTATGATGGAGGAGAGGGGGTGAGACACTGATCCCTGTATGATGATGGAGGAGAGGGGGGGACACTGATCCCTGTATGATGGAGGAGAGGGGGGGAGACACTGATCCCTGTATGATGGAGGAGGGGGGGAGACACTGATCCCTGTATGATGGAGGAGAGGGGGGGAGACACTGATCCCTGTATGATAGAGGGGGGGGGGGGGAGACACTGATCCCTGTATGATAGAGGGGGGGGGAGACACTGATCCCTGTATGATGGAGGAGAGTGGGGGGGAGACACTGATCCCTGTATGATGGAGGAGAGGGGGGGGAGACTGATCCCTGTATGATGGAGGAGAGGGGGGACACTGATCCCTGTATGATGGAGGAGAGGGGGGGACACTGATCCCTGTATGATGGAGGAGAGGGGGGGGACACTGATCCCTGTATGATGGAGGAGAGGGGGGGGGACACTGATCCCTGTATGATGGAGGAGAGGGGGAGGGGACACTGATCCCTGTATGATGGAGGAGAGGGGGGGAGACACTGATCCCTGTATGATGGAGGAGAGGGGGGGAGACACTGATCCCTGTATGATGGAGGAGAGGGGGGGGGAAGACACTGATCCCTGTATGATAGAGGAGAGGGGGGGGAAGACACTGATCCCTGTATGATGGAGGAGAGGGGGGAGACACTGATCCCTGTATGATGGAGGAGAGGGGGTGGGGACACTGATCCCTTTATGATGGAGGAGAGGGGGGGGGAGACACTGATCCCTGTATGATGGAGGAGAGGGGGGGAGACACTGATCCCTGTATGATGGAGGAGAGGGGGGGGACACTGATCCCTGTATGATGGAGGAGAGGGGGGGGACACTGATCCCTGTATGATGGAGGAGAGGGGGGGGAGACACTGATCCCTGTATGATGGAGGAGAGGGGGGGGGGGAGACACTGATCCCTGTATGATGGAGGAGAGGGGGGAGACACTGATCCCTGTATGATGGAGGAGAGGGGGGGGGAGACACTGATCCCTGTATGATAGAGGAGAGGGGGGGGAAGACACTGATCCCTGTATGATGGAGGAGAGGGGGGGAAGACACTGATCCCTGTATGATGGAGGAGAGGGGGGGGAGACACTGATCCCTGTATGATGGAGGAGAGGGGGGGGAGACACTGATCCCTGTATGATGGAGGAGAGGGGGGGAGACACTGATCCCTGTATGATGGAGGAGAGGGGGGGAGAGACACTGATCCCTGTATGATGGAGGAGAGGGGGGGGAGACACTGATCCCTGTATGATGGAGGAGAGGGGGGGAGACACTGATCCCTGTATGATGGAGGAGAGGGGGGGGGCACTGATCCCTGTATGATGGAGGAGGGGGAGACACTGATCCCTGTATGATGGAGGAGGGGGAGACACTGATCCCTGTATGATGGAGGAGAGGGGGGGAGACACTGATCCCTGTATGATGGAGGAGAGGGGGGGAGACACTGATCCCTGTATGATGGAGGAGAGGGGGGGAGACACTGATCCCTGTATGATGGAGGAGAGGGGGGGAGACACTGATCCCTGTATGATGGAGGAGAGGGGGGGAGACACAGATCCCTGTATGATGGAGGAGAGGGGGGGAGACACTGATCCCTGTATGATGGAGGGGGGGAGACACTGATCCCTGTATGATGGAGGAGAGGGGGGGGAGACACTGATCCCTGTATGATGGAGGACAGGGGGGACACTGATCCCTGTATGATGGAGGAGAGGGGGGGGACACTGATCCCTGTATGATGGAGGAGAGGGGGGGGAGAAACTGATCCCTGTATGATGGAGGAGAGGGGGGGGAGACACTGATCCCTGTATGATGGAGGAGAGGGGGGGAGACACTGATCCCTGTATGATGGAGGAGAGGGGGGGACACTGATCCCTGTATGATGGAGGAGGGGGAGACACTGATCCCTGTATGATGGAGGAGAGGGGGGGGACACTGATCCCTGTATGATGGAGGAGAGGGGGGGGACACTGATCCCTGTATGATGGAGGAGAGGGGGGGGGAGACACTGATCCGTGTATGATGGAGGAGAGGGGGGGACACTGATCCCTGTATGATGGAGGAGAGGGGGGGGGACACTGATCCCTGTATGATGGAGGAGAGGGGGAGGGGACACAGATCCTTGTATGATGGAGGAGAGGGGGGGGGACACTGATCCCTGTATGATGGAGGAGAGGAGGGGACACTGATCCCTGTATGATGGAGGAGAGGGGGGAACACTGATCCCTGTATGATGGAGGAGGGGGGAGACACTGATCCCTGTATGATGGAGGAGAGGGGGGGACACTGATCCCTGTATAATGGAGGAGAGGGAGGGGAAACACTGATCCCTGTATGATGGAGGAGAGGGGGGGGGGAGTGACACTGATCCCTGTATGATGGAGGAGAGGGGGGAGACACTGATCCATGTATGATGGAGGAGAGGGGGGGAGACACTGATCCCTGTATGATGGAGGAGAGGGGGGGGAGACACTGTTCCCTGTATGATGGAGGGGGGGGGAGACACTGATCCCTGTATGATGGAGGAGAGGGGGGGGAGACACTGATCCCTGTATGATGGAGGAGAGGGGGGGACACTGATCCCTGTATGATGGAGGAGGGGGGACACTGATCCCTGTATGATGGAGGAGAGGGGGGACACTGATCCCTGTATGATGGAGGAGGGGGGGACACTGATCCCTGTATGATGGAGGAGAGGGGGGACACTGATCCCTGTATGATGGAGGAGAGGGGGGGGACACTGATCCCTGTATGATGGAGGAGAGGGGGGGGACACTGATCCCTGTATGATGGAGGAGAGGGGGGGACACTGATCCCTGTATGATGGAGGAGAGGGGGGGAGACACTGATCCCTGTATGATGGAGGAGAGGGGGGAGACACTGATCCCTGTATGATGGAGGAGAGGGGGAGGGGACACTGATCCCTGTATGATGGAGGAGAGGGGGGGGACACTGATCCCTGTATGATGGAGGAGAGGTGGGGAGACACTGATCCCTGTATGATGGAGGAGAGGGGGAGGGGACACTGATCCCTTTATGATGGAGGAGAGGGGGGGAGACACTGATCCCTGTATGATGGAGGAGGGGGGGAGACACTGATCCCTGTATGATGGAGGAGAGGGGGGGGACACTGATCCCTGTATGATGGAGGAGAGGGGGGACACTGATCCCTGTATGATGGAGGAGAGGGGGGGAGACACTGATTCCTGTATGATGGAGGAGAGGGGGGGACACTGATCCCTGTATGATGGAGGAGAGGGGGAGGGGACACTGATCCCTGTATGATGGAGGAGAGGGGGGGAGACACTGATCCCTGTATGATGATGGAGGAGAGGGGGGGGAGACACTGATCCCTGTATGATGGAGGAGAGGGGGGGAGACACTGATCCCTGTATGATGGAGGAGAGGGGGGGAGACACTGATCCCTGTATGATGGAGGAGAGGGGGGGGGGACACTGATCCCTTTATGATGGAGGAGAGGGGGGGGAGACACTGATCCCTGTATGATTGAGGAGAGGGGGGGAGACACTGATCCCTGTATGATGGAGGAGAGGGGGGACACTGATCCCTGTATGATGGAGGAGGGGGGACACTGATCCCTGTATGATGGAGGAGAGGGGGGGGAGACACTGATCCCTGTATGATGGAGGAGAGGGGGGGACACTGATCCCTGTATGATGGAGGAGGGGGGACACTGATCCCTGTATGATGGAGGAGAGGGGGGGACACTGATCCCTGTATGATGGAGGAGGGGGGGACACTGATCCCTGTATGATGGAGGAGAGGGGGGACACTGATCCCTGTATGATGGAGGAGAGGGGGGGGACACTGATCCCTGTATGATGGAGGAGAGGGGGGGGACACTGATCCCTGTATGATGGAGGAGAGGGGGGGACACTGATCCCTGTATGATGGAGGAGAGGGGGGGAGACACTGATCCCTGTATGATGGAGGAGAGGGGGGAGACACTGATCCCTGTATGATGGAGGAGAGGGGGAGGGGACACTGATCCCTGTATGATGGAGGAGAGGGGGGGGACACTGATCCCTGTATGATGGAGGAGAGGTGGGGAGACACTGATCCCTGTATGATGGAGGAGAGGGGGAGGGGACACTGATCCCTTTATGATGGAGGAGAGGGGGGGAGACACTGATCCCTGTATGATGGAGGAGGGGGGGAGACACTGATCCCTGTATGATGGAGGAGAGGGGGGGGACACTGATCCCTGTATGATGGAGGAGAGGGGGGACACTGATCCCTGTATGATGGAGGAGAGGGGGGGAGACACTGATTCCTGTATGATGGAGGAGAGGGGGGGACACTGATCCCTGTATGATGGAGGAGAGGGGGAGGGGACACTGATCCCTGTATGATGGAGGAGAGGGGGGGAGACACTGATCCCTGTATGATGATGGAGGAGAGGGGGGGGAGACACTGATCCCTGTATGATGGAGGAGAGGGGGGGAGACACTGATCCCTGTATGATGGAGGAGAGGGGGGGAGACACTGATCCCTGTATGATGGAGGAGAGGGGGGGGGGGACACTGATCCCTTTATGATGGAGGAGAGGGGGGGGAGACACTGATCCCTGTATGATTGAGGAGAGGGGGGGAGACACTGATCCCTGTATGATGGAGGAGAGGGGGGACACTGATCCCTGTATGATGGAGGAGAGGGGGGGACACTGATCCCTGTATGATGGAGGAGAGGGGGGGGAGATACTGATCCCTGTATGATGGAGGAGAGGGGGGGGAGACACTGATCCGTGTATGATGGAGGAGAGGGGGGGGACACACTGATCCGTGTATGATGGAGGAGAGGGGGGGACACTGATCCCTGTATGATGGAGGAGAGGGGGGGACACTGATCCCTGTATGATGGAGGAGAGGGGGGGAGATACTGATCCCTGTATGATGGAGGAGAGGGGGGAAGACACTGATCCCTGTATGATGGAGGAGAGGGGGGGGAGACACTGATCCCTGTATGATGGAGGAGAGGGGGGGGGGAAGACACTGATCCCTGTATGATGGAGGAGAGGGGGGGGAAGACACTGATCCCTGTATGATGGAGGAGAGGGGGGGGGAAGACACTGATCCCTGTATGATGGAGGAGAGGATGGGGAGACACTGATCCCTGTATGATGGAGGAGAGGGGGGGGAGACACTGATCCCTGTATGATGGAGGAGAGGGGGGGGAGACACTGATCCCTGTATGACGGAGGAGAGGGGGGGGGGGAGACACTGATCCGTGTATGATGGAGGAGAGGGGGGGGAGACACTGATCCCTGTATGATGGAGGAGAGGGGGGGACACTGATCCCTGTATGATGGAGGAGGGGGGGACACTGATCCCTGTATGATGGAGGAGAGGGGGGGGGAGAAACTGATCCCTGTATGATGGAGGAGAGGGGGGGGAGACACTGATCCCTGTATGATGGAGGAGAGGGGGGGAGACACTGATCCCTGTATGATGGAGGAGAGGGGGGGACACTGATCCCTGTATGATGGAGGAGGGGGAGACACTGATCCCTGTATGATGGAGGAGAGGGGGGGACACTGATCCCTGTATGATGGAGGAGAGGGGGGTGACACTGATCCCTGTATGATGGAGGAGAGGGGGGGGGAGACACTGATCCGTGTATGATGGAGGAGAGGGGGGGACACTGATCCCTGTATGATGGAGGAGAGGGGGAGGGGACACTGATCCCTTTATGATGGAGGAGAGGTGGGGAGACACTGATCCCTGTATGATGGAGGAGAGGGGGAGGGGACACTGATCCCTTTATGATGGAGGAGAGGGGGGGAGACACTGATCCCTGTATGATGGAGGAGGGGGGGAGACACTGATCCCTGTATGATGGAGGAGAGGGGGGGGACACTGATCCCTGTATGATGGAGGAGAGGGGGGACACTGATCCCTGTATGATGGAGGAGAGGGGGGGGGAGACACTGATTCCTGTATGATGGAGGAGAGGGGGGGACACTGATCCCTGTATGATGGAGGAGAGGGGGAGGGGACACTGATCCCTGTATGATGGAGGAGAGGGGGGGAGACACTGATCCCTGTATGATGGAGGAGAGGGGGGGAGACACTGATCCCTGTATGATGGAGGAGAGGGGGGGAGACACTGATCCCTGTATGATGGAGGAGAGGGGGGGGACACTGATCCCTTTATGATGGAGGAGAGGGGGGGGAGACACTGATCCCTGTATGATTGAGGAGAGGGGTGGAGACACTGATCCCTGTATGATGGAGGAGAGGGGGGGACACTGATCCCTGTATGATGGAGGAGAGGGGGGACACTGATCCCTGTATGATGGAGGAGAGGGGGGGGAGATACTGATCCCTGTATGATGGAGGAGAGGGGGGGGAGACACTGATCCGTGTATGATGGAGGAGAGGGGGGGGACACACTGATCCGTGTATGATGGAGGAGAGGGGGGGACACTGATCCCTGTATGATGGAGGAGAGGGGGGGACACTGATCCCTGTATGATGGAGGAGAGGGGGGGAGATACTGATCCCTGTATGATGGAGGAGAGGGGGGAAGACACTGATCCCTGTATGATGGAGGAGAGGGGGGGAGACACTGATCCCTGTATGATGGAGGAGAGGGGGGGGGGAAGACACTGATCCCTGTATGATGGAGGAGAGGGGGGGGAAGACACTGATCCCTGTATGATGGAGGAGAGGGGGGGGGAAGACACTGATCCCTGTATGATGGAGGAGAGGATGGGGAGACACTGATCCCTGTATGATGGAGGAGAGGGGGGGGAGACACTGATCCCTGTATGATGGAGGAGAGGGGGGGGAGACACTGATCCCTGTATGACGGAGGAGAGGGGGGGGGAGACAATGATCCGTGTATGATGGAGGAGAGGGGGGGGGAGACACTGATCCCTGTATGATGGAGGAGAGGGGGGGACACTGATCCCTGTATGATGGAGGAGGGGGGGACACTGATCCCTGTATGATGGAGGAGAGGGGGGGGGAGAAACTGATCCCTGTATGATGGAGGAGAGGGGGGGAGACACTGATCCCTGTATGATGGAGGAGAGGGGGGGAGACACTGATCCCTGTATGATGGAGGAGAGGGGGGGACACTGATCCCTGTATGATGGAGGAGGGGGAGACACTGATCCCTGTATGATGGAGGAGAGGGGGGGACACTGATCCCTGTATGATGGAGGAGAGGGGGGTGACACTGATCCCTGTATGATGGAGGAGAGGGGGGGGGAGACACTGATCCGTGTATGATGGAGGAGAGGGGGGGACACTGATCCCTGTATGATGGAGGAGAGGGGGAGGGGACACTGATCCCTTTATGATGGAGGAGAGGTGGGGAGACACTGATCCCTGTATGATGGAGGAGAGGGGGAGGGGACACTGATCCCTTTATGATGGAGGAGAGGGGGGGAGACACTGATCCCTGTATGATGGAGGAGGGGGGGAGACACTGATCCCTGTATGATGGAGGAGAGGGGGGGGACACTGATCCCTGTATGATGGAGGAGAGGGGGGACACTGATCCCTGTATGATGGAGGAGGGGGGGGACACTGATCCCTGTATGATGGAGGAGAGGGGGGGGAGAAACTGATCCCTGTATGATGGAGGAGAGGGGGGGAGACACTGATCCCTGTATGATGGAGGAGAGGGGGGGAGACACTGATCCCTGTATGATGGAGGAGAGGGGGGGACACTGATCCCTGTATGATGGAGGAGGGGGAGACACTGATCCCTGTATGATGGAGGAGAGGGGGGGGACACTGATCCCTGTATGATGGAGGAGAGGGGGGTGACACTGATCCCTGTATGATGGAGGAGAGGGGGGGGGGAGACACTGATCCGTGTATGATGGAGGAGAGGGGGGGACACTGATCCCTGTATGATGGAGGAGAGGGGGAGGCGACACTGATCCCTTTATGATGGAGGAGAGGTGGGGAGACACTGATCCCTGTATGATGGAGGAGAGGGGGAGGGGACACTGATCCCTTTATGATGGAGGAGAGGGGGGGAGACACTGATCCCTGTATGATGGAGGAGGGGGGGAGACACTGATCCCTGTATGATGGAGGAGAGGGGGGGGACACTGATCCCTGTATGATGGAGGAGAGGGGGGACACTGATCCCTGTATGATGGAGGAGAGGGGGGGGAGACACTGATTCCTGTATGATGGAGGAGAGGGGGGGACACTGATCCCTGTATGATGGAGGAGAGGGGGAGGGGACACTGATCCCTGTATGATGGAGGAGAGGGGGGGAGACACTGATCCCTGTATGATGGAGGAGAGGGGGGGAGACACTGATCCCTGTATGATGGAGGAGAGGGGGGGAGACACTGATCCCTGTATGATGGAGGAGAGGGGGGGGGGACACTGATCCCTTTATGATGGAGGAGAGGGGGGGGAGACACTGATCCCTGTATGATTGAGGAGAGGGGTGGAGACACTGATCCCTGTATGATGGAGGAGAGGGGGGGACACTGATCCCTGTATGATGGAGGAGAGGGGGGACACTGATCCCTGTATGATGGAGGAGAGGGGGGGGAGATACTGATCCCTGTATGATGGAGGAGAGGGGGGGGAGACACTGATCCGTGTATGATGGAGGAGAGGGGGGGGACACACTGATCCGTGTATGATGGAGGAGAGGGGGGGACACTGATCCCTGTATGATGGAGGAGAGGGGGGGACACTGATCCCTGTATGATGGAGGAGAGGGGGGGAGATACTGATCCCTGTATGATGGAGGAGAGGGGGGAAGACACTGATCCCTGTATGATGGAGGAGAGGGGGGGAGACACTGATCCCTGTATGATGGAGGAGAGGGGGGGGGAAGACACTGATCCCTGTATGATGGAGGAGAGGGGGGGGAAGACACTGATCCCTGTATGATGGAGGAGAGGGGGGGGGAAGACACTGATCCCTGTATGATAGGGGAGAGGATGGGGAGACACTGATCCCTGTATGATGGAGGAGAAGGGGGGGAGACACTGATCCCTGTATGATGGAGGAGAGGGGGGGGAGACACTGATCCCTGTATGACGGAGGAGAGGGGGGGGGAGACAATGATCCGTGTATGATGGAGGAGAGGGGGGGGGAGACACTGATCCCTGTATGATGGAGGAGAGGGGGGGACACTGATCCCTGTATGATGGAGGAGGGGGGGACACTGATCCCTGTATGATGGAGGAGAGGGGGGGGGAGAAACTGATCCCTGTATGATGGAGGAGAGGGGGGGGAGACACTGATCCCTGTATGATGGAGGAGAGGGGGGGAGACACTGATCCCTGTATGATGGAGGAGAGGGGGGGACACTGATCCCTGTATGATGGAGGAGGGGGAGACACTGATCCCTGTATGATGGAGGAGAGGGGGGGACACTGATCCCTGTATGATGGAGGAGAGGGGGGTGACACTGATCCCTGTATGATGGAGGAGAGGGGGGGGGGAGACACTGATCCGTGTATGATGGAGGAGAGGGGGGGACACTGATCCCTGTATGATGGAGGAGAGGGGGAGGGGACACTGATCCCTTTATGATGGAGGAGAGGTGGGGAGACACTGATCCCTGTATGATGGAGGAGAGGGGGAGGGGACACTGATCCCTTTATGATGGAGGAGAGGGGGGGAGACACTGATCCCTGTATGATGGAGGAGGGGGGGAGACACTGATCCCTGTATGATGGAGGAGAGGGGGGGGACACTGATCCCTGTATGATGGAGGAGAGGGGGGACACTGATCCCTGTATGATGGAGGAGAGGGGGGGGGAGACACTGATTCCTGTATGATGGAGGAGAGGGGGGGACACTGATCCCTGTATGATGGAGGAGAGGGGGAGGGGACACTGATCCCTGTATGATGGAGGAGAGGGGGGGAGACACTGATCCCTGTATGATGGAGGAGAGGGGGGGAGACACTGATCCCTGTATGATGGAGGAGAGGGGGGGAGACACTGATCCCTGTATGATGGAGGAGAGGGGGGGGGACACTGATCCCTTTATGATGGAGGAGAGGGGGGGGAGACACTGATCCCTGTATGATTGAGGAGAGGGGTGGAGACACTGATCCCTGTATGATGGAGGAGAGGGGGGGACACTGATCCCTGTATGATGGAGGAGAGGGGGGACACTGATCCCTGTATGATGGAGGAGAGGGGGGGGAGATACTGATCCCTGTATGATGGAGGAGAGGGGGGGGAGACACTGATCCGTGTATGATGGAGGAGAGGGGGGGGACACACTGATCCGTGTATGATGGAGGAGAGGGGGGGACACTGATCCCTGTATGATGGAGGAGAGGGGGGGACACTGATCCCTGTATGATGGAGGAGAGGGGGGGAGATACTGATCCCTGTATGATGGAGGAGAGGGGGGAAGACACTGATCCCTGTATGATGGAGGAGAGGGGGGGAGACACTGATCCCTGTATGATGGAGGAGAGGGGGGGGGGAAGACACTGATCCCTGTATGATGGAGGAGAGGGGGGGGAAGACACTGATCCCTGTATGATGGAGGAGAGGGGGGGGGAAGACACTGATCCCTGTATGATGGAGGAGAGGATGGGGAGACACTGATCCCTGTATGATGGAGGAGAGGGGGGGAGACACTGATCCCTGTATGATGGAGGAGAGGGGGGGGGGACACTGATCCCTGTATGACGGAGGAGAGGGGGGGGGGAGACAATGATCCGTGTATGATGGAGGAGAGGGGGGGGGGAGACACTGATCCCTGTATGATGGAGGAGAGGGGGGGACACTGATCCCTGTATGATGGAGGAGGGGGGGACACTGATCCCTGTATGATGGAGGAGAGGGGGGGGGGAGAAACTGATCCCTGTATGATGGAGGAGAGGGGGGGGAGACACTGATCCCTGTATGATGGAGGAGAGGGGGGGAGACACTGATCCCTGTATGATGGAGGAGAGGGGGGGACACTGATCCCTGTATGATGGAGGAGGGGGAGACACTGATCCCTGTATGATGGAGGAGAGGGGGGGACACTGATCCCTGTATGATGGAGGAGAGGGGGGTGACACTGATCCCTGTATGATGGAGGAGAGGGGGGGGGAGACACTGATCCGTGTATGATGGAGGAGAGGGGGGGACACTGATCCCTGTATGATGGAGGAGAGGGGGAGGGGACACTGATCCCTTTATGATGGAGGAGAGGGGGGGAGACACTGATCCCTGTATGATGGAGGAGGGGGGGAGACACTGATCCCTGTATGATGGAGGAGAGGGGGGGGGACACTGATCCCTGTATGATGGAGGAGAGGGGGGACACTGATCCCTGTATGATGGAGGAGAGGTGGGGAGACACTGATTCCTGTATGATGGAGGAGAGGGGGGGACACTGATCCCTGTATGATGGAGGAGAGGGGGAGGGGACACTGAACCCTGTATGATGGAGGAGAGGGGGGGAGACACTGATCCCTGTATGATGATGGAGGAGAGGGGGGGAGACACTGATCCCTGTATGATGGAGGAGAGGGGGGGAGACACTGATCCCTGTATGATGGAGGAGAGGGGGGGAGACACTGATCCCTGTATGATGGAGGAGAGGGGGGGGGGACACTGATCCCTTTATGATGGAGGAGAGGGGGGGAGACACTGATCCCTGTATGATTGAGGAGAGGGGGGGAGACACTGATCCCTGTATGATGGAGGAGAGGGGGGGACACTGATCCCTGTATGATGGAGGAGAGGGGGGGGGACACTGATCCCTGTATGATGGAGGAGAGGGGGGGGAGATACTGATCCCTGTATGATGGAGGAGAGGGGGGGGAGACACTGATCCGTGTATGATGGAGGAGAGGGGGGGGAGACACTGATCCGTGTATGATGGAGGAGAGGGGGGACACTGATCCCTGTATGATGGAGGAGAGGGGGGGACACTGATCCCTGTATGATGGAGGAGAGGGGGGGAGATACTGATCCCTGTATGATGGAGGAGAGGGGGGGAAGACACTGATCCCTGTATGATGGAGGAGAGGGGGGGAGACACTGATCCCTGTATGATGGAGGAGAGGGGGGGGGGAAGACACTGATCCCTGTATGATGGAGGAGAGGGGGGGGGAAGACACTGATCCCTGTATGATGGAGGAGAGGATGGGGAGACACTGATCCCTGTATGATGGAGGAGAGGGGGGGAGACACTGATCCCTGTATGATGGAGGAGAGGGGGGGGGAGACACTGATCCCTGTATGATGGAGGAGAGGGGGGGGAGACACTGATCCGTGTATGATGGAGGAGAGGGGGGGAGACACTGATCCCTGTATGATGGAGGAGAGGGGGGGACACTGATCCCTGTATGATGGAGAAGGGGGGGGACACTGATCCCTGTATGATGGAGGAGAGGGGGGGAGAAACTGATCCCTGTATGATGGAGGAGAGGGGGGGAGACACTGATCCCTGTATGATGGAGGAGAGGGGGGGGGACACGGATCCCTGTATGATGGAGGAGAGGGGGGGGGAGACACTGATCCGTGTATGATGGAGGAGAGGGGGGGACACTGATCCCTGTATGATGGAGGAGAGGGGGGGGACACTGATCCCTGTATGATGGAGGAGAGGGGGAGGGGACACTGATCCTTGTATGATGGAGGAGAGGGGGGGGACACTGATCCCTGTATGATGGAGGAGAGGAGGGGACACTGATCCCTGTATGATGGAGGAGAGGGGGGAACACTGATCCCTGTATGATGGAGGAGGGGGGGAGACACTAATCCCTGTATGATGGAGGAGAGGGGGGGACACTGATCCTGTATAATGGAGGAGAGGGGGGGGGGAGACACTGATCCCTGTATGATGGAGGAGAGGGGGGGAGAGACACTGATCCCTGTATGATGGAGGAGAGGGGGGGGGAAGACACTGATCCCTGTATGATGGAGGAGAGGATGGGGAGACACTGATCCCTGTATGATGGAGGAGAGGGGGGGAGACACTGATCCCTGTATGATGGAGGAGAGGGGGGGGGAGACACTGATCCCTGTATGATGGAGGAGAGGGGGGGAGACACTGATCCCTGTATGATGGAGGAGAGGGGGGGGAGACACTGATCCCTGTATGATGGAGGGGGGAGACACTGATCCCTATATGATGGAGGAGAGGGGGGGGAGACACTGATCCCTGTATGATGGAGGAGAGGGGGGGAGACACTGATCCCTGTATGATGGAGGAGAGGGGGGGGAGACACTGATCCCTGTATGATGGAGGAGTGGGGGGGGACACTGATCCCTGTATGATGGAGGAGGGGGAGACACTGGTCCCTGTATGATGGAGGAGAGGGGGGGACACTGATCCCTGTATGATGGAGGAGAGGGGGGGGACTGATCCCTGTATGATGGAGGAGAGGGGGGGAGACACTGATCCCTGTATGATGGAGGAGAGGGGGGGACACTGATCCCTGTATGATGGAGGAGAGGGGGGGAGACACTGATCCCTGTATGATGGAGGAGAGGGGGGGAGACACTGATCCCTGTATGATGGAGGAGAGGGGGGGAGACACTGATCCCTGTATGATGGAGAAGAGGGGGGGAGACACTGATCCCTGTATGATGGAGGGGGGGAGACACTGATCCCTGTATGATGGAGGAGAGGGGGGGAGACACTGATCCCTGTATGATGGAGGAGAGGGGGGGAGACACTGATCCCTGTATGATGGAGGAGAGGGGGGGGGACACTGATCCCTGTATGATGGAGGAGGGGGAAACACTGATCCCTGTATGATGGAGGAGAGGGGGGGGGGACACTGATCCCTGTATGATGGAGGAGAGGGGGGGGACACTGATCCCTGTGTGATGGAGGAGAGGGGGGGGACACTGATCCCTGTATGATGGAGGAGAGGGGGGGAGACACTGATCCGTGTATGATGGAGGAGAGGGGGGGGACACTGATCCCTGTATGATGGAGGAGGGGGAGACACTGATCCCTGTATGATGGAGGAGTAGGGGGGGGACACTGATCCCTGTATGATGGAGGAGAGGGGGGGAGACACTGATCCCTGTATGATGGAGGAGAGGGGGGGAGACACTGATCCCTGTATGATGGAGGAGAGGGAGACACTGATCCCTGTATGATGGAGGAGTAGGGGGGGGACACTGATCCCTGTATGATGGAGGAGAGGGGGGGAGACACTGATCCCTGTATGATGGAGGAGAGGGGGGGAGACACTGATCCCTGTATGATGGAGGAGTAGGGGGGGGGACACTGATCCCTGTATGATGGAGGAGAGGAGGGTGAGACACTGATCCCTGTATGATGGAGGAGAGGGGGGGGAGACACTGATCCCTGTATGATGGAGGAGGGGGGGACACTGATCCCTGTATGATGGAGGAGGGGAGGACACTGATCCCTGTATGATGGAGGAGTAGGGGGGGACACTGATCCCTGTATGATGGAGGAGAGGGGGGGAGACACTGATCCCTGTATGATGGAGGAGAGGGGGGGGAGACACTGATCCCTGTATGATGGAGGAGAGGGGGGGAGACACTGATCCCTGTATGATGGAGGAGAGGGGGGAGACACTGATCCCTGTATGATGGAGGAGAGGGGGGGGGACACTGATCCCTGTATGATGGAGGAGAGGGGGGAGACACTGATCCCTGTATGATGGAGGAGAGGGGGGGAGACACTGATCCCTGTATGATGGAGGAGAGGGGGGGGGAGACACTGATCCCTGTATGATGGAGGAGAGGGGGGGAGACACTGATCCCTGTATGATGGAGGAGTAGGGGGGGGGACACTGATCCCTGTATGATGGAGGAGAGGGGGGGAGACACTGATCCCTGTATGATGGAGGAGAGGGGGGGGGAAGACACTGATCCCTGTATGATGGAGGAGAGGGGGGGGAAGACACTGATCCCTGTATGATGGAGGAGAGGGGGGGGAGACACTGATCCCTGTATGATGGAGGAGAGGGGGGGAGAGACACTGATCCCTGTATGATGGAGGAGAGGGGGGGAGACACTGATCCCTGTATGATGGAGGAGAGGGGGGGAGACACTGATCCCTGTATGATGGAGGAGAGGGGGGGACACTGATCCCTGTATAATGGAGGAGGGGGAGACACTGATCCCTGTATGATGGAGGAGGGGGAGACACTGATCCCTGTATGATGGAGGAGAGGGGGGGGAGACACTGATCCCTGTATGATGGAGGAGAGGGGGGGAGACACTGATCCCTGTATGATGGAGGAGAGGGGGGGAGACACTGATCCCTGTATGATGGAGGAGAGGGGGGGAGACACTGATCCCTGTATGATGGAGGGGGGGAGACACTGATCCCTGTATGATGGAGGAGAGGGGGGGAGACACTGATCCCTGTATGATGGAGGAGAGGGGGGGAGACACTGATCCCTGTATGATGGAGAAGAGGGGGGGGGGGAGACACTGATCCCTATATGATGGAGGAGTGGGGGAGGGGACACTGATCCTGTATGATGGAGGAGGGGGAGACACTGATCCCTGTATGATGGAGGAGAGGGGGGACACTGATCCCTGTATGATGGAGGAGAGGGGGGGACACTGATCCCTGTATGATGGAGGAGAGGGGGGGAGACACTGATCCCTGTATGATGGAGGAGTGGGGGGGACACTGATCCCTGTATGATGGAGGAGGGGGAGACACTGATCCCTGTATGATGGAGGAGAGGGGGGGACACTGATCCCTGTATGATGGAGGAGAGGGGGGAGACACTGATCCCTGTATGATGGAGGAGAGGGGGGGGAGACACTGATCCCTGTATGATGGAGGAGAGGGGGGGGACACTGATCCCTGTATGATGGAGGAGAGGGGGGGGAGACACTGATCCCTGTATGATGGAGGAGAGGGGGGGAGACACTGATCCCTGTATGATGGAGGAGAGGGGGGGAGACACTGATCCCTGTATGATGGAGGAGAGGGGGGGGAGACACTTATCCCTGTATGATGGAGGAGAGGGGGGGGAGACACTGATCCCTGTATGATGGAGGGGGGGAGACACTGATCCCTGTATGATGGAGGAGAGGGGGGGGGAGACACTGATCCCTGTATGATGGAGGAGAGGGGGGGAGACACTGATCCCTGTATGATGATGGAGGAGAGGGGGGGGGACACTGATCCCTGTATGATGGAGGAGAGGGGGGGGGACACTGATCCCTGTATGATGGAGGAGAGGGGACACTGATCCCTGTATAATGGAGGAGAGGGGACGCTGATCCCTGTATGATGGAGGAGAGGGGGGGAGAAACATCCCTGTATGATGGAGGAGGGGGGGGGGAGACACTGATCCCTGTATGATGGAGGAGAGGGGGGGGAGACACTGATCCCTGTATGATGGAGGAGAGGGGGGGGGACACTGATCCCGGTATGATGGAGGAGAGGGGGGGGGACACTGATCCCTGTATGATGGAGGAGGGGGAGACACTGATCCCTGTATGATGGAGGAGAGGGGAGGGGACACTGATCCCTGTATGATGATGGAGAAGAGGGGGGGACACTGATCCCTGTATGATGGAGGAGGGGGAGACACTGATCCCTGTATGATGGAGGAGAGGGGGGGGACACTGATCCCTGTATGATGGAGGAGGGGGAGACACTGATCCCTGTATGATGGAGGAGAGGGGGGGACACTGATCCCTGTATGATGGAGGAGAGGGGGGAGACACTGATCCCTGTATGATGGAGGAGAGGGGGAGGGGACACTGATCCTTGTATGATTGAGGAGAGGGGGGGACACTGATCCCTGTATGATGGAGGAGAGGGGGGGACACTGATCCCTGTATGATGGAGGAGAGGGGGGGGACACTGATCCCTGTATGATGGAGGAGAGGGGGGGAGACACTGATCCCTGTATAATGGAGGAGAGGGGGGGGGACACTGATCCCTGTATGATGGAGGAGAGGGGGGAGACACTGATCCCTGTATGATGGAGGGGACACTGATCCCTGTATGATGAAGGAGAGGGGGGGACACTGATCCCTGTATGATGGAGGAGAGGGGGGGGACACTGATCCCTGTATGATGGAGGAGAGGGGGGGACACTGATCCCTGTATGATGGAGGAGAGGGGGGGAGACACTGATCCCTGAATAATGGAGGAGAGGGGGGGACACTGATCCCTGTATGATGGAGGAGAGGGGGGGGAACTGATCCCTGTATGATGGAGGAGAGGGGGGGACTATGATCCCTGTATGATGGAGGAGAGGGGGGGACTATGATCCCTGTATGATGGAGGAGAGGGGGGAGACACTGATCCCTGTATGATGGAGGAGAGGGGGGGGAGACACTGATCCCTGTATGATGGAGGAGAGGGGGGGAGACACTGATCCCTGTATGATGGAGGAGAGGGGGGGGAGACACTGATCCCTGTATGATGGAGGAGAGGGGGGGAGAGACACTGATCCCTGTATGATGGAGGAGAGGGGGGGGGAGACACTGATCCCTGTATGATGGAGGAGAGGGGGGGGAGACACTGATCCCTGTATGATGGAGGAGAGGGGGGGGAGGGAGACACTGATCCCTGTATGATGGAGGAGAGGGGGGGAGACACTGATCCCTGTATGATGGAGGAGAGGGGGGGAGACACTGATCCCTGTATGATGGAGGAGAGGGGGGGGGGAGACACTGATCCCTGTATGATGGAGGAGAGGAGGGGGGGAGACACTGATCCCTGTATGATGGAGGAGAGGGGGGGGAGACACTGATCCCTGTATGATGGAGAACAGGGGGGACACTGATCCCTGTATGATGGAGGAGAGGGGGGGGAGACACTGATCCCTGTATGATGGAGGAGAGGGGGGAGACACTGATCCCTGTATGATGGAGGAGAGGGGGGGGGAGACACTGATCCCTGTATGATGGAGGAGAGGGGGGGAGACACTGATCCCTGTATGATGGAGGAGAGGGGGGGACACTGATCCCTGTATGATGGAGGAGAGGGGGGAGACACTGATCCCTGTATGATGGAGGAGAGGGGGAGGGGACACTGATCCCTGTATGATGGAGGAGAGGGGGGGGACACTGATCCCTTTATGATGGAGGAGAGGGGGGGGAGACACTGATCCCTGTATGATGGAGGAGAGGGGGGAGACACTGATCCCTGTATGATGGAGGAGAGGGGGGGACACTGATCCCTGTATGATGGAGGAGAGGAGACACTGATCCCTGTATGATGGAGGAGAGGGGGGGGAGACACTGATCCCTGTATGATGGAGGGGGGGAGACACTGATCCCTGTATGATGGAGGAGAGGGGGGGGACACTGATCCCTGTATGATGGAGGAGAGGGGGGACACTGATCCCTGTATGATGGAGGAGAGGGGGGAGACACTGATCCCTGTATGATGGAGGAGAGGGGGAGGGGACACTGATCCCTGTATGATGGAGGAGAGGGGGGGGGGGACTGATCCCTTTATGATGGAGGAGAGGGGGGGGAGACACTGATCCCTGTATGATGGAGGAGAGGGGGGAGACACTGATCCCTCTATGATGGAGAGGGGGGGAGACACTGATCCCTGTATGATGGAGGAGAGGGGGGGACACTGATCCCTGTATGATGGAGGAGAGGGGGGGGGGAGACACTGATCCCTGTATGATGGAGGAGAGGGGGGGAGACACTGATCCCTGTATGATGGAGGAGAGGGGGGGGAGACACTGATCCCTGTATGATGGAGGAGAGGGGGGGGGAGACACTGATCCCTGTATGATGGAGGAGAGGGGGGGAGACACTGATCCCTGTATGATGGAGGAGAGGGGGGGAGACACTGATCCCTGTATGATGGAGGAGAGGGGGGGGAGACACTGATCCCTGTATGATGGAGGAGAGGGGGGGAGACACTGATCCCTGTATGATGGAGGAGAGGGGGGGGGAGACACTGATCCCTGTATGATGGAGGAGAGGGGGGGACACACTGATCCCTGTATGATGGAGGAGAGGGGGGGACACTGATCCCTGTAAGATGGAGGAGAGGGGGGGGGAGACACTGATCCCTGTATGATGGAGGAGAGGGGGGGGGGAGACACTGATCCCTGTATGATGGAGGAGAGGGGGGGGAGACACTGATCCCTGTATGATGGAGGGGGGAGACACTGATCCCTGTATGATGGAGGAGAGGGGGGGGACACTGATCCCTGTATGATGGAGGAGAGGGGGGGGGAACACTGATCCCTGTATGATGGAGGAGAGGGGGGACACTGATCCCTGTATGATGGAGAAGGGGGAGACACTGATCCCTGTATAATGGAGGAGGGGGAGACAGTGATCCCTGTATGATGGAGGAGAGGGGGGGAGACACTGATCCCTGTATGATGGAGGAGAGGGGGGGGGGAACACTGATCCCTGTATGATGGAGGAGAGGGGGGGGAGACACTGATCCCTGTATGATGGAGGGGGGAGACACTGATCCCTGTATGATGGAGGAGAGGGGAAAGACACTGATCCCTGTATGATGGAGGAGAGGGGGGGAGACACTGATCCCTGTATGATGATGGAGGAGAGGGGGGGAGACACTGAACCCTGTATGATGGAGGAGAGGGGGGGAGACACTGATCCCTGTATGATGGAGGGGGGAGACACTGATCCCTGTATGATGGAGGAGAGGGGGGGGGACACTGATCCCTGTATTATGGAGGAGAGGGGGGGGAGACACTGATCCCTGTATGATGGCGGAGAGGGGGGGGACACTGATCCCTGAATGATGGAGGAGAGGGTGGGAGACACTGATCCCTGTATGATGGAGGAGAGGGGGGGAGACACTGATCCCTGTATGATGGAGGAGAGGGGGGGGGGAGACACTGATCCCTGTATGATGGAGGAGAGGGGGGGACACTGATCCCTGTATGATGGAGGGGGGGGAGACACTGATCCCTGTATGATGGAGGAGAGGGGGAGCACTGATCCCTGTATAATGGAGGAGAGGGGGGACACTGATCCCTGTATGAGGGGGGAGCACTGATCCCTGTATGATGGAGGAGGGGGGGGGACACTGATCCCTGTATGATGGAGGAGAAGGGGGGGATACTGATCCCTGTATGATGGAGGAGAGGGGGGGGACACTGATCCCTGTATGATGGAGGAGAGGGGGGGAGACACTGATCCCTGTATGATGGAGGAGAGGGGGGGAGACACTGATCCCTGTATGATGGAGGAGAGGGGGGAAGACACAGATCCCTGTATGATGGAGGAGAGGGGGGGAGACACTGATCCCTGTATGATGGAGGGGGGAGACACTGATCCCTGTATGATGGAGGAAAGGGGGGGAGACATTGATCCCTGTATGATGGAGGAGAGGGGGGGAGACACTGATCCCTGTATGATGGAGGAGAGGGGGGGACACTGATCCCTGTATGATGGAGGAGTAGGGGGGGAGACACTGATCCCTGTATGATGGAGGAGAGGGGGGGGACACTGATCCCTGTATGATGGAGGAGAGGGGGGGGGGAGACACTGATCCCTGTATGATGGAGGAGAGGGGGGGGACACTGATCCCTGTATGATGGAGGAGTAGGGGGGGAGACACTGATCCCTGTATGATGGAGGAGAGGAGGGGGGAGACACTGATCCCTGTATGATGGAGGAGAGGGGGGAGACACTGATCCCTGTATGATGGAGGAGAGGAGGGGGACACTGATCCCTGTATGATGGAGGAGAGGGGGGGGAGACACTGATCCCTGTATGATGGAGGAGAGGGGGGGGAGACACTGATCCCTGTATGATGGAGGAGAGGGGGGGAGACACTGATCCCTGTATGATGGAGGAGAGGGGGGGAGAGACACTGATCCCTGTATGATGGAGGAGAGGGGGGAAGACACAGATCCCTGTATGATGGAGGAGAGGGGGGGAGACACTGATCCCTGTATGATGGAGGGGGGAGACACTGATCCCTGTATGATGGAGGAAAGGGGGGGGGACATTGATCCCTGTATGATGGAGGAGAGGGGGGGAGACACTGATCCCTGTATGATGGAGGAGAGGGGGGGACACTGATCCCTGTATGATGGAGGAGTAGGGGGGGAGACACTGATCCCTGTATGATGGAGGAGAGGGGGGGACACTGATCCCTGTATGATGGAGGAGAGGGGGGGGGGACACTGATCCCTGTATGATGGAGGAGGAGGGGGGGACACTGATCCCTGTATGATGGAGGAGTAGGGGGGGAGACACTGATCCCTGTATGATGGAGGAGAGGGGGGGGAGACACTGATCCCTGTATGATGGAGGAGAGGGGGGAGACACTGATCCCTGTATGATGGAGGAGAGGAGGGGGACACTGATCCCTGTATGATGGAGGAGAGGGGGGGGAGACACTGATCCCTGTATGATGGAGGAGAGGGGGGGGAGACACTGATCCCTGTATGATGGAGGAGAGGGGGGAAGACACGGATCCCTGTATGATGGAGGAGAGGGGGGAAGACACTGATCCCTGTATGATGGAGGAGGGGGGGGAGACACTGATCCCTGTATGATGGAGGAGAGGGGGGGGACACTGATCCCTGTATGATGGAGGAGAGGGGGGGAGACACTGATCCCTGTATGATGGAGGAGAGGGGGGAAGACACTGATCCCTGTATGATGGAGGAGAGGGGGGAAGACACTGATCCCTGTATGATGGAGGAGGGGGGGGAGACACTGATCCCTGTATGATGGAGGAGAGGGGGGGGAGACACTGATCCCTGTATGATGGAGGAGAGGGAGGGGGAGACACTGATCCCTGTATGATGGAGGAGAGGGGGGGGGAGACACTGATCCCTGTATGAAGGAGGAGGGGGGGGGACACTGATCCCTGTATGATGGAGGAGAGGGGGGGGGACACTGATCCCTGTATGATGGAGGAGGGGGGGCACTGATCCCTGTATGATGGAGGAGGGGGGGCACTGATCCCTGTATGATGGAGGAGGGGGGGGCACTGATCCCTGTATGATGGAGGAGGGGGGGGGCACTGATCCCTGTATGATGGAGGAGGGGGGGCACTGATCCCTGTATGATGGAGGAGGGGGGGCACTGATCCCTGTATGATGGAGGAGGGGGGCACTGATCACTGTATGATGGAGGAGGGGGGGGGGCACTGATCCCTGTATGATGGAGGGGGGGGAGAGTACTGATCCCTGTATGATGGAGGAGGGGGGGGAGCACTGATCCCTGTATGATGGAGGGGGGGGGGAGAGCACTGATCCCTGTATGATGGAGGAGGGGGGGGGCACTGATCCCTGTATGATGATGGAGGAGGGGGGGCACTGATCCCTGTATGATGATGGAGGAGGGGGGGGCACTGATCCCTGTATGATGGAGGAGGGTGGGGGCACTGATCCCTGTATGATGGAGGGGGGGGGGGACTGAACCCTGTATGATGGAGGAGGAGAGGGCACTGATCCCTGTATGATGGGGGAGGGGGGCACTGATCCCTGTATGATGGAGGAGGGGGGAGTACTGATCCCTGTATGATGGAGGGGGGGGGGGGAGAGTACTGATCCCTGTATGATGGAGGAGGGGGGAGCACTGATCCCTGTATGATGGAGGGGGGGGGAGAGCACTGATCCCTGTATGATGGAGGAGGGGGGGCACTGATCCCTGTATGATGGAGGAGGGGGGGCACTGATCCCTGTATGATGGAGGAGGGGGGGCACTGATCCCTGTATGATGGAGGAGGGGGGGCACTGATCCCTGTATGATGGAGGAGGGGGGGCACTGATCCCTGTATGATGGAAGGGGGGGGCACTGATCCCTGTATGATGGAGGAGGAGGGGGCACTGATCCCTGTATGATGGAGGAGGAGGGGGCACTGATCCCTGTATGATGGGGGAGGGGGGCACTGATCCCTGTATGATGGAGGAGGGGGGAGTACTGATCCCTGTATGATGGAGGAGGGGGGCACTGATCCCTGTGTAGCGGGGTACCCAAATTTAGGGGAAGATTTGAGCTGTAGTTGGGCTTAGACCACCTTGATTGTTGTTAGGACATTCTATTTTTTCACCGCAGGTAGTATACTCGTGTATAGTTCCCTGTAGGTGGCACTGCCATAATGGGCCAGGGTTGAACTGCTGGTATAGTGCTGTGCCTTGGGTGTCCTCTCTCGGCGGCGGTACAGTGGGTGTGGTCAACCTGCTGTGCATGCCGGGAGGGGACATAAAAGGGGCAGACGCTGCCTGTTCGTGGTGCTAAGTTCCGGGGTGTCGAGTCCCCGGGGGTTCTGTTCCTGTCTGGCCCTCCTGGCCATGGGTGCACGCGCATCCCAGTCACCTTTAGCCCTGGGGCTGCAGCAACAACCTTGGGCCCAGCACCTTTAGCTGGGGCCCGTGTCCTGGAAGGAGAAATCCCAGGGTGCCTCTGGCATTGGGACCCGTTTATAAGATGAGGAGGCCGGGGAAGGACCGGTGAAAAGTTCACGGAGAAAGAAGGGCCTGGCAACTCTCTGGAGGGATTAGATCCATCCGACACCAGAGGATTGGGATTAACGGTCCTATGGCAGAGAATCTCCTAGTCGCATCTAGAAGGGGAAAACTAAAAGAACTGTCCGAGCATCACTTCGGCTGCTAGGATCCGCTTTCATAGGGAACTATCCGGGTGAGCTCAACCTACTTGAGGAAGGAGTAGTGAATTCATAATTTGTCTTGTGCCTGGACTTATATCCAAACTCTTGCTGTCCTATCTCCTATCCACCCTTTTCTATCCATTGACTTTGCATATAAAGAAATAAACTCTACGTTGGAGTTTACTACTGGTGTGGACCTTGGAGTTACTTGGGGATATAAAGACTTGTCCTTACATCCTAAGAGACGGGAACCAACTTTGGAAGGAACCTTGCTGCAGGACCCTAGTTTATGACACCGCTCAACCTCTTCACACAAGAGGGTACGGGCACATAGCATGGTGTGCCTTTCCTGTCAGTGAGCCAAGGGCAGGTAAAGGAATCGTGTGCTACACCTGTATGATGGAGGAGGGGAGCACTGATCCCCGTATGATGATGGAGGGGGGGGGAGCACTGATCCCCGTATGATGATGGAGGAGGGGGGGGAACACTGATCCCCGTATGGATGATGGAGGGGGGGGAGCACTGATCCCCGTATGATGATGGAGGAGAGGGGGGGAGCACTGATCCCCGTATGATGATGGAGGAGAGCACTGATCCCCGTATGATGGAGGAGGGGGGAGCACTGACCCCCTGTATGATGGAGGAGGGGGGGAGCACTGACCCCCTGTATGATGGAGGAGGGGGGAGCACTGACCCCCTGTATGATGGAGGAGGGGGGGAGCACTGACCCCCTGTATGATGGAGGAGGGGGGGAGCACTGACCCCCTGTATGATGGAGGAGGGGGGAGCACTGACCCCCTGTATGATGGAGGAGGGGGCAGCACTGACCCCCTGTATGATGGAGGAGGGGGGGAGCACTGACCCCCTGTATGATGGAGGGGGGGGGGCACTGACATTAGGTCTAAGCCTAGAGCATATAGGAAGGGGCTGAGCATGCACAGGTGTGAGGGGGGCTGAGCACATACAGGTGTGAGGGGGGCTAGGTGCACACAGGTGTGAAGGGGCCGAGTGCGCACACAGGTGTGAAGAAGGGGCTGAGCGCATATAGGAAGGGGCTGAACACACACACACACGTGCGAGTAAAGGGGCTGAGCGCGTACAGGTGCAAGGAAAGGGACTGAGGTCAGCCCCTTCCTAACACCTGTGCGCACTCAGCCCCCCCTCACACCTGTGCCTTCCTTACATCTGTACGCACTCTGCCCCCGCACACCTGTATTTACTCAGCCCCTTCCCCACACCTGTACCCACTCAGCCCCTACCTCACACCTGTATGTACTCAGCCCCTACCTCACACCTGACATTCAAGCTGGATCTCTTGGCTCCTGCCAGCAGGACTTGACGACAAGGAGGATCGGACGATACCTCAAACGGCTGATGAGTTTCTGGGGCACACCCCTTTCTTCAGAGCCTAGGTGGTCCGTGGTACCTCTCTCCTGTGTGCCCTCAAATATATAGCCAATTGACAAAACATGGTGGCCAAAGAAGGGGCACCATCCCTTACTAGTGCTGGCCAGTAATGCAGCTATGTACGCCATCCAATGGACATTGCATGCTGCAGCTAAAACTCCAACCACAAAGTGGGGGGCACCGTGGGCAAGTGCAGGTAGAATCAAAAGCTAAAAATCCTTACCCTTATGTGGCTCCTCACGGGGCGACGTGGGCAGTGATGGAACAGTAGTTTGGCAGGCAGTCCCAGTGGATCCAATGCCCCTGGGTCTTCCTTGTGTCCATTGGGACGCACGCCGTCCCACAACCAGGAAGTGCGGGTACCTCCTGTGTTCCAACCCGCACTTCTGGTCTTGCGCGTGCACCCATAGTGTGTGGCGCATGACAGAGCCACGGCACCAGGAAGCGCGGGTGTATTTGCGTTCCACCTGTAGATTTTTTAATAAAAAATTTTTTAAGTGGTAATGCACTAGGTCCGTGCGCCCTCCTTTTTTCTTTAAAGTGGTTGTAAACCCACTTTTTAAACAAAGCCCTACAGGTAAGCCTAGATTAAGGCTTACCTGTAGGTGCATGAAATATCTCCTTAACCTACACGGTTAAGGAGATATTTGTATGTAAATGCGGCGACGCT
This sequence comes from Rana muscosa, assembly GCA_029206835.1. Lineage (NCBI taxonomy): Eukaryota > Metazoa > Chordata > Amphibia > Anura > Ranidae > Rana > Rana muscosa. The sequence goes on from CM055125.1 coordinate 7,426,367, forward strand.
GACGTCACCCCATTCACAAATTCGGCTAGGTCGCAACATTCGACGACGCAGCCGAATTTGACAGCTCACGCGCACATGCGTGGAGTCACGTCCTCGCCGCTCCGGCCAATCACAGCGCCGGAGCGGCGCTGTGATTGGCTGCAGCGGCGATACCCGGAAGTAACATTCCGGCTATCGCCGCAGCGATGGATGCGGCTAGAGGAGGGACACGGACGACTTCGGGGGCCCCGATCGAAGGTAAGTGGTACATAATGAGCTAGTATGCTAGTCATACTAGCTCATTATAGCTTTGTCTTGCAGGTTAGAAAAAAAAAAAAAAACGACAAAAGGGTTTACAACCACTTTAAGGCTGAGTGCGTACAGGTGTGAGGAGGGGGCTGAATACATACTGATGTCAGGACGGAGGGCTGAATGTGTAAAGGTGTGAGGGGGGCTGAGTGCATACAGATTTTATTAGGGCTGAGAGTGTACAGGTGTTGGGGGGGCTGAATGCGTACAGGTATGAGTAAAGGGCTGAATGCGTACAGATGTGCGGAGGGCTGAATGCGTACAGATGTGTGGAGGGCTGAATGCGTACAGATGTGAGGGGGGGCTGGGTGAGTACAGGTGTGGAGGAAGGGGCTGAGTGCGCACAGGTGTGGAGGAAGGGGCTGAGCGCGCACAGGTGTGGAGGAAGGGGCTGAGCGCGCACAGGTGTGGAGGAAGGGGCTGAGCGCGCACAGGTGTGGAGGAAGGGGCTGAGCGCGCACAGGTGTGGAGGAAGGGGCCGAGCGCGCACAGGTGTGGAGGAAGGGGCCGAGCGCGCACAGGTGTGGAGGAAGGGGCCGAGCGCGCACAGGTGTGGAGGAAGGGGCCGAGCGTGCACAGGTGTGGAGGATGGGGCTGAGCGCGCACAGGTGTGGAGGAAGGGGCTGAGCGCGCACAGGTGTGGAGGATGGGGCTGAGCGCGCACAGGTGTGGAGGAAGGGGCCGAGCGCGCACAGGTGTGGAGGAAGGGGCTGAGCGTGCACAGGTGTGGAGGAAGGGGCTGAGCGCGCACAGGTGTGGAGGAAGGGGCTGAGCGCGCACAGGTGTGGGGAAAAAGTTTAAAGTACAGTCTATTTTAGGAACTCATCCTGGTAGTTCCAATCACATCCCAAATAAACATTGTGGAAAAGAAATGCCCCAGGGGGATAATGTGGATGGGAACTGAACCCAGGATGACAACAAAAGGAGTAAATGAAGGGTGTGAGGAGGGGGCCGCGCGCGCGTACGGGTGTGAGGAGCATACGGGTTTGAGGTTGGGGCTGAGTGCGTACATGTGTGAGGAAGGGACTGAGTGAGTACGGGTTGATTGTGTACAAGTGTGAGGAAGGGGCTGAGCATGTACACCTGTGAGTAAAAGGCTGAGCGCGTACGGGTGCGAGGGGGGCTGAGCGCCTATGGGTGCGGGGGGGGCTGAGCGCCTATGGGTGCGGGGGGGGGCTAAGCGCCTATGGGTGCGGGGGGGGGCTGAGCGCGTACAGATGTGGGGATTCAGTAGAATGGCCAGTGGTCAGGCCTGGGGGGGGGGGGGTTCAAGCCTAAAGTTGTGTAAGGTGCTCCAAAATATCTGGTGGCTGCCCTGTTTATATAGCATTGTCAATTTACATTCACATCTGTTCCTGCCCTCAATCTAAGCCCCCTAACTCACATTCATACATATATCACACATACTAGGGCCAATTTAGACAGGAGGCAACTAACCTACCAGCATGTCTTCAGAGTGTGGGAGGAAACCTGCACAGGGAGAACATGCAAACTCCAGGCAGATAGCATCATGGTTGTTATTCAAAGCAGAAACCCTAGTGCTGCTAGGCTGAAGAGAACCTTCACAAAAATCCCACAACTTGCTTAAGATAATGAAAATTTCCATGCTCTTTACATAAGCTCTAGCATACTACACACTTGGGTTATGTTGACAGGACTTCTATGTCACTGAACAGAAAGAGGTTTAGACCCCTTTCACACTGGAGTGCTTTGCAGGCGCTATAACGCTAAAAATACCGTCTGCAAAGGGCCCTAAAAGAGCAGCTGCTGTCTTTTGGTCCGTTTCAGGTCCGAATTCAGCCCTAAATTCAGGTTGAAATCGAACCTGAAAATGGTGAATGGAGACACGGACTCCTGATGGGAGCTGCTGCGTGTTCAAATGTAAACCCAGCCTAGTCCCTTTCACACTACTGCGACTTCAAAGTCGTGCGATTGTACCGCGATTTCGCAGCCACGATTCGCGGCCAAGGTTTCAGGGAATGCCTGTGTAAGTGGCATCAAAATCGGACCAAAGTAGTGCAGGGACTACTTTGAAGTCGGAACAACTTGAAGTCGTCCTAATATGAATGGTTGTCATTGGAAATCATGGGGAACGACTTGTCATGCTACTTTGCCATCACAAATCATGGGACAAGTCTTATAAGTCTGAAAGGGGCCTTAACCTGAAAGGTATTGTATGTGAAACTGACCTGAAAACAAAGCCTTCCAGTGGTGCACTGTCAACGCTGAAGGCGCTTCCATCTTCACTCGGTCTTCCTTTCCGGCTGTGTGAGTGGCCAGAGCCAAGATGATCTCACTGAGCTGTCATTTACGGTACAGGACTCTGAAGGAACGGCATGGGTGGCCATTCCTTCAAAGCGCATACGCCGGTGACGTCACAGGCTGCATGTGCAGTAAATATCTCCTAAACGGTGCATGTTTAGGAGATATTTACAGTACCTATAGGTAAGCCTTATATTAGGTTAGTGCGATTTCATGCAGAGATGTCAATGGAAGTTGCACATGAAATCGCCAGAAACAGTGAAACAGTTTCTAGTCCATCTCAGGAGCAAGCAAGAGAGTGACTACAATCCTACATACACTGGGACCATAGAGAATGAACGTAGCCACCCTCTAACAGGAAGAAAAAAAAATGGAGTATTGAAGGAGGCTGAGAGCAATAGAAGGGACTTTTCTGAGTTAAGAATAGACCTGAATAGAACGTATTTTTAAACTAGAGTTTCAGTTTAATTGCCAACAGGCATACAAGTTTTTGAAAGAATACATCTTGTTCTATAGCATTTTAGAAAAGTCAATCTACATTGATCAGCTGCCAAGCCCCTTTTGCAGTTTAGTACAACATTTATTTTGTTAGTTAAACAGAAACAAAATACAGAAAATCAGGAGGTACTTACCTGCTCTGTATTCTCCATGGATGATGTCAGTCTGAAGAAGTAATAATAGTTGGACAGTACTGAAGAAAAATAAAACTGCTTTCATCTTGCTGCAAGTGCTGCTGGTAATGCTCAGCCGCTCAAAGATATAGCAAGTAGAGTAATGAAAATGACACCACTAAGGATACAAAGTCATTATCATAAAATGCAGAAGACTGGGTGTCACTTGGTTGGATATTTTTTCTGCATGTCCCAATCAAAATGTTTGTTTTATTCGTCACTTGTTACTAGGGAGAGTTTCTCTGTAGCTGTGCTGGTTTCCTTGTGCTGCTGATTGAAAACCTAGAAGATAACAAAGTTATGGCTGTAGAACTGTTTCATCAGAGACTCCAGAAATATAGGTAAAGATGGGATGTGGGCTACATACAATCTGGAAGATGCAAATATACTGTAATATACTGTATGTGTCAGTTTATATGGATTTGTGAAGTAGGGTGACCACGTGTCCCGGATTGCCCGGGACAGTTACGCATTTTTCAGGTCTCTCCCGGGCACATTCATTCCAGGACAATACAGTGTCCCGGAATGAAACTGACACAGCCACCCCCCCCCGGGCCAATCTGATGCCCCCAAAAAAGGCCGCCACATCACTGCTTTATGCCCCATACACACGATCATTTTTCATGCCGTTAAAAATGCCATTAAAAAAAATGGCCATTAAAACCGATCGTGTGTGGGCTCCAGAGCATTTTTAACGACGTGAAAAACGGGCATTAAAAATTTCAAACATGCTCTCTTTTTTCACGTCGTTTTTCATGTCGTTTTTTTTAACGACGTGAAAAACGATAGTGTGTATGCTTTAACGACGTGAAAAAAAAATGCGCATGCTCAGAATCAAGTATGAGACGGGAGCGCTCGTTCTGGTAAAACTAGCGTTCGTAATGGAGATAGCACATTCGTCACGCTGTAACGGACTGAAAAGCACTAGACTGAAAAGAGCGAATCGTCTCTCACCAAACTTTGCTAACATGAAGGGTGGCGCCATTCGAACGGAACTTCCCCTTTATAGTGCCGTCGTACGTGGTGTACGTCACCGCGCTTTGCTTGAACATTTTTTAAAATGATGGTGTGTACGCAAGACAGGCTTGAGAGGAAACAAGAAAAAAATTACGAGAAAAACGTCAGTTTTAAAAATGACATTAAAAATGATCGTGTGTATGGGGCATAACTCACTGACAGTACTTGTCCTGGCCGGGAATGCCTGGAGGAGCACAATCCCCGCCCCCTGCTTGTGATTGGAGAAATCATAAATCCTGCCTCTTGTGTCCAATCACTGTCAAGCTGATTTTTGGGAAGGGAGGGTGTCCCTGAATCATACCTCCCAACTGGCATTATGCGGGTTTTACCCGCAGAGGCTCCTCCTTCCCGCACTCCCGCGAGACTATCATGTTTCCCGCACAGCAGGAAACATGAAGAGAAGAAGAGGAGCAGCAGCAGCAGGAGGTAAGACCCCACCCCCCGCGATCGGCGCACTAGCGAGACCCCCCCCGATCGGCGGCCCCCCGCTGCGCCCCCCCACGCTTAAATTTTTTTTTTTTTTTTTTTATTATTTTATTTTTTTTGCAAGTCCTTTTTTTTTTCTCTTCTTAAATGTTCCGGCGGCGGCAACCATCACCCCCCCCCCCCCCCCCCGCTCAACAACTTCTGGCAATTCCCGTTTTTTTTGCCAATGTCCCGACCGACCCCCCCCCCCCCCCCGCTCAACAACTCTGGTTGGCAGGGGAGAGGGGAACATCAGAATGTCCCGCGAAGGGACTTTACAAAGTTGGGAGGTATGCCTGAATGGTAGTTTGGAAATGTGGTCACCCTATTGTGAAGGTGTAAGCATGGCTATAATAACTAAATACATAGATCTAATAGGGGTACTCTAGTGCAGCGGTCTCCAAACTGCGGCCCATGAGTCATATGCGGCCCTTTGCTTGCCTTTATCTGACCCTTTGGGCACTATTCCTCCCACTGACACCAATAATGGGGCACTATTCCTCCCACTGACACCAATAATGGGACACTATTCCTCCCACTGACACCAATAATGGGGCACTATTCCTCCCACTGACACCAATAATGGGGCACTATTCCTCCCACTGACACCAATGCAGGGGCGTTCCAGGGGGGGACAATGGGGCAATTGCCACCCCCAAGAAATTTGTTGCGGGCTGGGCGGGTGAGAGAGTGGGCAGCTCCGCAGGGGCGGGTGAGAGAGCGGGTGGCTCGGCTTGTGGGCAGGCGGGTGAGAGAGCGGGCGGGCCGGGCTGCTCAGTTTGTGGGCGGGCAGGTGAGAGAGCGGGTGGCTCGGCTTGTTGGTGGCGGGTGAGAGAGCGGGCGGGCCGGGCTGCTTGGTTTGTGGGCGGGCGGGTGAGAGAACAGGCAGGCCAGGCTGCTGGGTGGCTTAGTGTGTGGGCGGGTGAGAGAGCAGGCTCAGTGTGAGCGGGCGGCTGGTCAATCAGCAAGCTAGTGGGTGGGGGAGCAGAGAGATGACATCTCTCACCACCCGCGCTTGCCCTGCATCCCTGCTGTAATTTCCGCCCCCACTGTGCAGGCAGCGTGGGCAGCAGAGAGATTACATTATCTCTCTGCTATCTGACTCTGGGACACAGCAAGAGACAAGCAAAACACCACCTTAGCAGGCACATGACAATCCACAAGGTGTGTGGCAGGTGACGTGGCAAGTGACAATCCGCAAATTGTGGCAAGTGACAATCTGCATCTGGTGGCAGGCAAGTGACAATCCGCAAGGTGTGGCAGGTGACATGGCAAGTGAAAATCCATAACATGTGGCAGGTGACAATCTGCATATGGTGGCAGGCAAGTGACAATCCGCAAGGTATGGCAAGTGACAATGTGTGGCAGGCGACGTGGCAAGTGACAATTCGCAACGTGTGGCAAGTGACAATTCGCAACGTGTGGCAGGCGACGGTGGCAAGTGACACGCTCAGGGCTCCCACTGATTCTGCATTATGGTGAGTTGAACTATTTTATTTTATATTACAATGTAATAGTAGGATTTTTAAAACAGCTTACCTGTAAAATCCTTTTCTTGGAGTACATCACGGGACACAGAGCGGCATAGTCATTACTATGTGGGTTATATAGAATTACCTTCAGGTGCTGGCACTGGCAACTTCCAAAACAGGAAGTACCCTCCCCTATATAAGCCCCTCCCATCCGGGAGCACCTCAGTTTTGTAGCAAAGCAATACGTGTCCCCAAAAGAGGGGTGGGAGCTCTGTGTCCCGTGATGTACTCCAAGAAAAGGATTTTACAGGTAAGCTGTTTTAAAAATCCTACTTTCTTGTTCATACATCACGGGACACAGAGCGGCATAGTCATTACTATGTGGGACGTCCCAAAGCAATGCCAAATGAGGGGGGGGATATACCATACCTAAGCTGGGCGCCATCAGGCATGAGGATCTTTTGCGGCCTGCAACACACTGCGCCCAAAGGCGACATCCTCCTGACTTCTAACGTCCACCTGGTAGAACCTAGTAAACGTGTGTACTGAAGACCATGTTGCGGCCTTACAAATTTGAGCCAGGGAGGCCTGGTGATGCACTGCCCATGAAGTTCCAACTGCTCTCGTGGAGTGCGCCCTAACTTTGAACGGAGGCGGTCTACTTCTCAAGCCATAGGCTTGTATTATGACCTGTCGAATCCACTTGGCTAAAGTAGATTTTGATGCTGCCTGACCCTTTCTGGGGCCTTCCGGCAGAACAAACAAAGAATCGGTTCTACGAATCTGAGCAGTGGCTTTTAGATAAGCTTTAACTGCTCTTACTACATTCGAAGAATGCAATAACTTTTCCTCTACCGAGCTCGGTTTGGGGAAAAAGAAGGAAGAACCACATCCTGGTTCAAGTGAAACCTCGATACCACCTTAGGAAGAAAGGCTGGGTGAGGACGTAACACTACTCTGTCCTCATGAATAACCAGATATGGCTCTTTACAGGACATGGCGGCTAATTCCGACACTCTTCTAGCCGAGCATATGGCTACTAAAAATATCAATTTTCTGGTGAGTAGAACCAAGGAAATGTGCTGCAAAGGTTCAAATGGCTGCTTCTGCAGAACCGACAGAACCAAATTTAGATCCCATGGGCATATGGGAGCTTTAATCGGTGGAATAATACGAGTCACCCCTTGCATAAAGGATTTGACAAGTGAATGCATAGCCAAGGGCCTTTGAAATAGTATTGATAAGGCCGAAACCTGACCCCTGATAGTACTTAAGGCAAACTTCCTGTCTACAGCCCACTGTAGGAAGTCCAGAATTCTGCCTATAACGTACTTACGTGGATGCCACTTTCTGGCCTTGCACCAAGTGATGTACGCCTTCCAAACTCTATAGTAGATCTGCCTGGATACAGGCTTCCTGGCATTGATTATAGTTGATACCACAGAGTTAGAGAGACCTCTCTTCTTTAAGATGTGGGATTCAATAGCCAGGCCGTTAAACTTAGAGTTAGTAAGGAAGGGTGGTATATCAGCCCTTGCGAAAGCAGGTCCGGACGACGTGGAAGGGTCCAAGGACTCCCCACAGACATTTTGATGATCTCCGCGTACCAGGCCCTTCGGGGCCACGCTGGAGCCACCAAGATCACCGGCTTCTTTTCCAACCTGACTCTGCGAAGGAGTCGAGGCAACAATTGTAGCGGAGGGAATGCATATATCAGTCTGAACTGATTCCAAGGGAACACCAGAGCATCCGAGCCGCAAGCGAGGGGATCCCTTGTCCGGGAGACAAATCTGTCCACCTTTGCGTTGAATCTGGATGCTAGCAGATCTACATCCGGTGTTCCCCACCGCTGACATATTGCTCGGAAGACCTCGGGATGAAGGGACCATTCCCCTGGGCATAACTGTTGGCGACTTAGAAAGTCCGCCTTCCAATTCTCCACCCCTGGAATGAAGACAGCTGACATACATGGGACATGCTTTTCTGCCCATTCCAGGATGTGACTTACTTCCCTCTGGACTGCACGACTCCTGGTGCCTCCCTGATGATTGATATATGCCACTGCTGTGGCATTGTCTGATTGAATTCTGACAGGGGACCCTTGGAGTCTGGATGCCCAGGCTACTAAGGCATACCGGGCTGCTCGTATCTCTAAGAGATTGATGGGCAGGGTTTTTACTACATTTGACCATCTGCCCTGGAGAGACCATTGCTCCAGTACTGCCCCCCAGCCTATAAGGCTGGCATCTGTAGTGACCACCTTCCAGGATATCGGACTGAAGGGTTTTCCCTTCTGGAGATTCTGGGGGATCAACCACCAGCAGAGACTCTTCCGAACGGAAGGGGACAACGCCATCGGGAAGTCTAGAGCCTGAATTTTTCCGTTCCAGGCTGACAATATGGCCCTCTGTAAATTCCTTGAGTGGAATAGGGCGTATGGCACAGCTTCGAATGATGCTACCATCTTTCCTAGCAGCCTCATGCACAGGCGTATGGACGGCTGTCTTTTTGCACAAAGCAGACGGACCAAGCCCCTCAAAGAGGATACCTTGTCTAGAGGTAAGAAAATCTTCCTCTGGTCTGAATCCAGCCGTAGCCCTAGATATACCAGGTTTTTCACTGGCTGTAGGGCTGACTTGTCCAGGTTGATGACCCAATAGTGAGATTCTAGATACTTGATTGTATCGACAATTACCACTTCTAGCTTGGCAACTGAGTGGTCCATCAACAACAGGTCGTGTAGGTATGCCATTATCGTTACACCTCGTGTACTTAGATCGGCCAACAGTGGGGCCAGAATTTTTGTGAACACTCGTGGTGCTGTGGCCAGACCGAATGGTAAGGCTCTGAACTGAAAATGGCGCCCTTCTACTGCAAAGCGTAGAAATTTTTGATGACCTGGAAAGATGGGAACATGCAAGTAAGCATCTTTGATGTCGATCGAGGCTAACCATTCCTCCCCCTGTAGGGCAGCGGTGACCGATCGGATCGATTCCATCCGGAAGGACCGGACGGTTAGAAATTTGTTTAGACTCTTTAGGTCCAATATGGGTCTTATGTCCCCGTTTGGTTTCGGGACTGTGAAAAGGTTTGAGTAGAAACTCAACCCCCACTCTTCCATAGGAACCTCCATAATTACTCCTTGGAGCAATAGTTGTTCTAACGCCACTAGGAGACACCTTATTTTCAGAGGGTCTTTTGGCATGCCTGACCACATAAAATGGGAAGGAGGAGACTCTTTTAACTCCAACTTGTATCCCCGAGTTACTGCGGAGAGCACCCATCTGTCTTTGATCGTCTCCCGCCAGGTCTCTGTGAACAACTGAAGTCTTCCCCCCACCCGTTTGAGTGGGGGCAGCCCTTCATAGGCTTGACTTGGAGGCTGGTTTAGTACCTCTTCGGATCCAGGGATTTTTATTACCCTGTGACTATCCCTGATTTTTACCTCCTGAGTTTGACCGAGGAGGCCGTCGGAACTGCTTAGTAGCAGACGTCCCAGGGATAGGAGAGGTAGTCCTCTTAAAAGACGGACCCCTAGACCTCTTTTTAATTGGTAAGAGAGTACTTTTACCACTGGAAATCTTCTGGATATATTTATCCAGGTCTTCGCCAAAAAGGCGTTCTCCATGAAATGGGAAGCTAACTAAGAGCTTCTTACAGGGAGCCTCAGCAGACCAGTTCTTGAGCCACAGAAGCCTACGCATATGTACCAAAGACAGCGTGAGGCGGGAGGCCTGATGGATAGAATCCTTGATGGCGTCAACCGCAAAGCATAATGCTCTAGGCAGATCAGCCAGAGCCTGGGCCTGCTGGTCTGGCAAATCCCTCAGGACCATTTTTATTTGATCCTTTAAAGCTTGGCAGACCCCAATAGCTGCCACTGCTGGCTGTGTAACAGCCCCTGCTGTGGAAAAAGCAGATTTTAATAAAGATTCCAATTTTTTATCTACTGGATCTTTGAACATTTGAACATTATCTACTGGACATGTCAGTGATTTGTTCACAGAAGAAATGGCTGCGTCCACCGTAGGAACATTCCATCTCTGGGTAAATTTTTCCTCCATGGGATAGATCACCTGAAATTTCTTAGGTGGAACAAATAGTTTATCAGGATGTTCCCAGTCCTGGTATATAAGTCCTTCCAATAATGGATGAATTGGAAAGGAGCAATTAATCTGGGGAGCTTTTAGCGACCCCAACGAGGAGACAGCAGTAGTTGATGGTTCAACAAGAGGCATTTTAAATGCAGATCGAACCATGTCAGTTAGGGTCTGGACCCACAATCTTTCAGTCTGTGATGCTGAAAATGGTTCATCTACTGTCGATTCCTCAAAAACAGAGTTAACCTCCTCCTGATCCCCTTCAGGTAGGTCAGTCCCTTCCTGGGACTGTTGCTCTGCCAACAGGCACTCTAATGGAGGGGATGGAGATCTGGCGCGCTTTCTTTCCTGTAGAGAAGAAGCGATCAATGCTGCCAATCTCTGCTCCAATCCCTCCAGAGTTGAGGCAAAAACCTCCTCTGTTATATATGCAGGAGCAGGTGGACTGAGGACAGCCGCAGTACCTGGCACTCCCGGGGGTTCCTTATGGGTATTAACCTCTGATTTCTCAGGGGAGGAAGGTGCAGATGACTGCTCCAGATCCTCAGAGCCCGATGGAGACCCCCTACACTTCCTGAGAGGTATATCCCGGAGTTTTTTAGGCGGCATATTCCTTAGTTCAAAGCTGAGGTATTCCAGCCGCAATACACCCCTTTACTGAAATAGTCTAATGCAATTTGCTGCTATGTACATCAGTGGGTGTCTACTAATGCGTCTTTCTGGGGATGCCTGTATCAACCGCCCACTGTAAGCCCCTATACCATGCTACCAGCTCCTTTTCATGCTCTGTGTCCATAGCAAGCAGCGTGGACTGAGTCCTTTTATCTTGCTGGGACGCCCGCACATGCGCAGAAGCGCTGGGCGCACAGAGCGCGTCATCCGCCAGGCTCCGCCCCCTTTTTTGAAGCTAAATCTTATAAAAAGAAAGCGTGTGTGCGCACGCGCGTGCACGTGTGCGCTCTTGGCGCCATGTAGGGAGAGGAGCCAGGGTCCCTGTTTCACCAGGACTCGGGGATGGAAGGAAACTACTTGGCAGCATGACAGAGGAATGCAGCTTCCCTGATAGAGAGCTCACTCATCTGCCTGGACTTTCACCATGGAAGGAATAGTCCCAAGAAAAAAAGACGTTCCACAGCGGCCTCTAGTGGACAAACACAGGTACCGCACTTTTGTCTTTTTTTTTTTTTTTTTTAAAACCTCCTTTATGAAAAAACATTTCTAGGTTTACAGTTTTTAAAACTTCCTTATGAAAAGACATTTCTAGGATTTCTTAGGCATATACAGCTATTAGCGGGAATACCTTTAGGTAACAGGCAGAAAGACATATTAGGCTTGGGGGTCCCCTCAATAGAACCAAGTTCCTGAGGGGCCCCCACTTACCTTTTCCCCGCCGCAAGACTTTGTTTGGTCCACAGAAGCCCAAACTTCACCTCTCACGGCAGGCATTGTACTAGACCTTCAGGGACCGGGTTCCCAAGGATTCCACTCCCCTGGACCTGTATAGCACCCTGCACAGATAGCCTCTTGGTTTTGGGTATGACCAGAGCTCTGGATCCCAGGGTCCAGCCCTCCTAAGAGAGGCATTACAGGCAAAACCCTGCTCTTCTCTGCAAGGCCCGGGTACTGACCGTTTAGCTATGAAGCTTTTTTGGTTGGATCCGGAATAGCTTGCTAAGGCCCAGAGAACCTGTACACAAGCCCAGATGAATACATGTTAACCTTGGCCAACACCTTAGACACTGGCAAAAAACTGAGGTGCTCCCGGATGGGAGGGGCTTATATAGGGGTGGGTACTTCCTGTTTTGGAAGTTGCCAGTGCCAGCACCTGAAGGTAATTCTATATAACCCACATAGTAATGACTATGCCGCTCTGTGTCCCGTGATGTATGAACAAGAAAATAGAAATATTGCGCTTCAATCATCCTGACACCATAACAACCATGGTGCCAGGATGATTGAAGCGCCAACACCAGCCATTTCCCTGACAAATTGCCCACAATTTTTTTTCTGGCAGTGCCCCTCCTGAGACAAGACTCTGGATCCGCCCCTGCACCAATGATGGGGCACTATTCCTCCCACTGACACCAATGATGGGGCACTATTCCTCCCACTGACACCAATGATGGGGCACTATTCCTCCCACTGACACCAATGGTGGGGCACTATTCCTCCCACTGACACCAATGGTGGGGCACTATTGATCTTTTATTGAAAAGAATCAAGCAACCAATTTTATACAAAAGTAAAAAACAAAACCATGGTACAAAACTTCAACAGAAAACAAATGAATACACATCCATGTTCAGAATATATACAATATATACATAATCCACTACCAAAACATCCCTAGAACATACATAAAGCAGCAGAGAGGGCCTAAGAGGCACAACCCATCACCTATGTACGCAGCCATTTATCAAAAATGTATCAAAAATACTGATAATCTAGGGTGATAAGAGACAGACAGCCACACCCGGGAAAGAGACTCCTGGCAGTCAGGGAGGCTTGAAACCCCTCCACGCCTTCAACCAAGCCCCCTGACCCCGCTTGTCTCTCTCAAGCTCCCGAATCTTCCCCACCTCATGCAAAATGTCATACACCACCACCTCAACAGGAAGGATTTTTTGCCGAATGCTGACCTGACACCGTGCGTTCCAGGTGAAATAACGGACTACTAGGCTAACTAAAAAAAGTGTATCCAAACAAAAAACTCCACCGGTATTGAATGCTCCGTACACCCACTCAGCATAACCCAGCCTGGAGAGGAAAGGGACACCGAGGGCCCGCCCCACCTGTTTATACACCTCTATGTTAAAAGGGCAATGAAGCAGAAAATGGTCCATAGTCTCCTCCTCATCTGCACACTCCTCCCGAGGACAGCTACGATCCATCCCACTGCGGAATTTCAAATTGCCCCGAACATAGAGCTTCCCATGGAAGCACAACCAGGCCAGATCCCTAAATTTAGGGGGTACTCTATCCAAATTAATCAGTCTTAACCCCGCCCTCAAAACTGGGCCCGGGCAATCCCTTAAGGCCAGTGGGTCATGAAAGACTTCGCTCAAGACTCGACTCATAAGGACTTTCCTTGGAACCGATCTGAGATCTTCAGCCGACAATCGCCACTGCCGCAGTAACTTCAGGCACGGAGCGACATAGGCTGGTAGCTGACCACGATGACCCCTGCGATTCTTCACTTGGCCACCTTCTTCCCAAAGTCGTAGAAAAGGCCTAAACCAAGATCTAAATATGCCTACCCATCCAGGAGGTTCCACTGCAAGCATATTACCAATGTTAAACTTTAGAAATAGCAGTGAAAAGAAAAGAACTGGGTTGACCATACCTAAGCCACCCTCCCTCCTGGATAGGTAGGTGACATTCCTCTTGATGGGGTTCAGTCTGTTCCCCCACAGCATCTGGAAAAACACACTACTGACCCTAGCATAGAGAGACACTGGCAAGATGCAGACAAAGCTGACATACAAGAAGATCGGAATCAGGTAAGTCTTAATCAGATCAACCCTTTCCCTCATAGATAACTTCCATCTCTTCCAGCTGACCACCTTAGTATTGGCAATTTCCAGTCTGCCTTCCCAGTTTTTGAGGCCATAATCGCCGGGTCCAAATTCAATGCCTAGTATCTTAATTCTTTCCTGGGGCACTGGAAAGGTGTCCGGGAGATCAAACCCCTCACCATCCTTTCCCATCCAGAAAACTTCAGTCTTTTCCTGATTGATCTTGGAGCCTGATGCTTCAGAATACCGTGATGTCAGAGAGACCACCTCCTCCGCTTCATCCGTCCCAGTGACAATCACCGACACATCGTCCGCATAGGCAACAACCCTCAAAGGCGGCTCACCCGGGAGCCCCACTGGTACCCCACACAACATGCCGCTCTCTAGCCTCCTGATGAAGGGGTTGATTGCAAACACATAGAGCAGGGGACTCAGGGGACAACCCTGGCGCATCCCGGAGCCAACCTCAAAGGACTGTCCAACCCAACCATTAACAAGAGGGAAGCTTTCTGCCCCCTTATACAAGACTTTCAGCCAATCGACAAAACCACCCGGCAGACCGTACTTACTAAGGAGCAACCACAGGTACTCATGGTTAACACGATCAAAAGCCTTTGCCTGATCCAATGTCAGCAAATACTTTCCCCAGCCTGCAGCCCTGCACCGCTCCAAGGCCTCCCGGACAGCTAAAACCGCTGTGAAGGTGCTCCTACCCTGGACCGAACAGTGCTGATGGCGAGAAAGCAAAGACTCTGCCACTGACGATAGGCGCCAGAAAAATATCTTTGCCAATATCTTTCTATCGACATTAAGAAGGCTGATGGGGCGCCAATTCTCAATCATCGAAGGATCTTTACCCTTTGAAAGAAGAATCACAGCCGAGTGCCTCATGGAAGGGGAAAGCACCCCCTCAGCAAGGCAACTGTTCAAAACCTCTACCAAATGCGGGGCCAGAATAGACTTAAAGGCTTTGTAAAACTCAGCCGTCAAGCCATCCGGTCCAGGCAACTTTTTGATGGCAAGCTGTTCAATTGCCCTCATCACCTCTTCGACTGTGATCTCCTCTGTCAAATTCATCAATGGAACATCTCCACCATTTAGACCTGGAGTAGAGTCCAAAAAGCTTTCCATCTTGTCACGATCAAGCTCTTTCCTCCCAAGAAGGTCGGCATAAAAGGACCTCACGACCTCCAGAATCCCTGACCTGGACTTTGTCAAGGAACCTGTACTGTCCTTAAGGCCAACGACCGTTTTAACAGCTACACCTTGTTTGCAGTTCTGGTAAGGGTCAGGCGAGTGGTACTTCCCATAGTCCCTCTCCAGAACCAAAGAGGCATGCCGGTCATATTGACACTTCCTGAGAAGGAGTTTCACTTCGGAGATTGCCCCAGGATCTCCTCCTTTCGAGACAAGAATATCCAGCTTCCTCCGTAAACGTTGGTAGGTCATGTATTTATTAAACTGATTTCTATTGGCTAGGCCCCTGAAGAATCCAGCGATCCTCTTTTTGGTCAGCTCCCACCACTCAGCCTTGCTGCTACAAAAGTCCAGGATGGTCACCTGTGCCTAAAAGAATTTCTCAAAGGATTGTCTAACATGTTCTTCCTTGAGTAGAGTCGAATTCAATCTCCAGATGCCCTTGCCCCTCTGAGGGGCGTCTGAAGCATTCAGTACCACAGATAGCATACAGTGATCAGAGAACTCTACTGCCTGCACCACTGGGGGCGAGAAAGCAGAGGCCTCCTTCAAAAAAAAACTATATATCCTACTCTGACTATTACCACGATGAAAAGTGAACCCGGTGTCATCTGGGGGGTGCTTAATGTGCACATCCACAAGACCAGCATCCCTAACCATACTATTTAAAAAAACGCTATCATATCCCAGCCTGTCCTTGAAGTCCTTCCTGTCCTTGGGCCTAGTTACTGTATTAAAGTCACCTCCAAAGACCACTTGCCGGGATGTAAAAAGAAATGGCTTGATCCTTGTAAAAAGGCATTTCCTGTCCCACTTTGTGTGCGGCCCATAAACATTGATTAGGCGCAGGTCCTGCCCTCCCACAAGGACGTCTAAGACCATACATCTCCCAATCTCCACCTCAATAACCCGCCGGACAGTTACCATGCCGGTTTTAAACAACACCGCCACACCGCCGTAAGGCTCGGCCGCAAGAGACCAGTAAGATGGACCATACCTCCACTCTCTCTTGGCCATATGAATATCTGCCAAGGAGGTGAGCCTAGTCTCTTGCAAAAATAAAATTTCAGCATCTAATTGGCTGAACAAAAAGAAGGCCATAGAACGAGCTCTTACTGACTTAATGCTGGCGACATTAATTGTCACCACTTTTAACAGAGGGGGAACCGCCATTTGGGTTATTGGGTGGATTGCTTCTTAGCTCCCCTCTGCTGCTCATCACCAGAAGCCTCTCTCTTTCTAGAGGCCGCCTCAAAGTCCATTTCAGAATCAGAACTTCTCTCAGAAGAAGCTCCAGATGAAGAAATATCCCACTTTTAGGACCTATGACGGCTGGAGACAGGAACCGGAGCTTCCCGTCCCCGTTCCGTCCTCACCGCCTGCCTCTTCCGCCTCCCAACCTTCCTTCTCTCCTCCAGGTACCGCAAGTCAGCCTCAGAGATGCCCTCATCTCTTACTTTTTTCTTTAAAGTCTTTTCACAAGACTTCTTTACAAAGGAAGGGGCGTCCTTTTTAGTACACGCTGGTGGGGGGGGGGGTAATCCCTTTAAGTCAGACTCAGGAGGGGTAGACTCCTGGGGGGTAACAGACTCAGGGGGCACAGACTTGGAAGGTTCTGACACAAGAGGAGAGGGTACAGTAGGCTGGGGGGACACAGAGACAGAAACAGAAGGAGTACTTACAGACACAGGAGGGGTGGCCACAGGAACTGGAGAGGGATCCTGAGCAGGACCAGGGGAGGGGGTCACCGCAGAGGAGGATGGTACACCAGGGGTCTCACCCTCCATCATGTCCAGCACTGACATGTCCTCTACTACCTCCTTCTCCATATTGTGCCAGGCTTCAGGACATCTGCTGTAGGGGTGGCCAAGGCGCAGGCACAGGTTGCACCTGATCATCTTAGTGCAGTCCTTAGCCATATGACCCTGACCCTGACACACTGAACACATCAAGGCTGAACAGGAGGAGCTCAAGTGCCCCTTTTCTCCACAGCGGTGACACAGCTTCGGCTGACCAGGGTAGAAAACAGTCATCCTATCCCTCCCTATGAAAGCTGAGGAGGGCAGGTGACGGACAACATTCCCATCCCTGGCCAACCTGACTGTTACCGACCATCCCCCAGTCCAGATGTTACGCTCATCATGGATTTTATTAGGTTTGGTCAAAACCTCCCCATAGTTCCTTAACCAGACCTCTAGATCCCGAGCAGGAACACTCTCATTGGTCAGGATAATGGTTATTTTTTTTACTGTTGACCTCTGAGAAACCGCAACTGGGACCAGACCTTCCCATTCAGGTCTTGACCTGCACCGAGCCTCATATCGCTCCCAGAACAGGTCAAGACCCTCTGGCCTGGTGAAGCTAACCGTATAATCCCGTGTCCCAGCTACGTGTATAAAGGCATACAGGTAATTTGCACCAAAACCCATCTCCACTATCAAATCCACCACCGCACGCCGTGCTGGAGGGATGGCACCACCTTCCCATTTCAGGATAACTACATTACGTCTTGGACCCCCAGCAGAAGCCAGAGACCCAAGACCAGATCTTGGGGTGCTCAAGGTGGCAGCTTGCAGTGGAAAACCCCGCTTGGGAGCGGGACTACCAGGAGCAGAGTGTGCCACCTGTGCAAAAGTAGGTTTATCAGGGCCAAGGGCCGACACTGAAGCCACATCACTCTGTATATTATTATTATTATCAACTGTATGAACTGAATTGGCAGGATCTGTAGCAGGATTGTTCATCACATTGGTACTGGGGTGATTGTTATCAGTCACAGAACTATTCAAATTCCCATCAGGAATGGTCACAGTTGCTGCAATACCAGTTGTCTCCTGATGCTGCACTGTAGAGTCCTCAGCAGCAGTGGGGCAAACAGCTTTGGACTCAGCCAAAGAAAGGTTAATGGGCTGTGCTGACACTTGCAGTCCATCCACAGAAATTACATTTTTTAAATGTAAGGCCTCGTACACACGGCCGAGATTCTCGTCGAAAAAAACATGTCGTTTTTTTCGACGAGATTCTTGGACAAGAAAATTGTCCCGGCCGAGTGTACACACGCTTGATTCAAAGAACCCGCGGTTCTTTGAATAGAGCGTACGCGGTGACGTCATCGACTACGACGAGCATGCGCTCGTCACATTCGATGCCGTCGCCGCCATCTTGGTATACCCTATCTATGCCTAGGAAGCTACCGCGCATGCGTCAAATTCATTTCGAACATGCGCGGGCTTCCCGGCGGACAGGTAAGTGTACACACACTCACTTTTCTCGTCGAGAAACAGGCTGACGAGAATCTCAACGAGAAAATAGAGAGCAGGTTCTCTATTTTCTCGTCGAGGTTACTTGTCGGTTTTCTCGACGAGAAACCATACACACGAACGAATTTCTCGGCAAGACATCTCTGCCAGCAAGTTTCTTGCTGGTTCTTGCCGAGAAACTCGGTCGTGTGTACGAGGCCTCAGTCTTGCTGCATTGCAGCCTCAGCAGGCACAACATTGCTGCACAGAGGACTAGCAGCCTGATTGTCATTAGGCACATTGTCAGTCATGGTGCTAGATGGTACAAAAACAGTTTTATCCACAACATGGGACTTAGCAGGCTTCACTTTATCAGGTACATCATCAGTAATGTCTTCCTCGTTAAACACTATCTGATCCCCCCGCATAGGAGACTCCATTACCTGGATGGCCCTCAGCATACCTCCTGAATCTTGGGAAGGCATGGGGCTGCTTACCTCTCCCTGGGGGGGCAGGGGGCAGAACTGGGGGTCTCCTCCTCCTCCACCTCCATCTTTGTCACCCTTGCAAACCTCTTGTCGTTACAAAATTTTTCTTTAAAGGGCCCATCTCTGCCTTCCATCATGGCCACAATGGTCTCCTGATGATCCACACGGACCTTGGCCAGCTGGATTTCCGGATCCATGGATCCCCGTTTCTGGCTGTCTAAGCCCTCACGTTGCCTTCGCAGGCGCTTCAGCTCCGCTCTCAGCTTGTAGAGCTTGTCCCTCTCCCTCTTCAGGACCTTAATCCCGGCCACCACTCGCTCCCGAATGGCCTCCGAGCCCTCATCCTCACCAGGGGTAGAGAGATCAGCTTGTGCAGAGGCAGGCAGTTCACCTGATGGCCCGGGAGATGGCTGGGAGCCTCCAGCAGGAGAAGCCCTGCTGCCCTCCATGGCCTCCCCAGAAAGGGGGCCAGGAGAGCTGGGATAGATTTCACCACCACTCCCCTCTCACAGAGCAGCTTCAGAGGCACCTTCCTCCTGACACACCTGTGCTCCAATGATGGGCGGGGCACTATTCCTTCCACCGACACCAATAGTGGGGCACTATTCCTTCCACTGGCACCAATGATGGGGGCACTGTTCCTCCCACTGACAACAATGCAATTTTTTTACTCCCATTGACACCAATGATGGGGCACTATTCCTCCCACTGATACCAGTGGGACAGGAGGAAATGGGGGACAGTCAGGGATGATTGGTGCGGCAGTGGGGGCAGTTACAAGCACCGTGCTCCCTGTGTGGCTTTCAATAAAGTTGCTGATGGCCGCTTCTCTTCCTCTTCTTCATCTACTTTATTGAAAGCTATAAATGGAGATCGGTGCTTGTAACTGCCCCCACGCCGCACCAATCCCCCCCGACTGTCCCCCGTTTCCTCCTCTGGCTCCCCGGGTCCTCTTCCTGCTCCCGGTGTCCTCCTCCAGCTCCCCGGGTCCTCTGCGTGCTCCTCCGGTCCTCCGGTCCCCCCCTTGTCCCAGTGATCACTGACTGCCCATTCATAACTTATCATAAACTGTGTACGATGCTTCAGTTTATGAATGGAGAGGAGCCTCTGTCTCTGTTCAACAATCTTCGATGCTGAGGCGGCTGAGAAAGGGACTGGGGAATCTCTGTAAAAAATGTAATTGTAAAAACAAATAAAATAAAAAAACACTGACAGTCCATGCCTCATCAGTGCCGCCCTATCAGTGCCACCTATCAGTGCCCATCAGTGCTGCATATTATTGCCACTGTCACAAGACATTAAAAATATCAGTAATCGGTACAGGGAGTCCCCGAGTTACGAACATCCGACTTGCGAACGACTCCTACTTACGAATGGGAGGCTGCGGGCACATTCAACGGAACCTTTTCGACGACGGGCACATTCGACGGAACATTTTCGACGACAGGCACATTCGACGGAACATTTGACGACGGGCACATTCGACGGAACATTTGACGACGGGCACATTCGACGGAACATTTGACGACGGGCACATTCGACGGAACATTTGACGACGGGCACATTCGACGGAACATCTGACGACGGGCACATTCGACGGAACATTTTTGACGACGGGCACATTCGTCGGGACATCGGAAAACAACGTATCTGCCGTTCTGCACATGCTGTTCCGACTTACGAACATATTCGACTTAAGAACAAACCTACAGTCCCTAACCCATTCGTAACTCGGGGACCCCCTGTATTGGCAAAAAAAAGTATCGGTACTTGTACTCGGTCTTAAAAAAGTGGTATTGGTGCAACCCTAGATCAGATTATAGTACGATCACTGCGAAAGCGGTATTTTTCGTCTAATTTTCTGATTGTGTGTACTAGACATAAGGGGATGAAATGTGTTACAGATGGATGCAGCTTGACACTGTACTAAGTAGTAATCACATTTGAGGGTAAGGATTTTCAAAATCAAATCCAGGAACACTGTACTGACCATGCCCACTTTTAACCACACTCACAAAGTCACACCCCTTCTGTAGCCACACCCAAAAAATTACACCCATTTTTAATGACACACAAACAGTTGGTCACAGAATTTGGGATCGAGTACCAAACATTAAAGTTACAAATAAAAAATTAACAGTAATAAATAAAGTAACAAGATATGTATGTGAGCATAATTTATTCTGGAGCAATGCCCATGTGCCCTGGGTTTGAATTTAAGGGAATGCCAGAGAGCACAAGCCCCTGTGACCACCACTGCCTAGGGATGAACATGGGTGAACTTAAAGTGGTTGTAAAGGTAAAATGTTTTTTACCCTAATGCATTCTCTGCAATCTCGATTGACAATAATGCATTTTTTAATGCTTTTTGCAGAAACGCATTTCATTTTTTTTGAGCGTGCAGGCAGGCAGGTCAGGAAAGGGAGTCAATGAGCAAGCGCCCCCCCCCCTCCATACTAGACCACATTCCCTCAACATAGGGGGGTGCTGTGAATGAGTATGGGGTACTCATACAAAAAAAAAGTGTAGTGTAGTGTGACAAAAAAACAATAGACGGTTTTTGACAAGTCCTTTTATTCCTCCAGTCTTCTTCTTCCCCTGCTTCTTCCTCTGGTCTTCTTATTCTTCCTTCAGTGTTCTTCTTTCACTGGTCTTCTTTTTCCTCCACCGCCAACCCGCTGGGGAAAAAAAATGACCCTCCTCCGACGCTGCGACCCGCCGATCTGTCCCCTTCAATGTAGCGCATTTCATATATAACTGTGGGGCATGGCCATCGGATGGCGTTATCTGGAGACCCCACCACCTTGTGACATCACGGACGCATCATGCCCCGGGCGGTGGCTTCACAAAGGGGTCGGGTCTCTGAATGACGTCATCCGCCCCATCGCAGCGTCGGAGGAGGTTCTTTTTTTATTTTCAGCAGGTCAGCGGCGGAAGAAGAACACCGGAGAAATAAGAAGATCAGAGGAAAAAGTGGGGGAAGAAGAAGACTGTGGAAGAAGTGGGGGAAGAAGACATTTTTAATAAAACACTTTAATAAAACACAAAAAAAAACAACTGTATTCTTACTACACTACTTTTTGGGGGAATGGGTAGGGGTACCCCATACTCATTCACATGGGGGGCCCTTGTTAAAGGGGGGCTTCCAGATCCCGATGAGCTCCCCCGCCCGCAGACCCCCACAACCACCAGCCAGGGTTGTGGGAAAGAGGCCCCAAAGCACCGCACCCCCCATGTTGAGGGCATGCGGCCTGGTATTGTTTGGGGGGGCCTCGCTTGTCCCCTCCCTTTCCTGACCTGCCGGGCTGCATGCTCGGATAAGGGTCTGGTCTGGATTTTGGGGGTGACCCCACTGCATTTTTTTTTTAATTTTGGCGTGGGGGTGTCCCCTCCAAATCCATACCAGACCAAATGGTCTGGTTTGGTTTTGTGGGGGGGAATCCACGCCGTTTTTTTTCGTGAATTTCTTTTACCGGCATATATGTTTTTTTACATTCATCTGTCAGCAGGGAAGCCCGCTGACAGTTGATGACTCAGTTGTTAAAGAAGAGGTAGATGGCTTCCCAGCCCACTTCATAGGAACCGGCTATATAGAGTGATTGTAAAAGAATAAAAATCGGACGCAAATCGCGGAAAAATCACAGTAAAAACGCAGTAAATAAAACGCTGAAAGTGCAGCAAAAAGCACTGCAGTAACGGTCAAAAGCAACATGCAGAGATGTGATTTAAGCCTAAATACTTTCCTAAGCCTGATATTGATCCAGTGCTGTGCACGTCTGCAGCAGCTCTTCTGCCCTCTATCAGCTCTCACAGGATTGGGTGAGAGCAGTGGGAGCCATTGGCTCCTGCTGCTGTCAGTCAAAGCCTAGGAGCAGAGAACAGGGATGGGGCTGATCTGGGCTGCATGTCTGAATAGACATCAGGCCAGCTCAGGAGCAAGTCTGCATGAGTGACCCTATAGGAAGTGGCTTTCTATGGGTTCACTCAGTTGGGGGGGGGGCAGGAGCACCAGCGGGGGACCCGAGAAGAGGAGGATCTGGTCTGACAATCCGCAAATTGTGGCAAGTGACAATCTGCATCTGGTGGCAGGCAAGTGACAATCCGCAAGGTGTGGCAGGTGACATGGCAAGTGAAAATCCATAACATGTGGCAGGTGACAATCTGCATATGGTGGCAGGCAAGTGACAATCCGCAAGGTATGGCAAGTGACAATGTGTGGCAGGCGACGTGGCAAGTGACAATTCGCAACGTGTGGCAAGTGACAATTCGCAACGTGTGGCAGGCGACGGTGGCAAGTGACACGCTCAGGGCTCCCACTGATTCTGCATTATGGTGAGTTGAACTATTTTATTTTATATTACAATGTAATAATAGAAATATTGCGCTTCAATCATCCTGACACCATAACAACCATGGTGCCAGGATGATTGAAGCGCCAACACCAGCCATTTCCCCGACAAATTGCCCACAATTTTTTTTCTGGCAGTGCCCCTCCTGAGACAAGACTCTGGATCCGCCCCTGCACCAATGATGGGGCACTATTCCTCCCACTGACACCAATGATGGGGCACTATTCCTCCCACTGACACCAATGATGGGGCACTATTCCTCCCACTGACACCAATGGTGGGGCACTATTGATCTTTTATTGAAAAGAATCAAGCAACCAATTTTATACAAAAGTAAAAAACAAAACCATGGTACAAAACTTCAACAGAAAACAAATGAATACACATCCATGTTCAGAATATATACAATATATACATAATCCACTACCAAAACATCCCTAGAACATACATAAAGCAGCAGAGAGGGCCTAAGAGGCACAACCCATCACCTATGTACGCAGCCATTTATCAAAAATGTATCAAAAATACTGATAATCTAGGGTGATAAGAGACAGACAGCCACACCCGGGAAAGAGACTCCTGGCAGTCAGGGAGGCTTGAAACCCCTCCACGCCTTCAACCAAGCCCCCTGACCCCGCTTGTCTCTCAAGCTCCCGAATCTTCCCCACCTCATGCAAAATGTCATACACCACCACCTC
Source organism: Rana muscosa (assembly GCA_029206835.1). Taxonomy (NCBI): domain Eukaryota; kingdom Metazoa; phylum Chordata; class Amphibia; order Anura; family Ranidae; genus Rana; species Rana muscosa. The sequence goes on from CM055125.1 coordinate 7,450,128, forward strand.
AACAGGAAGGATTTTTTGCCGAATGCTGACCTGACACCGTGCGTTCCAGGTGAAATAACGGACTACTAGGCTAACTAAAAAAAGTGTATCCAAACAAAAAACTCCACCGGTATTGAATGCTCCGTACACCCACTCAGCATAACCCAGCCTGGAGAGTAAAGGGACACCGAAGGCCCAACCCACCTGTTTATACACCTCTATGTTAAAAGGGCAATGAAGCAGAAAATGGTCCATAGTCTCCTCCTCATCTGCACACTCCTCCCGAGGACAGCTACGATCCATCCCACTGCGGAATTTCAAATTGCCCCGAACATAGAGCTTCCCATGGAAGCACAACCAGGCCAGATCCCTAAATTTAGGGGGTACTCTATCCAAATTAATCAGTCTTAACCCCACCCTCAAAACTGGGCCCGGGCAATCCCTTAAGGCCAGTGGGTCATGAAAGACTTCTCTCAAGACTCGACTCATAAGGACTTTCCTTGGAACCGATCTGAGATCTTCAGCCGACAATCGCCACTGCCGCAGTAACTTCAGGCACGGAGCGACATAGGCTGGTAGTTGACCACAATGACCCCTGCGATTCTTCACTTGGCCACCTTCTTCCCAAAGTCGTAGAAAAGGCCTAAACCAAGATCTAAATATGCCTACCCATCCAGGAGGTTCCACTGCAAGCATATTACCAATGTTAAACTTTAGAAATAGCAGTGAAAAGAAAAGAACTGGGTTGACCATACCTAAGCCACCCTCCCTCCTGGATAGGTGGGTGACATTCCTCTTGATGGGGTTCAGTCTGTTCCCCCACAGCATCTGGAAAAACACACTACTGACCCTAGCATAGAGAGACACTGGCAAGATGCAGACAAAGCTGACATACAAGAAGATCGGAATCAGGTAAGTCTTAATCAGATCAACCCTTTCCCTCATAGATAACTTCCATCTCTTCCAGCTGACCACCTTAGTATTGGCAATTTCCAGTCTGCCTTCCCAGTTTTTGAGGCCATAATCGCCGGGTCCAAATTCAATGCCTAGTATCTTAATTCTTTCCTGGGGCACTGGAAAGGTGTCCGGGAGATCAAACCCCTCACCATCCTTTCCCATCCAGAAAACTTCAGTCTTTTCCTGATTGATCTTGGAGCCTGATGCTTCAGAATACCGTGATGTCAGAGAGACCACCTCCTCCGCTTCATCCGTCCCAGTGACAATCACCGACACATCGTCCGCATAGGCAACAACCCTCAAAGGCGGCTCACCCGGGAGCCCCACTGGTACCCCACACAACATGCCGCTCTCTAGCCTCCTGATGAAGGGGTCGATTGCAAACACATAGAGCAGGGGACTCAGGGGACAACCCTGGCGCACCCCGGAGCCAACCTCAAAGGACTGTCCAACCCAACCATTAACAAGAGGGAAGCTTTCTGCCCCCTTATACAAGACTTTCAGCCAATCGACAAAACCACCCGGCAGACCGTACTTACTAAGGAGCAACCACAGGTACTCATGGTTAACACGATCAAAAGCCTTTGCCTGATCCAATGTCAGCAAATACTTTCCCCAGCCTGCAGCCCTGCACCGCTCCAAGGCCTCCCGGACAGCTAAAACCGCTGTGAAGGTCCTCCTACCCTGGACCGAACAGTGCTGATGGCGAGAAAGCAAAGACTCTGCCACTGACGATAGGCGCCAGAAAAATATCTTTGCCAATATCTTTCTATCGACATTAAGAAGGCTGATGGGGCGCCAATTCTCAATCATCGAAGGATCTTTACCCTTTGAAAGAAGAATCACAGCCGAGTGCCTCATGGAAGGGGAAAGCACCCCCTCAGCAAGGCAACTGTTAAAAACCTCTACCAAATGCGGGGCCAGAATAGACTTAAAGGCTTTGTAAAACTCAGCCGTCAAGCCATCCGGTCCAGGCGACATTTTGATGGCAAGCTGTTCAATTGCCCTCATCACCTCTTCGACTGTGATTTCCTCTGTCAAATTCATCAATGGAACATCTCCACCATTTAGACCTGGAGTAGAGTCCAAAAAGCTTTCCATCTTGTCACGATCAAGCTCTTTCCTCCCAAGAAGGTCGGCATAAAAGGACCTCACGACCTCCAGAATCCCTGACCTGGACTTTGTCAAGGAACCTGTACTGTCCTTAAGGCCAACGACCGTTTTAACAGCTACACCTTGTTTGCAGTTTTGGTAAGGGTCAGGTGAGTGGTACTTCCCATAGTCCATCTCCAGAACCAAAGAGGCATGCCGGTCATATTGACACTTCCTGAGAAGGAGTTTCACTTCGGAGATTGCCCCAGGATCTCCTCCTCTCGAGACAAGAATATCCAGCTTCTTCCGTAAACGTTGGTAGGTCATGTATTTATTAAACTGATTTCTATTGGCTAGGCCCCTGAAGAATCCAGCGATCCTCTTTTTGGTCAGCTCCCACCACTCAGCCTTGCTGCTACAAAAGTCCAGGATGGTCACCTGTGCCTGAAAGAATTCCTTAAAGGATTGTCTAACATGTTCTTCCTTGAGTAGAGTCGAATTCAATCTCCAGATGCCCTTGCCCCTCTGAGGGGCGTCTGAAGCATTCAGTACCACAGATAGCATACAGTGATCAGAGAACTCTACTGCCTGCACCACTGGGGGCGAGAAAGCAGAGGCCTCCTTCAAAAAAAAACTATCTATCCTACTCTGACTATTACCACGATGAAAAGTGAACCCGGTGTCATCTGGGAGGTGCTTAATGTGCACATCCACAAGACCAGCATCCCTACCCATACTATTTAAAAAAACGCTATCATATCCCAGCCTGTCCTTGAAGTCCTTCCTGTCCTTGGGCCTAGTTACTGTATTAAAGTCACCTCCAAAGACCACTTGCCGGGATGTAAAAAGAAATGGCTTGATCCTTGTAAAAAGGCATTTCCTGTCCCACTTTGTGTGCGGCCCATAAACATTGATTAGGCGCAGGTCCTGCCCTCCCACAAGGACGTCTAAGACCATACATCTCCCAATCTCCACCTCAATAACCCGCCGGACAGTTACCATGCCAGTTTTAAACAACACCGCCACACCGCCGTAAGGCTCGGCCGCAAGAGACCAGTAAGATGGACCATACCTCCACTCTCTCTTGGCCATATGAATATCTGCCAAGGAGGTGAGCCTAGTCTCTTGCAAAAATAAAATTTCAGCATCTAATTGGCTGAACAAAAAGAAGGCCATAGAACGAGCTCTTACTGACTTAATGCTGGCGACATTAATTGTCACCACTTTTAACAGAGGGGGAACCGCCATTTGGGTTATTGGGTGGATTGCTTCTTAGCTCCCCTCTGCTGCTCATCACCAGAAGCCTCTCTCTTTCTAGAGGCCGCCTCAAAGTCCATTTCAGAATCGGAACTTCTCTCAGAAGAAGCTCCAGATGAAGAAATATCCCACTTTTAGGACCTATGACGGCTGGAGACAGGAACCGGAGCTTCCTGTCCCCGTTCCGTCCTCACCGCCTGCCTCTTCCGCCTCCCAACCTTCCTTCTCTCCTCCAGGTACCGCAAGTCAGCCTCAGAGATGCCCTCATCTCTTACTTTTTTCTTTAAAGTCTTTCCACAAGACTTCTTTACAGAGGAAGGGGCGTCCTTTTTAGTACACGCTGGTGGGGGGGGGTGATCCCTTTAAGTCAGACTCAGGAGGGGTAGACTCCTGGGGGGTAACAGACTCGGGGGGCACAGACTTGGAAGGTTCTGACACAAGAGGAGAGGGTACAGTAGGCTGGGGGGACACAGAGACAGAAACAGAAGGAGTACTTACAGACACAGGAGGGGTGGCCACAGGAACTGGAGAGGGATCCTGAGCAGGACCAGGGGAGGGGGTCACCGCAGAGGAGGATGGTACACCAGGGGTCTCACCCTCCATCCTGTCCAGCCCTGACATGTCCTCTACTACCTCCTTCTCCATATTGTGCCAGGCTTCAGGACATCTGCTGTAGGGGTGGCCAAGGCGCAGGCACAGGTTGCACCTGATCATCTTAGTGCAGTCCTTAGCCATATGACCCTGACCCCGACACATTGAACACATCAAGGCTGAACAGGAGGAGCTCAAGTGCCCCTTTTCTCCACAGCGGTGACACAGCTTCGGCTGACCAGGGTAGAAAACAGTCATCCTATCCCTCCCTATGAAAGCTGAGGAGGGCAGGTGACGGACAACATTCCCATCCCTGGCCAACCTGACTGTTACCGACCATCCCCCAGTCCAGATGTTACGCTCATCATGGATTTTATTAGGTTTGGTCAAAACCTCCCCATAGTTCCTTAACCAGACCTCTAGATCCCGAGCAGGAACACTCTCATTGGTCAGGATAATGGTTATTTTTTTTACTGTTGACCTCTGAGAAACCGCAACTGGGACCAGACCTTCCCATTCAGGTCTTGACCTGCACCGAGCCTCATATCGCTCCCAGAACAGGTCAAGACCCTCTGGCCTGGTGAAGCTAACCGTATAATCCCGTGTCCCAGCTACGTGTATAAAGGCATACAGGTAATTTGCACCAAAACCCATCTCCACTATCAAATCCACCACCGCACGCCGTGCTGGAGGGATGGCACCACCTTCCCATTTCAGGATACCTACATTACGTCTTGGACCCCCAGCAGAAGCCAGAGACCCAAGACCAGATCTTGGGGTGCTCAAGGTGGCAGCTTGCAGTGGAAAACCCTGCTTGGGAGCGGGACTACCAGGAGCAGAGTGTGCCACCTGTGCAAAAGTAGGTTTATCAGGGCCAAGGGCCGACACTGAAGCCACATCACTCTGTATATTATTATTATTATCAACTGTATGAACTGAATTGGCAGGATCTGTAGCAGGATTGTTCATCACATTGGTACTGGGGTGATTGTTATCAGTCACAGAACTATTCAAATTCCCATCAGGAATGGTCACAGTTGCTGCAATACCAGTTGTCTCCTGATGCTGCACTGTAGAGTCCTCAGCAGCAGTGGGGCAAACAGCTTTGGACTCAGCCAAAGAAAGGTTAATGGGCTGTGCTGACACTTGCAGTCCATCCACAGAAATGACATTTTTTAAATGTAAGGCCTCGTACACACGGCCGAGATTCTCGTCGAAAAAAACATGTCGTTTTTTTCGACGAGATTCTTGGACAAGAAAATTGTCCCGGCCGAGTGTACACACGCTTGATTCAAAGAACCCGCGGTTCTTTGAATAGAGCGTACGCGGTGACGTCATCGACTACGACGAGCATGCGCTCGTCACATTCGATGCCGTCGCCGCCATCTTGGTATACCCTATCTATGCCTAGGAAGCTACCGCGCATGTGTCAAATTCATTTCGAACATGCGCGGGCTTCCCGGCGGACAGGTAAGTGTACACACACTCACTTTTCTCGTCGAGAAACAGGCTGACGAGAATCTCGACGAGAAAATAGAGAGCAGGTTCTCTATTTTCTCGTCGAGGTTACTTGTCGGTTTTCTCGACGAGAAACCATACACACGAACGAATTTCTCGGCAAGACATCTCTGCCAGCAAGTTTCTTGCTGGTTCTTGCCGAGAAACTCGGTCGTGTGTACGAGGCCTCAGTCTTGCTGCATTGCAGCCTCAGCAGGCACAACATTGCTGCACAGAGGACTAGCAGCCTGATTGTCATTAGGCACATTGTCAGTCATGGTGCTAGATGGTACAAAAACAGTTTTATCCACAACATGGGACTTAGCAGGCTTCACTTTATCAGGTACATCATCAGTAATGTCTTCCTCGTTAAACACCATCTGATCCCCCCGCATAGGAGACTCCATTACCTGGATGGCCCTCAGCATACCTCCTGAATCTTGGGAAGGCATGGGGCTGCTTACCTCTCCCTGGGGGGGCAGGGGGCAGAACTGGGGGTCTCCTCCTCCTCCACCTCCATCTTTGTCACCCTTGCAAACCTCTTGTCGTTACAAAATTTTTCTTTAAAGGGCCCATCTCTGCCTTCCATCATGGCCACAATGGTCTCCTGATGATCCACACGGACCTTGGCCAGCTGGATTTCCGGATCCATGGATCCCCGTTTCTGGCTGTCTAAGCCCTCACGTTGCCTTCGCAGACGTTTCAGCTCCGCTCTCAGCTTGTAGAGCTTGTCCCTCTCCCTGTTCAGGACCCTAATCCCGGCCACCACTCGCTCCCGAATGGCCTCCGAGCCTTCATCCTCACCAGGGGTAGAGAGATCAGCTTGTGCAGAGGCAGGCAGTTCACCTGATGGCCCGGGAGATGGCTGGGAGCCTCCAGCAGGAGAAGCCCTGCTGCCCTCCATGGCCTCCCCAGAAAGGGGGCCAGGAGAGCTGGGATAGATTTCACCACCACTCCCCTCTCACAGAGCAGCTTCAGAGGCACCTTCCTCCTGACACACCTGTGCTCCAATGATGGGCGGGGCACTATTCCTTCCACCGACACCAATAGTGGGGCACTATTCCTTCCACTGGCACCAATGATGGGGGCACTGTTCCTCCCACTGACAACAATGCAATTTTTTTACTCCCATTGACACCAATGATGGGGCACTATTCCTCCCACTGATACCAGTGGGACAGGAGGAAATGGGGGACAGTCAGGGATGATTGGTGCGGCAGTGGGGGCAGTTACAAGCACCGTGCTCCCTGTGTGGCTTTCAATAAAGTTGCTGATGGCCGCTTCTCTTCCTCTTCTTCATCTACTTTATTGAAAGCTATAAATGGAGATCGGTGCTTGTAACTGCCCCCACGCCGCACCAATCCCCCCCGACTGTCCCCCGTTTCCTCCTCTGGCTCCCCGGGTCCTCTTCCTGCTCCCGGTGTCCTCCTCCAGCTCCCCGGGTCCTCTGCGTGCTCCTCCGGTCCTCCGGTCCCCCCCTTGTCCCAGTGATCACTGACTGCCCATTCATAACTTATCATAAACTGTGTACGATGCTTCAGTTTATGAATGGAGAGGAGCCTCTGTCTCTGTTCAACAATCTTCGATGCTGAGGCGGCTGAGAAAGGGACTGGGGAATCTCTGTAAAAAATGTAATTGTAAAAACAAATAAAATAAAAAAACACTGACAGTCCATGCCTCATCAGTGCCGCCCTATCAGTGCCACCTATCAGTGCCCATCAGTGCTGCATATTATTGCCACTGTCACAAGACATTAAAAATATCAGTAATCGGTACAGGGAGTCCCCGAGTTACGAACATCCGACTTGCGAACGACTCCTACTTACGAATGGGAGGCTGCGGGCACATTCAACGGAACCTTTTCGACGACGGGCACATTCGACGGAACATTTTCGACGACAGGCACATTCGACGGAACATTTGACGACGGGCACATTCGACGGAACATTTGACGACGGGCACATTCGACGGAACATTTGACGACGGGCACATTCGACGGAACATTTGACGACGGGCACATTCGACGGAACATCTGACGACGGGCACATTCGACGGAACATTTTTGACGACGGGCACATTCGTCGGGACATCGGAAAACAACGTATCTGCCGTTCTGCACATGCTGTTCCGACTTACGAACATATTCGACTTAAGAACAAACCTACAGTCCCTAACCCATTCGTAACTCGGGGACCCCCTGTATTGGCAAAAAAAAGTATCGGTACTTGTACTCGGTCTTAAAAAAGTGGTATTGGTGCAACCCTAGATCAGATTATAGTACGATCACTGCGAAAGCGGTATTTTTCGTCTAATTTTCTGATTGTGTGTACTAGACATAAGGGGATGAAATGTGTTACAGATGGATGCAGCTTGACACTGTACTAAGTAGTAATCACATTTGAGGGTAAGGATTTTCAAAATCAAATCCAGGAACACTGTACTGACCATGCCCACTTTTAACCACACTCACAAAGTCACACCCCTTCTGTAGCCACACCCAAAAAATTACACCCATTTTTAATGACACACAAACAGTTGGTCACAGAATTTGGGATCGAGTACCAAACATTAAAGTTACAAATAAAAAATTAACAGTAATAAATAAAGTAACAAGATATGTATGTGAGCATAATTTATTCTGGAGCAATGCCCATGTGCCCTGGGTTTGAATTTAAGGGAATGCCAGAGAGCACAAGCCCCTGTGACCACCACTGCCTAGGGATGAACATGGGTGAACTTAAAGTGGTTGTAAAGGTAAAATGTTTTTTACCCTAATGCATTCTCTGCAATCTCGATTGACAATAATGCATTTTTTAATGCTTTTTGCAGAAACGCATTTCATTTTTTTTGAGCGTGCAGGCAGGCAGGTCAGGAAAGGGAGTCAATGAGCAAGCGCCCCCCCCCCTCCATACTAGACCACATTCCCTCAACATAGGGGGGTGCTGTGAATGAGTATGGGGTACTCATACAAAAAAAAAGTGTAGTGTAGTGTGACAAAAAAACAATAGACGGTTTTTGACAAGTCCTTTTATTCCTCCAGTCTTCTTCTTCCCCTGCTTCTTCCTCTGGTCTTCTTATTCTTCCTTCAGTGTTCTTCTTTCACTGGTCTTCTTTTTCCTCCACCGCCAACCCGCTGGGGAAAAAAAATGACCCTCCTCCGACGCTGCGACCCGCCGATCTGTCCCCTTCAATGTAGCGCATTTCATATATAACTGTGGGGCATGGCCATCGGATGGCGTTATCTGGAGACCCCACCACCTTGTGACATCACGGACGCATCATGCCCCGGGCGGTGGCTTCACAAAGGGGTCGGGTCTCTGAATGACGTCATCCGCCCCATCGCAGCGTCGGAGGAGGTTCTTTTTTTATTTTCAGCAGGTCAGCGGCGGAAGAAGAACACCGGAGAAATAAGAAGATCAGAGGAAAAAGTGGGGGAAGAAGAAGACTGTGGAAGAAGTGGGGGAAGAAGACATTTTTAATAAAACACTTTAATAAAACACAAAAAAAAACAACTGTATTCTTACTACACTACTTTTTGGGGGAATGGGTAGGGGTACCCCATACTCATTCACATGGGGGGCCCTTGTTAAAGGGGGGCTTCCAGATCCCGATGAGCTCCCCCGCCCGCAGACCCCCACAACCACCAGCCAGGGTTGTGGGAAAGAGGCCCCAAAGCACCGCACCCCCCATGTTGAGGGCATGCGGCCTGGTATTGTTTGGGGGGGCCTCGCTTGTCCCCTCCCTTTCCTGACCTGCCGGGCTGCATGCTCGGATAAGGGTCTGGTCTGGATTTTGGGGGTGACCCCACTGCATTTTTTTTTTAATTTTGGCGTGGGGGTGTCCCCTCCAAATCCATACCAGACCAAATGGTCTGGTTTGGTTTTGTGGGGGGGAATCCACGCCGTTTTTTTTCGTGAATTTCTTTTACCGGCATATATGTTTTTTTACATTCATCTGTCAGCAGGGAAGCCCGCTGACAGTTGATGACTCAGTTGTTAAAGAAGAGGTAGATGGCTTCCCAGCCCACTTCATAGGAACCGGCTATATAGAGTGATTGTAAAAGAATAAAAATCGGACGCAAATCGCGGAAAAATCACAGTAAAAACGCAGTAAATAAAACGCTGAAAGTGCAGCAAAAAGCACTGCAGTAACGGTCAAAAGCAACATGCAGAGATGTGATTTAAGCCTAAATACTTTCCTAAGCCTGATATTGATCCAGTGCTGTGCACGTCTGCAGCAGCTCTTCTGCCCTCTATCAGCTCTCACAGGATTGGGTGAGAGCAGTGGGAGCCATTGGCTCCTGCTGCTGTCAGTCAAAGCCTAGGAGCAGAGAACAGGGATGGGGCTGATCTGGGCTGCATGTCTGAATAGACATCAGGCCAGCTCAGGAGCAAGTCTGCATGAGTGACCCTATAGGAAGTGGCTTTCTATGGGTTCACTCAGTTGGGGGGGGGGCAGGAGCACCAGCGGGGGACCCGAGAAGAGGAGGATCTGGTCTGACAATCCGCAAATTGTGGCAAGTGACAATCTGCATCTGGTGGCAGGCAAGTGACAATCCGCAAGGTGTGGCAGGTGACATGGCAAGTGAAAATCCATAACATGTGGCAGGTGACAATCTGCATATGGTGGCAGGCAAGTGACAATCCGCAAGGTATGGCAAGTGACAATGTGTGGCAGGCGACGTGGCAAGTGACAATTCGCAACGTGTGGCAAGTGACAATTCGCAACGTGTGGCAGGCGACGGTGGCAAGTGACACGCTCAGGGCTCCCACTGATTCTGCATTATGGTGAGTTGAACTATTTTATTTTATATTACAATGTAATAATAGAAATATTGCGCTTCAATCATCCTGACACCATAACAACCATGGTGCCAGGATGATTGAAGCGCCAACACCAGCCATTTCCCCGACAAATTGCCCACAATTTTTTTTCTGGCAGTGCCCCTCCTGAGACAAGACTCTGGATCCGCCCCTGCACCAATGATGGGGCACTATTCCTCCCACTGACACCAATGATGGGGCACTATTCCTCCCACTGACACCAATGATGGGGCACTATTCCTCCCACTGACACCAATGGTGGGGCACTATTGATCTTTTATTGAAAAGAATCAAGCAACCAATTTTATACAAAAGTAAAAAACAAAACCATGGTACAAAACTTCAACAGAAAACAAATGAATACACATCCATGTTCAGAATATATACAATATATACATAATCCACTACCAAAACATCCCTAGAACATACATAAAGCAGCAGAGAGGGCCTAAGAGGCACAACCCATCACCTATGTACGCAGCCATTTATCAAAAATGTATCAAAAATACTGATAATCTAGGGTGATAAGAGACAGACAGCCACACCCGGGAAAGAGACTCCTGGCAGTCAGGGAGGCTTGAAACCCCTCCACGCCTTCAACCAAGCCCCCTGACCCCGCTTGTCTCTCAAGCTCCCGAATCTTCCCCACCTCATGCAAAATGTCATACACCACCACCTCAACAGGAAGGATTTTTTGCCGAATGCTGACCTGACACCGTGCGTTCCAGGTGAAATAACGGACTACTAGGCTAACTAAAAAAAGTGTATCCAAACAAAAAACTCCACCGGTATTGAATGCTCCGTACACCCACTCAGCATAACCCAGCCTGGAGAGTAAAGGGACACCGAAGGCCCAACCCACCTGTTTATACACCTCTATGTTAAAAGGGCAATGAAGCAGAAAATGGTCCATAGTCTCCTCCTCATCTGCACACTCCTCCCGAGGACAGCTACGATCCATCCCACTGCGGAATTTCAAATTGCCCCGAACATAGAGCTTCCCATGGAAGCACAACCAGGCCAGATCCCTAAATTTAGGGGGTACTCTATCCAAATTAATCAGTCTTAACCCCACCCTCAAAACTGGGCCCGGGCAATCCCTTAAGGCCAGTGGGTCATGAAAGACTTCTCTCAAGACTCGACTCATAAGGACTTTCCTTGGAACCGATCTGAGATCTTCAGCCGACAATCGCCACTGCCGCAGTAACTTCAGGCACGGAGCGACATAGGCTGGTAGTTGACCACAATGACCCCTGCGATTCTTCACTTGGCCACCTTCTTCCCAAAGTCGTAGAAAAGGCCTAAACCAAGATCTAAATATGCCTACCCATCCAGGAGGTTCCACTGCAAGCATATTACCAATGTTAAACTTTAGAAATAGCAGTGAAAAGAAAAGAACTGGGTTGACCATACCTAAGCCACCCTCCCTCCTGGATAGGTGGGTGACATTCCTCTTGATGGGGTTCAGTCTGTTCCCCCACAGCATCTGGAAAAACACACTACTGACCCTAGCATAGAGAGACACTGGCAAGATGCAGACAAAGCTGACATACAAGAAGATCGGAATCAGGTAAGTCTTAATCAGATCAACCCTTTCCCTCATAGATAACTTCCATCTCTTCCAGCTGACCACCTTAGTATTGGCAATTTCCAGTCTGCCTTCCCAGTTTTTGAGGCCATAATCGCCGGGTCCAAATTCAATGCCTAGTATCTTAATTCTTTCCTGGGGCACTGGAAAGGTGTCCGGGAGATCAAACCCCTCACCATCCTTTCCCATCCAGAAAACTTCAGTCTTTTCCTGATTGATCTTGGAGCCTGATGCTTCAGAATACCGTGATGTCAGAGAGACCACCTCCTCCGCTTCATCCGTCCCAGTGACAATCACCGACACATCGTCCGCATAGGCAACAACCCTCAAAGGCGGCTCACCCGGGAGCCCCACTGGTACCCCACACAACATGCCGCTCTCTAGCCTCCTGATGAAGGGGTCGATTGCAAACACATAGAGCAGGGGACTCAGGGGACAACCCTGGCGCACCCCGGAGCCAACCTCAAAGGACTGTCCAACCCAACCATTAACAAGAGGGAAGCTTTCTGCCCCCTTATACAAGACTTTCAGCCAATCGACAAAACCACCCGGCAGACCGTACTTACTAAGGAGCAACCACAGGTACTCATGGTTAACACGATCAAAAGCCTTTGCCTGATCCAATGTCAGCAAATACTTTCCCCAGCCTGCAGCCCTGCACCGCTCCAAGGCCTCCCGGACAGCTAAAACCGCTGTGAAGGTCCTCCTACCCTGGACCGAACAGTGCTGATGGCGAGAAAGCAAAGACTCTGCCACTGACGATAGGCGCCAGAAAAATATCTTTGCCAATATCTTTCTATCGACATTAAGAAGGCTGATGGGGCGCCAATTCTCAATCATCGAAGGATCTTTACCCTTTGAAAGAAGAATCACAGCCGAGTGCCTCATGGAAGGGGAAAGCACCCCCTCAGCAAGGCAACTGTTAAAAACCTCTACCAAATGCGGGGCCAGAATAGACTTAAAGGCTTTGTAAAACTCAGCCGTCAAGCCATCCGGTCCAGGCGACATTTTGATGGCAAGCTGTTCAATTGCCCTCATCACCTCTTCGACTGTGATTTCCTCTGTCAAATTCATCAATGGAACATCTCCACCATTTAGACCTGGAGTAGAGTCCAAAAAGCTTTCCATCTTGTCACGATCAAGCTCTTTCCTCCCAAGAAGGTCGGCATAAAAGGACCTCACGACCTCCAGAATCCCTGACCTGGACTTTGTCAAGGAACCTGTACTGTCCTTAAGGCCAACGACCGTTTTAACAGCTACACCTTGTTTGCAGTTTTGGTAAGGGTCAGGTGAGTGGTACTTCCCATAGTCCATCTCCAGAACCAAAGAGGCATGCCGGTCATATTGACACTTCCTGAGAAGGAGTTTCACTTCGGAGATTGCCCCAGGATCTCCTCCTCTCGAGACAAGAATATCCAGCTTCTTCCGTAAACGTTGGTAGGTCATGTATTTATTAAACTGATTTCTATTGGCTAGGCCCCTGAAGAATCCAGCGATCCTCTTTTTGGTCAGCTCCCACCACTCAGCCTTGCTGCTACAAAAGTCCAGGATGGTCACCTGTGCCTGAAAGAATTCCTTAAAGGATTGTCTAACATGTTCTTCCTTGAGTAGAGTCGAATTCAATCTCCAGATGCCCTTGCCCCTCTGAGGGGCGTCTGAAGCATTCAGTACCACAGATAGCATACAGTGATCAGAGAACTCTACTGCCTGCACCACTGGGGGCGAGAAAGCAGAGGCCTCCTTCAAAAAAAAACTATCTATCCTACTCTGACTATTACCACGATGAAAAGTGAACCCGGTGTCATCTGGGAGGTGCTTAATGTGCACATCCACAAGACCAGCATCCCTACCCATACTATTTAAAAAAACGCTATCATATCCCAGCCTGTCCTTGAAGTCCTTCCTGTCCTTGGGCCTAGTTACTGTATTAAAGTCACCTCCAAAGACCACTTGCCGGGATGTAAAAAGAAATGGCTTGATCCTTGTAAAAAGGCATTTCCTGTCCCACTTTGTGTGCGGCCCATAAACATTGATTAGGCGCAGGTCCTGCCCTCCCACAAGGACGTCTAAGACCATACATCTCCCAATCTCCACCTCAATAACCCGCCGGACAGTTACCATGCCAGTTTTAAACAACACCGCCACACCGCCGTAAGGCTCGGCCGCAAGAGACCAGTAAGATGGACCATACCTCCACTCTCTCTTGGCCATATGAATATCTGCCAAGGAGGTGAGCCTAGTCTCTTGCAAAAATAAAATTTCAGCATCTAATTGGCTGAACAAAAAGAAGGCCATAGAACGAGCTCTTACTGACTTAATGCTGGCGACATTAATTGTCACCACTTTTAACAGAGGGGGAACCGCCATTTGGGTTATTGGGTGGATTGCTTCTTAGCTCCCCTCTGCTGCTCATCACCAGAAGCCTCTCTCTTTCTAGAGGCCGCCTCAAAGTCCATTTCAGAATCGGAACTTCTCTCAGAAGAAGCTCCAGATGAAGAAATATCCCACTTTTAGGACCTATGACGGCTGGAGACAGGAACCGGAGCTTCCTGTCCCCGTTCCGTCCTCACCGCCTGCCTCTTCCGCCTCCCAACCTTCCTTCTCTCCTCCAGGTACCGCAAGTCAGCCTCAGAGATGCCCTCATCTCTTACTTTTTTCTTTAAAGTCTTTCCACAAGACTTCTTTACAGAGGAAGGGGCGTCCTTTTTAGTACACGCTGGTGGGGGGGGTGATCCCTTTAAGTCAGACTCAGGAGGGGTAGACTCCTGGGGGGTAACAGACTCGGGGGGCACAGACTTGGAAGGTTCTGACACAAGAGGAGAGGGTACAGTAGGCTGGGGGGACACAGAGACAGAAACAGAAGGAGTACTTACAGACACAGGAGGGGTGGCCACAGGAACTGGAGAGGGATCCTGAGCAGGACCAGGGGAGGGGGTCACCGCAGAGGAGGATGGTACACCAGGGGTCTCACCCTCCATCCTGTCCAGCCCTGACATGTCCTCTACTACCTCCTTCTCCATATTGTGCCAGGCTTCAGGACATCTGCTGTAGGGGTGGCCAAGGCGCAGGCACAGGTTGCACCTGATCATCTTAGTGCAGTCCTTAGCCATATGACCCTGACCCCGACACATTGAACACATCAAGGCTGAACAGGAGGAGCTCAAGTGCCCCTTTTCTCCACAGCGGTGACACAGCTTCGGCTGACCAGGGTAGAAAACAGTCATCCTATCCCTCCCTATGAAAGCTGAGGAGGGCAGGTGACGGACAACATTCCCATCCCTGGCCAACCTGACTGTTACCGACCATCCCCCAGTCCAGATGTTACGCTCATCATGGATTTTATTAGGTTTGGTCAAAACCTCCCCATAGTTCCTTAACCAGACCTCTAGATCCCGAGCAGGAACACTCTCATTGGTCAGGATAATGGTTATTTTTTTTACTGTTGACCTCTGAGAAACCGCAACTGGGACCAGACCTTCCCATTCAGGTCTTGACCTGCACCGAGCCTCATATCGCTCCCAGAACAGGTCAAGACCCTCTGGCCTGGTGAAGCTAACCGTATAATCCCGTGTCCCAGCTACGTGTATAAAGGCATACAGGTAATTTGCACCAAAACCCATCTCCACTATCAAATCCACCACCGCACGCCGTGCTGGAGGGATGGCACCACCTTCCCATTTCAGGATACCTACATTACGTCTTGGACCCCCAGCAGAAGCCAGAGACCCAAGACCAGATCTTGGGGTGCTCAAGGTGGCAGCTTGCAGTGGAAAACCCTGCTTGGGAGCGGGACTACCAGGAGCAGAGTGTGCCACCTGTGCAAAAGTAGGTTTATCAGGGCCAAGGGCCGACACTGAAGCCACATCACTCTGTATATTATTATTATTATCAACTGTATGAACTGAATTGGCAGGATCTGTAGCAGGATTGTTCATCACATTGGTACTGGGGTGATTGTTATCAGTCACAGAACTATTCAAATTCCCATCAGGAATGGTCACAGTTGCTGCAATACCAGTTGTCTCCTGATGCTGCACTGTAGAGTCCTCAGCAGCAGTGGGGCAAACAGCTTTGGACTCAGCCAAAGAAAGGTTAATGGGCTGTGCTGACACTTGCAGTCCATCCACAGAAATGACATTTTTTAAATGTAAGGCCTCGTACACACGGCCGAGATTCTCGTCGAAAAAAACATGTCGTTTTTTTCGACGAGATTCTTGGACAAGAAAATTGTCCCGGCCGAGTGTACACACGCTTGATTCAAAGAACCCGCGGTTCTTTGAATAGAGCGTACGCGGTGACGTCATCGACTACGACGAGCATGCGCTCGTCACATTCGATGCCGTCGCCGCCATCTTGGTATACCCTATCTATGCCTAGGAAGCTACCGCGCATGTGTCAAATTCATTTCGAACATGCGCGGGCTTCCCGGCGGACAGGTAAGTGTACACACACTCACTTTTCTCGTCGAGAAACAGGCTGACGAGAATCTCGACGAGAAAATAGAGAGCAGGTTCTCTATTTTCTCGTCGAGGTTACTTGTCGGTTTTCTCGACGAGAAACCATACACACGAACGAATTTCTCGGCAAGACATCTCTGCCAGCAAGTTTCTTGCTGGTTCTTGCCGAGAAACTCGGTCGTGTGTATGAGGCCTCAGTCTTGCTGCATTGCAGCCTCAGCAGGCACAACATTGCTGCACAGAGGACTAGCAGCCTGATTGTCATTAGGCACATTGTCAGTCATGGTGCTAGATGGTACAAAAACAGTTTTATCCACAACATGGGACTTAGCAGGCTTCACTTTATCAGGTACATCATCAGTAATGTCTTCCTCGTTAAACACCATCTGATCCCCCCGCATAGGAGACTCCATTACCTGGATGGCCCTCAGCATACCTCCTGAATCTTGGGAAGGCATGGGGCTGCTTACCTCTCCCTGGGGGGGCAGGGGGCAGAACTGGGGGTCTCCTCCTCCTCCACCTCCATCTTTGTCACCCTTGCAAACCTCTTGTCGTTACAAAATTTTTCTTTAAAGGGCCCATCTCTGCCTTCCATCATGGCCACAATGGTCTCCTGATGATCCACACGGACCTTGGCCAGCTGGATTTCCGGATCCATGGATCCCCGTTTCTGGCTGTCTAAGCCCTCACGTTGCCTTCGCAGACGTTTCAGCTCCGCTCTCAGCTTGTAGAGCTTGTCCCTCTCCCTGTTCAGGACCCTAATCCCGGCCACCACTCGCTCCCGAATGGCCTCCGAGCCTTCATCCTCACCAGGGGTAGAGAGATCAGCTTGTGCAGAGGCAGGCAGTTCACCTGATGGCCCGGGAGATGGCTGGGAGCCTCCAGCAGGAGAAGCCCTGCTGCCCTCCATGGCCTCCCCAGAAAGGGGGCCAGGAGAGCTGGGATAGAT